>CM055064.1:35510755-35872907 GCA_029204045.2 Tillandsia leiboldiana | reverse complement strand
ACCGGCTCCAAATTGCCAGTTTCGACTCACTTTTTGCCTCCGGTCCTCCGCGTCAGTCGGAACCGTCCCGAACCTCGCTGTAAATCGAAAGTAACACCGTCCACAGCTTTTTCTCTTCCAAAAAAGCCTCAACCGTTGAGTCGGGGTGCTCAAATAATTACCAGCCGGCTCAAATTGCCAGTTCCGACTCACTTTTTGCCTCCAGGATCCTCCGCGTCAGTCCGGAACCCGACCCAACCTCGTCTGTAATCTAACAGTACAACCCTGTTCCAAGTGTTCCCGAATTTTCGGCACTCCACGGTGAAGTCGGAAATTTCAATTCATCCTCCTCGGCCACAAAGCCCGAAAAAAACCCCGAATCGCGCTGGAGCATTCCGCGTTGATCCGAATCACAACCCGGGCATCAACTGTAAACTCAGATGCAACATGCCCAAGGCACTCTCTTGTGGCTCCAATGAACCATCTGTGTGGGGGTCAGCGCGGGCTATCCAAAGACCGTACTCTACATTCTCCCTCCTTCAAAGGTTTCCGTCCTCGAAACCAAAACACATACCCTACCACAAGAAAAAAATCAGGAAATCATCATCAACTCCAACTCTCCCTCAATTTGAAAAGCACCGAAAATAGCGAAAAGGTCCGAAATTTCCAAGGACCGATGCCTTCACCCCGATCAAACAAGAACAGTTCCAGCATCGCCTCCATTTCTGGAGTTCAGATTCGAAATTTTTTCGCTCCGTTTGCTACTTTCGGTGTTAAAACGGAAACCAGGAGAAGGTGTTGAAGTTGTCCCGGCTGTGTCGCAACCCAAAACCACAAACCAACAACTCAACCATTTAGGGGTGCAAAACTCTGATCTCAACCACTAGGAAAGGAAGTCACACCAAGTACCATGGATCCGCTAACCTGGCGCCCACCAATCGGGCAACCCAAACTCATCCTCTCGATGTGGGTGGTCGTCGTCCTGACTGCCTCGACTCGTGGCCTCATCTGGCTGGCGGTAAGTCGGAGGAGCTCCTTCCTCCGGAAGAGGTAGCGGGGGGTGCCGTCGCAAGCGGCATTACCGTAAGTACTACCTGAGGGCATGCTGCCTGGAAATTGCCCCGACTGTCCACACGAAAGCATCGCCCCTGCCTATGATCACACTGCTGCACTGCATGCGGCCCACTGCAAATGGCACACTCAAACCTGAAACTGCTGCTGGTGCCTCGGCTGAGGGGACCTCCTGAATCCCCGTCTCCCTCTGAAATCCACGACCCTCAGACTGGGATGGTGGCGTGCCCCGGGGGTCTCGATCTACTAGACTGTCCAAAATCAGGCGGCACTGGATGTCTCTCCCCGGAGCTGGTCCCTGGCGCTCGCTCCATCTCTGACATAACCCACAATCCTCGGTCCAAACCCACCGAGCATGCTCAATTGCCGCATCCAGAGTCGGCGCTCTACGCGACTGCACAAGGGATAAATATCCGTATGCAACCCTCTCTCTCAAAAAGCTCAACCCTCTGGGCCTCACCCCGGGCAACATGAGGCACACAGCTCAATAACCGCTGAAACTCATTAACGTACTCATGAAGTGGTCGATCACCCTGCTGCAATCGTTCGAAGATCCCCCTCTAGTTTCTGCTTTGCACTGTCAGGAAAATAGGCTCTGAGTAGCAAGCATGACACTCCGCCCACGTCAATAACTGTACTCCCGGTGGTCCCACTGGACGAACTCGACGCCACCAAGTCCTCGGCGTCCCTTCTCCAAAAAGTGCGCCCCAAATGTACCTGATGTTCTTCCTTGATGAAGAGGTTCTCAACAATTTCTCCATGGCCGCAATCCAGTTCTCAACCTCCCACGGCTCCGAACTCTGACCTGCGAACCGCGGGGGGTGAAACTTGCTGATAAAGGATAGTCGATCCATGAGCTCCCTCTGCTCTGTCTCCGTCACGGAGGAATTCTGTGACGAGGGTCGAGGATGTCATATCCGGAGGTACTGATGGTGGTGCCACAGGGGGTGCCCTCTGCTCCAGCATGCGCATCATGCGCTCCATATTTTCCTCCTGGCGCCTGGCCGCCACCTCCTGGCGCCGCAACGCCTCAGACATCTGGCCACCTGAGCCCGCAGCTCCTGTACCTCGCTCTGCCCGGCCTGCTCGGCCTCCTCACCCAAGGTCGAACGCCCACTCGTCGCTACACGACGTCTCGGCGGCATCGCAGGTAACTGAAACAAAAACGAATGTCAGGACATAACAACCATACGACCCAATCCAGCGAGAGTCTAAAATTTGTTATCCTTCCTAAAGTATTGTGTTGTCTGCAGCCAACATAATCACTTTGAGAGAATAACATATCAAATCACTCATCCCAACCCGAGGGAGAGGTAAAAACTCAATCTGGACTCTCGCTAAAAGTCACGACTCTCACGTAGTCATCCTAATGTCCAACCACAAGCCTAGGGTTTCTAAGTCCTCAATGACCTACATCCTAGGCTCTGATACCACTCTAATCTGTCACGCCCCGGGGTCGACACTGTGACCCGGGCTCGCTAACAAGATCCGCCATTTGTACGGAAACTGCCGCACAGACGAAGCGTCTAGCCTGCAAAAGACAAAACTACAGCTACACAGATATCAGAGCGGATAAAAAGCTGTACTATAAAATTTCACAACTACGAAGTTGCAACAACACATAGCCTATCTCCCAAAACAAGATGATACAAATAGAAGTCCACCTATACAATATCTACAAATCCAACTGGGAGATAGCTAAACAGGAAATACAGTCCAACATAAACAACTCCCACAGTCTGGGATGGTACATCTACCTCACTCTACAGTACAATGCTGGTAGGGAACTATCACGCGACTCCCTGTCCTCGGTCCGTCCAGTCAAGCTCGGCAGGAACGGAAGAAAGCCTCAGCAACCTGTCAACGACAGAGGGTGTGAGAACTACATCCTACAGTAGTTCTCAGTGGGTACCGTCTCCAAGAACCACGGTCTGCCACTAAGTCTACCAGAGGCATAAGATAACAGAAAAGACTGTGATAATGTAAATAAGCTGGAAAAGAATCTACAGCTATCATGCCTCTATCTACTATGCTCAAAAGGAAGAGACTATGGATGATGGTATGCAGCCACTCACTGCTGACAATATGTCACAAGTACTATGCCCAAGACGCTCTACTATGACACATGCTATGCCAACACTCTCTCAGTGTAACCCATATCTCATCGACTGCCCCACAGGGTCCAGTCTAGTCAAGCCTGCGCCCTCTAGTGTATCAACTAGGGTGTCCAATCGGACAAACTCGATATCTCACACAGTGACCCCATGGTAGCTCGTCCAGGGGTATCAAGCGACCTCTAGTATATGAACTAGGCGCATCATCGCAGCCTCGTCAGGCTCGGTATCATCATCGCAGCCTCATCAGGCTCGGAAACATCAACGCACCCGGGGCGTAGCTCGAGGGGTGCGACCCCACCGAACTCAAGTATCTCATCAGTAACACTGTCTCACAAGTGGCTCCTGCAGGCTATAGTCCTCGATCAAACAGATCGGTATCTCGATGCTCAAAGCACAACTCAGTCGGAGAACCCTCCACGACTCAACCACACAACACTGACCCGCTCAACGAAAGTACCACACAGCTGGGACCACCGTCTCTCCCAACGGCTCCCACAAGAACACCCCACTCAACTCATCACACAAACTCATGGCCGGAGATGCTCCACAGCCAGATCTACGAAGGGTCCGAAACCCCAGGAGACTAACACCTACGTCCCCAAGAAAGAGAACAACCCTTAGAACCCAGATCACTCGAATCCGCTCGGGTGGATAAGTTTATAAGAAACCATGTCATTTATTTCAGAAAACCATTCAATCTGAGAGAAATCCATCTTTTTAATGATTTTTAGTCTTTTTAGGAAAACCCTTTGAAATCAAGTTTTATGCCCAAGCCTCGAAGAGCTAATGCCCTCGTCCTATCAAACAAGAACAGACTCAGGCGACCTTGCGAGGCTTGGAAGAAACATTGGCTGACTAAAATCTTGTGTTCGTCCAAAAAGGTTCTGGGTTCAAGGTCCTGCTAACACAAGTGCACCACGATCACACACGGTGGTGACGAGGAAAAAACAGCAGAAAGTAAAACCCCCGGGACCACCGTTTATCTGAAACGGTTCCCCGCACACTACACTGGCCTAACCCAGCCACCAGACCCCACTCGGCCCCCCGGCCCGAGTGCAACACCCGTCCCACAACACTCTGACCACTCAGCCCACTATCCGGGCGAGGAACACTATGTCCAGAAGGATATGCACTGTGTGGGATGTCTAAAACATAAAAGAACCTAGCCCAGCTTAAGGTTCTCTATTGGTCTGGTCAAACACACGCACATATGACGGGCGTGCTAGTTAAGTTCCAAGAAAACACTTAAACTAGCATGCAATCCTATCACAATAGAATTAGAAGGAAGTCCGTAGACTTGGAGAGAAAAACCAACCCACCTCGGCACGCCCCCAATTGCTTGTCGACACTTGCAATTGGGCTCAGCGGGATTACCTGGCCTCCAAGGGGTCCGCACGCAAATCGGGGCACGTGGTGTCCAACCACAAGACCGGTCTCTCAGCGGAAGTCCCGAAACAAACCCGCGGCTCCATGCGGCGAAGAAACACACAACCAGCTTCGACGGAAGCTAAAAGCAACACTGCAAGCTGCCAGGAGCGAAGAAATCGCAAAATCAATCAAACGGTCAAAACCGAGCATCCGACGGCGAAAAACAGCCTCCGTCGGCGAAAACAGCCTCCGTCAGCGAAAACCAGCGCCCGATGGCGAAAAACAAACTCCGACGGCGAAAACAGCACGCGGCGGCGAAAACCAGCCTCCGTCGGCGAAAAACAGCACGCAGGCGGCGAAAAACTGCTCCGTCGGCGAACAACTGCGCCCGACGGCGAAAAACAGCATGCGGCGGCGAAAAACTGCTCCGTCGGCGGAAAACTGCGCCCGACGGCGAAAAACAGCACGCGGCGGCGAAAAACTGCTCCGACGGCGAAAAACTGCGCCCGACGGCGAAAAACAGCACGCGGCGGCGAAAAACTGCTCCGTCGGCGAAAAGCTGCGCCCGACGGCGAAAAACAGCACGCGGCGGCGAAAAACTGCTCCGTCGGCGAAAAACTGCGCCCGACGGCGAAAAACAGCACGCGGCGGCGAAAAACTGCTCAAAATCTGCTTGACGGCGAAAAAGCAGCAGCCGACGGCGAAAACAGCGGCCGACGGCGACCAACGGGCTCCGACGGCGAAAACACGGCACCGGCACGCAAACCGAGGAGTCGCCCGCCGTCCGGGAGCACGCCGAGCGGCGAAAACCCAGCCGCGCGACGAGGGAGGCCCGCCGCACGGCGCCAAACCACGCAGTGCCGCGCAGCGACCTGCTGCGCGGTGCCGGAGCGCGCCGCGCAGCGCCCAGCGGCGCTGCGCGCGGTGCCCAGCGGCGCTGCGCGCAGCGCCCTGCGGCGCTGCACGCGGGCCCGCGCGCAGCCCGCTGCGCTGCGCGCGGCCGCGCGGCCGTGCCGCGCGCGCCTGCGCGCGGCCAGGCAGTGCCGTGCGCGCCTGCGCGCGGCCCGGCAGCGCCGCGTGCAGCACTTTGCTGCACGCGGCGCCGCGCCCAGCGGCACGTCAGCGCAGGGTGCTGCCAGCAGCAGCACCCTGGCGCCGCGCGTGCGCCGTTGCGCGCGCGCGTGGCCGCCGGCGACGGAAAATCTAATAAAAACCCCAATAAGTCCGAAAAATCCCAAAAATCCAATTGCCTCTTTAAAAACCAAAATAAAATACAATTAACAAAAAAACCTAACTCCAAAACCCAAAAATCTGAATTTTTGCTTACCTCGTCGCCGCACGTCGCACGCCCACGAGCTTCACTCGGCCACCAACGCGGAGTCCAAGATCAAAATCACCTCTTTTCCTTTCTTCTTCTCCATCTTCTTCTTCCTTTTCCTCTCTTTTCTTTTCCTTTCTTTCTTTCTTCCTTTTCTTTCTTTCTTTCTTCCTTTTCTTTCTTTCTCTGCTGCAGAGGGAGGGGTTGGAGCCTTTATAAAGCAAAAGGCTTTAATTAATTTAATTAATTAATTAATTAATTTCTAAAATCCAACTCCAACTCACTTTTTGCCTTCGGGCTCTCCGCCGCTGCCCGGAACCTCCCGAACTCCGCTGTAAATCAAAAGTACACGCGCTCACAGCTTTTTCTCTTCAAAAAGCTCATCCGTTGAGGCGGGGTGCTCAAATCAAATACCGGCTCCAAAATTGCCAGTTCCGACTCACTTTTTGCCTCCGGGTCCTCCGCGTCAGTCCGGAACCTCCCGAACCTCGCTGTAAATCGAAAGTACACGTGTCCACAGCTTTTTCTCTTCAAAAAGCTCATCCGTTGAGTCGGGGTGCTCAAATCAATTACCGGCTCCGAAATTGCCAGTTCCGACTCACTTTTTGCCTCCGGGTCCTCCGCGTCAGTCCGGAACCTCCCGAACCTCGCTGTAAATCGAAAGTACACGCGTCCACAGCTTTTTCTCTTCAAAAAGCTCATCCGTTGAGTCGGGGTGCTCAAATCAATTACCGGCTCCAAAATTGCCAGTTCCGACTCACTTTTTGCCTCCGGATCCTCCGCGTCAGTCCGGAACCTCCCGAACCTCGCTGTAATCTGAAAGTACACCTGTTCCAAGTGTTCCCGAATTTTCGGCACTCCACGGTGAAGTCGGAAATTTCCAATCTCATCCTCAATCGGCCTACAAAGCCCGGAAAAACCCCGAATCGAGCTGGAGCCTCCGCGTTGATCCGAATCAACCCGGCATCAACTGTAAACTCAGATGCAACATGCCCAAGGCAACTCTCTGCTCCAAGCCATCTGTGTGGTCGGCGCGCTATCCAAAGACCCGGTACTCTACATTCTCCCCTCCTTCAAAAGGTTTCGTCCTCGAAACCAAAACACACACCCTACCACAAGAAACCTACATCAGGAATATCATCAACTCCAACTCTCCCTCAATTTGAAAAGCAGCCGAAAATAGCGAAAGGTCCGAAATTTCCAAAGGACCGATGCCTTCACCCCGATCAAACAAGAACAGGTTCCAGCATCGCCTCCATTTCTGGAGTAGTCCTTCGAAATTTTTCGCTCCGTTTGCTACTTTCGGTGTTAAAACGGGATGACCAGGAGAGAGGTGTTGACGTTGTCCCGGCTGTGGTCGCAACCCAAAACCACAAACCAACAACTCAACCATGTAGGGGTGCAAAACTCTGATCTCAACCACTAGGAAAGGAAGTCACACCAAGTACCATGCGATCCGCTAACCTGGCGCCCACCAATCGGGCAACCCAAACTCATCCTCTCGATGTGGGTGGTCGTCGTCCTGATTGCCTCAACGTCGTGGCCTCATCTGGCTGGCGGTAAGTCGGAGGAGCTCCTTCCTCCGGAAGAGGTAGCGGGGGTGCCGTCGCAAGCGGCATTACCGTAAGTACTACCTGAGGGCATGCTGCCTGGAAATGCCCCGACTGTCCACACGAAAAGCATCGCCCCTGCCTATGATCACACTGCTGCACTGCATGCGGCCCACCGCAAATGGCACACTCAACCTGAAACTGCTGCTGGTGCCTCGGCTGAGGGGGACCTCCTGATCCCCGTCTCCTCTGAAATCCACGACCCTCAGACTGGGATGGTGGCGGCCCCGGGGGTCTCGATCTACAAGACTGTCCAAAATCAGGCGGCACTGGATGTCTCTCCCCGGAGCTGGTCCCTGGCGCTCGCTCCATTTCCGACATAACCACAAATCCTCGGTCAACCCACCGAGCATGCTCAATTGCCGCATCCAGAGTCGGCGCTCTACGCGAATGCACAAGGGGATAAATATCCGGATGCAACCCTCTCTCAAAAAGCTCAACCCTCTGGGCCTCACCCCGGGCAACATGAGGCACACAGCTTAATAACCGCTGAAACTCATTAACGTACTCATGAAGTGGTCGATCACCCTGCTGCAATCGTCGAAGATCCCCCTCTAGTTTCTGCTTTGCACTGTCAGGAAAATAGGCTCTGAGTAGCAAAGCACGAAACTCCGCCCACGTCAATAACTGTACTCCCGGTGGTCCCACTGGACGAACTCGACGCCACCAAGTCTCGGCGTCCTTCTCCAAAAAGTGCGCCCCCAAATGTACCTGATGTTCTTCCTTGATGAAGAGGTTCTCAACAATTTCTCCATGGCCGCAATCCAGTTCTCAACCTCCCACGGCTCCGAACTCTGACCTGCGAACCGCGGGGGGTGAAACTTGCTGATAAAGGATAGTCGATCCATGAGCTCCCTCTGCTCTGTCTCCGTCAACTGAGGAATCTGTGACGAGGTCGAGGAAGTCATATCCGGAGGTACTGATGGTGGTGCCACAGGGGGTGCCCTCTGCTCTAGCATGCGCATCATGCGCTCCATATTTTCCTCCTGGCGCCTGGCCGCCACCTCCTGGCGCCGCAACGCCTCAGACATCTGGGCCACCTGAGCCCGCAGCTCCTGTACCTCGCTCTGCCCGGCCTGCTCGGCCTCCTCACCCAAGGTCGAACGCCCACTCGTCGCTACACGACGTCTCGGCGGCATCGCAGGTAACTGAAACAAAAACGAATGTCAGGACATAACAACCATACGACCCAATCCAGCGAGAGTCTAAAATTTGTTATCCTTCCTAAAGTATTGTGTTGTCTGCAGCCAACATAATCACTTTGAGAGAATAACATATCAAATCACTCATCCCAACCCGAGGGAGAGGTAAAAACTCAATCTGGACTCTCGCTAAAAGTCACGACTCTCACGTAGTCATCCTAATGTCCAACCACAAGCCTAGGGTTTCTAAGTCCTCAATGACCTACATCCTAGGCTCTGATACCACTCTAATCTGTCATGCCCCGGGGTCGAAACTGTGACCCGGGCTCGCTAACAGATCCGCCATCTGTACGGAAACTGCCGCACAGACGAAGCGTCTAGCCTGCAAAAGACAAAACTACAGCTACACAGATATCAGAGCGGATAAAAAGCTGTACTATAAAATTTCACAACTACGAAGTTGCAACAACACATAGCCTATCTCCCAAAACAAGATGATACAAATAGAAGTCCACCTATACAATATCTACAAATCCAACTGGGAGATAGCTAAACAGGAAATACAGTCCAACATAAACAACTCCCACAGTCTGGGATGGTACATCTACCTCACTCTACAGTAACAATGCTGGTAGGGAACTATCACGCGACTCCCTGTCCTCGGTCCGTCCAGTCAAGCTCGGCAGGAACGGAAGAAAGCCTCAGCAACCTGTCACCGACAGAGGGTGTGAGAACTACATCCTACAGTAGTTCTCAGTGGGTACCGTCTCCAAGAACCACGGTCTGCCCACTAAGTCTACCAGAGGCATAAGATAACAGAAAAGACTGTGATAATGTAAATAAGCTGGAAAAGAATCTACAGCTATCATGCCTCTATCTACTATGCTCAAAAGGAAGAGACTATGGATGATGGTATGCAGCCACTCACTGCTGACAATATGTCACAAGTACTATGCCCAAGACGCTCTACTATGACACATGCTATGCCAACACTCTCTCAGTGTAACCCATATCTCATCGACTGCCCCACAGGGTCCAGTCAAGTCAAGCCTGCGCCCTCTGGTGTATCAACCAGGGTGTCCAATCGGACACACTCGATATCTCACACAGTGACCCCATGGTAGCTCGTCCAGAGGTATCAAGCGACCTCTAGTATATGAACTAGGCGCATCATCGCAGCCTCGTCAGGCTCGGTATCATCATCGCAGCCTCATCAGGCTCGGAAACATCAACGCACCCGGGGCGTAGCTCGAGGGGTGCGACCCCACCGAACTCAAGTATCTCATCAGTAACACTGTCTCACAAGTGGCTCCTGCAGGCTATAGTCCTCGATCAAACAGATCGGTATCTCGATGCTCAAAGCACAACTCAGTCGGAGAACCCTCCACGACTCAACCACACAACACTGACCCGCTCAACGAAAATACCACACAGCTGGGACCACCGTCTCTCCCAACGGCTCCCACAAGAACACCCCACTCAACTCATCACACAAACTCACGGCCGGAGATGCTCCACAGCCAGATCTACGAAGGGTCCGAAACCCCAGGAGACTAACACCTACGTCCCCAAGAAAGAGAACAACCCTTAGAACCCAGATCACTCGAATCCGCTCGGGTGGATAAGTTTATAAGAAACCATGTCATTTATTTCAGAAAACCATTCAATCTGAGAGAAATCCATATTTTTAATGATTTTTAGTCTTTTTAGGAAAACCCTTTGAAATCAAGTTTTATGCCCAAGCCTCGAAGAGCTAATGCCCTCGTCCTATCAAACAAGAACAGACTCAGGCGACCTTGCGAGGCTTGGAAGAAACATTGGCTGACTAAAATCATGTGTTCGTCCAAAAAGGTTCTGGGTTCAAGGTCCTGCTAACACAAGTGCACCACGATCACAACACGGTGGTGACGAGAAAAACAGCAGAAAGTAAAACCCCGGGACCACCGTTTATCTGAAACGGTTCCCCGCACACTACACTGGCCTAACCCAGCCACCAGACCCCACTCGGCCCCCCGGCCCGAGTGCAACACCCGTCCCACAACACTCTGACCACTCAGCCCACTATCCGGGCGAGGAACACTATGTCCAGAAGGATATGCACTGTGTGGGATGTCTAAAACATAAAAGAACCTAGCCCAGCTTAAGGTTCTCTATTGGTCTGGTCAAACACACGCACATATGACGGGCGTGCTAGTTAAGTTCCAAGAAAACACTTAAACTAGCATGCAATCCTATCACAATAGAATTAGAAGGAAGTCCGTAGACTTGGAGAGAAAAACCAACCCACCTCGGCACGCCCCCAATTGCTTGTCGACACTTGCAATTGGGCTCAGCGGGATTACCTGGCCTCCAAGGGGTCCGCACGCAAATCGGGGAACGCGGTGTCCAACCACAAGACCGGTCTCTCAGCGGAAGTCCCGAAACAAACCCGCGGCTCCATGCGGCGAAGAAACACACAACCAGCTTCGACGGAAGCTAAAAGCAACACTGCAAGCTGCCAGGAGCGAAGAAATCGCAAAATCAATCAAACGGTCAAAACCGAGCATCCGACGGCGAAAAACAGCCTCCGTCGGCGAAAACAGCCTCCGTCAGCGAAAACCAGCGCCCGACGGCGAAAAACAAACTCCGACGGTGAAAACAGCACGCGGCGGCGAAAACCAGCCTCCGTCGGCGAAAAACAGCACGCGGCGGCGAAAAACTGCTCCGTCGGCGAACAACTGCGCCCGACGGCGAAAAACAGCATGCGGCGGCGAAAAACTGCTCCGTCGGCGGAAAACTGCGCCCGACGGCGAAAAACAGCACGCGGCGGCGAAAAACTGCTCCGACGGCGAAAAACTGCGCCCGACGGCGAAAAACAGCACGCGGCGGCGAAAAACTGCTCCGTCGGCGAAAAGCTGCGCCCGACGGCGAAAAACAGCACGCGGCGGCGAAAAACTGCTCCGTCGGTGAATAACTGCGCCCGAGGCGAAAAACAGCACGCGGCGGCGAAAAACTGCTCAAAATCTGCTTGACGGCGAAAAAGCAGCAGCCGACGGCGAAAACAGCGGCCGACGGCGACCAACGGGCTCCGACGGCGAAAACACGGCACCGGCACACAAACCGAGGAGTCGCCCGCCGTCCGGGAGCACGCCGAGCGGCGAAAACCCAGCCGCGCGACGAGGGAGGCCCGCCGCACGGCGCCAAACTACGCAGCGCCGCGCAGCGACCTGCTGCGCGATGCCGGAGCGCGCCGCGCAGCGCCCAGCGGCGCTGCGCGCGGTGCCCAGCGGCGCTGCGCGCAGCGCCCTGCGGCGCTGCACGCGGGCCCGCGCGCAGCCCGCTGCGCTGCGCGCGGCCGCGCGCCCGCGCAGCCTCGCGCGCGGCCCGCGCGGCCCGCGCGGCCCGCGCGCGGCCATGCCGCGCGCGCCTGCGCGCGGCCAGGCAGTGCCGCGCGCGCCTGCGCGCGGCCCGGCAACGCCGCGTGCAGCACTTTGCTGCACGCGGCGCCGCGCCCAGCGGCACGTCAGCGCAGGGTGCTGCCAACAGCAGCACCCTGGCGCCGCGCGTGCGCCGTTGCGCGTGCGCGCGGCCGCCGGCGACGGAAAATCTAATAAAAACCCCAATAAGTCCGAAAAATCCCAAAAATCCAATTGCCTCTTTAAAAACCAAAATAAAATACAATTAACAAAAAAACCAAACTCCAAAACCCAAAAATCTGAATTTTTGCTTACCTCGTCGCCGCACGTCGCACGCCCACGAGCTTCACTCGGCCACCAACGGGGAGTCCAAGATCAAAATCACCTCTTTTCCTTTCTTCTTCTCCATCTTCTTCTTCCTTTTCCTCTCTTTTCTTTTCCTTTCTTTCTTTCTTTCTTCCTTTTCTTTCTTTCTCTGCTGCAGAGGGAGGGGTTGGAGCCTTTATAAAGTAAAAGACTTTAATTAATTTAATTAATTAATTAACTAATTTCTAAAATCCAACTCCAACTTACTTTTTGCCTTCGGGCTCTCCGCCGCTGCCCGGAACCTCCCGAACTCCGCTGTAAATCAAAAGTACACGCGCTCACAGCTTTTTCTCTTCAAAAAGCTCATCCGTTGAGGCGGGGTGCTCAAATCAAATACCGGCTCCAAAATTGCCAGTTCCGACTCACTTTTTGCCTCCGGGTCCTCCGCGTCAGTCCGGAACCTCCCGAACCTCGCTGTAAATCGAAAGTACACGTGTCCACAACTTTTTCTCTTCAAAAAGCTCATCCGTTGAGTCGGGGTGCTCAAATCAATTACCGGCTCCAAAATTGCCAGTTCCGACTCACTTTTTAGCTCCGGGTCCTCCGCGTCAGTCCGGAACCTCCCAAACCTCGCTGTAAATCGAAAGTACACGCGTCCACAGCTTTTTCTCTTCAAAAAGCTCATCCGTTGAGTCGGGGTGCTCAAATCAATTACCGGCTCCAAAATTGCCAGTTCCGACTCACTTTTTGCCTCCGGATCCTCCGCGTCAGTCCGGAACCTCCCGAACCTCGCTGTAATCTGAAAGTACACCTGTTCCAAGTGTTCCCGAATTTCCGGCATGTCACGCCCCGGGGGTTCGAATCGCGCGGAAGAGGAGCCAC
The DNA here is from genome assembly GCA_029204045.2 of Tillandsia leiboldiana. NCBI lineage: Eukaryota > Viridiplantae > Streptophyta > Magnoliopsida > Poales > Bromeliaceae > Tillandsia > Tillandsia leiboldiana. The sequence goes on along the minus strand of CM055064.1, from coordinate 35,859,719 downwards.
CGATGCCCCTGAATCAGCCATATATTTATTTTTGTAAAACAATACTCCCCGGCGCGTGTCCAGACCCGCCGCATACACAAATTCACTCTGCAAACGGGCAGAGTCTCCTTTGTATATGCACGGCGTCTCAACTACAAAGTGTCTCACAAGGCGTAGCACACACAATCTCTAACCACATCAGTTGGGGTCTCGTACACATACAACCAAACAATTCACATGATATTCTAGCATTCACTTAGAGCATAGAGGCCGGTGTTTTGAAAGGATAAATAATCACAAGGTTTTGAAAGCGGCATCCACACGACGCCATCGTTTATGAAAACAGTTCGCAAACACATAAATCCCATAAGGTTTGTAAGGCTCGGTGCCCACACGACACCCACGTTTTAAAAGTAGTTTTCGCAAACGGTTTTCTTTGCTTTTCATCGTTCAAAACGGCCAAGTAAGAGAGAACGTAGAATTCATTCAATTATTCAAAAAGGAAAGAGGCAACATCCACTTCGACCCCACGGGGGTATCGCAAACCACAACTAACTAACATGAGTAATAAAAGATAAAGGGAAAGAAAGGTCACTGTGTCTGAAGCTCGATCAAAGTCAGAGCAGCACTCTTGCGGCCTCTCCGGTGCCCTAGCGCTCGACCCCGGACGGTCTGGGTGAACCTGTCGCGGAGTGGGGAGTCAGTGACAAGAAATAACATAATAAGCAAATAGGGCTAAAGTCAGGCAAACCACGATAGAAACCAGAGCAACCAACAATGAAGCACCATGTGCAAACCATACAATGCTAAACCCCGTGCAAACAATATAATGCAGAACCTCGTGCAAACCAAAACCGGGCACCTCCCCCGGCAACCACACCGAGCACCTGCCTCGGAGACCCCTACCGAGCACCTGCCTCGGCCGCCGAGCACCTACCTCGGCATCATCCACCATAACCACACCCTGTATCAAAACAACATCGGGCACCTTCCCCGATGCCCACCGCCGAGCACCTGCCTCGACATCACCGCTCACACCCCCCACCCATGGGGGCCCCCATTCCTAACGCCACCACCGCGTGGGGTACACGGGTCAACGTACCACTTTTCCGGAAAAGCACACCCTTTGCGGTGGCCAAACCGCGGGTGTGCGTGTAGCAATCTCGAGCCTCATCCGAGCACCATCCTCGGCAAACCAGACCGAGCACCTGCCTCGGCAACCAAATATCCACACAATAGCTTTAACAGGGTTAGCAAATGTAAACATGCAATTACTAAGATCTTTGTGCGTGTAGCAAAATCTCGAGCCTCATCCGAGCACCATCCTCGGCAACCCAGACCGAGCACCTGCCTCGGCAACCAAGTATCCCCACAATGGCTTTAACAGGGTTAGCAAATGTAAACATGCAATTACTAAGTTCTTACCCCTTTTCCCATAACTCCGGAAACCAAGACAATGGAAGAGTCCCCACAGCGACCCATAGTCGCCCTACTATAAAGATAATAAAACACAAACCTTTACCGGAGTTAACAATATTCCACAAGTTCAACTTTAATGTTCTGAAAGGTCACGTCGATCACTGCCCCCAACGCTAGTATGCCCCGAACAACCCTACCATTGTTCGGATAGGGCGAACTGCCCGCCCGGTCTTCTACCGCGACAGCCGTAAATCCGGAGGTCCACATCACCCACCAAACCCCTCAACAAAATAAACATAGCAACAACGAAACTGTGCATAAAGAGGTTCTAAGGGGTACCCACCTGGAACGCGAAGAAAAGGGTGTGCGGGAAAAATTCCAGTCAGAAGTTCTCCCGCCTTGCGCCCGAAAAACTAAGGTAGGAAAAGTATTGTTAAAAACATCGTCGTAGTCAAAAACACTCAAAAACGGGGCGAAACGGGCCAAAAACGGAGCTCCCAGGCTTCCGGGCTGACGGATGGTGCACGGATCCAGGCGTGGACCGGGCCCACGGCAGCAGACGACTGCGGAGCAGACCGGGTGCACCGCTCGGTGAGCCGTCGGAGCACACCGGCGTCGCGGACCGGGTTCACGGCCACAGTGCTGGCGGTCGCGGACCGGGTGCACCGCTCGGCAGGGTGAACCGGGGCGGCTTGGGCCGGGCCGCGCACGGGGAAAGGCGCGGACCGGGTCCATGCCGCGCGGTGCCGCGGCGAGCGCCGGGTGCACGCCCGGAGCGTGCACCGCGCACAGTGCGCAGCCCGGCGCACGGTTCCGTGCGCCGGGTCTGCGCCTCCGGGGCTGCGGGGGCTGCACCGGGTGCACGACTGGGGTCTGTGGACCGCGGCTGGAGGATCCGTACGTGATGAACAGTAACGCCCCCTTTTTGTGTTTTCTTCTCCGTTTTCGCTCCCGTGCGACTCCGACGACGACCTCGTGGGCATGATAACGGCGGCGGCGGCCTCCCGTTTGACAACGGCGACAGCGGCTTCCCGTTACCACAACCCACGACGCGTGCGACACCCGAACAACCCCCAACCAAAACCTCGACCCCACAGAAAATGCAATAAAAGGGGGGGGGAACGACGCTTACCGTGATCTTGTGAGGAAAAAGGGTGGGAGGGTGGATCGTCCCTCTCGTCTCCAACGGAAAGCTCCACGAGGGATGGGTTTCCCCCGTTCTTCCCTTCTTCTCGTCTCGTCGCCTCGGTTTCTCATGCGCCTCATGAAAAGGGAGGAAGAAAGGAATGGGGTTTTCTTTCTTAAAAGTGCCGCCCTAAATCCTAGCCGTCAAGAGGGAAAAACCAAGAGGGAAAAGAAAAACCCTACCCCCCCCCGGTTTTAAGGAAACCCTAATAACAATCGGCGGCTAAGACTGTCTCGAAAAGCGTGTCATCCAATCGTACGGATCCCGGGGCGCCTAAAGGGGTCCGAACTTTAAAAATTTATTCTGGGAGAACCGGGAGTCGGAATCCGAAACCGATCGCGTCCCCGTTCTCCGTTTCGCGAGCCCTTCCGCCTAAAAATGTCCGCGAGTCCCGACGGACTTTCCGGAAAAACACTAAAAATTGTCCCACAGTCGGACAGTCGTAAGAAAGGGATAACGGAAAGGGTAACGGAAAAGCCAGGTCTTACATCACTCACCAATAAAAACAAGTTTCGTCCCCGAAACTTAACTCCCGCCTGCGGCGAAGAGGTCCGGGTAGCACTCCCCCATCTTTGACTCTGGTTCCTAAGTTACCTCACATTCTTCCTGGTTGCTTCACAGCGCCTTCCCATAGGGGGATCGTCCGGTTGCGCAACCTTTTTGTCCTCTCGTGCTAAGATCCGCATCGAGGTTTGGCAGTAAAGCCAACCGGTATGTCACCGGGCCTACGCGCTCCAACATCCCGAAAATCGGGTCATTGACGCCAACCAACAATGCCAAGAGCTCGAACCATTAGCAATACGCAACTCATTTACTTAAGGCGTTCTGTCACACCGCCAGCGATCTTGTCCTGACTCAACCCACCTGGACGTCTATGGCGTACTGTTACAACGCCTCGGGTCTTGGCCCGTCTCACCTCACCTGGACGTCTAAGGCGTACTGTTACAACGCCTCGGGTCTATTGTCACAAGGCCGGAAGTTGGACCTATTTAACCCTTAACTAAATAGCCAACATAAAAGACAACTAAGTCTTCACCTCCTTATTGGGCAGGAGGGTACGAAGCATTACTTCTAAGGGTTCCTCTGGGGTCGTGGCCAAAATTTCTCTTGTGCGAGGTCTTCCTTGCTACTACCTCCCTCGTAGCCGAAACGTCTGCTTTCCCCCGCCGGTCGCTGATGTTCGCTTTCACCTGTTGGCACGCCAGAAATTGCGCCACAATTTGTGCCACATCGCTCTTTCGATTTGGGCCACCAGAAGGTCTGCCATAGATCCCTGCACCTCTTTGTACCTCCGGAATGCGCGGTATAGGAGGTATTATATACTTTGGCTAGATTTTCTTCCCTCGTTTCTAGCTTATCGGGCACACGAATTCGTCCCCGGAACCTTATTACATCCCTGAGTCACTCGTAAAAATTCCGCCTTGCTCCGAGGACATTCTGTCTTGCACCAGTTGTAGTTACGTGTCCGTCGATGGGTCTCCCAAGATCCTCTTGGAGATTCGTCAGACTAGATCTTATAGTCCTTTCCGGGCTTCGGCTGTATGAGCACTGGCGCCTGTGTGCGTCTGTCTTTAAGTTCTTTGAAACTCCTTTGGCACTGGGCTGTCCAGACGAACCTCTACCCACTTTGGGTTAGTCGATTTAGGGAAGTGGCCTCCCACGAAGCGTCTGTAATGGCCTGCCCGTCCTAAGAAGCTTCGGATCTTCGTCACCGTTGTTGGCCGAGCCCAGTTGGCCACCGACTCGATCCTCCTCGGATCCACTGCAATTCCAGATGTCGAAACGGTAAGCCCCAAAAAGTCCACCTCACGGAGCCAAAACTCACACTTTATGAGTTTGGCATATGGTTGCTGATCCTGGAGGGTCTAGGGGATTACTCGCGAGTGTTCCCCATATCCCTTGTCCGTTGTGAGAGTAGATCGGAACGTCCACTATAAGACCATTACCGGCTGGTCTAAGGAGGGCTTGAGTATCCTATTCCTCATGCCTATGAATACCGCTGGTGCGTTAACGAGTCTGAACGGTATGACCGTGAACTCATGACAACCACTCCGAGTTCATAAGGCTGTTTTTCGGTAAGTCCGGTTCCCGGAGACGCACTTGGAACTTCAAGCAGTCAACTACCACTAAAAGATTGCCGCGACTGTCGGCCCCAAGCGTGATGCCGTTAACTTTTAACGGAAACCTCATTAGTCCTTAGAGACTAAGAACCCGTCTCGCCCTCGCTGGGCAGGAAGGAGTACAGCCGCCTGCCTCGAGGGGTAGCCGGAGGATCCGACCGAACTTATTTCTACGATGGGATTTCTTCTAATATCTATGGTAGGGAGAAACATGAAGCGAGGTGGAGGAGTGGGATGCTGTTACGGGTGATGTCCCTGTTTCCGAGGGGCAGTTGAAACAATGGCGCCCCGGTTTGCCGCATCGAAAACGGTGGTCTTGCTTCTGGGGACATTCGGTCACTTGGTGTATTCCACCGCAATTGATGCAAGACTTGTCCACCGACCATTGTCCTCCCGTCGGCGCATTCGTGGTTCCTTGTTGCCATCTCAGGTATTTAGGAGGCCGGCTCCTCTTGGTATGCTCCTTTCCAAAACAAGGTCGAGCTCGTTTCTTATCCCCGCCGTGATGTGAGCTCTCCCGTCGGGCTCGTGAAATCGCAAATCCGTGCTCCACTGTGGTGGCTCTATCGACCACCTCCTAGAAGGTGTGCAAACCCGCCGTTTGCACCACCTTGTAGATGTCGCTTCGTAAACCATTCACAAAAAGACGGGCTTTGTGAGATTCATCTCTTATAACAGGGGGAACACATTTGGTCAACCTCACAATTTGCCCGTTGATAACCCGTAACTGTCTGACTTCCTTTCTTGATGTGCTTCAGGTCATCTTCCATCTGCTGTTTGGTGCTGTCGGAGAGAAATGCCTCAAACCGTTTTTCTCGGAACGTGGTCCAAGATGGAAGGGCGGTGCCCCCGGCGTAAGTCCCGAAGTTGCTGGTGTTAGTGCTACTGAAGGCGTCGTCGGATGAACCGACGGTATCTCGGTCACCGAGGTCGGAGAAGGGGCAACCGTAGTCTCGCTGACCGCCACCGACGGTCTCGTCACTGGTGCGGTTGGTCCGGGCAAAGAAGCCTGGGCGACCTCCATTGGTATTGTCGACTGTTGCGCCCACTGCCGCATTTGTTCCATAAGGGTTGCCAACTGCCCGGCCACCTCTTGTAGTTGTTGTCGGAGCAGCTGATACTCCGCCGCTATTGGCACCGTACTTTCTGCCCCTGCGTTCTCCGCTGATAACCCATTTCGGGCCATTAATCGCTACATACAAAGAAACCAAGTCAACCCTAGACCTATCGGGTCTAGCACCGCGACCTACAGACGTACTAAAATTAAATCCCCCAGTTCACTTTATTAATCAGTAGTTAGTGTATTGCGCCCCGTGGATGTTGGGCCCCGACTGTTGTGGTTAAAGTTTACCGCTCTGATACCATCTTAATCTGTCACGCCCCGGGGGTTCGAATCGCGCGGAAGAGGAGCCACCGATGCCCCTGAATCAGCCATATATTTATTTTTGTAAAACAATACTCCCCGGCGCGTGTCCAGACCCGCCGCATACACAAATTCACTCTGCAAACGGGCAAAGTCTCCTTTGTATATGCACGGCGTCTCAACTACAAAGTGTCTCACAAGGCGTAGCACACACAATCTCTAACCACATCAGTTGGGGTCTCGTACACATACAACCAAACAATTCACATGATATTCTAGCATTCACTTAGAGCATAGAGGCCGGTGTTTTGAAAGGATAAATAATCACAAGGTTTTGAAAGCGGCATCCACACGACGCCATCGTTTATGAAAATAGTTCGCAAACACATAAATCCCATAAGGTTTGTAAAGCTCGGTGCCCACACGACACCCACGTTTTAAAAGTAGTTTTCGCAAACGGTTTTCTTTGCTTTTCATCGTTCAAAACGGCCAAGTAAGAGAGAACGTAGAATTCATTCAATTATTCAAAAAGGAAAGAGGCAACATCCACTTCGACCCCACGGGGGTATCGCAAACCACAACTAACTAACATGAGTAATAAAAGATAAAGGGAAAGAAAGGTCACTGTGTCTGAAGCTCGATCAAAGTCAGAGCAGCACTCTTGCGGCCTCTCCGGTGCCCTAGCGCTCGACCCCGGACGGTCTGGGTGAACCTGTCGCGGAGTGGGGAGTCAGTGACAAGAAATAACATAATAAGCAAATAGGGCTAAAGTCAGGCAAACCACGATAGAAACCAGAGCAACCAACAATGAAGCACCATGTGCAAACCATACAATGCTAAACCCCGTGCAAACAATATAATGCAGAACCTCGTGCAAACCAAAACCGGGCACCTCCCCCGGCAACCACACCGAGCACCTGCCTCGGAGACCCCTACCGAGCACCTGCCTCGGCCGCCGAGCACCCACCTCGGCATCATCCACCATAACCACACCCTGTATCAAAACAACATCGGGCACCTTCCCCGATGCCCACCGCCGAGCACCTGCCTCGACATCACCGCTCACACCCCCCACCCATGGGGGCCCCCATTCCTAACGCCACCACCGCGTGGGGTACACGGGTCAACGTACCACTTTTCCGGAAAAGCACACCCTTTGCGGTGGCCAAACCGCGGGTGTGCGTGTAGCAATCTCGAGCCTCATCCGAGCACCATCCTCGGCAAACCAGACCGAGCACCTGCCTCGGCAACCAAATATCCACACAATAGCTTTAACAGGGTTAGCAAATGTAAACATGCAATTACTAAGATCTTTGTGCGTGTAGCAAAATCTCGAGCCTCATCCGAGCACCATCCTCGGCAACCCAGACCGAGCACCTGCCTCGGCAACCAAGTATCCCCACAATGGCTTTAACAGGGTTAGCAAATGTAAACATGCAATTACTAAGTTCTTACCCCTTTTCCCATAACTCCGGAAACCAAGACAATGGAAGAGTCCCCACAGCGACCCATAGTCGCCCTACTATAAAGATAATAAAACACAAACCTTTACCGGAGTTAACAATATTCCACAAGTTCAACTTTAATGTTCTGAAAGGTCACGTCGATCACTGCCCCCAACGCTAGTATGCCCCGAACAACCCTACCTTTGTTCGGATAGGGCGAACTGCCCGCCCGATCTTCTACCGCGACAGCCGTAAATCCGGAGGTCCACATCACCCACCAAACCCCTCAACAAAATAAGCATAGCAACAACGAAACTGTGCATAAAGAGGTTCTAAGGGGTACCCACCTGGAACGCGAAGAAAAGGGTGTGCGGGAAAAATTCCAGTCAGAAGTTCTCCCGCCTTGCGCCCGAAAAACTAAGGTAGGAAAAGTATTGTTAAAAACATCGTCGTAGTCAAAAACACTCAAAAACGGGGCGAAACGGGCCAAAAATGGAGCTCCCAGGCTTCCGGGCTGACGGATGGTGCACGGATCCAGGCGTGGACCGGGCCCACGGCAGCAGACGACTGCGGAGCAGACCGGGTGCACCGCTCGGTGAGCCGTCGGAGCACACCGGCGTCGCGGACCGGGTTCACGGCCACAGTGCTGGCGGTCGCGGACCGGGTGCACCGCTCGGCAGGGTGAACCGGGGCGGCTTGGGCCGGGCCGCGCATGGGGAAAGGCGCGGACCGGGTCCATGCCGCGCGGTGCCGCGGCGAGCGCCGGGTGCACGCCCGGAGCGTGCACCGCGCACAGTGCGCAGCCCGGCGCACGGTTCCGTGCGCCGGGTCTGCGCCTCCGGGGCTGCGGGGGCTGCACCGGGTGCACGACTGGGGTCTGTGGACCGCGGCTGGAGGATCCGTACGTGATGAACAGTAACGCCCCCTTTTTGTGTTTTCTTCTCCGTTTTCGCTCCCGTGCGACTCCGGCGACGACCTCGTGGGCATGATAACGGCGGCGGCGGCCTCCCGTTTGACAACGGCGACAGCGGCTTCCCGTTACCACAACCCACGACGCGTGCGACACCCGAACAACCCCCAACCAAAACCTCGACCCCACAGAAAATGCAATAAAAGGGGGGGGGGGAACGACGCTTACCGTGATCTTGTGAGGAAAAAGGGTGGGAGGGTGGATCGTCCCTCTCGTCTCCAACGGAAAGCTCCACGAGGGATGGGTTTCCCCCGTTCTTCCCTTCTTCTCGTCTCGTCGCCTCGGTTTCTCATGCGCCTCATGAAAAGGGAGGAAGAAAGGAATGGGGTTTTCTTTCTTAAAAGTGCCGCCCTAAATCCTAGCCGTCAAGAGGGAAAAACCAAGAGGGAAAAGAAAAACCCTACCCCCCCCCGGTTTTAAGGAAACCCTAATAACAATCGGCGGCTAAGACTGTCTCGAAAAGCGTGTCATCCAATCGTACGGATCCCGGGGCGCCTAAAGGGGTCCGAACTTCAAAAATTTATTCTGGGAGAACCGGGAGTCGGAATCCGAAACCGATCGCGTCCCCGTTCTCCGTTTCGCGAGCCCTTCCGCCTAAAAATGTCCGCGAGTCCCGACGGACTTTCCGGAAAAACACTAAAAATTGTCCCACAGTCGGACAGTCGTAAGAAAGGGATAACGGAAAGGGTAACGGAAAAGCCAGGTCTTACACGGCACTCCACGGTGAAGTCGGAAATTTCCAATCTCATCCTCAATCGGCCTACAAAGCCCGGAAAAATCCCGAATCGAGCTGGAGCTTCCGCGTTGATCCGAATCAACCCGGCATCAACTGTAAACTCAGATGCAACATGTCCAAGGCAACTCTCTGCTCCAACCCATCTGTGTGGTCGGCGCGCTATCCAAAGACCCGGTACTCTACATTTATGCTCATGATTGCTTACACGCACACCGGCGGTTTGGCCACCGCACAGGGTGTATTTTTCCGGAAAGATGGTACGTTGACCCGTGTACCCCATAATGTGTGATGATGGGGACCCCTCAAGGTGAGGCGACTGCAACTTGGGCAGTGGAGGGGTTAAAAGCACCAAGGCGCGAGCGGAGTAGCTCTGGGGTAGGTGCTCAACATGATTTTGACAGGGAATATTGTGATTCATGAGGGGGAAGTGGAATGCTCTGGTGTATCGGTTTGCTTACTACAGGTTTTATAGCATTACCTGTTTTCATCTACTTTATTTGTCACTGACTCCCCACACTGTGACAGGTCCGAACAGGGGTGGGAACCGGGACGATGGTGAGACTGCGTTTAGAGGACCTTAGCCGCTTGAGGCAGTCATACGTCTTATTTACTTTCGGTTATCTCTTTTGCTTTTGGTTAGTAGGTTAGTGATTATTTGTTGGTGGAACAATTGTGGATGTTGGGTTGAGATCCTAACTTAGTGGTGACATCTTTATTGCGTTATCTCATACTTGTATGCGGCATGTTTTCAAATAACAAAATGACTTCGAAAACGTTTTAAAATCGGGTGTCGTGTGGACACTGCTTTCCAAACCCGTGGATTTATCCTTTCAAGTTACGTTGCCGCCTAAAAAGGATTTTGCGAAAACGTTTTTAAAACCGGGTGTCGTGTGGACAATGTTTTCCAAACATGTGGATTTATCCTTTCTTTCTTGTTGCAGTAATTGTGTTTATGATTAATTGTGATCTCTCCTTTTGGTATCATCGTGACTGCATGGTTAAAGTATGACTCGTATTTGGAACGCCGTACATATACAAAGGAGACTCCGTCCGTTAGTGTAGTGAATTTGTATATGTGGCGGGTCTGGCGCGCACCGGTGGCGAGGTTGATTTCACAAAAAAAGATACACGTTTTTCCGCTCATTTAGAACCTCCGGGGCGTGACAAAAACCCTCACTTGGGCTAGTTTTCTTCATGTTTTAGACTTCCCACACTCCGTATTCTTTTTCCCTGGACTTAGAGTGTAATGACATGACTTTTCTAGTGATATTTTACCCTCCTGCTAATAAAGTGCTTCTGTTAGGCAAGCTGAATTATCGAGTTTCCTAAGTTGGTCGATGTGTTACATGGGTATTTTTCTGTGAAAGGGCTCGAAAAACGATGACCGACGGTGCGATCGGATCTAAAATCCGACATTGGGATCTCCCGAAACAGGGTTTTAGGATTGCGGTGACTTGGTGCGCATCGGAATCCATGCAGAATATCCCGCACGCTTTTCGAGAAAGTTATGGGTTTATCCCGTATAATTAATTAATCAATTAATTAGTTATTTGTTAATTAACTTTATATGTGGGATTTATTCGTACGTACGAGAGGAAAAGATCCCACTTTTCGCAAAAGAGAAACCCTAGCCGAAGAGATCGAGAGAGAGAAGAAAAGAACGGAACCCTAACCGGAGGGAAAAGAGAAGAGAAGGGGAGAAGGTGGAGGAGTCCGAACACCCCGATCGACGTGTTGGAACCTGGAGTACAATCGGATCATCTTCCCCCGATGCAAACGGTGAGTGGTTTTGGTTTAATGTAATCTTTTTAGGGTTTCGTGTCTTTTTCGGCGTCTTCTTCGTTGTCGCCGTCGCCGTCACCGCCGCCGCCGCTACCGCTGCCGCGAGACCCCGGGCTGGCGCCGTGCGGCCTCGTGCCGCGCGGGGCGCCCGCGGGCAACACCGCACGGGCGCCACCCGCGGGTGCGCCCGCCGCGCTGCTTCATGCCGCGCGGGGCACCCGCGGGCGGGGGCACCCGCGGGCGGCGGCGCCCGCGCGGGCGGCACCGCACGGGCGCCACCCGCGGGTGCGCGCGCCGCGCGGCTTCATGCCGCGCGGGGCACCTGCGGGCGGCAGCGCCCGCGCGGGCGGCACAGCACGGGCGCCACCCGCGGGTGCGCGCGCCGTGCGGCTTCATGCCGCGCGGGGCACCCGCGGGCGGCGGCGCCCACACCTTCATGCGGCGCGGGGCACCCGCGGGCGGCGGCGCACACACCTTCATGCCGCGCGGGGCACCCGCGGGCGGCGGCCCCCGCGCGGGCGGCACCACACAGGCGCCACCCGCGGGTGCGCACGCCGCGCGGCTTCATGCCGCGTGGGGCACCCGCGGGCGGCGGCGCGCCACCCGCCGGTGTGCGCACCGCGCGGCTTCATGCCGCACGGGGCACCCGCGGGCGGCGGCGCCCACACCTTCATGCTGCGCGGGGCACCCGCGGGCGGCGGTGAGCACACCTTCATGCCGCGCGTGGCACCCGCGGGCGGCACCGCACGGGCGCCACCCGCGGGTGTGCGCGCCGCCCAGCTTCATGCCGTGCGGGGCACTCGCGGGCGGTGACGCCGCGCGGGCAGCATCGTGCGGGGAGCTACCGTGCGTCGTGAACACGCCGTTACGGGATTTTCGTTGCGTCGTCAGGTTTTGGGTCTCGTTTTGCGGCAGGGTTTGACTTATCGTTCTTTTTGGGGGCTTCTTTAGGTCCAAGTGCTGAGCGGCAGGGTGTCAAAGTTCAAGGTGTCCCAATCTTCGCGCAACAAGGTGGGTACTCTCGCAATAAGTGCTGAATGTTATCATCATAACATGTATAATAACAAGCCTAATAAAGTAGATGAATTGTATTAACTATTTAAACCCATCGCATGAGTATTTCCTGTTCTTCCATTGTTAACTGTGGCGACTGAGTGTCGCGGTGATTGTTACACGCCGGTTTCGGCTATTATGCTCTTAGATGCTTACACGCACACCAGCGGTTTGGCCACCGATTGGGTGTACTTTTCCGGAATTATGGTACGTTGACCCGTGTGCCTCACGAAAGTAAAGGTGTCGAGTGGGGACCCCTAACGGTTACTATAGGTGCAGCACTAGAACCGTGGAGGGGTTAAAGGCAATACGCGAGCAAGTGATCGTTCACGAGGGGGTCTTTAGACCTTCCGACAGGTATTATGTAATTAAATCAAGGAATACGGTGACTCATGAGAGGGAAAGCGAAAGGTTCCGGTGTATTCGGTTTGTCTTAACAATACTTCTTATTGCTTTGCACATCTACTTTATTTGTCACTGACTTTCCCACACTGTGACAGGTCCGACTAGGTGTAGTAGCCGGGACGATGGTGAGGCAGCGTCTAGGGGACATTAGCCACATGAGGCTTTATTTCATCATTTTTATTTGGGTTATCTCATTTCCTTTCTTGTTTAACTGTTAAGTTTCATTTGCTTGACTGTGGACCATTATGGATGTTGGATTGATAGTTAATTTGGTATTGTGGACTTGATATACTTTTATGGATTTATATGCGGCATGTTTTATACTAAACAAAAGGGTTTCGAAAATACTTTCCCAAAACCAAGTGTCGTGTGGGCACTACTTTGTAAACCTCTGGATTTATCCTTTCAAAAGATACGGCTGCCTAATTGAGACTCGCGGAATTACTTTGGGAAACTAGGTGTCATGTAGACGTCGTTCGTAAATCCGCAGTCTCATCTTGATGTCGTAAATGAAACCTTAAGTTTATGGATAAAAGTAGTACTCTCCATCAATGCATTCATTGTAACTGTGTGGTTAAAGAATAATGTTGTAAATGTGACGCCGTGCATATACAAAGGAGACTCTGTCCGTTTAAAGAGTGAATTTGTATATGTGGCGGGTCTGACGCGCACCGGCGGGAGGGGTTGTCATAAGAAAAAAAAATATGTACGTTTTTCGCTAATACTTAAACCTCCGGGGCGTGACATAGAGTTTCTCCTCGCCCAGATAGTGGGCCGAGTGGTCGGGATATTGTGGGATGCATTGGTACTCATGCATGGGGGCCGAGTGGAGTCTGGTAGCTGAGGCTAGATCAGGGCCAGTGTCGGGAGCCATTCGGGTCGACGGTGGTCCCGAGTTGTCGGGTATCCTCCGACTAGTGTCGTTGGCACTGTGTTCGTAGTAGTGTTGAGCTGGTGATAGCAGGACCTTGAACCCAGACTATTTTTGGACACACACATGATTTCAGTAAACCTGTAGAGTACAGGAACTTTGTAGAGTGTACTGACCTCGCAAGATGGCGTGGTGCGGAGAAATTGCCTCGGGCGTGTTCCATTTGGGGTTTACAGCTAGTTCTGTTTATTTCGGATCGACGCAGAATCCATTGGGATGGAAAGTGAGTTAGCGGCGTCGAACTTGGAAGCCCAGTTAGAATCTGTGACCTCAGGGCATGGTGTACTTGGGAAGTACTTGCTGAGTATTGGTTTGGATAGAGAACCGACTCCGCGGTTGTGCATAGGAGTTTGGGAAGTGTTGGAACATGTGTATTTCCAGTTTACATCGGAGTTCGGGTGGACTCGTACTGATGCGGAGGCCCCGAAGACAAAAGTGAGTTGGACTTGGAGAGTGAAGATATGAATAGAGGATTTTGTTGTAGGAATGCCGGTTCTCCGGATCGATTACACCGACTCTATGGTTGAGCTTTCTGAGTGGGGAAAAGCTTTGGACAGGTGTACTTTATATTTACAGAGGAGTTCGGGAGATTTTAGAGTGATGCAGAAGCTTCCGGAACAGAAAGCGAGTTGTCGGCGAGAGAATCAAAGCTTCAGACTTCGGATTTTGGCATTTGGAAGCTGAGTTCCGGAACAGGGGTTTTGGTTCCGTAACTAGGCCTTGTGTTCCGGAACCGGAGTGAGAGTTCCGGAACTAATGGGTTGGTACCGGTACCCAATTAGTGGTACCGGTACCCAGTGCCCATTTTGCCCTGAAACAACACGTTGGATATTTTTTTGAGTGAGGGCTTTTTGGTAATTTCCTCTCCCATTGTTTACACCCTCTATAAAGAAGCCTCCATCCCTGTCTTCTTCTCCACGACAGAGAGAAAGAAAGAAAGAAAGGAAAAGAGAGTAAGTAAGGAAAAGAAAAGAGAAGAAGAAAAGAGAGTGAAAAAGATTGAGAAGGTTTGTGCTGTGGTTCCTGCTGCTTGGAGTTGGCCGGGGCCGCGCGTGCATCGAGCCCCTCACGAGGTAAGTGGCAGATTTCTTCCAAGCTGGGTTTTGGATTTTTATTTTGGTTTGGATGAAGCTTTGAGCTTATATTGGATTATTCCTTCCATCCTTTTCATTTGTGCTGTGATCTTGTGGATTTTCTCGGCGCGGAGTCGAGGCGTGCGTGCGCGCGTGCGTGAGTGTGTGCGGGTGCTGTGAGAGGGCAGCGAGGGCCGGGGTGCGCGCCGATTTTCATCAGAGGACTCGAGAGGATTGATCGAGCTTCCGGGGGATTTTCCTGAGGACCGCGATAGCGCGCGCACCTGCGGCGCAGTTTTGGGTATTTCCAGCAGATTTCGACAGTGAGAGACGCGGCGCTTCACTGACTTCAGTGTTTGCCTGCGGAATGCATTTGAGGTGGGTTGGAATTTCTTCAAGATATATGGAATGCCTTCTAAAGCTATTGTATGCATGTTGACCATGTTTAGCTTAATATTCATATAGCTGGTAAATCTAATAACTGCCTAGAAAATCATAGGAAGACATTTATGAGCCCCAGGCATTTTTAGCATGATCTAGGGATGATGTGACCCTAGACTGCATAGTTAGTTGGCATTAGATTGGCATCTGAACTATGTTAAAAATCGGCGGACCGGTTTTAAAGAAAATTGAGGATTTAAATGATTCTATATTATTGTGAGCCTCCAGAGAGATGGGTTAGGTTCAGGATGCTTTTGTTCTCGTGCCGAGGGGCCGAGGGGATTTTTAGAACTCTGTGGGATGAGTTTCTAGTGTCAGGTGAGTGGAGACCCCTGGTGGGATTATTCTAGATCATGGAGTGGTATTTCTGATTTAGTAGTGGAGATGGTTCTCCGACTTGATTTCGAGAGATTGAGCTCTGGCAGATTGGGTCGTGGAGGGTTCCCGACTTAGCCATGGATGTGCATTATCAGATTGGGTCGTTGAGGGTTCTCCGACATAGCTATGAGAGGGTTTGGCATTCCCTGATCCAGTCGTGGAGGGTTCCCGACTGTGATGTGATAGCTGGTATTGAGTATCCGATCTGTTTGATCGTGGATCACAGCCTGCACGTGCCATTTATGAGATAGTTGAGACTGACTAGATACTATAGCTCGGTGGGGTCGCTCCCCTCGAGTACGCTCCGGATGCGTGATGATGATTGAGATGGACCGACTAGGACGCCCACACGCAGTGGGCAGGTGCGTTCGTAGTAGTCGGCAGGACGCCCCACGTGGAGTGGGCAGGTGCGTCCATAGTAGTCGGTAGTACGCCCCACGCGGAGTGGGTAGGTGCGTAGTACGCCCCACAGGGAGTGGGTAGGTTCGTAGTACGCCCCACACGCAGTGGGTAGGTGCGTAGGACGCCCCACAGGGAGTGGGCAGGTGCGTCCATAGTGGTCGGTAGGACGCCCCACGTAGAGTGGGCAGGTGCGTTCCTAGACGATAGGCGCGGGCTTGACTGTGCCAGTTTTGGACAGTCATTGAGATTTGGGTTTTGAGAGCACCTTGTGTGCGAGTGGTGTATAGCTGCTCTTAGATGAGTATTCCTTTGAGCATGAAGCTTGAGGCATCTAGTGGTGAGAGTGTATGCATAGCAGGATCATGGTAGAGGTTTCCTTGAGCATATGGTTGTGGCATTTAGTTGTAGCTCTTTTCCTGCTTTCATTTATATATCTATCTGCATACCTATCTTTTGTGCCTCCTGTAGACTTAGTGGGCATACTGTGGATATTGGTGACGGTACCCACTGAGATCTACCTTCTGCAGTAGATCTCACACCCGCTGCGGTGACAGGTTCCTGAGGTAGCTGTTCCGGTTGGGTTCTCGCGGAGACAGCTGATCGAGGTGAGGACGTGGCCGATTAGTTCCTTACCTGCATTGTGAGTCAGTGGTAGATGTACCCTGTATTTTATGTTTCCACTTTTGTACTGGACAGTCTGAGAGTTTGGTGAGGTGTTGTATTTTATTTGTCAGCTTTTGAGAGTTGTATTGAGGATGATTTTATTATATCAGATGTTCAGTGGTTTCCATAGCTTGTGGTTTTAGTTTTATTTCAGCTCTGATACATTATTAGCTATAGATCTGACTTGCAGGGTAGACGCTTCGTCTGTGCGGCAGTTTCCGTACAGATGGCGGATCTGTTGGCGAGCCCGGGTCGTAGTTTCGACCCCGGGGCGTGACAAAACCAATGTTTTCCTTCCGAATTTCGAAGGGTCGTCGGAGCCTGTTCTTGTTTGATTGGGTGAAGGCATTAGCCCTTCGGGGTTTGGAAAAAAAATTTGTTTTAACTGATTTTTCTTAAAGAACTAAAATTCAATAAATTGGGTTTCTCAAATCAAAATGGTTTCGGTAATAACTGTCATCTTTTCTTACAAACTTCCTCATCCGAGAGGGTTCGAGTGATCTGGGTTCTAAGGGTTGTTTCCATATTTTGGGTCGAGAGCTACGTGGGGATGTGCCTGGAACCTGTTCTTGTTTGATAGGGTTGTAGGCGCTAGTCTCCCGAAACTTTTGGACCTTCCTTCGTGGTTAGCAGTTGAGTACCTCCGGCTAGTGGATTTAGTGTGGTTAGTCGAGTGGTATGTTCGGAGAGCCGTTTGGGGACCGTGGTCCCGAGCCGTTGAGTGTTTCCGGTTGATGTTGTTAGTGTTGAGTTATTGTTTCCGATCTGATTGATCGTGGATTTGGATTATAGCCTGCATGAGCTGTATTGAGCTCGACAGAGATGCGCAGATACTTCCTCGGTTGGGTCGCTCCCCTCGAGTGTCGCTCCGGTGCTAGGCCTGTTACTTATCTTTCGCAGCTTGTCGACGCAGTCCGAGTGGGACCGCCTACGTAATTCCCGTCCAAGTGGGGATGTGTGGTAGTAGGTAGGCGCAGGTTTGACTGGAACCTATGTGGCAGCCAGTGTGATTGTGTTGATTGAGTATACTGGGATAGAGTAGATGCATCATTTTCATCTGTATCACCCATTGAGCATTATAGATAGAGGCATGGTAGCAGTAGAGTTTATTTTCCTGCTTATTTACCTTTTCATATTGCATTGTTATCTTATGCCTCTAGTAGACTTAGTGGGCAGACAGTTGGTCTTGGGGACGGTACCCACTGAGAACTACTGTTTGATGTAGTTCTCACACCCACTGTGGTGACGTTTTCCAGAGGCATCTACTTCAGTTCCTGCTACTCCAGTTGCTGCTTCTGCTGATAGAGGTAAGGGAGTCGCGAGCTAGTTTCCTACCCATCCTTGGAGTGTAGCGGTACCCCCTTTTGAGATTTTTAGTACAGTCAGTTGGATTATTGTAGTGCACCGATTTCCGCAAAATGGCGAAATACGGCGAAAACACTTGTAACATATTTGAAATGTAATTACAAGTGAATATGAAGCATTTCGAATCGATGCAAAGGTCGTCGAGTCGAAAAGTGAGTTGGAGTTGAGAAGTTAGAAACTTCAAGTAGTGAAGTTTAGGTCGTTGTGCGCCGACTCCGCAAAATGGCGAAGTGTGGCGAAAAGACTTGTAACATATTTTAAATATGATTACAGTCGAGTTCGGTACGTTGCGGACCGACGCGAAGGGCATCGGGTCGAAAAGTGAGTTGATGCTCAAGGACTTAGTGAATTTCAGGAATCCTGATATTTTTTATCGGCAACCTTTTTCGAGGCCCTCTCTTGGGGACTTAGAGCAGTCAAAAATTAAAAAAGAAATCGTGGAGAGTTTCAGAAAAGTTTGCAGATAAAAAGGGATAAAATGCTGAGGTGTGAGATCAAAAGAAAATAGGAGAACAAAGAGGAGCAAAAACGATGAAGAATTCTGGAAAAACTGCAGTGCTGATGCAGTTTTATCGGCAAGCATTTTCGGGGCCTGTTCTCACGGCCCTAGAGCTTTCAAAAATTACAGGGGATATGTGGAAGGCTTTAAAAAAATTTGTAGATGAAAGGGACGAAGAAAAATTACAATTTCGATTCCCCAGTTGATGGCAAAACGCGGTGTCACGCCCCGGGGGTTTAAAATAAGCGAAAAACGTGTACATTTTTTTTTTTATAAGTACACCCGCCGGGCACGTGCGCAGATCCACCACACATACAAATTCACCCCGCAAACGGACGGAGTCTCTTTTGTATATGCACGGCGTCGCAAACATAAATCGTACTTTAACCACACTAGCCAAGAAGTTAAGTTCAGGAAAAAAAATATCATCATGCGCAATAACCAAGCCGGCCACTTACATTTTGAAAGGATAAATCCACGGGTTGTAAAACGGTGCCCACACGACACCTAAATTTTATTAAACATTTTCGCAATCTTTTTACTTGATTTGAAAAGAGTGGCCGAAACAATAACTAATAGGGAAAACGTTCATCCACGATAAAACATAGTTCAAACCCAATATCCACAATAATGTATCACAGGCACATAAGCTAACTAACCGAAATAATCAGAATGTAAGTAAAAGAAAGGTGACCAGCCCCTAATCGGGCTAAAATCCTCGAGTCGCGGCCTCACCGTCGTCCCGGATCCCACCCCTGACCGAACCTGTCACAGTGTGGGAAGTCAGCGACAAAAAGAGTAATAAGTAAACGTAAAAAGTGCAAGACGCTAAAAACAACTAAGAGTATCGCAAACCGAAAGACCAGAGCATCCCCACTTCCCCTAATGTAGTCAATCGCAACCCCCTGTAGAAATCAGAACTGAGCACCTGCCTCAGAAATACGCACCGCTCTGAGCACCTACCTCCGAAGTACGCACCGCTCTGAGCACCTACCTCAGAGCTACACACCACTCTGAGCACCTACCTCCGAAGTATGCACCGCTCTGAGCACCTACCTCAGAGCTACACACCGCTCTCACCTTGTTGCTTTTAACCCCCCACCTACAGGGGCCCCCACTACGTCACCTTGTGGGGTTTACGGGTTAACGTACCACCTCTCCGGAAAAGTACACCAGTGCGGTGGCCAAACCGCTGGTGTGCATGAAACAACCATGAGCATAGTAACCATGATAGAACGAGTGTCCACCTGCGACACTCGTTGCTCCAATAAGGTATAAGTGCCGATACACGTGCAGATCATGGGGTTAGTCATCAACTCAAGAAAAAAGGGGGTTAGACAAGACTTCAGGAATGTAATCACCTTACTCTTACCAAATAAAAATAGACTCCAACTCCAAAGACGTCTAAAATGGGGGTACCCACCTCAGAATGCATTGACCGGAAGGCCAGAAGTCGACCCGCGCCCTCGAACGACACCCGGACCTAAAAGTCCCCAAAAACACAAAACGTAAGACTAGACTTGCCCGTGAAGAACCGAGGTCCCGAACACGTAAAAGTAATGGCGGAAATCGAGCGGCGGCGGCGGCCCCGCGCGGCGCCACAAGCGGCGCGGCCCCGTGCGGCACCAACCCGCACGGGCGGCACCTGCGGTGCGGTCGCGCGCGGCACCAGCGCGCGCGGCGCCACAAGCGGCGCGGCCCCGCGCGGCACCAACCCGCGCGGGCGCCACCTACGGTGCGGCCCCGTGCGGCACCAACCCGCGTGGGCACCACCTACGGTGCGGCCCCGTGCGGCACCAATCTGCGTGGGCGCCACCTACGGTGCGGCCCCGCGCGGCACCAGCCAGCGCGGCGCGGCCCCGCGTGGCGTCAGCCCGAGCGGGAGCCGCCTGCAGTGCGGCCCCCGCGCCCTCCCCCGCACGGCGCGCAGTGCGGGCGGCGTCTCGCGGCGGCGGCGCGTCCGTACACCGCGACGGCGGTGCTCTAGGGCATCGCGGCGGCGGCGCTCTAGGGCATCGCGGCGGCGACGCAACGAACGGCACAAGCGATCCAAACCAAAAGCCGGCGAAACCCTAAATGCCAAAAACACCAAACCAATAACGACGAAAACACAAGAAATAAACGCCGCTTACCCTGATCTAACGGAGAAGACGATCCGTTCTCGTTCCTCGCGATGGTGAGGATCCGGATCTGCTCCCCGTTGACGGTAACGTCTCATTCCCGGCTTCCGACGTGTCGATCGAAGAAGTTCGGAGATCTTCTTTCTTTTTTTTTCTCTCCGAACTAGGGTTTTCGTTTTCTTGAAAAGTATTAATTAATATTCTATTTCTCTCGTACGTACAAAATAAAAATCCTTATTCGGTATATAACAGAAAGATTCCCATCTCCTCGAAAAGCGTGCCGATAACGTGGCACAGGTACCGGGCAGAAAGGAAGAAAGCTTCCTGCCACGAAGGGTTGCCTAGGGTCCGAACGGACCCGTTACTACGAAGGGTGTCACTTCTAGAAACTATGGGTAAGGGCGAAAGAAATAAGAGAGTGAGATGCTCCGGGGTGTCAAACACGGCCCTACCTTGAAAAAGAGAACTAAAGGTTGGTTAATACTTGCTACTACGTCCTCCGGGGCAGCTCGTCTCGAGCTGAGCCATCGCGTAAATCCTCCCGTGGGGCGGTGGCGGTGCCCCTCTCCACGTGTCGTGATGCTGAAGGTACTATTCCCGGGTTCAGGGGCCAGTTGGAGCGGAAGTGCCCCGGCTTGCCACAACAGAAACAATGGTCGTGCCTCTAGGAACACTCAATCACCCGGTGTGCTCCTCCACAGATGATGCACGGTCCCCCGGCCCCTGTCCTCCCGTCGGCGTGCTCCTGGTTCCTGCTGCATCCTTGGGTGCTTGGGTAGTCGGCTCCCATGTTGAAGGCCATCCGCAGGATAAATCTGTGGTTGTTGCTTGTCCCGATGATGCTCAGCGCCCTCCTGCCGAGCACGGATGTCGGCCAATTCTTGCTCCACTAAAATGGCCCTGTCAACCACCTCTTGATAGGTGGGCAGTCCTGCTGTTGGTACTACCTGAAAGGCGTCGCTCCGTGGACCTATTTCGTAGGGCTGGGCCATATGGGATTCATCCCTCATGACAAAGGGGACGCGATCGGCTACTCCGGCAGTTTGCGTCTACCAGTACATGCGTTCCGTAAGAGCTAAGAGTTGCCCAGCCATATCTTGCAACTGCTGTCGGAGAAAGCGGTTCTCCGCCGTTGTTGATGCTGTCCCATCCGCTCCTGCGTCATCAGTTGACGACCTAGTCCGGGCCATTGTCAAAGCATACATAGTAACCAAGTCGAACCTAGACTTAACTGATCTAGCACCAAGACCCACGGTCAAACAGGGACTCATAATTCCCCCCGCCCCCCCCCCCCCCCCCCCCCAAACACTCGCGCTCTACGCACCAATACCTTGATCATCTCATTGGTTAGTAGCTAGTGGTAATGTACTTCTGTGGATGTTGGACACCAACTACCGTGGTTAAAGTTGTTTTTCTCTGATACCATAAAATCTGTCATGCCCCGGGGGTTTAAAATAAGCGAAAAACATGTACATTTTTTTTTTATAAGTACACCCGCTGGGCACGTGCGCAAATCCGCCACACATACAAATTCACCCCGCAGACGGACGGAGTCTCCTTTGTATATGCACGGCATCGCAAGCATTAATCGTACTATAACCGCACTAGCCAAGAAATTAAGTTGAGGGTCATGCGCAATAACCAAGCCGACCACCTACATTTTGAAAGGATAAATCCACGGGTTGTAAAACGGTGCCCACACGACACCTAAATTTTATTAAACATTTTCACAATCTTTTTACTTGATTTGAAAAGAGTGGCCGAAATAACAACTAATAGGGAAAACGTTCATCCACGATACAACACAGTTCAAACCCAACATCCACAATAATGTATCACACGCACATAAGCTAACTAACCGAAATAATCAGAACGTAAGTAAAAGAAAGGTCACCAACCTCTAATCGGGCTAAAATCCTCGAGTCGAGGCCTTACAGTCATTCCGGATCCCACGCCTGACCGAACCTGTCATAGTGTGGGAAGTCAGTGACAAAAAGAGTAATAAGTAAACGTAAAAAGTGCAAGATGCTAAAAACAACTAAGAGTATCGCAAACCGAAAGACTAGAGCATCCCCACTTCCCCTCATGTAGTCAATCGCAACCCCGTGTAGAAATCAGAACTGAGCACTTGCCTCAGAAATACGCACCGCTCTGAGCACCTACCTACGAAGTACGCACCGCTCTGAGCACCTACCATAGAGCTACACACCGCTCTCACCTTGTTGCTTTTAACCCCCCACCTACAGGGGCCCCCACTGCGTCACCTTGTGGGGTTCATGGGTCAACGTACCACCTCTCCGGAAAAGTACCCCAGTGCGGTGGCCAAACCGCTGGTGTGCGTGAAACAACCATGAGCATAGTAACCATGAAAGAACGAGTGTCCACCTGCGACACTCGTTGCTCCAATAAGGTATAAGTGCCGATACACGTGCAGATCATGGGGTTAGTCATCAACTCAAGAAAAAAAGGGGGTTAGACAAGTCTTCAGGAATGTAATCACCTTACTCTTACCAAATCAAAATAGACTCCAACTCCAAAGACGTCTAAAAAGGGGGTACCCACCTCAGAATGCGTTGACCGGAACTCCAGAAGTCGACCCGCGCCCTCGAACGACACCCGGACCTAAAAGTCCCCAAAAACGCAAAAGGTAAGACTAGACTTGCCCGTTAAGTACCGAGGTCCCGAACACGTAAAAGTAATGGCGGAAACCGAGCGGCGGCGGCGGCCCCGCGCGGCACCAGGCCGCGCGGCCCCACAAGCGGCGCGGCCCCGCGCGGCGTCAACCTGCGTGGGAGCCGCCTGCGGTGCGGCCCCCGCGCCCTCCCCCGCACGACGCGCAGTGCAGGCGGCGTCTCACGGCGGCGGCGCGTCCATACACCGCGGTGGCGGCGCTCTAGGGCATCGCGGCGGCGATGCAACGAACGGCACAAGAGATCCGAACCAAAAAGTGGCGAAACCCTAAATGCCAAAAATGCCAAACAAAAAACGACGAAAACACAAGAAATAAACGCCGCTTACCCTGATCTAACGGAGAAGACGATCCATTCTCGTTCCTCACGATGGTGAGGATCTGGATCCGCTCCCCGTTGACGGTAACGTCTCGTTCCCGGCTTCCGGCGCGTCGATCGAAGAAGATCGGAGATCCGCTTTCTTTTTTTTTTCTCTCCGAACTAGGGTTTTCGTTTTCTTGAAAAGTATTAATTAATATTCTATTTCTATCGTACGTACAAAATAAAAATCCTTATTCGGTATATAATAGAAAGATTCCCATCTCCTCGAAAAGCGTGCCGATCATGTGGCACGGGTTCTGATGCATCCTACGAGTACCGAAACCCTCAAAATCCCATTCCGGGAGATCCGCAAATCGGATTTCAGATCCGATCGCTTTGCCGTTCCCCATTTTTCGAGCTCTAACACTGAAAAGTACCCGCACGCACCGACGCTATACCCAAGAAATCCCGCTAATTAATCCCTTAAATAACTAATTTATTCCAAAGGATTAAAAGAAACACAAGACATTTCGTGATATTACATCACACTCTCTCACCTTCGACTCCAATTCCCAAGTCGCTTCGCGCTCTTCATGATTACTCCACAACACCTTCATATAGGGAATAATCCGGCTGCGCAACTTTTTTGTCTTCACGTGCGAAGATTCGGACCGGTGTTTCAACAAAGCTCAAGTCCTCTCGAAGCTCAATAGCAGAAACATTGAGAACATGCGACGGATCAGGGAGGTATTTCCGAAGCGTCGAAACATGAAATACATTGTGCACGCGATCGAGATTTGGTGGCAAGGCTAAACGATAAGCTACTGGGCCAACGTGCTCCAAGATCTCAAAAGGTCCAACGAACCGCGGGCTCAACTTGCTTCTTATACCGAACCGTTTAATCCCCTTGGGTGGCGAAACCCGGAGCAACACGTGTTCCCCTACTTGAAACTCCAAGTCACGTCGTTTTCGGTCTGCATAGCTTTTCTGCCGACTCTGGGCGGTCAACAACCGCTGTCTGATAAGGCGCACCTTTGTCTCGGCTCCTCCACTAAGTTCGGACCCATAAACTTTCGCTCCCCCAAATCATCCCAACAGATAGGCGATCGACATCGATGCCCATACAAAGCTTCATACGGCGCCATCTGAATGCTAGCCTGGTAACTGTTGTTGTAGGCGAATTCCACGAGGGGTAGATAACGTGACCATCCTTCAGCCAAGCCAAGTACGCACGCTCGGAGCATGTCCTTGAGAATCTGGATCACCCGTTCTGATTGTCTGTCGGTCTGGGGGTGAAAAGCCGTGCTGAACTGTAGTTTGGTCCCCAAAGCCCGCTGCAAACTCTGCCAAAAGTTCGACACAAATCGAGTGTCCCTGCCCGAAGTAATCGGTGCTGGCACCCCATGCAATCTCACAACCTCGTTGATGTAGACTTGTGCCAAACGGTCTCGAGTCCACGTCAAATGAATGGGTAGGAAATGAGCCGACTTTGTCAATCGATCCACTATGACCCAGACCGCGTCGTGTCCTTGTTGTGATCATGGAAAACCAGTGTCGAAGTCCATGGTGATCCGCTCCCATTTCCACTCTGGCACTGGTAAAGGTTGTAGTTCCCCCCGCCGGGCGCTGATGTTCGGCTTTTACCTGTTGACAAATCAAACAGTGTGCCACGAACCGCGTTACGTCCCCCTTCAGTTTAGACCACCAAAAAGTCTGCTTAAGTCCCTTGTACATCTTCGTGCCACCAGGATGCGCCGCATAGGGCGCTTAGTGTGCCTCTGATAATATCTCCTCCTTCAACTCTGGCAGATTGGGCACGCAAATTCGTCCACGAAACCGTATTGCGTTGTCCGTGCTAATCGAAAAGTCGCCCTCCCGGTCCGAAGGAAACTTGTCCCGTACAAGCTGTAGTTGAGCGTCAGACTTTTGACCTTCCAGGATTTTCTCAAACAAGGTAGGCTTGACCACCAGGGACAAAAGTCGTGAAATTGCACCCGCCGGTACAACATCCAATCTCATCCGTGAGAAATCCGCGATTAAACGGTCTTGCCGAGTGATAGAGTTCACTGGTAACCCTTCTGTCTGACCCTTCCTGCTCAAGGCATCGGCAACTACGTTTGCCTTCTCGGGGTGGTATTGAATGGACAAATCGTAGTCCTTCAACAACTCCAACCAGCGTCTTTGCCGTAAGTTCAATTCTTTCTGCGTGAATAGATATTTAAGGCTCTGGTGATCCGAAAACACGTTGCAATGAGCTCCATAGAGGTAGTGTAATATCATAGATTTTGTAACACTTAATACCTCCTGCTAATAAAGTTTCCGTTTAATGTAACTAATGTAACGGGTTTATTTAAGTCGATAATTCGGAGGTGCGGGTATTTTTCTGCGATAGAGCTCGGAAAACGGAGAACGGTAGTGCGATCGGATCCGGATTCCGACTTACGGAACTCCCGGAAAGGGGTAGAAAGTGATCGCAATGGCCAGGGGGTGCATCGAAACCCGCGTAAGTAATTTGGCACGCTTTTCGAGGAAAAAGAGAGAATTATCTTTAAAGAATTATCTTTAAAGAATTATCCCGAAGGATTTTATCTGAGGAATTAATTAATTGAGGAATTAATTAATTGAGGAATTATCTTTAAGAAATTATCCTTACGGAATTATCTTTAAGGAATTATCTTAAACGAATGATCTATAAAGAATTATCCCGAAGGATCTTATCTGAGGAATTAATTAATTGAGGAATTAATTGAGAAATTAATTAATTGAGGAATTAATTAATTGAGGAATTATCTCTAAGGATTTATCTCCAAGGATTAATTAAATAATTAATTAATTAGAGATTGAAATCCGACGTATGGATTCTCTGGAATAGGGTTTTGAGGATCGCGGTAACCGTAGTGTACATCGGAATCCGTACAAAAGATCGAGCACGCTTTTCGAAGAGATAAGGAATTATCTCTTATGACTTAATAATTATTAATTAATTATTAATATCCGGATGTGGGTTTAATGTATGTACTGATTATCTCTTTTCGGATAGAAAAGAGGAAACCCTAACCGGAGAGAAAAGAGAGGAAAGAAAAGAAAAAAGGAAACCCTAACCGGAGAGAAAAGAAAGAAAGAAGGAAAGAAAAGAGAAAAGGAAAAAGGCAAACCCTAACCGGAAGGAAACGAGGGGAAGGAACAAGCGAAAGAAAAGGGGAAAGGCAAAACCCTAATCGGAAGGAAACGGTGGGAACGAAGGTGAAAGCCAAAGGACCCAAATCCTCCCGACGAACGTGCCGAAGCCGGGAGCGTGAACGGATCACCGTCTCCGACGATTAGAGGTAAACAAGATTTAATTTCGTAGAAGTTTCGCTCGGTTTTCATTTCGGTCTTTCGCGGAGTCTTAAGAGTAGCCGGTTGCTACCCAACGCGTCGCGCCGCGAAGCCCTAGGGCATCGCCGCCGCGACCGTAATACGCGCCGCGCGGGGACGGTGCCCGCGCGGCCGCGGCTAGAGCCGGGCGGGACCAAGGTTCCCGCGTGGCCGCGGCTAGGGTAAGCGCCGCGCGGGGCCGGTGCCCGCGCGGCCGTGGCAAGTGCCGCGCGGGAGGGTGCCCGCGCGGCCGCGGCAAGCGCCAAGCGCCACGCGGGCGAGTGCCCGCGCGGCCCCGGCAAGCGCCGCGCGGGGCCGGTGCCCGCGCGGCCGCGGCAAGTGCCGCGTGGGCGGGTGCCTGCGCGGCCGCGGCAAGCGCCGCGCGGGGCCGGTGCCCGCGCGGCCGCGGCAAGCGCTGCGCGGGCGAGCGCCCGCGCGGTCGAGGCACGTGTCGCGCGGGGCCCAAGCCCGCGCGGTCGAGGCACGCGCCGCGCGGGGCCCAAGCCCGCGCGGCCGCAGCCAATGCCGCGCAGGCAGGCGCCCGCGCGGCTGGGGCGCGCGCCGCGTGGGGCCATGCCCGTGCGGCTGCGGCTAGTGCCGCGCGGGCGGGCGCCCGCGCGGCGGCAGTACATGCCGCGCGGGGCCTTGCCCGCGCGGCTACGGTTTTGCCGCGCGGGCGGGTGCCCGCGCGGCGGCGGCAGCGCGTGCCGCACGGGGCTCATGCCCGCGTGGCCGCGGTTAATGCCGCGCGGGCGGGCGCCAGGCGCGGTTGCAGCGCGTGCCGCGCGGGGTCGGTGCCCGCGCGGCCGCGGCAAGGGCCGCGCGGGGCCGGCGCCCGCGCGGCCGCGGCTTGCGCCGTGCGGGGCTGAGGTCCGCACGGTTGCGGGAGGGACCGCGCGGGGTTGGTGCCCACGCGGCCGCGGCTTGCACCGCGCGGAGCTAGGGCCCGCGCGGTCACGGCAAACGCCGCGCGGGGCCGGTGCCCACGCGGCCGTTCGACCCGCAACACCGCGGGGCGGCCACGTCGCTCGACGCGCGCGGGCGCCACCGCCGGGTCAAGTTGTCTTTAGTGTTTTTGAGTTGTTGGGCTCGGTTTATCCACTATTATATTTCTGATCTGACCGCGGCTCTTTTGGGGACTACTTCTAGGTCCGGGCGTCGACAGAGAGCAAGGTTCGGTCTCCGGAGTGCAGATTTTGCATAATCGAGGTGGGTAGGTGTTGGTTATTACCGGTGTGGTGTCGTTTCCGAATACTCGTTTTGATAAAATAGATATGGTTATAGTTTGACTAACCCCCTAGCATGTGAATCCCTTTTACTATGTCAATCAAGCGGCTGCAGTCGCAGGTGCGTTATACTTTTCTGGTTATAGCGGCTGAGGTCGCAAGGCAATAAAAATACTCATATTGCTTACACGCACACCGGCAGTTTGGCCACTACAGAGGGTGTATTTTTCCGGAAAGATGGTAAGTCGTTTACCCGTGTACCCCACAAGGGGAGGTTAGTGGGGACCCCTCAAGGTGAGGCGACTGCTACTTGGGCAGTGGAGGGGTTGGAGGCACCAAGAAGATGAGTACGGTATTGGGGTTGGTGCCCAAAATATTCTGAAAGCTGGGGTAGGTGCCCAGCGGGACTTTCAACAGGGATTTAGCGATACATGAGGGGGAGGGAAAAAGTAAATGCTCCAGTGACGCGGTGTGTTCTTTCTATTTATTGCGTTTACTTGCATGTTCTCTACTTTATCAGTCACTGACAACCCACACTGTGACAGGTTCGAGTAGGGATGGATTTCGGGACGACGGTGAGGCATCAGTTAGAGGATACTAGCCAAGAGGGCTAGTAAAACGATACTTTATTTTAATTGCTTTTGGTTATTGCATTACTATGGTTAGTTTAATTGTGATTCATATACTGTGACTTCTGATGGATGTTGGGATGAGGACTTTCTTGTAACTAACTAGTGGATGATAGGATGTGTAATTGTGGCTTGTTTTCAAATACAAACCGGTTTCAAAGGAGTTTTCAAAGCAAGTGCCGTGTGGGCACCGATTTCAAACCCATGGATTTATCCTTTCAAGTTAATGCACATAAAGAGTTTGCGAAAACGATTTAGAAAACTGGGTGTCGTGTGGGCACCGATTTTCAAAACCCATGGGTTTATGCTATAGACTGTATAAGATAGCGGTGATGGTTTGATGTACTATATCCCCTCCTCGCTGCATGTCATGATTGGAATGGTTAAAGTAGTGGACTTTTTGGCGACGCCGTGCATATACAAAGGGGACTCCGCCCGCTGGGGGAGAGAATTTGTATATGCGGCGGGTCTGGTATGCGCCGGAGGCAAGGTTCATGTAATTATGTAAGAAAAAAAAATGGGTACGTTTTCCGCTCCTTTAGAACCTCCGGGGCGTGACAGGTAGTGTCTCCAAAGTTTTAAAGCGAAAACGGCCGCTGCGAGTTCCAGATCGTGCGTAGGGTAGTTTCGCTCATAATCCATGAGTTGTCTTGATGCGTAGGCTATGACTTTTTCCTGTTGCATCAGCACACTTCCAAGACCATTCCGTGATGCATCACAATAAGCCTCGAAGTCCTCACCGGGCGTCGGTAATGTAAGCACGGGTGCCCGTGTTAGCCTGTCCTTGAGTTCCTCGAAGCTCTCCTGGCATTGAGTCGTCCACACAAATCTCTCCCCTTTCCGGGTTAGACGATTCAGAGGGGTGTCAATTTTTGAGAAACCTTCCACGAAGCGCCTAAAATATCCTGTCAATCCTAAGAAGCTTCGGATTTTCGTTACTGTAGTCGGTCGGGGCTAATTAGTTACTGACTCCACCTTCTTAGGATCCACCGCAATTCCCGTCGCCGAGACTATGTGTCCCAAAAAGTCCACCTCACGAAGCCAGAACTCATACTTCTTTAGCTTAGCAAACAATTTCTGATCCCTGAGTGTCTGAAGAATTACTCGCAGATGCTCCTCATCTGTACGCGAGTAGACCAAGATGTCATCAATAAAGACCACTACAAATTGGTCCAAGAAGGATTTGAATATCATATTCATCATATCCCTGAACACCGCTGGGGCGTTCGTAAGTCCAAACGGCATAACCGTAAACTCGTAATGACCGTATCGAGTTCGAAAGGCTGTTTTAGGTATATCCTCACCTCGAACTCTAAGCTGATGATAGCTAGATTGTAGATCGATTTTTGAGAACACCGTTGCTCCTAGTAGTTGGTTGAAAAGGTCATCAATCCGAGGCAAGGGATACTTGTTTTTCGCCGAAGCCTTGCTTATCTCCCGATAGTCGATGCAAAGACGTAAACTCCCGTCCTACTTCCGCACGAAAAGTATGGGTGCGCCCCAAGGCGACACACTCGGTCTGATGAACCCATTAAAATCGGGGTGTCCGCTGGCTGAGCTGAAGGCCGAGAGATCAAAACCATTGAAGCTATGAATACCATACGCTCTCCCTCCACCAGTCTTCTTGCCCACGATACCGAAAAGAAAGACGAGAAAGGAGTACTCCTGTGGTGACCCGGATCTCTACAGGGCTTCTACAGTGTGACCAGCAGCTTCTGGAGGCCTATGTGGTGTGTCGGCGGTGTTTGGACATCAATTGGACACTAGTGATGGACTCAGTGTGTTAAAGGGATCACGAGAGTAGTCAGATGACCCCGTAGAATGTTTAGAAGTGGTTTCGCGTGAAATAGATATTAAAATTGGACTCAGCACGAAGTTTGGACAAAAGAACACATTTCCGGATGCCTTCAGCAAATTTTAGAAATGGAATTTGGCAAAACGGACAGCGGATTTGGATTCAGCGCGCGAAAACGATGAAAATGGACTACTTACTTGTATTTTTCGGAGCCCGGGTGCCGCGCACAGATTTCGAGGCAAGGGGGCACTGTTCCGGCGGCTGGGGCAGCGCCGGCGACGGCGGAGCGCGGCGGCGCGGGCTCGGGCAGGCGGCGGAGCAGGCGCGGGCGCGGGCAGCGCGCGGTGCAGCGGGGTGGTGTGCCACATGGCATTTTTCCATTGGGCTAGGTTGGACACGTGGCAGTTTCGGAGTGGTCGGTTCAGTGGTCGCGGTCCACGGAGGAGCGTGGAGAGCCGTGGACCGGGCGGGGCCACGTGGCGGCCACTGGTTGGCCGGTCCACATGCGCTCGGTCCACGGAGCTGGTGTAGCTGGCCTCGGGAAGTGTGCCTGGCAGGGGGCGCAGGCGGCTGGCGCAAGCGCGCACGTGGGCACGTTGACGCCGTTTCCCGCGTTCGGGCGCGCCACGTGTCGGCAGCTGCGGTGGACCACGCGGCGCAAGGCTGGTGGTGGACTTGGCTGTACGCTATTTAGTGGGTGACGTGGCACAATCTGGTTAATTCGGGCGTGCGATGGACGGTCGGATCGGCAGCACTGTTGGCGCCCGAATGTTTCGGGCGCCCGGAAATGTACCCCAAAGTGTATTTTTGGATCCGGATTTCAGCCTATAAATAGGCATTGAGTGCCCTTTTGTGCGGGTTTTGGGGTTTTTCTGGAGCTCCCTTTTGCGCAGAGGCCTTCCACACTGTGTTGTCTTCACTCCGACGGATCTTGGGCATTTTTGGAGAACGTGCCATCGGCGTTATTTGCGACGCGGCGCACATCGACGCACCTTGGATTTTTGGCTATTACTGTCGCTCTTCAGTCCGCGAGGCATACCGGATCACCCGGATGGAATTTTGAGCCGATTTTTGCGACAGCGAGTTCACAATATGTAAGGCTTCGATTTCCGTGTTGATCACTTCTCCTCATTTCGAGTCTTAGGCATAGTTCCCGAGGTGTTTTGGTGACCCCTTTTTCCTGCTGTGAGATTTTGGACAGCGGAGGCTTGTCGATTTTCTATCTTCATGCTCAGGCATCTGATGGAGGCGTGCCTGTAGTCATTTTGCATCTACACATCGCAAGGAACGTCCTCGAATTTTCCTGGATTTTTCTGAGTTCATCTCGCAGGTGAGATTTAGCCATCTTCAGGGCTGGTTGTGTGGTCAGCAGCAGGTTGTATGTTATTTGGGATTGATTTGGCTTCCGACGTTGTTGTATTTGTTTCTTGGCCTACAGGTGTAGTACACTGAACTTTAGCAAATTGCGAAGTTCGAGTGTGTGGAGGGTTGAATGATACCCTTAGAATGTTTTTGTAAGCTTCCGGAAGGTTCTAGAAGGTTTCCGGAGAGTTTGGGCGCAAATCGGAAATTTTTGAAAATTTTGATTTTTTGGGGTTTTTGGCTTCGGGATCCGGATCGGATAGGCGCAATCCGGATCGTCCGCGCGAAACTGGAAATTCCACGTTCGGGATCCGGATCGGATAGGGCAATCCGGATCGTGCAGGTCTGGACAGCACAGTAAGAAACGAAATAACGTTTCTTGCAAGGGGCTTTTTGACTTTTGTTGCTTGAGGGTTTTTTTAACCCTCGTCACCTCTCTTTTCCTCTCATTTGGAGAGGGCAAGAGAAAGTGCTAGAGAGAGAAAGGGAGAGGAAGAGATCTTGGATTTCCTTCTCCAACACCTCTCTCTACTTGGGTTCTTCTTCAACCTCCCCTTCTCCACCATTGAAGCTTGCTACAAGAGCTTGGAGGAAGGCTAGCACTTGGAGAAGAAGGAAGTTTGGAGCTTTTGTGCCTATCCTTAGCTTTTCCAAGGTGGGATTCAAGCTCAAAGAGGTTTAGAATACTTCTTTTTCATTTCTTTTGGGATTTTTGAAGGAAAACCTAGCTTTTGGAAAACTAGGGTTTACTTTAGGGCTTTTTGACCTATAGCTTTTGGGGTGGAATTGATGGGTGTAGAACACTCTTGTGGGTTGGTTTTGAAACTTTTCTTGTTTGGATTTCAAGATTTAGCAAGATTTCTCAACCCAAGGTATTTTTTCCACCTATTTTCCTTATAATTTTAAGGGATTTTGTGATTAGGGTTTTGTGATGTTTTAACCATTTGGAAACTTCTCTTAGGGCATAAGAGGAAGTGTGGGCTTCTTGGTAAGGATCCTTCATAAGGATTTGGCAACCTTCCGGTGGGTCTGACGTCACCGAAATGGGTGAACTCCCCCTATGTCTTCTATAGACTTTTAGGGCATCATTGTTATATTAAATATGCATCGTTTGATTTATCATGATTTATGATCATGCATTTGAACCCCTTCATGTGTAGAAAAATTCATACTCTATGTAGTAGAGGTAAACATTGTAGGTGCATGGGCACTTTGAGGGGGGATTGAATAGGAATTTTCGTGAACTTAAGCTTTTGGATACGAATAGAGAATAACTATACATGTTATAGAATTATTGAGGTATGTTATGCATATGATCATGTGTAACTGGACATTTTGACATTAGGGCCATCTAGTGTTGTGAGATACAAGTAGAAAACTTCTAAACTTGTACAATCAAGATGAAATAGTCAGATTCCATGTTTGAGACATGAGGACAACTTGTAAATGTTTTACTCTTTCATTATGCAAGATAATGTTAATATTGTATATGAAACATTGACACTTGAGATACTATACCCCGACCTAAAGGTCGATGATGCTATTCCGTGTTTTAGACACGATGACTTGCTATTCCGTGTTTCAGACACGATGATCGAGACTTGCTTGCTTGCCATTTGTGCTCATTCGCACATGCTTGGTAGGGTCGCTCCCTCCAAGCCGGCACTCCGGAGTTGGCCATTTGCGACAGTATGATCGCCGTGCGGGATTGGGTGCCGATTGGGACGCCGTTGGATTGGTATAGCTCCTTGGGGGGTACCACCACGGGACCATGAGGTGTGGCTCAAGCTTAGACTCAAAGAAAGTCTTCAAGAGAAAAGGATTAAGTTAACCAAACTTGACATTGAAATATCACATAGATGATACATTCATGGTAGTTGGGCATACATGATAGCAAACTTGACATTGGACACCACATGAATAATACTACTGATTGTAGTTGGACATTATGATAACATGATAGATTCATATCATCATTACTTTGTACATGAGCATAGAGGCATGATAGTAGTAGAGTAC
Organism: Tillandsia leiboldiana; assembly: GCA_029204045.2. Classification (NCBI taxonomy): domain Eukaryota; kingdom Viridiplantae; phylum Streptophyta; class Magnoliopsida; order Poales; family Bromeliaceae; genus Tillandsia; species Tillandsia leiboldiana. Next base: position 35,826,011 of record CM055064.1, on the reverse strand, counting down.
TTTACTTTGCTTCAGTTGTTTATTACCTGCATTTTATTTCAGCAGTTATACTATCTTATGCCTCAGTTGACCTAGTGGTGTAATTCGCTTCTCTCGGCGGCTTACCCACTGGGAACTATTGATTAATAGTTCTCACCCCATTTGGGTTGTTGTTTTGCAGAGCCATCCGCAGCGGGAGGGGCTCGGGACCGTGGCAAGGGGTTATCGCATAGTTAGCTAATCCCCGTCGCACCACTCGAGGTGGTTGCGGGGCACCTTTTCTTTTGTTTTTCTTGGAGAGGTGTCAGTGTATTTTGGCATAGAAACCACCCATGTATTTTGATAAGTTGTATTTGAAGGGACCAAATTTGTATATTGGATTTTAACTTCTTGTATGTTAGTTGTTATCTACTTTCCTCTTTGATGTATAGATTAGTTCTGTTGTGCTCTGATTACTAGTAGGATGTGTATATTGCTTCCTTTCCGCTTGGTTGTTGTAGACGCCTTGTGTGTACCGGGGGGTACCTTGTGCACACGGCGGGTCTGTGCACGTGCCGGGTAGGCTTACGCTGGGGCCTGGGGCGTGACAAGGTGTCGGAACAGGGCGTGTAAATACTCGTTTTGGGGCTACTCGTCGCGAGGATCGCAACCGTGATTTTTTTGGGATTTTTGGAGCACTGTTTGGAGGTGAGAAATGCCTTCTTTGTGCTGTTTGGGAAAAACAGCAATGCTGTTGGTGTATATTTTGGGGTTTGATTAGTGAGTTGTGTTGCGATGTTGTTTGTTGTGGTGTTGCATGTTGGGGTGATGCTGTTTGGGGCCGAGGCTTGCGCGACATGTACCGAGGGTGCAGTTTCGGCAGATTTTAGATTGTGAGCGTCTACACACTTCACCGACTTCGGCTTTGCCTGCGGAAAGCGTTTCAGGTGGGTGCTTTGTTTCCAGAACCGGTGGACGGTTCTCTAATTCTTTATGTTAAGATGCATGCATGTCTAGGGTACATGGTTTGTGATTGAGAGGTAGGTAAGCTTGATAATAGTAATTGTATAAAAGAATTGCAAGGATAGTATTTATGATGTATACTGAGGACTTGCATGATTTGGATATCTATGTTGATGATTAGTGTAAGCTTACCTAGGATAATGTTACCCTATGTAATTATGTAGCATGCCATGTTAGCACATAGCCTTTATGTGGCTGGTTTATGCGATGGGGCAGGATTATGTAGCTATGTGCGGGTTTTACTCTGAGGAGTTATTATGGATCGAGGATTATGGACAGGTGTAGGCATTGGTGATTTTGGCATGTGGTTTACTTTCTTATATCTTTCTTGAGGACAAATGTATGCTTGTATGGACATATAGTTAGGCCACCTTTTACTGCTACACTACTTATTGGAACTTGACTTAGGAGAAACCATGTTATCCTTTTCTCCTTCTTTGTTAGTCAGGCGGTCTGTGTTGCTCGGGTGCGAGCAGGGGTCTGGGGTAGTGTAGTCGGGACATTGGTGTCAGGGACGGGTTGTGCTGGATTGTGGTTGGCAGGGTTTTGCGGTGACCGTGGACTTTGGGCGGTTGACCGGAGGTCGGTTATAGGACTTGATTATAGACGGCAGGGTATTGCGGCAACCGCGGATATTGGGCGGTTAACCGGATATTTATTTATGCACCAGATTGGGTATCAGATTTCTCTAGTGGGCGGAGTTTCCCACTTATTGAGTACTTTTGCATCTGATTGAGGACCGAGGCTTTCTTTAGTGGTTGAGCTTTCCCACTTTGATCAGAGTCATGATCCAGTCCTGCTATATTATGATACCTATGATACTTATGTTACTGGTTACTGAGATACTTTACTCGTGTGGGTCGCTCCCCTCGAGTGCCACTCCGGAGTGTGCGATATACATACTTTGAGTCCTTGAGACTCCTATCCCCTATCGGTGTTATGCGTCGGCCAGCATACCCGATTTGGCAGGCACAGCAGGCAGTACCAGTTTTACTGGTGGCGCTAGATTGGGTTTATTCGGTCAGATACTTTATTGTTGCACTCATGCCTGGGGGCTGAGTGGAGTATAGTAGCTGTTCTTAGACCAGTGCTAGTGTTGTTGGGAGCCGTATGGTTTGACGGTGGTCCCGTGTCGTTGTGAGTTGTCGACCGTTGTGTGAGAGGTTGAGCATCTTGAGTCTATCCGTTCAGAGAGAGAGCGTGGATTTCGACTATAGCCTGCATGAGCCACTATTCGATAGGGAGTTAGTCCGTTTGGACACCCTACGTAATTCCTGCCCACCATTGGGAGGTGGTTGTAGGTGGGCGCAGGCTTGACTGGACCCGATGTGGCAGTCAGCTCGATTGGGTCGATTGAGCACCTCGTGTGCGAGTGTTGCATATCTTTATTAGAGTTTCCCTACTTGAGCATTTAGATAGAGGCATGATAGCTATTGAGTGTCTCCAGCTTTCTCGTTCAGTCTTTACTGCTTTGGTTATCTTATGCCTCTAGTGGACTTAGTGGGCAGATCGTCGGGCCTGGTGGCGGTACCCACTGAGAACTCCCTTTTTAGGTATAGTTCTCACACCCATTGGGGGTTTTCCCCCTCCCTTTCTTTTCTCTCCTTTGTTTTGCAGAGTCTTAGCGGGTGTTACTGATTCTGCGGTTGTTGATCGAGGCGAGGGAGTTGCGAGCTAGATCCCTACCCGACGTTGGAGAGTAGCGGTACCCTTTCAGAGGAGATCTTCAGTAGATTAGTTGTTTTATTTTCCTCTTTTGAGAGACTGATGTAGTGAGGATATGATTTGTATTGAGAGCTTGTACATTGATGTATTTATTGGAGATACCTCCCTATTGAGTTCTGGATTTTGTATCTGAGGATATTGTATGATTATCTGTTTGGGAGATGGACATTATTGTATTATTTCCAGTTGTACAGTGGTTGGTTTTAGTTTTACAGCAGATATTTATTTATTGCTCTGATATCTGTTAGCTGTAGCACCTTTTCTTGCAAGTTGGATGCTTCGCCTATGTAGGGTTTGGCATAGGTGGCGGATCTGTTGGTGAGCCCGGGTCGCAGTTTCGACCTCGGGGCGTGACAACTCCTATATCTAAACCAACGGGTTCCAAGATGCCAGGTTCCTGAGGACGCACCTAGCGCTTCTCGCAAACGATTACCGCCTGGTGCATGGTAAGCCAAACCAACCCGAGTACTACGTCGGAATCCCCTAGCGGGATTTCCGCCAGTTCCAGGGGTATAAAGGCCTGCCCAACCTTACCGGGCAGAAAGGAACAAAGCTTCCTGCCACGAAGGGTTGCCTAGGGTCCGAACGGACCCGTTACTACGAAGGGTGTCACTTCTAGAAACTATGGGTAAGGGCGAAAGAAATAAGAGAGTGAGATGCTCCGGGGTGTCAAACACGTCCCTACCTCGAAAAAGAGAACTAAAGGTTGGTTAATACTTGCTACTACGTCCTCCGGGGCAGCTCGTCTCGAGCTGAGCCGTCGCGTAAATCCTCCCGTGGGGCGGTGGCGGTGCCCCTCTCCACGTGTCGTGATGCTGAAGGTACTATTCCCGGGTTCAGGGGGCAGTTGGAGCGGAAGTGCCCCAGCTTGCCACAACAGAAACAATGGTCGTGCCTCTAGGAACACTCAATCACCCGGTGTGCTCCTCCACAGATTATGCACGGTCCCCCGGCCCCTGTCCTCCCGTCGGCGTGCTCCTGGTTCCTGCTGCGTCCTTGGGTGCTTGGGTAGTCGGCTCCCATGTTGAAGGCCATCCGCAGGATAAATCTGTGGTTGTTGCTTGTCCCGATGATGCTCAGCGCCCTCCTGCCGAGCACGGATGTCGGCCAATTCTTGCTCCACTAAAATGGCCCTGTCAACCACCTCTTGATAGGTGGGCAGTCCTGCTGTTGGTACTACCTGAAAGGCGTCGCTCCGTGGACCTATTTCGTAGGGCTGGGCCATATGGGATTCATCCCTCATGACAAAGGGGACGCGATCGGCTACTCCGGCAGTTTGCGTCTACCAGTACATGCGTTCCGTAAGTGCTAAGAGTTGCCCAGCCATATCCTGCAACTGCTGTCGGAGAAAGCGGTTCTCCGCCGTTGTTGATGCTGTCCCATCCGCTCCTGCGTCATCAGTTGATGACCTAGTCCGGGCCATTGTCAGAGCATACATAGTAACCAAGTCGAACCTAGACTTAACCGATCTAGCACCAAGACCCACGGTCAAACAGGGACTAATAATTTCCCTCCCCCCCCAAACACTCGCGCTCTACGCACCAATACCTTGATCATCTCATTGGTTAGTAGCTAGTGGTAATGTACTTCTGTGGATGTTGGACACCAACTACCGTGGTTAAAGTTGTTTTTCTCTGATACCAAAATCTGTCATGCCCCGGGGGTTTAAAATAAGCGGAAAACATGTACATTTTTTTTTTTTTATAAGTACACCCGCTGGGCACGTGCGCAAATCCACCACACATACAAATTCACCCCGCAAACGGACGGAGTCTCCTTTGTATATGCACGGCATCGCAAGCATAAATCGTACTATAACCGCACTAGCCAAGAAATTAAGTTTAGGGAAAAAAATATCATCATGCGCAATAACCAAGCCGGCCACCTACATTTTGAAAGGATAAATCCACGGGTTGTAAAACGGTGCCCACACGACACCTAAATTTTATTAAACATTTTCACAATCTTTTTACTTGATTTGAAAAGAGTGGCCGAAATAACAACTAATAGGGGAAACGTTCATCCACGATAAAACACAGTTCAAACCCAACATCCACAATAATGTATCACACGCACATAAGCTAACTAACCGAAATAATCAGAACGTAAGTAAAAGAAAGGTCACCAACCTCTAATCGGGCTAAAATCCTCGAGTCGAGGCCTTACAGTCGTTCCGGATCCCACCCCTGACCGAACCTGTTACAGTGTGGGAAGTCAGTGACAAAAAGAGTAATAAGTAAACGTAAAAAGTGCAAGATGCTAAAAACAACTAAGAGTATCGCAAACCGAAAGACTAGAGCATCCCCACTTCCCCTCATGTAGTCAATCGCAACCCCGTGTAGAAATCAGAACTGAGCACTTGCCTCAGAAATATGCACCGCTCTGAGCACCTACCTACGAAGTACGCACCGCTCTGAGCACCTACCATAGAGCTACACACCGCTCTCACCTTGTTGCTTTTAACCCCCCACCTACAGGGGCCCCCACTACGTCACCTTGTGGGGTTCACGGGTCAACGTACCACCTCTCCGAAAAAGTACACCAGTGCGGTGGCCAAACCGCTGGTGTGCGTGAAACAACCATGAGCATAGTAACCATGAAAGAACGAGTGTCCACCTGCGACACTCGTTGCTCCAATAAGGTATAAGTGCCGATACACGTGCAGATCATGGGGTTAGTCATCAACTCAAGAAAAAAGGGGTTAGACAAGACTTCAGGAATGTAATCACCTTACTCTTACCAAATCAAAATAGACTCCAACTCCAAAGACGTCTAAAAAGGGGGTACCCACCTCAGAATGCGTTGACCGGAACGCCAGAAGTCAACCCGCGCCCTCGAACGACACTCGGACCTAAAAGTCCCCAAAAACGCAAAAGGTAAGACTAGACTTGCCCGTTAAGTACTGAGGTCCCGAACACGTAAAAGTAATGGCGGAAACCGAGCGGCGGCGGCGGCCCCGCGCGGCACCAGGCCGCGCGGCGCCAGAAGTGGCGCGGCCCCGCGCGGCGTCAACCTGCGCGGGAGCCGCCTGCGGTGCGGCCCCCGCGCCCTCCCCCGCACGGCGCGCAGTGTAGGCGGCGTCTCACGTCGGCGGCGCGTCCGTACACCGCGGCGGCGGCGCTCTAGGGCATCGCGGCGGCGATGCAACGAACGGCACAAGCGATCCGAACCAAAAAGCGCCGAAACCCTAAATGCCAAAAACGCCAAACAAAAAACGACGAAAACACAAGAAATAAACGCCGCTTACCCTGATCTAACGGAGAAGACGATCCGTTCTCGTTCCTCGCGATGGTGAGGATCTGGATCCGCTCCCCGTTGACGGTAACGTCTCGTTCCCGGCTTCCGGTGCGTCGATCGAAGAAGATCGGAGATTCGCTTTCTTTTTTTTTCTCTCCGAACTAGTGTTTTCGTTTTCTTAAAAAGTATTAATTAATATTCTATTTCTCTCGTACGTACAAAATAAAAATCCTTATTCGGTATATAACAGAAAGATTCCCATCTCCTCGAAAAGCGTGCCGATCATGTGGCACGGGTTCCGATTCATCCTACGAGTACCGAAACCCTCAAAATCCCATTCCGGGAGATCCGCAAATCGGATTTCAGATCCGATCGCTTTGCCGTTCCCCGTTTTTCGAGCTCTAACACCGAAAAATACCCACACGCACTGACGCTATACCCAAGAAATCCCGCTAATTAATCCCTTAAACAACTAATTTATTCAAAAGGATTAAAAGAAACACAAGACAGTTCGTGATATTACACGCGGAGGAAGAGGGGTTCCCGAAATTGCTCTCTGCAGGAGCAAACTGCAGGAAACTGGGGCAATTTGGGAATTCCTTTTGTAAGTTGGGGTAGATGTGTAATTTCACACCCCTCTCCAACCACCCCCCTGCAGGGGCTTTAAATTCCCTCTCTCTCTCCCTTTGAAAGCTCACCCACCCTCTTCCTCTCTCTCTCTGTTGGAGCAGGGAAGAAAGAAAGAGAAAGAAAGAAAGAAGAAGAAAGGGGGGAGAAGAAGAAAGAAGAAGGAAAAAAGGAAGAAGAAGAAAGAAAGAAGAAGGTGCATCTCTCTCCCCCCTCCTTCCCCCTCAGCTTTTAAAATGTGCTTCTCTTTCTCCCTCCCTTTCCCTCTGTGCATCAGGGAAGAAAGAAAAAAAAAAAGAAAAAAGGGGAAAGCTTGGTGTCACGCCCCGGGGGTTTAATGAAGCAGAAAATAGTGCAATAATTTTTTTTTTTGAAACATTCACTCCCTCCGGCACGTGCCCAGATCCGCCGCATATACAAATTCACTCTGCAAACGGGCGGAGTCTCCTCTGTATATGCACGGCGTCACAATCACAGCATTCACTTTAACCACGCTAGTGCACATAAGTAAAGGAAAGCAAAGAACACATTGCATCAGGAATTAAAGAGGCCGGCTAACTTTGGAAAGGATAAATTCACAGGGTTTTAAAAACGGTGCCCACCCGACACCTATGTTTTTCAAATCATTTTCGCAATTCATAAATCCACAGGGTTTTAAAAACGGTGCCCACCCGACACCTATGTTTTTCAAATCATTTTCGCAATTCATAAATCCACAGGGTTTTAAAAACGGTGCCCACCCGACACTTATGCTTTTCAAAATATTTTCGCAATCCTTTTCGATTATTTGAAAACGGCCGACCATGATAAAAGTAAAGCATTCATCCACAGAACATGCAACCGTCCCAACATCCACATCATCCACATCAACAAATAATACTGACATAACTACTAACTCAAATGAAATAGCCAAAAGGAAAGGAAAAGTAAAGTATCTAGCCCTGAGTAAGGCCATAATCCTCACGTCGCGGCCTCACCGTCGTCCCAGATCCCACCCCCGACTGAACCTGTCACAATGTGGGAAATCAGTGACGAATAGTATAAAGTATGAAATGCAGGAAAGGCTGTAAATAACGCAAACCGCAAGAAATCCAGAGCCTCCGCCCTCCTCATTGTGCAATCAACGGTAATCCCCCCTGTATAACCTAGACCGAGCACCTGTCTCGGCAAACCACACCGAGCACCTACCTCGGCATACCACACCGAACACCTGCCTCAGCAAACCACACCGAGCACCTGCCTCGCCAAACCACACCGAGCACCTACCCCGGCAAATCACACCGAGCACCTGCCTCGGCGAACCACACCGCTCTCACCTTGGTGCCTCTAACCCCCCACCTATGGGGGCCCCCACTACGTCACCTTGTGGGGTACACGGGTCAACGTACCACTTTTCCGGAAAAGCACACCCTCACGGTGGCCAAACCGCTGGTGTGCGTGTAGCAACCTCGAGCCTCGTAACCAAGTACACATACGTAACATAGGGCACCGCGACACTCGGTCGCCATAATATCGATAGTATTATACCATAAACATTAACAGGGGTTAACAGTATTAAATAATGCAATTACTTTTACTCCTACACATTTCCCATAATTTCGGAAACCAAAACATCGGAAAAAGTACCCACCTTCCGACCTCCGAAAGGTCGCACCGATCACCGTCCCCATCGCTAGTATGCTCCGAGCAACCCTACCATTGTTCGGAGAGGGCGAACTGCCCGTCCAGTCTCCCACCGCGACATTCGTTAATCCGGAGGTCCACGTCACCCACCATACCCCTTAACATGATAAACATAACAATAACGAAATTGCGCATAAAGAGGTTCTAAGGGTGTACCCACCTCGAAGCAAGTCGAACGAAACGCCTGGAACGTCCCGCGCCCTCGAACAACAATCGGACCTAAAAGAAAGTCCCCAGAGAGTACAGATCAATAACCATCCAATTTTCCTTGAAAAAACGTGTTTAACCCGAAATCGCCGATAAACCGACCATTTTACCGATTCACGGATCGTAAAGCAAAGATCTGTTCAATGAAGGCCAACGGATCCCGAACGAAAGGTTCAGAGATCGAGTGCACGCTGTCCACCGCAGCCTACTAGGCTACTACTACATTTAGACCCCCGGACTTTACTAAAATTGCACTTTATTCCTATAAAACTAACTAATTAAGCCACAACTTTTAATCCGGGAACCCAAATACCAAAATAATTTATCCGTAAATAGATTTTAACGTGCTGGACTACGTGCTCACAGTCTAGGATCAATTTGAGCCATAAAACACAAGTTGGCCCATTCTTAAAGTGCATTGAGGGCTCAACTTCGCCAAAAATATAAAAACGATGGATCATCTCCAACTTTTGCGTGAGCATCACCCTCAGGGATCCCAAAATAACCAGGGGCTCACCTCAAGGCCATCGCAGAACCCTCAGGTTGCTAAATACCCGCACACGACTTCCACCTTACTCATTTAGAGCTTCGTTCAAGCGTCAAGCCAACCCAAAGGTTCTGGGCCAAAACTAAACTGAGCAACAACGAGAAACCCTTAAAAACATACCGGGGCTCACCTTTGGAAGATGGCCGGCCCGCTGGAAAACCCGCCGGAGCAAGGAGACCCCGACCCGTTCTTGATGGAGCACGCGATGGCCGAACCCTCACTCCTGTCGGTCATTCTTCAAACTAAGGTGAGCACGACCCTTCTTGGACTTCCAGAAGTGGAACACACCTGAGCCGGCCAAGCTTGGAGTCCCCCTGTGCTCCACCGGCCGAGGAAGAAGATGAAGATGTTTTAGAGGGCCATTAATTTCAACTCACGATCAAGGCTGCATAGGTCGCATGCAAGGGGTTTGGAGGAAAGCTTAGGGTGCCAGAAAGCTTACCATGCATTGCCCGGCGCCGGAGGAGCGACGGGCAGCGACGGGCGGCGTTGCTCGGCCAACCCCAAGAACCCGACAGTTAGGGCTTGCTCCCCCGCATTCCACACTGCACCGCAGCCCACCAAACTTCGTGGGCCTCCTTCTGGCGTTGAGCAGGTTGTGCTGAGCAAGTTGGTTCAGTCGCCGGAGCTTCAGAGGCGGAGCGCACCAATTACGGCGAAAAATTAGGGTTCCGGCGACCCTACCTTCGCCCGACGGCAACCGAAGGTTCCCAGACCCCGGGGCTCGACCTGGATCATCCTTGGGATGTCAGAAGCCGACTTCAAAAGTCCTAGTTGCCGAAAAACCCAAGAAAGGAGATGGCTTACCTCGTCGGACCCGAGAAAGAAGGAGAGGGTGGCCCAGCGGTGCGCGGTGGAGCCAACCGTCGGGGCTCTCCGATCTGCCTCTCAGGTGGCCGAGGACGCTCCCAGATGTGGTTAGGAGAGGACCCGAGCCCATTGGTTGCTTCCCTTGTCAACCAACCCGAAAGCAAGAATGGATCTTGCTTTCCCGGTGAGGGAAGGTGGCGGCCGGCGGCGTGCGACTCGGGAATCACAGAGGAGGAAGAGAGGGAGTCGTGGGTGTGGTTATGGGATAGTGCGGCTAGGGTTTGAGCAACCGAACCCTTCGAAAGTCTTTTAGGGTTATTTTTGCAACAAAATGCAAATAAGCCCTTCTACTCTCAACCTTTAGGCTTAGGTCCATCACTGTACAATCCATCTTGCACAGAAGACCCTCTCCACCAATTCTCACGTATTTGACACATAAAATGTAAGGACTTTTCGCAAAATAGTGCGAATTTTCGAGTATCTCACGCTTTTCGAGGCCATCGGGTCGTCAAACTGAAAAACGGACACCACCACGACGTCCGGCTCGACGAAACCTTTCGAGTAGCGATTTTGGTGCACTGAAGACAACTTTGATAAATTCTAAAATCCATCTTATATAGTAGTTTAAACAGTTTGGCACGCTTTACGATGCTTCAGGCTCGTCAAACGAAAATTAGGTCAGCGCCACTGCGCTCAGAACGACGATGCCATTTAAATCAACTACCTGGATCGTCAAATTCGGATTTCAGACAGTCGATTGGCCGACGTTAGCTAGCGAGGGAATTAAATCAGGGTGTTACTATTCATTTCACTATTCACTTAAGTCGCGGGTCCCACTAGTTTCCTTGCTGATTCCAGGACGATCCGACCGTCGGATCCAAAATCGGTCTATACCATTTTCACTCGATTTGATGAGACGGTCGCACTGGAGATTTCAGATTTCCGAGATCAGACTCGGATCGGAAAGGCGGAAATAGTGCTTCAGAAACTGTGCAAATCGCACACCGGTACGCAAACCACTCAGGTTTAGATTTGTTTTCTCACACGCATTCACACTTGAATTTCTCAAGTATTACACTTGGGCTGCAGCTATTGCTGCTGCGCAAGCAGCTGCTTGGCTGCTGCTGCCAAGCAGCAGCCAGCTACTGCTGCCTCGCGCAAGCAGCTGAGCCCTTGCGGAGCCACTTGCTGAGCTAACCAACTGCATTGGCAGCTGGTTCAGCTCCAGCTGCTACTGTTTGTAGCAGCAGTGGCTGCATGGGCAGCTAGTTCAACTGCAGCTGCTGCAGCAGCAGTTGCATTGGCAGCTGCCAGCAGCAGCTGCCTAAGCAGCTGGCTTAGCTGCTGCTGCTGCTGCACTAGGCAGCAGCAGCAGCTGCCAAGCAGCCAGCCTGCGCAGTTGCTCTTGCAGCAGTGTAAGCTCAGTGCAGCAGCAGCCCTTAGACAAAAAAAAGAAAAAAAAGAAAAGAGAAGAAGAAGAGAAAAAAATTAAGAAGAAATAAAATAATTTCTTCTTTCCTCTTCCCAGATGGGCAAGAACTTCAATAAATGGAAAAACCGATTCAAATTGAGTCTTCTCTCAATTATTGGGCATTTTGCCCTTTGGCTAAAGAGATCAAAATTTCTCTTTGGCAAATATGACAAAGATGGGATTTCCTTCCCTATTCTTTTAAATTGATCCAAAAGAGCCTGTCGGGAGAAAAGAGAGCAAATCGTGGATTTCTCTTTTTATGTTTTAAATGGGTTTCTTGTTTTATAAATGTTATGGGATTAGTGAATCATAAAAATAATTGCTCCATGATTCCCTTTCATTTTAGGAAAAATCTTGGAGATCAAGAGAGCAACTTTGTCTCTTTCAAAAACAAGGAGAAACATCGAGGTGGGGAATTTTACCGAAAATTGGTGACCTCTCCTCTTTGTCCTTTGATTTTTTGACCTAGAAGCATGTTAGTAAGCATGTTAGGGTATTAGGACCATGTATGTGATAATGAGGGCCTAACCCTAAAGGAGGATTATGATAAACCTATTGTAGGTTAATTTTGCATGAGTATAAAGAGCAAAGGATAAATGTTGTAAGATCATGATAGAGTATAACCCTAGAAAATTATGTGAATGAATTTAGAGAAAAATGTATGATGGATGTAAATTTAGGAGAAAATCTAGATTAAGGATTTAATGAGTGGCATGCCAACCTAGGAGTTAATCCTAGAGGAACGAGTGGCATCATCTTAGGAGATAACCTAAGGTTGATTATAGAGTATTTGATATAGAGTATATGAACTCTAGGTTAAGTGAAGTATGTAAAACATAGAGTCAATGTACTCTAGGTTATGTGGAGAAGAGAAAAATATAGAGTTATTAAACTCTATGTGATAATGAAAAGTGAAACTTAGAGTCAAGGAACTCTAGGGTAAAAATAATGTGGAGTTTAAATTGGAGTTAATGAACTCTAAGAATAAGTTGAAAGTAAATAGAGTTAATAAACTCTAGGCCAAATGTAAAGTGAAGGTAGAGTTAATAAACTCTAGGCCAGGGAAAAATGAAAATGGTTAATGTCTTTGTGACATAGTGTAACCCTAAGGTCAATTAAGACATAGGGTTGTGACATGAGATCGAGTAAGTAAAGAAAGTTTAAAAAAGGGCTAAAGAGCTAAGGAAAATTTGCCAAATGGCAAGATTAAGTGTAAAAACAAATGAACAAGTGGTTCAAATCTAAATTGGTTTTAGAGACACCCGAATTATCCTAGAGTAAAGAACTTAGGATAAAAGAGAAAAAGTAAAAGAGAAAGCATTGAGGCATGAATGCTAACGGGAGGGTTGAGCATATGTCACTCCCGGGTAGATGCGTGCCAAGGTGCTTTAAACTCATCTGAAACCAAAGTGTAAAGAAAATGCTTAAAGAGCAAAGAAGCTAAAGGCTTAATTGAACAAAAGAAGGTAATGCTTAAAGAAAGGTAAAAAGAGAAAATAAAGTACATTGGACCGAGCACTACGGGAGGCGGTGCTACAACCTGTTCTTGTTTGATTGGGGTTGTAGGCATCCGTCTTTTGGAACCCTCGGACCCGGTAAATGTAAGCTGTAAAAGAAAAAGTCTAAAATGGCTACTGGGAGGGTTGAGCATATGTCACTCCCAAGTGAATTAAAGAATTAAAGGCAAGTTGCCATTGGGAGGGTTGAGCATATTTCACTCCCAGAGGGAAGTTTGTGAGCAAGACTCAGCTTCCCAAGTGAAAGGCAAGTAAAGAGTTAAAAGCTAAATGAAATGAAAAGAGATAATAATACGGGCGTACCTTCGGGGGTGAAACATACTTCTTGTCGGAGCCGTGGGCAGTGTCCCTCTCCTGGGCAGTGACTCGTATGACAAGTTCCCCGTTGGACGGGGTAACACTTGAGGTGTTACCAGTAACCTTAGAGATTCCTGTTTTATGGTAACATGACTACCGAACTGGGGCCCGTTGGACAAGAATTTTCGAGGGTTTAGCAACTTGAACTAAAGCACAAGAATGTGAAAGAGTAAAGAGAAAATAGAGTGGCCTAAGGTGACCGGATTAGCATAACCCTTATGCAACGGCATAGTGGCCGAGCTTAAGGATAGTCGCCCAGAGGGGCAGGAATGATAATATTGAGATAAAGAACTTACACAATAGTGTTGAGTTATTCATACATGTTTATGATCATGTTAGTGAGCATCTGCAGTTATTTATAGCATAGATTATCTTGCTATCTTGCTTCCATTGGACCAAGCGGTGTATGACATTCTTTCTCGGTGGTTGAACCCACTGGGAACTTTGTTGTAGTTCTCACACCCTCGGGTGACCATTTTTCCAGGTCTAGATACAACGGTCGAGACAGACGACAGGGGCAAGGGCCCAGCAGCATAGAGACCTAGAGGGTCTAGCAGATGTACCTTTTTATACCTTGAGTGAACTATGTATTATGAGGAAATGATGTAAAAGAATTGTAATATTATTTAGTTGCAAGTTGAGAGAGAAAAAAGAAAAATGTAATAAGTTTTATTCTATGTGTAATACTCGGGAAAATTGTGTTAGTGTAAAGAGTGTTTTTCAGGTGCGAATGTGTGCGAGGAAACAAAATTAACCTTAGTGGGGTGTACCGGTGTATGGTTGGCACAGTTGCCGAAGCACAATTTCCGCCTTTCCGATCCGAGTCCGATCTCGGAAATCTGAGGTCGCCAGTACGACCGTCTCATCGAATCGAGTGGAAATGGTATAGACCGTTTGCTGATCCGACGGTCGGATCATCCGGAAATCAGCAAGAAAACTAGTGGGACCCATGACTTAAGTGGATAGTAAAATGAATAGTAACCCCTGTTTTCGGTCCCCTCTCGATCGGTCGTTGGCCATTTCACTGTCCAAAATCCAAACCTAGCAGTATGAGTAGACGATTCTAGCTAATTTTGACGTTCTAAGCGCAATGGCACTGACGGAATTTTCATTTGACGATCCTAGAGTCTCGAGAAGCGGGCCATACTGTATAATTGTACAGTAATTGTGGACCGAGAATTTATCCGGGCTTTTCGTCGAAAAACAAAAATCGCTACCTGATAGGTTTCGCCGAGCCGGACGTCGTGGCGAAGTCCATTTTTTGACTTGACGACACAAATGCCTCGAAAAGCATGAAATACGGTGTAAAATGCGGCATTTTGCGCGATGCACCCTATATTTTATGCTCTGTTTTGCGTGCCGCTCCCTGGTGAGGGACCTAGGTACAAGACTAGTGTGCTGTGAAGGACTGGGCTCAAAATAGCGGTGTTGGAAGGACTAAAGTGCAATTGTGTAACAATGCACTATTTAGAACCTTTTCGGGCTAGGGTTTCTTTTAAAAACCCTAACCCCGCAGCTCTCAGCCCAGCCGCCAGCTCCAACGACTCCACCCCCTCTGCCGCACTCCTCGGAGGTAGCGTACCGGCCGCCGCCGTCCCGTCGCCGGAGGAGAAGAAGAAACAAGAAGATGTTATCCTTCTTAGGTTGGTGGGTGTTGGGAGCATCGAGCAGAGCACTGCCTGTACCAAACCTCCTCTGGGTAGTCCTCTGTGTGGCCGCGACCGAGCCAAGGTGAAGCCGACGCCCGCCGCCGCCGTGCACCACTGCAGACCAACACCTTCTTCCTTGAAGTTTTCGGCGAGGTGAGTTTATGGAAAGGATTTCTCTTAAATGGACTTTGGACCTTTGTATGGTGTTTCTGACATCGAGTGCATCCCCCTTGTGTAGTCCGAGCCGCCGCCGTGCCCTAGGTTGCCGGCGGGAGCAACCTATCGCCGGAAAACCAAGTTTCGGTTGCGGGAAGGTTCCGACCGTTCAAGCGAAGATCAAGAACGTTGGATTTGATCTTCTGGTCGACTGCAAGACGTCCACCAAGTTTGAAGTTGATCGGGTGAAGATCCGAGCCGCACGAGCCAGCCCTAGAAACCGGCTTTCCTCTACTTAGGCCGATCGCTGCCGTCCGGCGCCGCCGTGGCCTCCCGACGCCGGCCACCACTGCACCAAGCTCCGTGGCGTTGGGACAGAGCTTCTGGTTCAAGTTGCACCGGCCCGGAGCCACCCGGCCGGAATCTGCCATTAACGACCATTGGAGCTCCACCGTGCTCCGCCGCCGCGCCTCGCCGTCGCCTCCAGACCCCGGCCAACGGTGCAGGTAGGTCTATTTCATCATTTTAAGGTCGATGGTGGCCTTGCATGGCATCTTTAACGTCGGGTTTCTGATCTCTAGGATTGCACCCGAGTTCGGCTTCGATCTTCATCTTCGGCCAGCTCCGACGATCTGGGCTCCGGCCACCCGTACAGGTAGGACCTAAACACTAATTAAAGGATCCCCGTCATCTTTGTTTTGGGCCCGGGGTGACTCCATTCCTTGTTCCGGTCATCCAACCCGAGCCACCCACTTCGGGCTTGCCTTCGGCCGCCGCCACCTCCGGCCGCCGGCGCTCGACCCGGCATGACCCGAGCATCATCTGGCACCCAAAGCTAACTAGTGCTCACCTCCGTTTGCAGGCTGACCGAGAGGGGACGGACTGGGCCAAACCGAGCCTTCGAGCCATTTTTTTGGGGTTGCTCCGGCGACTGCTCCGGCCGGTCTCCGACATGCCCAAGGTGAGCCCTCGACTCAGTAGGGTACCCTTAGCATGATGCTCACTTTTATTTTAATTTTGATTAAGTATTTAATTTGTAATAGCATAGTGTTATTTGAGGGTTTGAATGATTATGGGCCGACTTTGCATACGGGCCTCTTGTCGGCCCAAGCCCGTGAGCACGGGTTCCGTCTCGTCAAACCAGACGCGCTGAAACTTACGACGCTGATTTTCGTTGCCCGGATTTAGAGAACGGATCGAAACAGTAGTCAAAGATATGATGTTGAGGGTCAGCAGGTGAGGTTTGATGGATTTCAGATATTTTTAGACCGTTGGCGGGTCATGATTGGAGGTTCAATGGAATTTTTGGGAATTTCGATTTAAGCCTAGTTTCGGCTAAGTTCCCCGTATTGCGGCATGTTAGTGTATAGTGTTGTCGGGATGGATATGAGTGAGTCTAGCCCTGACTACAGTTTCTATATATTCAGGGCCCAGCTGTTCAGCACCAGCCGCCCAGTAGTCTAGTGAGAGCTCGGGATCGGCCTACATTCAGGTGGGTTTTTATTTGGAGACTTAGCATGGCATTTCCGACATTTGTAATTAACACTAATTGTGCATTTAATTGAGGTATTGTGGATAGTCTCTATGGTTCTTGTTATCTGACTATATGTAGATGATAGTCTCTTTGGTTCTTGTTATCCGACTATGTGTAGATGATAGTCTCTTTGGTTCTTGTTATCCGACTATGTGTAGATGATAGTCTCTATGGTTCTTGTTATCTGACTATATGTAGATGATAGTCTCTTGGGTTCTTGTTATCCGACTATATGTAGATGATAGTCTCTATGGTTCTTGTTATCTGACTATATGTAGATGATAGCCTCTATAGTTCTTGTTATCTGATTACATGTTGACATTAGTCGCTATGGTTCTCGTTCTTGATTTTGTACGGTTCTCTTGTTACTATGCTCGAGGCAGCAACACGCGCACCCGCGGTTTGGCCACCGCAAAGGGTGTGCTTTTCCGGAAAAGTGGTCCATGACCCGTGTATACCCACAGGACGGAGTGGGGCCTCTTTAGTTGTGGGGCTTGGATGCGCCAAGGTGTGAGCGGTGCGACCCGTCGGTTTAGTGGTGTCCGACGTGGGAGCGGTGCGACCCATTCGGTTTAGTTGTCCGACTTGGGAGCGGTGCGACCCATTCGGTTTAGTTGTCCGACTTGGGCGCGGTGCGATCCGTCGGTTTAGTTGTCCGACGGGATCGGGCATTGCAGGTTTACAGGTGTTCGTTTTTACTTTTCCCTTTGCGAGGGTGGTTGCTCCGGATAGGCTACGGTTGGACATATTTCTTTACCCTGCTTTGTTATTATCATTATTGTTTAGTCGCTGACTTCCCACTTTGCGACAGGGTCCTACAGGGGGGAGAGTTAGGCGACGGTGAGGCCGCGGCAAGAGGTTCTGGGTCCCTGGAGACCTAAACAGTACTTTATCTCCTTCTTTCGCATTCCATTTACTTTTTGTAGACTGTGGTGTGGTTCTCGATACCCTCGTGGGGTCGGTGTGGATGTCGGTATGGTGAATAATAAATTGTTTATTTTCTTTACATCTCTGTTGGCCGCTTTGGAAAATAAAAGAGCAAACAAAAGAAAAGATTGCGAAAACTACTTTCAAAAACTCGAGTGTCGTGTGGGCACCGTTTTCAAAACCTTGTGGGTTTATGGTTTGCGAAAATGGCTTTCAAAACCTAAGTGTCGTGTGGGCACTATTTTCTAAAACCCCTGAGTTTATGTTGCTTTCGAAAAGGGTTTTCAAAATATGGGTGCCGGGTGGGCGCCGTTTCAACAATTGTGGGTTTATCCTTTCAAACTGATCGGCCGTGAGATTTATTTAGTGAATTGTGAATGGTTGTTTGTCCTGAATTGTTGTGATTGAATGTTTGCCCGTTTTTGGACATTGTACAAGCCGCGACGCCATGCATATACAGGGGAGACTCTGTCCGTTTGTAGAGTGATCCTTTATATGCGGCGGATCTGGGCACGCGCTGGGGAAGAAGGTTTTTCAAAAAAAAAAAAAATACATACCTTTTTGTAACTCGTTTCCGCTAAAATAAACCCCCGGGGCGTGACACTATGGTTCACTAATGTATGCTTTCATTTACAGTTAAACTTGTTGTTTATTGAATGAAAGTTTTAGTTAGTAGTGATTTTTACTCTGATATTGTATCTCATCATACACATTGTTTGATTGGAGATAGAGGTTACCGTTCCTTTCGGGTAGTGAGAGGTCATGCCCGATTGGCGGGTCTGTTGGCGCGCCCGAACTGTCCAAATTGGCGGTCTCGGGGCGTGACAATTATTGTGTATTGTTACTTCTGAGAGTTTTATTTAGAGAGACATTTGTATTGTGAGGTTCTGACTTATACTATTTGGGATGTATCTTTTACATTTCAGTAGTTTACTTTCTAGCTCTGATATTTGTATAGCTGTAGTATTATCTTTTGCAGGTTAGACGTTTCGTTTATGCGGGGCTTCCTGTATGGGCGACGGATCTGTTGGCGAGCCCGGGTCGCAGTTTCGACCCCGGGGTGTGACAGATTAGAGTGGTATAAGAGCCTAGGATGTAGGTCATTGTGGACTTAGAAACCCTAGGCTTGTGGTTGGACCCTAGGATGACTTACATGAGAGTCGTGATTTGTAGCGAGAGTCATGATTGAGTTTTATACCTCTCCCAAGGGATGGGATGAGTGATTGGCATGTTTATTCTCCTAAGCGATTATGTTGGTTGCAGACAACATAATGCTAAAGAAAGGATGACATGTCCTAGACTTTCGCTGGATTGGGTCCAGTGTTTGTTGCGTCATAGTGTGTGGATTTTTGTTTTAGGTGAGCGCGATGCCTCCCCGACGCAGAGTACTGACGCGTTCACAGCCTTCATCTTCCGACGAGCCTGAGTGGGAGGAGTTAGGGTAGGACTAGCAGAGAGAGGTCCAGGAGTTACGAGCCCTGATGGCCCAGATGTCGGAGGTTGTCCGACGCCAGGAGGAGGCCATGAACCGGATGATGCGCCTGCTAGAACAGAGTGCACAGCCAGTTGCAGCACCGCCTGAGCATTCTCCAGCACCATCTTCCCCTACAGTGGCACCCCCAACTGTACCAGTGGCACCGGAAGCCCCTACTGCACCGACTACTAGTGGACGGATATCCAGGCATGATGGATAGCTGTCGCTAGAGGAGCAGAGGGATCTTGTTGACCGTTTGACGATGTTTCGACAGTTTGACCAGCCTTATTTTTCGGGTCGGAGTTTGGAGCCTTGGGAGGCGGAGTCCTGGATTGCAGCCATGGAGCGACTATTTGAGAGCCTCTTCATAGTATAGAGATATCAGGTTCACCATGCGACAAACTTTTTGGAGCATGATGCCGAGACTTGGTGGCGTCGAGTGCGACCAGTTGGCCCGCCAGGGGCCCAGCTACTTACTTGGGTGGAGTTCTGCAGTTTTCTTCTTGGAGCCTTCTTCCCAGAGAGTGTCAGGCAGAAACTAGAGGAGGATCTGAAGAACCTTCAGCAGGGAGGCCGCTCAGTGCAGGACTATATCCAGGATTTCAATCGGCTACAGAACAGCGTACCACATGCGGCCAGGGATGAGGCACACATAATTTATATGTTCGAGCAGGGATTGCGTCGAGATATCTATTAGTTTGTTCGGTCACTCAGACTACAGACCTTGGATGCCTCGATGGAGCAGGCTCTCTATGTGGAGCGAGGGAATGTGGTTATGGCTGAGAGGAACACAGCCCTGGGTGGGAGTTCGGGCGTGAAGCGCCCAGCGCCTAATGACGGGGGATAGACGAGCTAGACTTTCACTGGATTGGGTCGAGTGTTCTTGTGTTCTGTTGTGCGGTTTTGTCATGGTGAGCGGTGCCTCCCCGACGCAGAGTTCTGACCCGTGTGCACCCCGTCTCAGCAGTTGAGCCAGAGTAGGCAGATTCAGGCCGGATACCCAGATTGAGGTCGGAGAGCTCTGGGTCCAGATGGCAGGTTTGCTAGTGGCATGCCAGCGGCGGAGTGAGCAGCTAGGTAGGATGATACGGTTGTTGGAGCAGTAGGTACCCCCGATAGTATTTCCCGCTGAGACCACCCCTATTGCTGTATCCCCATTGGCAGCGATACCAGTGGCGCCGATTGAGCGAGCAGCCCCCTCCGTGTTGACGACTAGTGCTGAGGCACCGAGGCAGGGTGGACAGCTGACAGCTGATGAGCTGTGGGACATCATTGATCGACTGAGCCAGTTTCGGCAGTTTAACCCACCCCGATTCACAGAATGGAGTTTGGAGCCTTGGAGGCAGAGCCGTGGGTGGCGGTGATGGAGAGACTGTTTGAGGGCCTCCTTGTGTCAGAGAGTTTACGCAGTTGCTGAACTGCGTGCTCCAAGTTAAGAGGGACGAGGCACATAGGATATATGTGTTCGAGAGAGGATTGCGCCAGGATACCTTTCAGCTAGTTTGGTCCCTCTAACTGCACACTTCGGATGCCTCGATGGAGTAGGCGTTGTATATGGAGAATGGCGCTGCAGTTCCTTTGGACAGGGACCTGCCGCCAGGGGCGAGTTTTGGATAGAGGCGCTCGGCGCCAGGTGATGGAGGACAGATCAGTTGGCAGAGGCCTTCCCGATTCCTTCCCCCAGGGTCATGGATTTCTGAGGCGCCAGAGGTCGGGTGGACCCCCGACGGCAGCATCAGCATCAGTATCAGAGTGGCGCAGCGGAAGCGCGGTGGGCTGCATTTATTGCCGCAGTGTGAGTGGAGGCAGGGATGGTGCTTCCTATGCGGATAGTCAGGATATTTCTTAGCAGATAGGGCCACGATGTCGAGGCATACTAAGCGACGACCACCAGCACCGAGTGGATGAGTCTGTGCTGCCCGATTGGAGGGCGCCCCAGCAGTGGGTTGTGTCGTCGCAGGTATGATTTTCTTTGCAGCAGTCTGGGTTAGAGCGTTTTGCATTCCTGCATGGACTAGTGGTTGGGCCATTACCACGTGCACTTGAGGTACAGATTTCTGATCATGTTGTGCATGTGGAGGGGATCTTGTGGATTATATCCAATACAGTTGAGGCCGTGGATTACACCGGCGGACTTGCTGGTTTTGCGGTAGCCCCAGGATTGTGACTAGGTGCTTGAGATTCCTTGGCACGGTACCATGTGATGATTGACCGCGGCAAGAGGACCGTGACCTTCTGCGAGTTGGACAGGAGGAGTTTGTTTACAGAGGCTGGTAGAGTGCGCTGGTTGCAGCGACGGTGTATCGACAAGAATCTGGCAGATGATGAGCCGAGGATGTATTGCCCTTTTAGAGACTGTGATAGAGGTGCCTACGGCGGCACCGGGACTCAAGGGTATCCCTATTGCCCGCGAGTTCCCGGGTGTGAGTCCACCTAAGCTGATAATGATGCCGCCAGTTAAGGAGATTAAGTTTGTGATTGACGTGGTTCTGGGAACCGCGCCGAGTTTGAAGGCACCTTGATGGATGGCACCAGTACAGTTGAGAGCTGATGGTACGGTTACAGATTATGATGGATAAGGGGTTGTTGGACCTGGTGTTTGTTAAGGATTTTTGTATTGGCGTATTTCGTGAAGTATTTTGAGTCTTGAAGATTGAAGTTGAAGAATTGTCGATCACATACATCAATCTCAAGAAGAATGCATTCAAAATGATCAGGTACGTTTAACTAAATATTTTTGGTGATTTGAATACATTCTTTGTCACGCCCCGGGAGTAGATATACAGCGGAAAAAACAACATATATATATATATATATATATATATATATATATATATATATATATATATATATATATATATATATATATATATATATATATATATATATATATATATATATATATATATATATATATATATATATATATATATATATATAGTTTTTGAAATAGGCTCCCGCGAGGCACGTGCATAGACCCGCCACATACACCAGTTATCTCTATATGACAGACAGAGTCTCCCTTGCATATGTAGCGTAGTTACCATGACCATACTCTAACCACAACAACCGAAGAGTAGAAAAAGCTTATGTTGTAAAACAAGGTTAATTTAACGCGATATAAGTTTGAAAGGATAAATCCACGGGTTTTAAAGATTGTGTCTATGTGACACCTGATTTTGAAATACTTTTCGCAAACCTTTTATTTTTTTTACTTTTGAAAGCCGCATTCGAAATGCATAAGAAAAATAGAAAGCCCTACCATACAACTATCCAACCACAAGTAATAAAACCATCTCAACATCCACATCATCCACAATAACTAAACCACATGCAAAATAAACTAACCAACTGAAATAAACAATAAAGAGAAGGAAAAGTATCACCAGCCAGAAGATTGGCTAATACTCTCTAGTCACGACCTCACCGCCGTCCCGGACCCCACCCCTGACTGAACCTGTCACATAGTGGGAGTCAGTGACATGAAGAGTAAAGACAATAAGTCTGAGGACCCGAATCCCCGCTTAAGAGTTTACTGATGGATTAGTGGCCTTTGGGAGTGTTTGTGCGTGTGTCGAGCCCAAGAATTAGATTTATGGTGTAAAATGGGAATAAGTTTGCATCACCGGAGGCCTTTGGAAAATTTTAGAAGTGGAATTGGGCAAAACGGGCTTCGGATTTGGATTCAGCGCGCGAAAACGATTAAAATGGACTATTTACTTGTTTTTTTGGAGCTCGGACGCGAAAACACGGATTTCGAGGTGTGATGGCACTGTTCCGGCGGCCGGAGAGGCGCCGGCGGCAGCGGCTGGCGGCGGAGCGCGGCGACGGGTGGAGGCACAGCCGCTCGGTCCACCGTGAAGCGTGCACCCAGGCGCGTGACGCGTGGCGGCTCCCGGTTGGTAGGTGCAGCAGGCGCGGTCCACGGGAAAGGCGCGGGTGTACGGTGGACCGCAGGGTGGACACGTGGCATCGCCGGATTGGCCGGCTCTTGTGCGCGTGGTCCATGCAGCGATGGCGGGCAGGTGACCGTACGCGAGCAGGTGCGGGGCAGTTGGGGCGACGTGGGGGCGCCACGTGGCGCCCCGCGGTTGGCCTGGCGCAGCCGCCCCACGCCCGCGTGTCGGGACACGCGGCGCTTTGCGGTTGGCGGGCGCCCGTGCGCCGGGCGCGGGGAGCGTTGCGCGGGACGCGTGGCGGGCTATGGGGAATTCGGGCGCGCACAGTGTTGGGCCGGGCCCAACACTGTAGCCGCCCGATTGTCCCGGGCGCCCGGAATTGGGCCCTAAAAGCCCAATTTCGGGATTTTTCGGGTTGAGCCTATTTATACCCCTCCTTCACCCCGAGTTTGGGGTTTTTCCCAAACTCCTCTACCCTTGGACCCTTCAGAGAAGTTGGAGCTCATCTTGTTGCGCATCGTTTGGAGGAGGCCCGGAATTTTTGGAAGCCACGACATCGACGACTTCGGCATCGTAGCACAGAGCGACGTTCTTTCATCAGAGGCCCGTTATCGTCGCATTTTGGTATGAGAGGTCCACAGAGCTACTCCGACCACCTTTTTGAGGGATTCTTGCGCCGTTCGATCCACGACAGGTAGGGCTACGATCTTGGTATTTTCAGTATCTCCTAGTTTCAGGTTTTTCTTGGAGTTTTCCCATGCTTACTGGGACCCTTTGTTTGCTATGAGGATTTCGGGGACAGCAGCTTGTTGCGTGGAGTTCTCCACGCTCGAGCATCGGATCGACGCGGGCCTATACACTTTTTGCATCTACTCAACGCGAGGATTATCACCGTATTTTTCTGGGATTTTTCTGAGGCTTGCCCGAAGGTATATTTTCTCCCTTTATCTGTGCATGGGATTACAGTTGTGTTGTTGTGAGGTTGTGTGCACCCCGTGTTGTGGAATTTGTAACTCGGCGTACGGGGCTCGGAATTGGACGTGCAGGTACCCGTTTCGAAGGTCTCGACGCGACGATCTCAGCAGTTTTTTTATCGGATTTTTCGGAGCCCTTTCTACAGGTGAAAATGTCGCATCTTTAGGGCTGTTTCCGCAGATTGTGTATATTTGGATAATTTTTGGAATTAAAGTGTAACTGTGGACCTTTTGTTGTACCCAGGAGGGTTTGCGAGTTTTCCTGAACCCATTGGAACTGGAGAAAAGTGAAGATGATTGTTCCTGGGTATTTTTAGCTATTGGACTTTGGACAGTTAGCACCTTCAGGTGGGTGGCCTTGTCTCCAAGATTGATGGACTGGACATTAATTCTATTATAGTAGGACTATGCATGATAGTGAATTTCTTGTTTAGCATGCTAGAATGTAGGAATTGATATTCCTAGTACTATCTGATGATCTTGTGATCTCCTTGCTTTCTACCATCTGTTAAATTATTGTTGTCCTTGAACTTGACCTAGCACCCCCGTCATATTGTTGCATGTGTAACCAGACCAGTAGAAAACCCTCACTTGGGCTAGGATTATTTATGTCTAGACATCCACACATTGTACCTTATTCCTAGACATAGTGTTATCCTCGCCCGGGTAGTGGGCCGAGTGGTCTGTTTTTCTTTTAGTGTGGGATGCATGTTGCACTCGTGCTTGGGAGCAGAGTGGAGTCTGGTAAATGTAGTTGGTCGTTTATCTGTGGCGGGAGCCGTTTGGGTAAACGGTGGTCCCGGGAGGTCTTGTTCCTGTTTGTTTTGTCGCCACTGTGTTAGTGGCAGTAGTGTACCAGTGTTAGCAGGACCTAGAACCCAGAACCTTTTTGACATACACATGATTTTAGTCTACCAATGCTTTCTTCCAAGCATCGAAGGGCCGCTGGAGTCTGTTCTTGTTTGATTGGACAAAGGCATCAGCCCTTCGGGGTTTGGGTATAAATACTTGTTTTCTAACTGTTTTTCCTAAAAGAACTAAAAAACATTAAAAAAATGGGTTTCTCCTCAAATCAAGATAGTTTTTCAAAAAGGGAACTACTTTTAGTCCTCACCTTGCTTGGGTTGAGTGAAAATGATTTTCAGTAACAAATGTCACCTTTTTTCTGTAAACTTTCCCACTCGAGAGGATTCGAGTGGTCTGGGTTCTAGGGGCCGTCCCTTTTTTCAGGACGAAAGCCACGGGGGCCGAGCCTGGAACCTGTTCTTGTTTGATAGGGTTGTAGGTGTTGGTCTCCCGGGACTTTCGGGCCCTGGTTGGTGTCTTCCGCATATTGTACAGAGGTTGTCGTGTTCCCGAACTGTAAGGGGGTCAGGAACTTCGATAGGCCGAGCCTAGAGTCTGTTCTTGTTTGATAGGGTTCTAGGCACCGACCTATCGGGATTTTCGAACCCTTATGGTGTCGGTCCTTCCTGAGTTATCTGTGAGTTTGGTGTTCTGTTGTGGGAGCCGTCGGGTGGACGGTGGTCCCGGCTGTGTGGTTTTCCAGCCTGTGAGTGAGAGTTGGTGTTGTTAGTCGATCTTGTTGATCGTGGATTTGGACAATAGCCTGCAGAGCCACATTGAGCTCGACAGAGATACGCGGATACTTTCCTCGGTGGGGTCGCGCCCCTCGAGTGCCACTCCGGAGTTGGGCCTGTTACTTTGCTATCGCGACTTGTCGACGCAGTCCCTCTGGCTGGGCCAGTTTTGGCAGTCACGGACACCCTACGGTAGACCCGTCCACTTGCGGATGTGCGGCAGTAGGTGCCCTCTGGCTGGGCCAGTTTTGGCAGTCACGGACACCCTACGGTAGACCCGTCCTCTTGTGGATGTGCGGCAGTAGGTGGGCGCAGGTTTGACTGGACCCGAGGAGGCAGTCAGTGTAGATTGGGTGACTGTATTCGAGAGTTAGTAGATGTATCATGTTTCCATCTGTTCCACTTTTTGAGCATCTAGATAGAGGCATAGTAGCTATAGAGCTATTCTTTCCCAGCCCTTTTCATTCAGTATTACATTGTTACTTTATGCCTCTAGTAGACTTAGTGGGCAGACCGTCGGGCTTGTTGGCAGCACCCACTGAGAACTACGGTTGGATGTAGTTCTCACACCCGTCGTGGTGTCTTTTTCCCCAGGGACCTCTACTCCAGTTCCTGCTGTTCCAGTTGCTGATCCTGCTGATCGAGGTGAGGGAGTCGCGAGATAGATCCCTACCAGTCGTTTTCCTGAGAGAGTAGATGTATCCCTTTTATTTTTGAGAGTTTTATTTTGAGAGACCTTTGTAGTGAGGTTCAGATTTGTACTTTACTTTTTTAGTTGAGAGACTTTTGTATTTGTGAGGACTTGGAGTTGTATTTATTTTTATTTATAGCAGTTTACTTTTCAGCTCTGATATCTGTTTAGTGTAGTATTTTTCTTTTGCAGGTTAGTCGCTTCGTCTATACGGGGCTTCCCGTATGGGTGGCGGATCTGTTAGCGAGCCCGGGTCGCAGTTTCGACGCCGGGGCGTGACAGATTATGGTGGTATCACAGCCTAGATTGTAGGTCATAGTGGACTTAGAAACCCTAGGCTTGTGGTTGGACATTAGGATGACTACGTGAGAGTCGTGATTTTTAGCGAGAGTCCTGATTGAGTTTTATACCTCTTCCAAGAGACGGGATGAGTGATTGGCATGCTTATTCTCCTAAGCGATTATGTTGGCTGCAGACAACATAATGCTATGGAATGGATGACATGTCTTAGACTCTCGCTGGATTGGGTCGAATGGTTGTTGTGTCCTGATGTTTGTTATTATGCAGTGGACTTCGATTCCCCTGAGACGTCGTGCAGTGAAGAGGGCACATCCTGCATCAGATCAGGAACTCGAGCAGCGGGAGGCAGAGCTATCAGAGCAGAGCGAGTGTAGTGATCCGGCCCTTAGGGGTATTTTTGACTCACATGTAATTATTTAAGCCTTTAAGTGAAATAAAATTATTCAATTCTTAAGAGTTGGCCAGTGTGTGGTGCTGGTATTGTTCTGCGATAGAGCGCGGAAAATGATGGCCGACGGTGCGATCGGATCTGAAATCCGATGTCGGGATCTCCCGGAACGGAATTCTTAGTGATGCGGTGATTAGTCACGCATCGGAATCCATGCAAAATATCTTGCACCCGTTGGAGATAAGGTGGGTTATCTCGTAGGGGATAATTAATTAATTAATTAATTATCCGATGACGAAAAATAGAATTTTCTTACGTACGAATTAAAGAGGAAATTAATTAAAGATATAATACGAGCTATATAAGGGATCCCGATTATCGAAAAGAAAAGAAAAGAAAAATAAAACCCTAACCGGTGAGGAGAGAAAGAAAGAGAAAAAGGAAAAGACGGAACCCTAGCCGGAAGAAAGGGAAAGGAGAAAGAGAAGGAGCCCGATCTTCCCGGATATCGAACCGAAGGCAAGAACGCGACCGGACAACCTTCCCGTCGATCTTCGGTTAGTAAAATAATTGTTATAAATTATTTGGGATTTTTCCGTCGTCCTTTTTGTTTGAGTTCTTGGGTTTCTCCGTCGTATCCGTCACCGTCGCCGTCATCGTCGTCATGCTAGGGCACGGAACGGACGGTGGAGGCGCGCGGTGCCGCTAGGGCATCGCGCGGAGGAGAATCGCGGATGGCCGATCGCCGCCGCAAGCGGCGATGGGACTGCGCGGGCACCGCGCGGGTCGTACCCGC
This sequence comes from Tillandsia leiboldiana, assembly GCA_029204045.2. NCBI lineage: Eukaryota > Viridiplantae > Streptophyta > Magnoliopsida > Poales > Bromeliaceae > Tillandsia > Tillandsia leiboldiana. The sequence continues at coordinate 35,798,481 of CM055064.1, read as the reverse complement.
GCGGGCGGCACCCGCGCGGACCCGCAACCGCGCGGGCACCGCGCGGGCGCCGCGCGGCTGCCGCGCGGGTGGCACCCGCGCGGACCCGCAACCGCGCGGGCACCGCGCGGCTGCCGCGCGGGCGGCACCCGCGCGGACCCGCAACCGCGCGGGCGCTGCCCGGGGCACCCACACGGGCGCCGCGCGGGCAACCACGCGCGCGGGCGCCGTGCGGGGCCACAGCCGCGCGGGCGCCGCGCGGCCGCCGCACGGGCAGCACCCGCGCAAGGCGCCGCGCCGCGTGGGCGCCGCCCGCGGAGACACGCCGCGCGGTTCCGAACCGCGCGGGGCTCCGGCGGACGGCGACGACGGCGCGGGATTCTGGTTTTCGGCAACCCGGATGGTGTTGGACTTTTCCGTCAAAAAGAGTAAATTGGGTCTTTTGTTTTGGGATGTTAGTACACGTTTTTGACTATAGTTATCCTTGCGGACTTTCTTTAGGTCCAGGTGCGCAGCGGGGGTGCGCGAAGGATTCAGGTGTTCCGATTTCTCTTCAACTAGGTGGGTACGGTTGCTATAAGTGCAACAAGTGCAGTAAGTGCATCTGTCATCATTAAAATGCTTTTGTTTGTCACTGACTTTACCCACTCCGTGACAGGTATTACTCGGTGCGTTAGCCGGGATGGCGGTGAGACAGCGTCGCGAGGACCGTAGTCAGGATACTTGGTTTTTATCTCGTTTTCCTTATACTTTAAATAGTTAATTTGCTTGTGGATCATATTAGTCATGGACATGTATTAGTTAGCGCTGTGGATGAGGTGTACTTTTACACTTTGATACTTTTAGTGATGTTTTCATACGCGGCACGTTTTCATGATAAACCAAATGATTTCGAAAATGTTTTCTCAAAACGAAGTGCCGTGTGGGCACGGGTTTTGCAACCGCTGGTTTTATCCTTTCTAAACGTTGATGCCGCTTTAATAACTCGCTTGAAAAAAAAAAATAACAAGGTGTCGAGTGGACACCGGTCTTTTAAAACATTAGTTAAATTACTGTACTCTGTTTGACGAGGTATGTCTATTGTATGGTTGATGGTTGATGTATGATGTTGTAAAGGAAACGCATGTTGTAAATGAGACGCCGTGCATATACAAAGGAGACTCTGTCCGTGGGCAGAGAGAATTTGTGTATGTGGCGGTCTGGCACGCACCGGGGATGAGGTTTAAGTTACTTTGTTAAGAAAAAAAAAATAATACACGCAATTTTCCGCTTTGATAGACTCAAAAACCCCCGGGGGCGTGACAGATTAAATGGTATCAGAGAAAACAACCATAACCATAGTAGACGTGATCCACATCCACAGTGTAGGGTGCCACAAGCAAATTGGACATGAGATAACCATGGTATAGGTGCGTAGTACGTGAGAGTACGGGGAAAAGGGAACGTAATATAGGTGTAATCGTATGACAGGGTGCTAGGGTTATAACCTTAGGGTTAACATGGTTTCTCTGTTTATAGCGGACGATTGCCCGGACTAGATCGTCCACCGAGAATGCGGACGCGGACAGAGTGACCCCGGCCACCGCAGAGAACCAGCTCCTCCGGCGACGACTGCGGGAAATGGCCGGGTAGGTAGCGACGCTGACGGAGCAGGTTCGTCAACTGACGCAGCGACAGGCAACCGCGCCAGCCGAGCGCGATCCGACCCTTCCGCCCAAAACCACCGCACCCACTACGGAACCGCAAGGGACGGGTGGTACGACGACGGAACAGCCCCCAGCCCCAAGGGATGTACCTACTCCGACGACCTCGGGGCCCGTGTTGGGAGCGACAGCGGGGGAGGCAGGAACGACCCCTACTCTTGGGGGGTCCGCCGCTGCAGGAGGGATCACGGAGCAATGAGCGACGCGAGAAAGGGTCAGGACGAATTTGACTAAGTTCAAGAAGCATGACCCTCCCACTTTCGAGGGAGAGACGACCGATCCATGGGTCGTCGAGAAATGGGTGGATACCATGGAAAAACTCTTCGAGGACCTACTGATGGAGGAGCACGAGCGGGTTCCACTAGCCGTCCACTTTCTCGAAGGGAATGCACGCATCTGGTGGAAGACGGTACGCCCGGATCCGTCTACAAACGACCCGCTACCGACATGGTCGGCCTTTAGAGAGGAACTTTTTGGCGCTTTCTTCTCCGATAGCGTCAAGCGGCAATTGGAAGACGACCTGAAGAACATTAGACAAGGGAACCGCTCGGTCATGGAATATCAAAGGGAGTTTATAAGATTGGTTAACTGCGTCCCGTTTGTTATACGGGATGAACCCCACAAGGCCCGTCTTTTTGTGGACGGGTTACGGAGCGACATCTTCAAGATGGTTCAGGCAGCGGACCTGCGCACGTTCAGGGAGGTGGTGGACAGGGCCACCATTGTGGAGCGGGGATTCGCTATCACCCGAGCTCGACGTGAGGGATCAAAAAATAACCGGGAGAGGAAGCGGACACAGACTTACCCGGGAGGGGGCCCGTCTGGTGGGAGCCGACCCCCAAAGTACCCCAAGCCGCAACAAGAAAGCAAGAGTGCGCCTACCGGAAAGCCGCGACTAGCGAACAAGCCATGTGTTATTTGCGGAGCATCGCATCCAGTGACGGAATGCCCTAAGAGACAGGATCACTGTTACCGCTGCGGCAAACCGGGGCATTTCCGATTCAACTGTCCCCTGAACACTGGAGCGGCATCTTCCGCAGCTTCCACCCCAACGGCGCAGCCACCAGGACGGGGTAGAGCATCAACGGGAATGCCCCCACACCCTCCGGCGCCAAGAGCAGAAGGAGAATCGCGACCACAACCAGGAGGGAGGCTCTACTCCATGGGCCAGCATGGAGCGACACTGCCAGAGGAGGTGGTCGCAGGTATTACCTCCGTTTCTAATTTTCGAGCTCGAACCCTGTTTGACACCGGGGCGACTCGCTCCTTTATTTCCCGCGCTTTTGCACAAACACATCTGCTAGAAAGTAGTCCCCTTGATGTCTTACTGACCGTCCAGACCCCTGGGGGGCCAATCGCGGCGACTGGCCTAGTACCCTCGTGTTCAATAAGACTGGGAAGGTTGTCGTGCCCCTGGGATCTGGTGGTCATACCGCTAAAAGAATACGACGTGGTTTTGGGCATGGACTGGCTTACCGTGTATCAGGCATTCATCGACTGCGAGAAGCGCCAGGTGCAACTACAGAAGCCGGGATTCCCAGAAAACGTGTACTTGGCATGTAAAAGCACTTCCTTTTTGGCTATCATCTCCGCGTCGCGGGCTAGGAAGTTGATGGAGGGCGGGTGCGTGGCCTATCTAGCCTCGGTAGATTTAGCCACCCGACCCGTTCCCTCGCCTTTCGAAATTCCAGTGGTAAAGGAATTTCCGGATGTATTTCCGGCAGAGCTCCCCGGAATGCCACCGGAATGAGAGGTCGACTTCCCTATTGAACTACTTCCCGGCACCAAACCCATCACCAAGGCACCGTACAGGATGGCCTTCGCGGAGTTGAAGGAACTCAAGGCACAGTTGGAGGACCTTTTGGATAAGGGTTTCATCAGACCTAGCACGTCACCCTGGGGCGCGCCCGTCCTGTTTGTGAGGAAGAAGGACGGAAGTCTCCGATTGTGCATCGACTACCGGGAGATAAATAAGGTCACCGTTAAGAACAAGTACCCCCTGCCAAGGATCGACGACCTCTTCGACCAACTACAGGGGGCGACGGTGTTTTCAAAGATTGACCTGCAGTCGGGCTATCATCAGGTCCAGGTTAAGGGGGAGGACATCCCCAAAACGGCTTTCCGGACTCGCTACGGCCATTACGAATTTACAGTAATGCCGTTCGGGCTCACAAATGCCCCGGCGGTGTTCATGGACATGATGAACAGGGTATTCAAAGCCTTCCTGGACTTATTCGTGGTGGTCTCCATCGACGATATCCTCATCTACTCCCGTACAGACGAGGAACACGAAGAACATCTGCGCACAGTCCTCCAGACCCTACGGGAACAGAAACTCTATGCCAAACTCAAAAAGTGTGAGTTTTGGCTCTGTGAGGTTGGCTTCTTGGGGCACGTAATCTCGGCGGCTAGAGTCGCAGTCGATCCGAAGAAGATAGATTCGGTGACGGACTGGCCCCAACCGACGACGGTGACGGAGATTCGAAGCTTCCTGGGATTAGCCGAGTACTATCGGCGCTTCGTGGAGGGTTTCTCCAAGATAGCCACCCCCTTAAACCGTTTGACTAGAAAGAGGGAAAAGTTCATCTGGACGGACAAATGTCAGAGGAGCTTCGAGGAGCTCAAGGATAGATTGACGCGAGCCCCGATTCTCGCCCTGCCAGAACCAGGGGAGGATTATGAAGTGTATTGCGATGCGTCACGAAACGGACTAGGTGGAGTACTCATGCAATGGGGAAAGGTTATAGCCTATGCGTCAAGGAAGCTCAAGGAATACGAGCGGAACTACCCCGTGCACGATTTGGAACTCGCAGCGGTTGTGTTCGTCCTCAAGCTTTGGAGACACTACCTGTATGGGGCACACTCCAATGTGTACTCAGATCATAAAAGTTTTAAGTACCTTTTCACCCAAAAGGATTTAAATTTGCGACAAAGACGGTGGCTCGAGCTACTGAAGGATTACGATTTAACGATCCACTACCACCAGGGAAAGGCAAACGTGGTGGCCGACGCCCTGAGCCGCAAGGGGCAGGCCGAGGAGGCAGGGGTAAGTGCCATCACCCAGCAAGATAGTCTGATTGCGAAATTTTCGCGATTAAGACTAGAAGTAGTACCGGCGGGTACAGTCGCACAACTTCTGACACTGGTGGACAGACCTACCTTGCTTGACAGAATTCTCGAGGGGCAGTCGACTGATGACCAACTCCAGCTGGTGCGAAGTAGAGTAACTGCCGACCAAGAAGGTGATTTCACAGTAAACTCCGACGGCACGATACGATTTCGGGGACGAATCTGCGTGCCGGACCTACCGAAACTCAAAGAGGAAATCCTGCGGGAGGCGCATACTGCTCCATATGCAGTGCACCCCGGGGGAACGAAGATGTACAAGGACATCAAACAGACCTTCTGGTGGCCCAAAATGAAGGGAGACGTGACTCGGTTTGTGGCACACTACCTGGTGTGCCAACGGGTGAAGGCCGAGCAACAGCGTCCGGCAGGAAAATTGCAACCCTTACCGGTGCCCGAGTGAAAGTGGGACATGATTACCATGGATTTTGTGACCGGGTTCCCGAGATCGTCACAGGGACACGATGCAATATGGGTGATTGTGGACCGTCTGACGAAATCGACCCACTTTCTGCCCATACACACGACGTGGACGCGGGAACGACTGGCACAAACCTACATCAACGAGATAGTAAGGTTGCATGGGGTGCCGACATCCATCACGTCGGACAGGGACACGTGATTTGTGTCAAACTTTTGGCAGAGCCTGCAGCGAGCAATGGGAACCAAGTTGCACTTCAGTATGGCTTTTCACCCGCAGACCGATGGACAATCAGAGCGGGTGATACAAATTGTGGAGGACATGCTTCGAGCATGCATTTTGGACTTGGGCGAAGGGTGGGCACGGTGTTTGCCCCTAGTGGAATTTGCCTACAATAACAGTTACCAGGCCAGCATTCAGATGGCACCATACGAGGCCCTGTACGGGCGCCGCTGTCGGTCTCCAATATGCTGGGATGACTTGGGTGAGCGTAAGTTTCTGGGCCCAGATTTGGTGGAGGAGACCGAAGCAAAGGTGCGATTGATTAGACAAAGGCTACTGACCGCCCAGAGCAGACAGAAAAGCTACGCGGACAACAGACGCCGAGACTTAGAGTTCATGGTGGGTGAGCATGCGTTACTCCGAGTTTCGCCCTCCAAGGGGAACCGACGCTTCGGCATAAAGGGAAAGTTAAGCCGGAGGTACGTAGGACCGTTCGAGATCCTAGAACGCATAGGACCGGTGGCGTACCGATTAGCCCTGCCGCCGAACTTCGAACGAGTCCATAACGTGTTCCATGTCTCAATGCTCCGGAAGTACCTAGCTGATCCCTCTCATGCCTTGGATGCCTCCACCATCGAGTTGCGAGAGGATTTAAGCGTCGAGGAGACGCCGGTGCGGATTTTGGCGAGAGAGGATGTAGAGTACCGGGAATTCGGATGGCGTGCCGACCTCGCAAGAGGGCGTGGTGCGGAGGAATTGCCTCGGGCATGTTGCTTATGTGTTTATAGATGATGTCGGGTCGATGCGGATCAACCTGGAAGCCCCAGCTTGATTCGGAGATTTTTCGGGCTTTGTGCGCCGTTTGAGGACTGGTTTTGTGGAGGCATCGACTCCACCGTGGTGTGCAGAAAATTGGGAAAATACCTGGAACAGGTGTACATTGGAATTACAGCGGGTTTCGGGAGGTTGCGGACAGGTGCGGAGGCCCCGATGGCAAAAAGTGAGTTGACGGGGGACTTTTGAAGGATTATTAAATTATTAAAATTAATTAATGGTTTTATTTGGTGGCTTTGGGCTGTGAGTAAGTGAAAGAGAATTGTTATTTGAGGAGATTGGATTAATTAGAGGTGGTTTAGGGTGTTGTTAGAGGTTGGGTCTCTTGGTGCAATTAATGCATCCAACCACCCCCACCTACACCTTTAATTAGCCTGTAGCTAATTAATGATGCCACCTCACCTCTTCTTCCTCCTCTCTAAAAAATAGAGGAAACAAAGGCTAACAGAGGAATGAGAAAAAGGAGAGAGAAAGGAAGAGGAAGAAGAAGAGAAAGAAGGGAAGAGATGGTTTGGTTGAGCATTGATGCTGGGAACGTCCTGCTAGGAGCCGCGGCGCCAAGCGGAGCAGAGCGCGCGCGCCGCCGTTCGCCAAGCAAGCTGTTGGGTACTCGCGGCGAGCTCGGTGCCGCATGGGTGGTTGGTGCCGATCGTGGCGGCACTAGGTATCATCATCAGACTTTGGAGCTACATGATGGCTGAGGATTCCATGTATGGATTATGATCCTCGTGAGGCACGAGTGAAGGGACAATTGTTGTTTTGTTATGTTGAGCTAAGGGTTGTGCTTTAAGCTTGTCTTGTGTGCTGGTGGAGATTGTGAGGGCTATGTGTATGTAATTAGAGTCTGCTGTGAGTTTTTCTTGGAGCTTCAGACTTATGTGTGTCCATTAGAGCTGGTAGATGTATAAGTGGACTTTTGTAATTGGAGTATGTGAGCTTGCATTTTTGGTGGAGCGGTGAACATTTATTGGAGTGCAGATTGGTGTTAGAATTGTGAATGTGGTGTGTTATGTGATTAAATGTAAAAGGGAAACTGGTTGTGGGCTTTGAACTTGAATATGGTGTATTTGAGCCCTTTGTTTGCACTGTTTTAGCCGTGGAGTGAGCCAATGTATACACAGTTGTCACGAGAACTCGAGGAAAATTATTGGAACTTCCGGGGATTTTTTCAAGATTCGCGACGGTGTACGCACGCACGGCACGTTGTTCGAGGTTTCGACGATGCGGGGTTTCGGCACTTCACCGACTTCAGCTTTTGCCTGCGGAAAGTGTTCCAGGTGGGTTGGTTTTCTCCCAAATCACAGAATGCTCATAATGCTTCCGTATGCAAATGTATCATCGCCCTTTTGCCATTATTGTTTATTTGGTGACTGCTGGACGGTCGTTATAGGTTTGCGGGAATACGGGCTTGTTTTGGTGCACCCTCCTGTTAGTGGGCTCGGTTATTGCTCCCGGGCCATCTCTTTTTTATATAAAATGAGAGAACCCTTTTATGCAAGAACTGGTCCTGAACGTAGGTGTTAGTATGTGATACATCTAGCTTTGTAGAGGGTTCGGAATTTTTTGCGGGTTATCAGACTTTAGTCGAGGGATGTTGCTCCGACTTGGACACGAGTGTGAGTGGTGTCTTTTAAGCGTTTGAGTTGTTCCGATCCGGTTGATCGTAGACTTTAGCCTGCTTATACTACTTGTTGAGTTAGAGGAGCCGATGTGGGGTCGCTCCCCTCGGGTCACGCTCCGGAGGCGTAGTTGTACTGATTCCACTGGCCGACTTACCAGATGGATACGTACCACTGGCCGAGTTACCAGATGGGTACTTGCCACTGGCCGAGTAACCAGATGGATACGTACCACTGGCCGATTTACCAGATGGGTACTTGCCACTGGCCGAGTTACCAGATGGATACGTACCACTGGCCGAGTTACCAGATGGGTACTTGCCACTGGCCGAGTTACCAGATGGATACGTACCACTGGCCGATTTACCAGATGGGTACTTGCCACTGGCCGAGTTACCAGATGGATACGTACCACTGGCCGAGTTACCAGATGGGTACTTGCCACTGGCCAAGTTACCAGATGGATACGTACCACTGGCCGAGTTACCAGATGGGTACTTGCCACTGGCCGAGTTACCAGATGGATACGTACCACTGGCCGATTTACCAGATGGGTACTTGCCACTGGCCGAGTTACCAGATGGATACGTACCACTGGCCGAGTTACCAGATGGGTACTTGCCACTGGCCGAGTTACCAGATGGATACGTACCACTGGCCGAGTTACCAGATGGGTACTTGCCACTGGCCGAGTTACCAGATGGATACGTACCACTGGCCGCGTTACCAGATGGGTACTTGCCACTGGCCGAGTTACCAGATGGATACGTACCACTGGCCGAGTTACCAGATGGGTACTTGCCACTGGCCGAGTTACCAGATGGATACTTGCCACTGGCCGAGTTACCATATGGATACGTACCACTAGCCGAGTTACCAGATGGGTACTTGCCACTGGCCGAATTACCAGATGGATACGTACCACTGGCCGAGTTACCAGATGGGTACTTGCCACTGGCCGAGTTACCAGATGGACACCGGAGTGAGATTGTGATAGTCTGACAGGACGCCCCACGTAAATCCCGTCCTTATTGGGATGTGTGGTAGTGGGCAGGTGCGTTCCTAGTCGACGAGCACCGCAGGCTTGACTGGAGCCTATGTGGGAGTCGCTGAGATTGGGCGACTGGAGCGGGTGGATGTAGTGTATGTTCTTAAATGTTGTTCCCTTCGAGCATTGCATTGAGACATATAGTGGTAGATTCATTTCCAGCTTTCATGCACTATCTATCTATCTATCTATCTATCTATCTATCTATCTATTTTTTTGTCTTCAGCAGACTTAGTGGGCATACCGTGAGTTTTGGCGTCGGTACCCACTGAGATCTGCCTGTTGCAGTAGATCTCACACCCGCTGCGATGACAGGTGGAGGCGGCTGTTCCGGCTGGGTTCGCGCGGAGACAGCAGCTCGAGGTGAGGACGCGGCCGATTAGTTCCTTACCAGCTTTGTGAGTCTGAGGTAGATGTACCCGGTGTTTTTCTTTTTTTTATGTCTCCACTTTTGTACTGGACATTCTGTGAGACTTTGTACCTTGAGGTTTTGTGTACTAGTGGAGTTTTTACTTTTCCAGATGTTCAGTTTATTCTATAGCTTTTGATTTTAGTTTCAGCTCTGATACATGTTTTTAGCTATAGACCTGACTTGCAGGGTAGTCGCTTCGTCTGTGCGGCAGTTTCCGTACAGATGGCGGATCTGTTGGCGAGCCCGGGTCGCAGTTTCGACCCTGGGGCGTGACAGATTTAGGTGGTATCAGAGCCTAGGTGTATAGGTCGTTAATGACTTAGTGACCCTAGGCTATTGGTTGGACAGTAGGATGACTGTCGTGAGAGACGAGACTTTAGCGAGAGTCCTGATTGAGTTTTTACCTCCCCCAGAGATTGGGGCGAGTGATCCTACATGTTAGTTCTCTAAAGATGATTATGTTGGCTGCAGACAACATAATGCTTTAGAAAGGTCAACATGTTTAGACTTTCGCTTGATTGGGTCGAGAGAGTCTTGGTCCTAATGTTTTTTCTGTTGCAGTGGTTTTTGGATGCCTCTGAGACGCCGTGCGACGGCGAGGGTGTATTGGACCTTGGATGAGGAGCCCGAACGATGGAAGGCTGATTGGACATACCAGAGAGAGGTCTAAGAGTTACGAGCTCAAGTAGCTCAGACGTTTGAGGCGATGCGGCGCCAGGAAGAGAACATGGAGCGCGTGGTGCGCATACTTGAGCAGAGAGCATCTCCCGGGGTATCGCCAGTTGTTCCTCAGCCGCGACATCGTCGACTTCGACCCAGGTCGCACTGTGAATAGTGCATGAGCAGCAAGTGATTGTTGATCAGTTGCGTACTTCATCCAGTTCCATCCCCTAAAGATTTCGGGACTGAGTTGGAGCCTTGGGAGGCCGAGAACTGGATCGCTGCTGTGGAGAATTAATTGAAGATTTGTTCATCCAGGAGAAGCTGCCGGTGCACTTGGTTATGCACTTTTGGATAGGGACGCCGAGGGTTGGTGGCGTCGAGTTCGACCTGCTGGACCACCGGGAGCGAGATTCCGCGACGGATGAGCAGAGTACCCCCCTTGTTGCCCAGGATGAGGCCCAGAAAGTAGATTATGTTTGAAAGGAGACTGCATCGAGACATCCAGGACTCGAGGCATACTCAGCGGGCGCCAATCTTAGATGTAGCGATGGTGCATACTCGATGGATTGACCGAGGATCAGTGGTCACGTCCGAGGGAGACGGTGAGCGGGGGACCAGCTTCGGAGAGAGAGCTCCGGTATCGCCGATTTTGCGATAGTTGAGTGGTTTGAGGTTGCCATGATTCCACCCACAGGATCATGGGTCTCAGAGGAGACAGAGACCAGGAGGTTCTCGACAGTGCTAGCATCAGTAGCAGTGCCAGGATGTGAGTCCCCTTTTGCATGGGCCGCATTCATCGCCAGGGTTGTGGATCGCGTCTCACCAGGTGTGGTCGTCGGAGTTAGAGCATGCTTAATGCCAACGCCGCATGTGCGTGTTTCGATAGAGCAGGGGTACCTTCGTGTGGGCCAGTGTCAGGACTGATGGTTGAGCACGTTAGGATCAGATTTCAGATCACGTGAAGCACGTGGATGAGTGTTGCCTGTCCTGCCAGTGCAACTAGGACCTTGGATTGATCATCGAGATGTTAGTCCTACATCAGTTCAGAGGTGTTGATACGAGGTTGGATAGGAATTGGTCGTCCCAATTTATGCTATCATGGATTGTCGAGAGAGAGGACATTGACCCTCCGTGGACCTGGTCAGGAGGAGTGTATTTTTATAGGATGCGTTGATGTATAATGCCCCTGGCTGAGTTACCAGGAGGTTACCTGCCCTTGGCTGAGTTACCAGGTGGTTACTTGCCCCTGGCCGAGTTACCAGGTGGTTGATGCCCCTGGCCGAGTTACCAGGTAGTTACTTGATTGGGACTGAGATCGAGACAGTGATTGACGTGGTTTGGGAACCGCGCCAACTTCGACAGCACCTCGTGGAGTATCAACCGTGAGACAGAGAGAGCTGTGAGCGCAGTTGCGAGATTTGACGGATCGAGAGGTCTGTGAGACCTAGTACCTCGTCGTGGGGATACGACAGTGAGGATCCAAGAGATTGATACACAGTGGTGATGCCACGTTGTGAGTGCACAACGGTGAAGGTTCTATGACGGTTCGAGCACAGACATGTTTGGATTGTGTTTTGGTTGATGCCCTTTTCTGAGATCGGTTGGCGCTATGGAGCCTTCTTCCCGAGGATTGTGCCAGACAGTGTTCTGGATTCGATAGGGACATTATAAGCTTGCAGCGCGGCCAAGTGGATTGACTAAGGCCCTACGGCCTTTTGGACTTTAGGAATTGTGTGCTCTGGTAGTACTTGGACCGGGTTACTGTACCGGCATGAGTTGAGTTCTACACTGAGTGGCTGTACCAGTCGTTGAGGTTGATTTTTACAGGGCCGGTTGATTTGATCATATTCGGATTGGTCTCCGAGGTGACTTAGAGCACGAGGATCATTTGAGGCTAGAGCTGCAACTTCTATGAGAAGAAGTTGTTGCCAAGCTGTGAGAGTTGCACTTGGACTTCGAAAGATTTTGTGATTAGGCCATGTGATTCAGCCGCAAGAGTGACAGAGGACCCAACGAAGAGAGATACCGTTTGGGTTGGGCCTAGACCCATGTTAATGATAGAGATCAGAAGCTCTTGGACTATGCAAGGCCAGTGTAACTTGCAAGAGGCAAAGCTGAGGAAGATACCAGCATTGATCCGGATATTACCGTGATAGAGAGGTCATGGAATTATTCAGAGATCCTTGAGCCTGAAGTACAGGGTTACTCAGGAGGACTTTGATTGAGGCAACGCTGGTGGACAGAGTTTTTAGAGCTGTTGGATTGATATCCTACAGTATTATCCCGGCATGGACATTATGGTCAGTTACACCTTGTCTAGACGAGCGGTGCAACCTTGGGAATGAGATGGCCGATCCGTGAATGCCACTTTTGGAAATCTGGAATCGAGAGTTGGAAATCGGGGAAATGTTCCCGAAATTGAATTTCTTTCCCTGTGGCGAATTATGAGTGTGCATTCGTGGAATTTTGAGCATTTTAGCTGCTAAGGGCAACGGAGATGTTATGCCAATAGAGGCTTAGAGTTGGAATTGGGGGTCATGATTTGTGAAGCCACTATCCGCAGGAATACGATCATTTGAGATTTACGCGGGGAGTTTGATCTGCGAGCGTTCGTCTGGCTGGAAGAAGTGTATTTGACCCCCCCCTCTTGAGTTTTGGACTATTTTGGTTTCGAGGACGAAACCCTTTTAAGGAGGGGAGAGTGTAGAGTACCGGGAATTCGGATGGCGCGCCGACCTCGCAAGAGGGCGTGGTGCGGAGGAATTGCCTCGGGCATGTTGCTTATGTGTTTACAGATGATGTCGGGTCGATGCGGATCAACCCGGAAGCCCTAGCTTGATTCGGAGATTTTTCGGGCTTTGTGCGCCGTTTGAGGACTTGTTTTGTGGAGGCATCGACTCCACCGTGGTGTGCAGAAAATTGGGAAAATACCTGGAACAGGTGTACATTGGAATTACAGCGGGTTTCGGGAGGTTCCGGACAGGTGCGGAGGCCCCGATGGCAAAAAGTGAGTTGACGGGGGACTTTTGAAGGATTATTAAATTATTAAAATTAATTAATGGTTTTATTTGGTGGCTTTGGGCTGTGAGTAAGTGAAAGAGAATTGTTATTTGAGGAGATTGGATTAATTAGAGGTGGTTTAGGGTGTTGTTAGAGGTTGGGTCTCTTGGTGCAATTAATGCATCCAACCACCCCCACCTACACCTTTAATTAGCCTGTAGCTAATTAATGATGCCACCTCACCTCTTCTTCCTCCTCTCTAAAAAACAGAGGAAACAAAGGCTAACAGAGGAATGAGAAAAAGGAGAGAGGAAGGAAGAGGAAGAAGAAGAGAAAGAAGGGAAGAGATGGTTTGGTTGAGCATTGATGCTGGGAACGTCCTGCTAGGAGCCGCGGCGCCAAGCGGAGCAGAGCGCGCGCGCCGCCGTTCGCCAAGCAAGCTGTTGGGTACTCGCGGCGAGCTCGGTGCCGCACGGGTGGTTGGTGCCGATCGTGGCGGCACTAGGTATCATCATCAGACTTTGGAGCTACATGATGGCTGAGGATTCCATGTATGGATTATGATCCTCGTGAGGCACGAGTGAAGGGACAATTGTTGTTTTGTTATGTTGAGCTAAGGGTTGTGCTTTAAGCTTGTCTTGTGTGCTGGTGGAGATTGTGAGGGCTATGTGTATGTAATTAGAGTCTGCTGTGAGTTTTTCTTGGAGCTTCAGACTTATGTGTGTCCATTAGAGCTGGTAGATGTATAAGTGGACTTTTGTAATTGGAGTATGTGAGCTTGCATTTTTGGTGGAGCGGTGAACATTTATTGGAGTGCAGATTGGTGTTAGAATTGTGAATGTGGTGTGTTATGTGATTAAATGTAAAAGGGAAACTGGTTGTGGGCTTTGAACTTGAATATGGTGTATTTGAGCCCTTTGTTTGCACTGTTTTAGCCGTGGAGTGAGCCAATGTATACACAGTTGTCACGAGAACTCGAGGAAAATTATTGGAACTTCCGGGGATTTTTTCGAGATTCGCGACGGTGTACGCACGCACGGCACGTTGTTCGAGGTTTCGACGATGCGGGGTTTCGGCACTTCACCGACTTCAGCTTTTGCCTGCGGAAAGCGTTCCAGGTGGGTTGGTTTTCTCCCAAATCACAGAATGCTCATAATGCTTCCGTATGCAAATGTATCGTGGCCCTTTTGCCATTATTGTTTATTTGGTGACTGCTCGACGGTCGTTATAGGTTTGGGGGAATCTGGGCTTGTTTTGGTGCACCCTCCTGTTAGTGGGCTCGGTTATTGCTCCCGGGCCATCTCTTTTTTATATAAACTGAGAGAACCCTTTTATGCAAGAACTGGTCCTGAACGTAGGTGTTAGTATGTGATACATCTAGCTTTGTAGAGGGTTCGGGATTTCTTGCGGGTTATCAAACTTTAGTCGAGGGATGTTGCTCCGACTTGGACACGAGTGTGAGTGGTGTCTTTTAAGCGTTTGAGTTGTTCCGATCCGGTTGATCGTAGACTTTAGCCTGCTTATACTACTTGTTGAGTTAGAGGAGCCGATGTGGGGTCGCTCCCCTCGGGTCACGCTCCGGAGGCGTAGTTGTACTGATTCCACTGGCCGACTTACCAGATGGATACGTACCACTGGCCGAGTTACCAGATGGGTACTTGCCACTGGCCGAGTAACCAGATGGATACGTACCACTGGCCGATTTACCAGATGGGTACTTGCCACTGGCCGAGTTACCAGATGGATACGTACCACTGGCCGAGTTACCAGATGGGTACTTGCCACTGGCCGAGTTACCAGATGGATACGTACCACTGGCCGATTTACCAGATGGGTACTTGCCACTGGCCGAGTTACCAGATGGATACGTACCACTGGCCGAGTTACCAGATAGGTACTTGCCACTGGCCGAGTTACCAGATGGATACGTACCACTGGCCGAGTTACCAGATGGGTACTTGCCACTGGCCGAGTTACCAGATGGATACGTACCACTGGGCGATTTACCAGATGGGTACTTGCCACTGGCCGAGTTACCAGATGGATACGTACCACTGGCCGAGTTACCAGATGGGTACTTGCCACTGGCCGAGTTACCAGATGGATACGTACCACTGGCCGAGTTACCAGATGGGTACTTGCCACTTGCCGAGTTACCAGATGGATACGTACCACTGGCCGCGTTACCAGATGGGTACTTGCCACTGGCCGAGTTACCAGATGGATACGTACCACCGGCCGAGTTACTAGATGGGTACTTGCCACTGGCCGAGTTACCAGATGGATACTTGCCACTGGCCGAGTTACCAGATGGATACGTACCACTAGCCGAGTTACCAGATGGGTACTTGCCACTGGCCGAATTACCAGATGGATACGTACCACTGGCCGAGTTACCAGATGGGTACTTGCCACTGGCCGAGTTACCAGATGGACACCGGAGTGAGATTGTGATAGTCTGACAGGACGCCCCACGTAAATCCCGTCCTTATTGGGATGTGTGGTAGTGGGCAGGTGCGTTCCTAGTCGACGAGCACCGCAGGCTTGACTGGAGCCTATGTGGGAGTCGCTGAGATTGGGCGACTGGAGCGGGTGGATGTAGTGTATGTTCTTAAATGTTGTTCCCTTCGAGCATTGCATTGAGACATATAGTGGTAGATTCATTTCCAGCTTTCATGCACTATCTATCTATCTATCTATCTATCTATCTATCTATCTATCTATCTGTTTTTTTGTCTTCAGCAGACTTAGTGGGCATACCGTGAGTTTTGGCGTCGGTACCCACTGAGATCTGCCTGTTGCAGTAGATCTCACACCCGCTGCGATGACAGGTGGAGGCGGCTGTTCCGGCTGGGTTCGCGCGGAGACAGCAGCTCGAGGTGAGGACGCGGCCGATTAGTTCCTTACCAGCTTTGTGAGTCTGAGGTAGATGTACCCGGTGTTTTTCTTTTTTTTATGTCTCCACTTTTGTACTGGACATTCTGTGAGACTTTGTACCTTGAGGTTTTGTGTACTAGTGGAGTTTTTACTTTTCCAGATGTTCAGTTTATTCTATAGCTTTTGATTTTAGTTTCAGCTCTGATACATGTTTTTAGCTATAGACCTGACTTGCAGGGTAGTCGCTTCGTCTGTGCGGCAGTTTCCGTACAGATGGCGGATCTGTTGGCGAGCCCGGGTCACAGTTTCGACCCTGGGGCGTGACAGAGGACAAGAAGTTGCGCAAACAAACAATCCCCTATGTAAAGGTCCAGTGGAGCAACCACGAAGAGCGCGAGGCGACTTGGGAACTGGAATCGAAGATGAGAGAATGTTTTCCCGAATTGATTAGTGGGGTTTGTACTTAAGTTTCAGGACGAAACTTTTTATAAAGTGTGAGTGGTATAGTGATCCGGCCCTTAGGGGTATTTTTGACTCACATGTAATTATTTAAGCCTTTAAGTGAAATAAAATTATTCAATTCTTAAGAGTTGGCCAGTGTGTGGTGCTGGTATTGTTCTGCGATAGAGCGCGGAAAATGATGGCCGACGGTACGATCGGATCTGAAATCCGATGTCGGGATCTCCCGAAACGGAATTCATAGTGATGCGGTGATTAGTCATGCATCGGAATCCATGCAAAATATCTCGCACCCGTTGGAAATAAGGTGGGTTATCTCGTAGGGGATAATTAATTAATTAATTAATTATCCGATGACGGAAAATAGAATTTTCTTACGTACGAATTAAAGAGGAAATTAATTAAAGATATAATACGAGCTATATAAGGGATCCCGATTATCGGAAAGAAAAGAAAAGAAAAGTAAAACCCTAACCGGTGAGGAGAGAAAGAAAGAGAAAAAGGAAAAGACGGAACCCTAGCCGGAAGAAAGGGAAAGGAGAAAGAGAAGGAGCCCGATCTTCCCGGACATCGAACCGAAGGCAAGAACGCGACCGGACAACCTTCCCGTCGATCTTCGGTTAGTAAAATAATTGTTATAAATTATTTGGGATTTTTCCGTCGTCCTTTTTGTTTGAGTTCTTGGGTTTCTCCGTCGTATCCGTCACCGTCGCCATCATCGTCGTCATGCTAGGGCACGGAACGGACGGCGGAGGCGCGCGGTGCCGCTAGGGCATTGCGCGGAGGAGAATCGCGGACGGCCGATCGCCGCCGCAAGCGGCGATGGGACCGCGCGGGCACCGCGCGGGCTTCGCGCGGGTCGTACCCGCGCGGGCGCCGCGCGGCCACCACGTGGGCGGCACCCGCGCGGACCCGCAACCGCGCGGGCACCGCGCGGGCGCCGCGCGGCTGCCGCGCGGACCCGCAACCGCGCGGGCACAGCGCGGGCGCCACGCGGCTGCCGCGCGGGCGGCACCCGCGCGGACCCCCAACCGCGCGGGCACCGCGCGGGCGCCGCGCGGCTGCCACGCGGGCGGCACCCGCGCGGACCCGCAACCGCGCGGGCACCGCGCGGGCGCCGCGCGGCTGCCGCGCGGGCGGCACCCGCGCGGACCCGCAACCGCGCGGGCGCCGCGCGGGGCACCCACGCCGGCGCCGCGCGGGCAACCCCGCGCGCGGGCGCCGTGCGGGGCCGCACCCGCGCGGCCGCCGCACGGGCAGCACCCGCGCGAGGCGCCGCGCCGCGTGGGCGCCGCCCGCGGAGACACGCCGCGCAGTTCTGAACCGCGCGGGGCTCCGGCGGACGGCGACGGCGGCGCGGGATTCCGGTTTTCGTCAACCCGGATGGTGTTGGACTTTTCCGTCGAAAAGAGTAAATTGGGTCTTTTGTTTTGGGATGTTAGTACACGTTTTTGACTATAGTTATCCTTGCGGACTTTCTTTAGGTCCAGGTGCGCAGCGGGGGTGCGCGAAGGATTCAGGTGTTCCGATTTCTCTTCAACTAGGTGGGTACGGTTGCTATAAGTGCAACAAGTGCAGTAAGTGCATCTATCATCATTAAAATGCTCTTGTTTGTCACTGACTTTACCCACTCCGTGACAGGTATTACTAGGTGCGTTAGCCGGGATGGCGGTGAGACAGCGTCGCGAGGACCGTAGTCAGGATACTTAGTTTTTATCTCGTTTTCCTTATACTTTAAATAGTTAATTTGCTTGTGGATCATATTAGTCGTGGACATGTATTAGTTAGCGCTGTGGATGAGGTGTACTTTTACACTTTGATACTTTTAGTGATGTTTTCATACGCGGCACGTTTTCATGATAAACCAAATGATTTCGAAAATGTTTTCTCAAAACGAAGTGCCGTGTGGGCACGGGTTTTGCAACCGCTGGTTTTATCCTTTCTAAACGTTGATGCCGCTTTAATAACTCGCTTGAAAAAAAAAATAACAAGGTGTCGAGTGGACACCGGTCTTTTAAAACATTAGTTAAATTACTGTACTCTGTTTGACGAGGTATGTCTATTGTATGGTTGATGGTTGATGTATGATGTTGTAAAGGAAACACATGTTGTAAATGAGACGCCGTGCATATACAAAGGAGACTCTGTCCGTGGGCAGAGAGAATTTGTGTATGTGGCGGTCTGGCACGCACCGGGGATGAGGTTTAAGTTACTTTGTTAAGAAAAAAAAAATAATACACGCAATTTTCCGCTTTGATAGACTCAAAAACCCCCGGGGGCGTGACAGCGAGACCCAGGAGTCACGAGCCTATATGCCACAGATGTCGGAGGCTGTCCGATGCCAGGAGGAGGCCATGGAACGTTTGATGCGCTTGTTGGAGCAGAGAGCACAACCAGTTGCAGTACCGCTTGAGTGTCCTCCAGCGCTTCCTTCCTATGCAGTGGCATCTTCAGTTGTACCAGTGGCACCGATAGAGCGAGCAGCCCCTTCCGTGCCGACGAGTAGTGCCGAGACACCGAGGCAGGGTGGATAGTGGATAGTAGATGAGCTTTGGGACATCATTGATCGTTGGAGCCAGTCTCGGCAGTCTGAACCATCCCGATTCATAGGTTGAGTTGGAGCCTTTGTAGGCAGAATTGGGGTTGGTGGTGATGGAGAGACTATTTGAGAGCCTCCCTATACTAGGGAGTTTATGCAGTTGTTGAACTGCGCACTCCAGGTTTCGAGGGGCGAGACGCATAGGATATGTGTGACTAGGAGTGGATTGCGCCAGGATACCTTTCAGTTTAGTTGGTCCCTCCGTTACGGATTATTGACACCTCGATGGTGTAGGCGTTGTGTATGGAGCATTGCGCTGCAGTTCCTTTGGATAGGGATCTGCCGCCAGAGGCGAGTTCTGGATTTTGGTGCTTCGCGCCGGGTGATGGAGGATAGATCGGTCGGCAGAGGCATTTCTGATTTCTTTTTCCAGGGTGGCAGATTTTTGAGATGCCAGAGATCGGGTGGACCCCGATGGCAGCATCAGCATCTACATCAGAGTGGCCCGCGGCGGTAGCATGGATTGGTTATCCACGGAGGACCGCATTTGTCACCCCAGTGTGAGCAGAGGCAGAGACCGTGCTCCCTATGTGAATAGTCTAGATATTTTTCGACTGGCTGGACGTTGACGTCGAGGCAGACTGAGCGACGACCACCTACATCGAGCAGATGAGTCTGTGCCGCCCGGTTGGAGGGCGCCACAGCAGTGGACCGGGTTGTCACCGGTATGATTTCTTTACAGCAGTCTGGATTGGTGTTTTTGGCTTTCCTGTCTGGGCTGGAGGTAGAGTTGTTACCACATGCACTAGAGGTACATGTTCCTGTTGGTGTTGTGCATGTGGGGGAGCCTTGTGGATCGAGTCCAGTACAGTTGAGACTGGGAATTATACCGGCAGGTGTTACGGTTCAGTGACAGCTCCACGACTCAGATTGAGCACACGGGATGAACCAGTTGGTGTGGTATCGTGCAACTGCAGATTGTGGAATGAGAACAGTGACCTTTACGCGAGTTGGACAACAGGAGTTCATTTTTACAGGTCACCGGGATATCCTTCCTGCAGCTGTGGCTTCAGCGATTTGGGGCTAGGTGCTACCTTTTGATCGTTGGTGACGACTAGGACTAGAGGTTGCGTCCCTAGGGGTCACGGTTAGATCGTAGCTTCCGTTTTTGTAGCCACGGCAGGAACAGCTTCAATACTTCTCTCCCTTTTTCTCGCCTACAGGCTGAAACTTACGAACGGGGCGAAAACTTTGAAAGGCTACTCTAGAAATGGAGACAGTGCCCGAACCTGTTCTTGTTTGATTGGGGCGAAGGCACTGGTCCTTTCGGAATTTTCGGACTTTTCATTAATTTCAGCCGTTTTCTAAATTGAGAGTTGGGGTTGACGACTTTCCTGCTGGTGGGGCCTTTACCTTTCTTGTTTGGTGGTGTTGGCGTACTTCGTGTAGTTTTGGACGAGTAGAGTTGGTTGTTCTTCCTTGTCCTCTGTCTTTTGGAATTCTTGAGGTTTTTCCAGCTTTTGGACTCTTTGCCTGTGTGGACTCGCTTCGCGGAGTGTGAGTAGCGACTGGGGAGCTGGAGACGGTGTTGATGGATACTTACCCTTGGCTTTGGGACTCCCTTTTTGAGCCGTGTTAGTTTCGAGGACGAAACTTTCTTTTAGTGGGGGAGGTTGTGAGGACCCGAATCCCCGCTTAAGAGTTTACTGATGGATTAGTGGCCTTTGGGAGTGTTTGTGCATGTGTCGGGCCCAAGAATTGGATTTATGGTGTAAATTGGGAATAAGTTTGCATCACCGGAGGCCTTTAGAAAATTTTAGAAGTGGAATTGGGCAAAACGGACTTCGGATTTGGATTCAGCGCGCGAAAACGATTAAAATGGACTATTTACTTGTTTTTTCGGAGCTCGGACACGAAAACACGGATTTTGAGGTGTGATGGCACTGTTCCGGCGGCCGGAGAGGCGGCGGCGGCGACGGCTGGCGGCGGAGCGCGGCGGCGGGCGGAGGCGCAGCCGCTCGGTCCACCGTGGAAGCGTGCACCCGGTCGCGTGACGCGTGGCAGCTCCCGGTTGGCAGGCGCAGCAGGCGCGGTCCACGAGAAATGCGCGGGTGTACGGTGGACCGTAGGGTGGACACGTGGCATCTCCGGATTGGCTGGCTCTTGTGCGCGCGGTCCACGCAGCGATGGCGGGCAGGTGACTGTACGCGAGTAGGTGCGGGGCAGTTGGGGCGACGTGGGGGCGCCACGTGGCGCCCCGCGGTTGGCCGGGCGCAGCCGCCCCACGCCCGCGTGTCGGGACACGCGGCGCTGTGCGGTTGGCGGGCGCCCGTGCGCCGGGCGGGGGGAGCGTGGCGCGGGACGCGCGGCGGACTCTGGGGAATTCGGGCGCCCACAGTGTTGGGCCGGGCCCAACACTGTAGCCGCCTGATTGTCCCGGGCGCCCGGAATTGGGCCCAAAAAGCCCAATTTCGGGATTTTTCGGGTTGAGCCTATTTATACCCCTCCTTCACCCCGAGTTTGGGGTTTTTCCCAAACTCCTCTGCCCTCGAACCCTTCAGCAAAGTTGGAGCTCATCTTGTTGCGCATCTTTTGGAGGAGGCCCGTAATTTTTGGAAGCCGCGGCGTCGACGACTTCGGCATCGTAGCACAGAGCGACGTTCTTTCATCGGAGGCCCGTTATCGTCGCATTTCGGCCTGAGAGGTCCATAGAGCTACTCCGACCACCTTTTTGAGCGATTCTTGTGCCGTTGGATCCGCGACAGGTAGGGCTACGATCTTGTTATTTTCAGCATCTCCTAGTTTTAGGTTTTTCATGGAGTTTTCCCGTGCTCACTGGGACCCTTTGTTTGCTATGAGGATTTTGGGGACAGCAGCTTGTTGCGTGGAGTTCTCCGCGCTCGAGCGTCAGATCGATGCGGGCCTGTACACTTTTTGCATCTAATCGTCGCGAGGATTATCGCCGTATTTTTCTGGGATTTTTCTGAGGCTTGCCCGGAGGTATATTTTCTCCCTTTATTTGTGCATGGGATTACAGTTGTGTTGTTGTGAGGTTGTGTGCACCCCGTGTTGTGGAATTTGTAACTCGGCCTACGGAGCTCGGAATTGGACGTACAGGTACCCGTTTCGAAGGTCTAGACGCGACGATCGCAGCAGTATTTTTATCAAATTTTTCGGAGTCCTTTCTGTAGGTGAAAATGTCGCATCTTTAGGGCTGTTTCCGCAGATTGTGTATACTTGGATAATTTTTGGAATTAAAGTGTAACTGTGGACCTTTTGTTGTACCCAGGAGGGTTTGCGAGTTTTCCTGAGCCCATTGGAACTGGAGAAAAGTGAAGATGATTGTTCCTGGGTATGTTTTGCTGTTGGACTTTGGACAGTTAGCACCTTCAGGTGGGTGGCCTTGTCTCCAAGATTGATGGACTGGACATTAATTCTATTATAGTAGGACTATGCATGATAGTGAATTTCTTGTGTAGCATGCTAGAATGTAGGAATTGATATTCCTAGTACTATCTGATGATCTTGTGATCTTCTTGCTTTCTACCATCTGTTAAATTATTATTGTCCTGGAACTTGACCTAGCACCCCCGTCATATTGTTGCATGTGTAACCAGACCAGTAGAAAACCCTCACTTGGGCTAGGGTTATTTATGTTTAGACATCCACACATTGTACCTTATTCCTGGACATAGTGTTATCCTCGCCCGGGTAGTGGGCCGAGTGGTCTGTTTTCCTTTTAGTGTGGGATGCATGTTGCACTCGTGCTTGGGAGCAGAGTGGAGTCTGGTAGATGTAGTTGGTCGTTTATCTGTAGCGGGAGTTGTTTGGGTAAACGGTGGTCCCGGGAGGTCTTGTTCCTGTTTGTTTTGTCGCCACTGTGTTAGTGGCAGTAGTGTACCAGTGTTAGCAGGACCTAGAACCCAGAACCTTTTTGACATACACATGATTTTAGTCTACCAATGCTTTCTTCCAAGCATCGAAGGGCCGCTGGAGTATGTTCTTGTTTGATTGGACAAAGGCATCAGCCCTTCGGGGTTTGGGTATAAATACTTATTTTCTAACTGTTTTTCCAAAAAGAACTAAAAAACATTAAAAAAATGGGTTTCTCCTCAAATCAAGATAGTTTTTCAAAAAGGGAACTACTTTTAGTCCTCACCTTGCTTGGGTTGAGTGAAAATGGTTTTCAGTAACAAATGTCACCTTTTTCCTGTAAACTTTCCCACTCGAGAGGATTCGAGTGGTCTGGGTTCTAGGGGCCGTTCCTTTTTTTCGGGATGAAAGCCACGGGGGCCGAGCCTGGAACCTGTTCTTGTTTGATAGGGTTGTAGGTGTTGGTCTCCCGGGACTTTCGGGCCCTAGTTGGTGTCTTCCGCATGTTGTACAGTGGTTGTCGTGTTCCCGAACTATAAGGGGGTCGGGAACTTTGATAGGCGGAACCTGGAGTCTGTTCTTGTTTGATAGGGTTCTAGGCACCGACCTATCGGGATTTCCAAACCCTTATGGTGTCGGTCCTTCCTGAGTTATCTGTGAGTTTGGTGTTCTGTTGTGGGAGCCGTCGGGTGGACGGTGGTCCCGGCTGTGTGGTTTTCCAGCCTGTGAGTGAGAGTTGGTGTTGTTAGTCGATCTTGTTGATCGTGGATTTGGACTATATCCTGCAGAGCCACATTGAGCTCGACAGAGATACGCGGATACTTTCCTCGGTGGGGTCGCGCCCCTCGAGTGCCACTCCGGAGTTGGGCCTGTTACTTTGCTATCGCGACTTGTCGACGCAGTCCCTCTGGCTGGGCTAGTTTTGGCAGTCACGGACACCCTACGGTAGACCCGTCCACTTGCGGATGTGCGGCAGTAGGTGCCCTCTGGCTGGGCCAGTTTTGGCAGTCACGGACACCCTACGGTAGACCCGTCCTCTTGTGGATGTGCGGCAGTAGGTGGGCGCAGGTTTGACTGGACCCGAGGAGGCAGTCAGTGTAGATTGGGTGACTGTATTCGAGAGTTAGTAGATGCATCATGTTTCCATCTGTTCCACTTTTTGAGCATCTAGATAGAGGCATAGTAGCTGTAGAGCTATTCTTTCCCAGCCCTTTTCCTTCAGTATTACATTGTTACTTTATGCCTCTAGTAGACTTAGTGGGCAGACCGTTGGGCTTGTTGGCGGCACCCACTGAGAACTACGATGAGATGTAGTTCTCACACCCGTCGCGGTGTCTTTTTCCCCAGGGACCTCTACTCCAGTTCCTGCTGTTCCAGTTGCTGATCCTGCTGATCGAGGTGAGGGAGTCGCGAGAAAGATCCCTACCAGTCGTCTTCCTGAGAGAGTATATGTACCCCCTTTTATTTTTGAGAGTTTTATTTTGAGAGACCTTTGTAGTGAGGTTTAGATTTGTACTTTACTTTTTCAGTTGAGAGACTTTTGTATTTGTGAGGACTTGGAGTTGTATTTATTTTTATTTATAGCAGTTTACTTTTCAGCTCTGATATCTGTTTAGTGTAGTATCTTTCTTTTGCAGGTTAGTCGCTTTGTCTATACGAGGCTTCCCGTATGGGTGGCGGATCTGTTAGCGAGCCCGGGTCGCAGTTTCGACGCCGGGGCGTGACAATAAGACTAAAAATTGAAACTAGAAAGGTACTGATCATAATAATGATTAAGATAATAACAATAAACGGAACCGTAACCCGGAGCATCCACAACCCATCATGCTACCCATCGTATCTCTCTTGAGAACCAAAAGCACAAAGCCGCCATGTCGGTTCGGGGACCTCAAGCAAAAGGACAGTCCCTCTCAGAACCTGGTGCAAAGTAACCCCCCACTGCACGAATGCAGCACCGCAAATAGCCGCAAGGGGCCCCCACGCACATCACCGGGTGGGGTTCACGGGTCTAGTCAGACCACCTCTCCGGAAAAGTACACCGACACGATGGCCAAACCGCTGGTGTGCGTGCAAGCGCCACGAGCATGTCACTCATCGAACAAGTGCTGCAAGGCTCCTGCGACACTCAGTCGCTCTGATGTAGCATATGTATCAGTACGTAACCCGGGGTCAGTCAACCTTTCTCTACCCTTTGGTGTACCATACAACCAGTTCCACCATACTCAATCATCAAAGAGCTGCCAATAAAAATGATAACAACGAAACAAAAGAAAAGACCGGAAGGGAGCCAACTGGCGGCATCCCCTTCCTCGGACGAGGGTACCCACCTCAAAGCAGCGACTGTAAGAAAGTAATCAGATATGCGCAGCGGAAAAAACGCAATTAAAAATTTCTTAAAACAAAGATCACCTCATGTATTGTTTTAGATCGAAAAGGTAATCTAATTGATCTTATCAATTAGGATTTAATTTTTACCTTGCGCGGTTCGAGATCACCGCGAAGCCGACGATCGTTGGTAAAAATTGTTCGTCCTTGATAGCCGCGCACGCACCCGGCCTCTACTTGTGTCCACACGGAATCACACCCTTGATCGAAATAATCGATCGCCTTGATTCGCGATCCAATCACGAATTAACTCTCGCGTCGATGTAAGGAGGATGAATCAATCTTCTAATTGTGCTAGCAATCTTCCGAAGATCGAGAACGATGAATTAATTGTGGAGGACTCGAGGAAGAGGATAGGCGGCTAGGGTTTTCTTTTTCTCCTTTTTTTCTCTCTTCCAAAATATGTCACATATGACACATATTTATATTGAGAAAACCCTAACCCTAATTCTAATCCTAATCGAATCCTAATCCGATTGGGTTATCCATTATCCTTAAGTTAGTTTCAATATGAATCGAATCTGTATCCTAATTTGATTCGTGTGTAACATTTACACATAAGTCCTCAAAATATTTACTAACGATTAGTAAATACACCATGCAACTTTTGCACTTAAATACCTCTAATTTACAATAATTGCAAATTAGTCCTTTTACTAATAAATTAGTAAACTTTAGTATTGTGATTATAATTAATCCATTCTATAAACTTCTTTATCATCTCCTTAATATCGATCATGCGCGATTCCTTATGTGTGTGACCTAATAGGTTCAATTATGTCTGGTAGTGAGATATGATGCTGTCACGCCCCGGGGTCGAAACTGCGACCCGGGCTCGCCAACAGATCCGCCGCCCATACGGGAAGCCCCGTATAGACGTAGCGACTACCTGCAAAAGATCATCTACACTAACAGATATCAGAGATGAAAAGTAAAAGCTGAATTGAAATAATTACAACTCCCAAAATAATACAACAAGTCCTCACCAAAAGTACATAAGTCTCTCAAAAGTGGAAGAAAAGTACAACTCTAATCCTCACTACAAAGGTCTCTCAACAAGAAACTCTCCATCGATATAAAAAGGGTACATCTACTCTCCGGATGACGACTGGTAGGGATCTAGCTCGCGACTCCCTCGCCTCGGTCAGAAGGATCAGCAACTAGATCAACAGGAACAGGAGTAGAAGTCCCTGGGGAAAAAGACACCACGACGGGTGTGAGAACTACTTCCCACAGTAGTTCTTAGTGGGTGCCGCCAACAAGCCCGACGGTCTGCCCACTAAGTCTACTAGAGGCATAAAGTAATAACGTAATACTGAATGAAAGAGCTGGAAAGGAAAAAACTCTACAACTACTATGCCCCTATCTAGATGCTCAAAAAGTAGAACAGATGGAAACATGATGCATCTACTAACCCTCAAGTATAGTCACCCAATCTACACTGACTGCCTCCTCGGGTCCAGTCAAACCTGCGCCTACCTACTGCCGTTACATCCACGTAGGACCGGACTGACGTAGGGCGTCCGTGACTGCCAAAACTGGCCCAGCCAGAGGGACTGCGTCGACAAGTCACGATACAAAGGTAACAAATCCACCCCGGGCGTGGCTCTCGAGGGGCGCGACCCCACCGAGGAAAAGGTATCCGCGCACTCTGTCGCTCAGGTGGCACTGCAGGCTATAGTCCAAAATCCACGCTCACGCTCTGAACGAAAAGACTCAGAATCCTCAATCATCTCGCACAACGGTCGGAGCACTCTTGACGACTCAGCTGATCAGCTCTCACGAACACGATACACTAGCCTCTCCAATAACTCATAGCACAAAACACACTGGCTGGAGATACTCCACAGCCAGGATCGACCCACAACTCAGGGCTAACAAAACTGGTCGGACAACACTCAACGCCCGGGACCACCGTCAACCCCAACGGTTCCCAACAACACAGGCCGGAAGATACTCGACGGCCCGGGACCACCGTCAACACAATGGCTCCCCCCGACAGAACATCAAACTCACAGAAGACACCAACCAGGGCCCGAAAGTTCCGGGAGACCAACACCTACAACCCTATCAACAAGAACAGGTTCCAGGCTCGGCCCCCGTGGCTTTCGTCCCGACAAAGGAATGGCCCCTAGAACCCAGACCACTCGAATCCTTTCGAGTGGGGAGAATTACAGGAAAAATGTGACATTTGTTACTGAATCCCATTTTCACTCAACCCACGCAGGGCGAGGACTAAAAGTAGTTCCCTTTTTGAAAAACTATCTTGATTTAAAGAGAAACCCATTTTTAATGATTTTAGTTCTTTTAGGAAAAACAGTTAGAAAACAACTATTTTATACCCAAACCCCGAAGGGCTGATGCCTTTGTCCAATCAAACAAGAACAGACTTCAGCGGCCCTTCGATGCTTGGAAGAAAACATCGATAGACTAAAATCATGTGTATGTCAAAAAGGTTCTGGGTTTTAGGTCCAGCTAACACAAGCACACAACTACCACTAACACAGTGGCGACAACACAAACAGGGATACAAGACCTCCCGGTACTACCGTTTACCCAAACGGCTCTCGGCACAGATAAGCGACCCACTACAACTACCAGACTCCACTCTGCTCCCAAGCACGAGTGCAAATGCATCCCTCACTAAAAGAAAGTCCCGACCTCTCGGCCCACTACCCGGGCGAGGATAACACTATGTTCAGGAATGAAAGAACAGTGTGGATGTCTAAACATAAATAACCCTAGCCCAAGTGAGGGTTTTCTACTGGTCTGGTTACACATGCAACATATGACGAGGGTGCTAGGTCAAGTTCCAAGATAACCATAATTTAACAGGTGGTAGGAAGCAAAAGGGATCATAAGATCCACAAATAAATACAAGGAATAAAAATGCCTACATTCTAGCATGTTACTCAATAAATTCACTATCATTCATGGTTCTACATCAGTAGAATTACTGTACAGTCCACCAAGCTTGGAGACAAGGCCACCCACCTGAAACATATCGATTCGCTGCCCGCTGTAGCTGAAATTTGGCGTGAGTAATCCATATCCTCCTAGGAGACCGATGCCACGAAAATCATCCAAATCCGCCTCACGGATTGGGCGCAATCACCGAAACAATGCACGCGGCACAATTAAATTCCAGAATTTCAGCAATTGAAACTAAGTTAAAGAAGATGTAAGTGCAGCCCCAAATACCTCAAAATGAAATCTCTAACAGTAAAACAAAGATGCCCTCATTCATACAAACATCTCCAAGTCCTCAAAATCCACCATTAATTTCCCTTAACATTCAAAAACAACAAATGTCACAATGCTGTCCAAAACTACTAACATAAACTTGCTAGCATTTCCAAGCTTAATTAGAGGCTTTTCCAAAGGGATTTATGTGACGCCCCACTTCCCAGGGGGTCACCCATCCTAGAACTACTCTAGCTCTAGCACGCTTAACTCTCATGTTCCTCTTGGATCTTGCTACCATCCAAAATGCTATAGCCGGGTTAGAGATTTAGTCCTATTATATCATTTATATAGAGGACTAATCCAAATTCCGGGGTGTCACATTCTTCCCCCCTTTAAGCCCTGACGTCCACGTCAGGCTCAAGCACACTCACAAGCACCAGGCGATGTGAGGCTCGTCTCGCTAGCCTTAGCCGACCTTGTGGGGAGCTGCACTCCACCCACAACGGTCATTAGCCGGGGAGCCTCGCTCTACCCGCTATATAACCCTTGCTCAGCCGAGACTCATCTCACATTTCCGGCTGGTGAATGGCTCTGATACCAACTGTGACGCCCCACTTCCCAGGGGGTCACCCATCCTAGAACTACTCTAGCTCTAGCACGCTTAACTCTCATGTTCCTCTTGGATCTTGCTACCATCCAAAATGCTATAGCCGGGTTAGAGATTTAGTCCTATTATATCATTTATATAGAGGACTAATCCAAATTCCGGGGTGTCACAATTTATCCACAGATCACAAAAGAGAATTTGCTCACCTTGAAGTTAAGAAGAAGTCCCAACTTGAATTTCTAAAAAAGACCTTGTATCCACAAAGTTATCTGCATTCCAAGGTGCATTGCTCAAATCCAAAATAAAACAGGGACTGCAGTAATCCATATAATAGCACTTGAAAAGATCATTAATTTTACCTAACCAAACGTGCTCCAAATCCTGCAAGATAGGTACCAATGGATTCCTTGTCGAGAGTAGATACAAATTGAGCTAAAGAACTCCAAATTTCATGCTCGGATAGAGGAGAAAACCCATAAACACTTTGAACTATCCACCAAGTTCCATCTGTGCACGAATGCAGCAATGTGTTCCAAAGATTAAACATAAACCCCAACAGAAGCTCAGATCTAGGGAAAATGGTACTTACCAATATTGTAGGTCTTCGAGTCCTGGAAATTTCCCCACAAAAATCATCCAAAAATTCCACTCCTATAATTCAGAAAAGCCAAAATACTAAAGGCTGCCCAAAAATCCAGACTGAAACAAAGGGTCCCAAAGATGGCCCTAAAACTCTGTAAAACATGAGATCTGAGGGGAGAGGAGAGTTGAATACAAAGATTGTAGCCTTACCTCTTGTGAAAACGTAGAACCAAGAATGAGCTCGAAATTCCAAGAAATGAAGCCTGGGGAATTTTCGTACTGAAACGCGACGGGAAGGTCCACCAATCAGCAACAATGGTGGTACTTGCCTTATGGAGAAGATGATGGTGATGAAGCCCCTTTTGTCCATCTCTTGGCTGATGAAGATGAAGGAGGTGATGAAGATGCTCTGCCTGTGAAGTCCTCCAAAGAAAACCAAGCTCAAAGAAGGAGGAAGGAGGAAGAAGAAGAAGAAGAAGAAGAGAAGAAGAAGGAGAAATGAATAAAATCCCCTCTCTCTCCCTCTCTCTCTCTCCCTCGGACAGTCAACAGGGGGACCCGAACACATGGCGGCCATCTGGGCCGCCACATCGCTCGGTTGGGCCGCCCGGATCAAGCCACGCGGCTTGATCCGGGTGGCCACGGCGCCGCCCAGTGGGCGCACGCCGCGTGTCCCCACGCGGGGACCACGCTGCGGCGCCCACGTGCGCGCGGTGGGAGGCCAATTGCGGCCCGACACGCGTCCACAGCCCGCCATGCACCCGAAAGTACCCCCGAAACTTCCGGTTGCCCGTTTTCACTCGTCCGGACTCCGAAAAATACAACCAAGCAGCCGATTTTCATCGTTTTTTCGCGCTGAATCCAAAAACGAAGTCCGTTTTGCAAGAATCCATTTCTAATTTTCGGCGAAACTCCCAAAATAGCAATCTTGATCCATTTCGCGCACTGAGTCCGTTTCTCGGGTACGATTGCGCGCAACCAACACTATTCACAGAAATAGGCCTCCACAAGCTGTCGATCACACTGCAATGACCACGAAGTTCTGGGTCTTCACAGATGCGATCCCCATCGACATCATCATCGAAACTCTTTTTGATGGATCAAACACTTTTGATTCTTCCATCGTATAATAATTATTCACCTATAATTATTCTTATTGGTTCCCACAATCCACCAGTGACGCCTAGCAGCATATAGTGGCAATCCAGTCAGAAGTGAATATTGGACTGAACCTCAAGGTGCAGTTACCGTATAATACAATCCTTCTATCGCATAGTCCCAACTGAGTGGAGGTCATGGAATACTCGTCAAACCCCATCACTCGTTATATGACAATTGATAGGGCAGAAGCTCATATGGTTACTCTTGGATACAACTTTCCATGAACTATATTACCCCGGCCGAGGATTTCTGAGCTTTGCCTTACAAATAGCATAGGACTAATTATCTCTCTACCGAGAGCGATAGATCCCCTGTAAACAAACACCCATTCCTAATATAAACCGACTGCAGCCAACATATACTACTAAGACCCGTGACTCGGATCAGAGTTTATTGCATAATCAAACTACAGTAGCCTCATATTGAATGGCCGTGGTGTCGCAGGTCTAAGGATCAGTTGTACCACTGCAACATCGAATCAGTTACTAACGAATGAGTAGACATCCATGTAACTATTCGTAATTGGTCACGCTCAGTGCCCTTGTTCTCTAACAACCACCTGCACGTTCGCTCCAGTGTCCACACACTGATGACTTGAGACTCGTCATCCTAAAAGAGAGCGGCACATACATCAATCTTATCGGATCAATCATCGTCCCCATGATGATCCTCCGATTGAGAGCATTTATGACTTAATCACCAATAATATGTATCTCAAATTCTTAACTGTTAAGAATATACATTATCATCTCATTAATTCAAAGGACGATTCATGGACACAATAAACATGAATGGCATAAGATGCCCAAATAATAATAAAGATCAAGTACAAATATGTCCCATATAAAAAATGCGTCAGCCTGATAGGCTTTTGGGGCATACAACTAACAGCGACAACCAGATGTGCCTACGTCCCTCCTATGCCTTCGTACGTCACCCGGACCTAAATAAAGTCCCCAAAAAAAGCAATCAATAACTTTTACCAGTTAGGTAAAAATAGTGGTCCCGACCGCTATCCGGAGATGGACAGACTGCACCTTGGACCACGCACCGTGGCGTTAGGCCACTAGAGCAAAAAGAACCCGTACAAGCAATGTAGCCAAACGTAACAACATCAAACGGACAGTGCTGCCCGGCGGACAGCACTGTCGAGTGGACCGCCCCGTCGAGGTCCCTGTCGGCGGTGGTGGCGGCAGCGGCGGCGGCAAACCCCGGGTGCAAGCAGGGCCGGGCGGCGGCGGCCTGGCAGGGCGCGGCGCGCGCACAGCAACGCGGCGCTGGGGGCCTAATAGGGCGCAGCCTCCCCCCCCCCACAGCGCGCAACTCGGTGCTGTGCGACCACCTTCCCCGTTCGGTACGCGCGAGCGGCGGCGACCCGCACGCCGCCAAGCGGGCAGCGGCAGCAGTGCGGCTAGGGCATTCGGCGGCGGTGCGGCTAGGGCATCCGGCGGCGGAGCAGCTAGGGCATCCGGCGGCGGTGCGGCGATGGCGCCCCGTTGGCACCAACAAAACCTCCCCCGCCGAAACACCCGAGATAGTAAACGACGCACGAAACGGAAGCACGAAAACCGGAAAACAATGGGGTAGCTAACCTGGTAAGAACGGAATGGATGACACGCTCCCGTCCTCTTGTGCCCGTGATGCTCCTGGATCCGTTCCCCGGTGTTGGCATCGTTTTTGCCTTTCTACGTTCATGGCACCCCAAGAAGGAATGAGAAGGACCGAAGAAACCCTAGTTGGGAATTGGTAATATAAAAAAAGTTCTTTTTTTGTTTTTGTGTACGTACCAACCCCAAAACCCCGGTATAAATAAAGAAGGGATTCTAACCGACTTCTCGATAGGCATGCCACCTACGCAACATTTCTAAAACAGCCGGCGCGGATTTTGATGCACCAAAGGCTTAACGGGTTTTTTCGGAAACCTAACTTAACCCATAACATAAAAAGCTCATTTCGGGAGATCCGTAAGTCGGATTTCCCCTCCGATCGCGCCATTATTCCTCGTTCAACGAACTCTACCAAAAACTAGAGTTAACACCCAAAAACTCACAAAGGATAATTACCTAAAAAAACTAACTTTATTCAAAAGCCAAAGGTATTTAAAACAAAATAACTACTTGCTATTACATCACATCCCCCTTAAAAGAAGTTTCGTCCTCGAAACTTAACGACTACCCTCGTCAAATAATTCCGGAAAGCGTTCCCTCATGTCCGATTCTAATTCCCAAGTAGCTTCGCGCTCCTCATAATTGCTCCAATGCACCTTTACGTAGGGAATCGATCGATTGCGCAACCTCTTGTCTTCACGTGCCAAGATCAACACCGGAGTTTCGTCAAAGCTCAAATCCTCCCGAAGCTCAATTGCTGAAGCACTAATGATGTGCGACGGATCGGGAAGGTACTTCCGGAGCATCGGCACATGAAAGACATTGTGCACCCGGTCGAGATTTGGTGGCAAAGCCAATCGATAAGCTACCAGACCGATACGTTCCAAGATCTCAAATGGTCCAACGAACCGCGGGCTCAGCTTGCCACGCAAACCGAACCGTTTGATCCCCTTGGATGGCGAAACCCGAAGCAACACATGCTCCCCGACCTGAAACTCCAAGTCACGACACCTCCGCTCCGCGTAACTTTTTTGCCGACTCTGGGCGGTCAACAACCGCTGCCTGATAATGCGCACCTTTGCTTCGGTCTCCTCCACCAAATCTGGACCCAAAAGTTTTCGCTCACCCAAATCATCCCAACAGATAGGGGATCGACATCGACGCCCATACAAAGCTTCGTATGGCGCCATCTGAATGCTCGCCTGGTAGCTGTTGTTTTAGAAAAACTCCACTAGCGGCATGAAGCGAAACCATCCCTCACCAAAGTCAAGTACGCAAGCCCGGAGCATATCTTCAAGAATCTGGATCACCCGTTCTGACTGTCCGTCACTCTGGGGATGGAAGGCTGTGCTGAAATGAAGTTTGGTCCCTAAAGCCTGCTGCAAACTCTGCCAAAAGTTCGACACAAACTGAGTGTCTCTGTCGGAGGTGATTGATGCCGACACACCGTGTAACCTCACAACCTCATTGATGTAAAGTTGCGCTAAACGATCCCATGACCATGTCGTGTGTATAGGTAAGAAATGTGCCGATTTCGTCAGTCGGTCCAACACGACCCAGACCGCATCGTGACCATGCTGCAATCGTGGGAGGCCGGTGATAAAGTCCATCGTGATCCGCTCCCACTTCCACCCAGGTATTGGAAGCGGGTGCAACTTCCTGCCGGACGCTGGTGCTCAGCCTTCACCTGTTGACATACTAGGCAATGAGCCACAAAACACGTCACGTCCCTCTTCATGTTGGGCCACCAGAAGGTTTGCTTAAGATCCCTGTACATCTTTGTGCCCCTAGGATGTACTGTGTAAGGGGAATAGTGTGCCTCCGTTAAAATTTCCTCCTTTATACCCGACTGGTCGGGTACACATAACCGTCCTCGGAATCGTATAGAGTTGTCCGCTTCAACCGAAAAGTCGCCCTCCTGATCTGAAGTGATCCTGTACCGCACAAGCTACAATTGTGCATCCGTCTTTTGACCCTCCAGGATTCGCTCGAACATAGTAGGCTTGACCACAAGAGCCAACAGTCGCGCAACCGTGCCCTCCGGCACAACCTCCAATCCCAAACGTTGGAAATCCACGATTAACCCATCCTGCTGGGTAACCGCCCTTATCGTTAGCTCTTCTGCCTGACCTTTTCTGCTTAGGGCATCTGCTACAACATTCGCCATTCCCGGATGGTATTGGATAGCCAAGTCGTAGTCCTTCAACAATTTTAACCAATGCCTTTATCGCAGATTCAATTATTTCTGAGTGAACAAATATTTAAGGCTCTGGTGATCCGTAAAAACGTCGCAGTGCGCTCCATAAAGATAATGCCTCCAGAGTTTCAAGGCGAAAACAACTGCTGCAAGTTCAAGATCATGGGTGGGATAGTTCCGCTCATAATCCTTGAGCTGTCTTGACGCGTAAGCTATTACCCTCTCCTGCTGCATCAGTACACTACCCAGGCCATTTCGCGAAGCGTCGCAGTAAACTACAAACTCCTCACCTGGTCTCGGTAGCGCTAGCACAGGTGCCCGTGTCAACCTATCATTGAGTTCCTCAAAGCTCTCCTGGCATTGTGGCGTCCACACAAATTTCTCCCCTTTCCTTGTCAAACGGTTCAAAGGGGTGGCAATTTTCGAAAAGCCCTCCACAAAACGTCTATAATACCTGGCCAGACCCAAGAAACTACGGATTTCTGTCATAGTAGTCGGTCGGGGCCAGTCAGTCACCGACTCCACCTTCCTCGGGTCCACCGCAATACCTGTTGCAGAGATGATGTGTCCCAGAAAAGCTACCTCCCGAAGCCAGAACTCGCACTTCTTGAGCTTAGCGAACAATCCCTGGTCCCTGAGGGTCTGAAGTACCACTCGTAAATGACCCTCATGCTCCTCATCCGTACAAGAATAAATCAGGATGTCATCAATAAAGACTACCACAAACTGGTCCAAGTAGGGTCTGAAAATTCTATTCATCATGTCCATAAATGCCGATGGGGCATTTGTAAGTCCAAAAGGCATAACCGTAAACTCGTAGTGGCCATATCGAGTTCGGAAAGCCGTTTTCGGGACGTCCCCACCCTGGACCCTGAGCTGGTGATAGTCGAACTGTAAATCGATTTTAGAGAACACTGTTGCACCCTGTAATTGATTGAATAAGTCGTCAATCTGAGGCAAAGGGTACCTATTCTTTACCGTGACCTTATTTAGCTCACGGTAGTCGATGCACAGACGCAAACTGCTGTCCATTTTTCGTACGAAGAGTACAGGTGCACCCCAGGGTGACACACTCGGCCTGATGAATCCCTTATCCAAGAGGTCTTCAAGTTGCGCCTTGTGTTCCTTCAACTCTACAAAAGCCATCCGGTATGGTGCCTTTGTAATAGGTTGCGTGCCCGGGGCAAGCTCGATTAAGAACTCGATCTCCTGTTCAGGGGGCATCCCTGGCAGTTCTTCAGGGAAAACGTCCGGGAAATCCCTCACAATCGAAACATCTATTAGTAGTGCTGAAGGCCGAGAGATCAAATCCACCGAAGCCATGTATGCAACACATCCACCCTCCACCAATCTTCTTGCCCGCGATGCAGAAATGAAAGACTAGAAGAAAGTGCTCTTACACGCTAAGTATACGTGTTCCGGAAAGCCAGGTTCCTGAAGACGCACTTGGCGCTTCTCGCAGTCAATCACCGCCTGATGTTTAGTAAGCCAATCCATCCCGAGTATTACATCGAACTCCCTTAGCGGGATGACCACCAGATCCCATGGACATATCAACCTGCCCAACCTTACCGGGCAAGAAGGAACATAGCTACTTGCCTCGAGGGGTTGCCCGGGGGTCTGAACGAACATAGTTCTATGAAGGGGTCTCTCCTCAAAACCATGGGTATGAGCGAAATTACGGGATATAAAAGAGTGGGATGCTCCAGTGTCAAACAAGGTCCTAGCACGAGAGTCTGAGAGTAAAGTAATACCTGCCACCACGTCCTCCGGCGGGTCTGTCCCCTGCTGAGCCATCGAGTAAACCCTTCCACCGGACTGCGGCGGGGCCCCCTCGTCACGTCGTGATGCTGAAGAGCGTCCGGCCGAAACCGAAGGGGATTTCCCCCGACCCTGGCGTTGCGGCATGGGTGTAGAGGCTGCTGAAGATGCTGATCCCGGGTTCAGAGGGCAGTTGGAGCGGATGTGCCCCGGCTTGCCACAACGGAAGCAATGGTCGTGTCTCTTGGAACATTCGATCACCTGGTGTGCTCCTCCGCAAATGACGCGAGGCCGGTCCCCTGGCTTTTGTCCTCTCGTCGGCATGCTCCTGGTTCCTTGCTGCGACCTAGGATGCTTGGGTGGTCGGCCCCCACTGGAAAAACCACCCCCAGGATAAGTCTGAGATCGTTTCTTGTCCTTGTTACGCTCAAAGCCCTCCCGTCGGGCACGAGTAACAGCCAATCCCCGCTCCACTAGAGTGGCCCTGTCGACCACCTTTTGAAAGGTGTGCAAATCCGCCGCTTGTACTGTCTGAAAGATGCCGCTCCGTAGACCATCCACGAAAAGGCGGGCCTTGTGGGATTCGTCCCTTATGACAAAGGGGACGCAATTAGCTAGCCTCACGAACTCCCGCTAGTACTCCATAACTGAACGGTTCCCTTGTTTGATGTGCTTCAAGTCATCCTCCAGCTGCTGCTTGACGCTTTTGGAAAAGAATGCCCCGAACAGCTTCTCCCGAAAAGTAGTCCACGATGGAAGGGCGATGCTCTTGCAAGGATCAGGGCGCACTGTCTTCCATCAGATGCGGGCGGTTCCCTCAAGAAAATGAACTGCCAAGGGGACCCGCTCGTACTCCTCCATCATCAAGTCCTCAAAAAGCTTCTCCATGGTGTCGACCCACTTCTCCATAACCCAGGGATCGGTCATCTCCCCCTCGAAGACAGGTGGGTCGTATTTACGAAATTCTGCCAAGTTTGCCCTCACCCTTACCCGCTCTGTCTGCTGGGTAGTATCTCCTCCTACGGCGACAGCGGACAAAACAGGGGAAGGTACCTTCACGGTCTCCCTCAATGGGTCCCCGGCAGCGGCCCCCGGCGTAGGTCCCGAGGCCACTTGTCACGCCCCGAGGGTAGGCCAAATGCGGAAAAGTGCCCAATTTTTTTTCTTATAAAACATCCTCACCCTCCGGCACGTGCCCAGACCTGCCACACATACAAAGTAACCCCACAAACGGACAGAGTCTCCTCTGTATATGCATGGCGTCGCACAACATACATACACCACATACCCCACTAGTTTACATACACATTGTCACATAAGGGAATCACATAAACTCAAACAACATTCCGAGGATAATCGCCCACACGGCATACACCAATTTGAAAGGATAAATCACAAGTTTTTAAAAAGGTGCCCACACGACACTTTGTTTTAGAAATCCGTTTTCGCAAACATTTAATTTTTCAAAACCTTCACATGCACAACCAATTATCCCACGAGAGAAAGAAATATCAAAGTTTATTATTCCACAACATATAAGCATTCAAGTTCCAAAGTCATGTCTCATCATCCATAAACAAGTCGAACAAGTGTCATGCTACCATATCTACGAAGTATCTCAACAATAGAGGAGTAAGAAGAAGTCACCGAGATGACGTAAAGCGATGTCACTCGTGCGTCGATGTCTCCCCTCCGCCCCCGCCAGATCCTGTCACATGGTGGGAAATCAGTGACCAAAAACATAGAAAGGAGAATAACCGATACATAATCATGATGCATAAAAGATGGATGCAAGAGTATATAGGACGATAAACCACCACCAGAACATCCGTTCCAAACATCACCATTCCTAGTCCGTCGACCTAGGAATACCCAATCTGCTCAAAACCTTGGTGCTCTCTAACCCACCCCTTATACCTTCAGTGGGCCCTACGCAATAGCCGCGTAGAGTACACGGGTCCATCCCGGACAACCCTTCCGGAAAAGCACACCTCCCTGCGGTGGATCAAACCGCTTGGTGTACGTGTTAGCGCCATGTGCCTCAATATTGGTTATCATAGACTTGTCCTCTGTTGTTTGCATCAAATTTTGCTAAAGCATGCCACACATTGTCCTTCCTTAAAACAGTTATGCCAAAACATTTTAATAAAAGAAAGGAAGAGAAAAGATGAACACAAGTTCCCAACAACGTCCTCAACCTTAGTTTAGTTACCCACCTCAAACAACGACGAAAAAGATGTGCGAAAGCTCCAACTAAAAACACCTCAACCTTGCCGAAAAACTATACTTAAAACCTAATGTTAAAACATTGTTAAACACACACAAAAACGGAACGAAACGGGCCAAAAACGGCGCCGAAACGGACTTCCGGACTCTTCGGGCTGGAGGCTAGTGTACGGGCCCTGGCGTGGACCGGGTCGATGCCCAGGGGCGGCGCTCCTGCAGACCGGGCGCATCACCCGCGGTGCGCCCCTCAGCCGTGCTGGGACGTGCACGGGGGAAAGCGCGCACCGGGTTCACGCCTCCCGGCCGCGGCGGCAAGCGCTGGGTGCACGCTTTGCCGGTGGACAGCGCGGGCTGGGCTGGGCCGGTGTAGTGATAGAGGTGCACCGGGTTCTCATCTTCGGCCGCGCCCGCCTGCTCCGGGTGCACGCTTGGGCATGGACCGCACCTGCTGGGCTGGGCTGGAGCACGCAACGGGTTCACCTCCGGGGCTGCGGCGCCTACGCCTGGTCCACGCCTGGGAGCGTGGACTGCACTCCTGGGCTGGGCTAGATGAATAGTAAAGCTCCCTTGTTTTCGATTTCTTTTGCCCCTTCGCCCTCCGCGGCTCCGGCGGTGACCCCGCGACCACCACGACTGCGGCGACAACCTCGCGAACATGATAACGGCGGCTGCGGCCTCCCATTTAAAACAACGGCGGCGGCGGCCTCCCGTTATATCCTAACGGCGGCGGCGGCCTCCCGTCTGAACCGACGGCGGCGGCGGCCTCCCGTTTAATACAATACTCACATCGCACGCGACATCCGACACCACCAACGCCCAAAAGAACCCAACAAAATTCATGAAAACATCATCTAAAAACCATACGAAACATTAAAAACCATCACGGCACACCTTTAGGTCGGTGAAGCTATCGGTACAACGCCGGCTCCTCCCTCCGCTCTTCGATTTTCCCCGTAGGTTTGCCGCTGCCTCGTCCGGTGCTCCAACAAGAAGCCGATCCCTATTCCCGTGTTCCGACGAAGCCTTTGAGGAAGAAGACGAAGACCTTTCTTGTTATGATTCAAGAAGCTAGGGTTCTATTCTTTCTTTGAGTATGTAAAGTAGAAACCCTTGCCCGAACCCTTTATTTATAAGAGGTTCGCAACAAAAATAACTACTTTCCTAAATTTCCCAACAACCCTTATCATATCATAACAACCATGATCTTTTGTAATTAATACCATAAATTCCTCAATTAGTCTTTTACACCATTCGAAAATCGCCTCCAATTGGCACGGATTTTAAAGCGCCTACAACCGACAAGAGCAATCTTACCCCTTTGCGCAACGCAACCTAGGAAGAAGATAACGGGAGTTCCATGCACCGAAATTCAGAGCCGTTCGCACCGCCGTGCTATGTTATCCAAACCCTACAAGGAGAAAAACCAAATTGACCAAAACAAGGTAACGAAAATACAACGAAAATACCGTAAGTTTCGAAGGTGATAAGAACGGAAAAACCGTGGACACTACATCACTCCCCCCTTTGAGAAAGTTTTGTCCGCGAAACTCAACTCAAAGGCACTAGGAACAAATCCGGATATCGCTCTTTCATCATTGCCTCTAGTTCCCACGTGGCTTCTCTTTCCTCATGATTGCTCCACTGAACCTTTACGTAAGGTATGGACCTCTTACGCAATTTCTTTTCTTTTCTTGCTAAAATCCGCATCGGT
Source organism: Tillandsia leiboldiana (assembly GCA_029204045.2). Lineage (NCBI taxonomy): Eukaryota > Viridiplantae > Streptophyta > Magnoliopsida > Poales > Bromeliaceae > Tillandsia > Tillandsia leiboldiana. The sequence goes on along the minus strand of CM055064.1, from coordinate 35,758,283 downwards.
GTTTCTTCAACACTCAAATCCTCTTGTAGTTCCACTGAAGAAACGTCGATTATGTGTGAAGGGTCATGTACATACTTCTGAAGCATCGATCATGTACTCTCTCAAGACTAGGTGGGAAGGCCAACCGGTAAGCTACCGAACCAATCCGCTCAAGGATTTCATATGGTCCCACGAATCGTGGGCTCATCTTGCCACGCAAACTGAACCGCCGGATTCCTCGGGACGGTGACACCTTGAGCAAAACATGCTCTCCGACTTGGAACTCCAAGTCCCGTCATCTCCGGTCCGCATAACTCTTTTGTCGGCTTTGTGCGGTTAGCAACCGCTGCCTAATCAAACGGACCTTAGCCTCCGTTTCCTCTACCAAGTCCAGTCCAAGTTGCTTCCTTTCCGTCAGATCGTCCCAACACAACGGTGATCGACACCTGCGCCCATACAAATGTTACGGCTTTTTATGTTGGCATATTTCATGATTTGAGTCGGAGTCTTGAAGTGATCAAATTATCAAATCAGCATTCGAAGACTCAGAGAAGATTCAACATGAGCTCAAGTTGACACTCAGGTATGATTAAAGTAATCATGGTGATTTAAGTATATTTACAATCTTTGGAATCATGATTTTATTGAAACCGGGTTTGGTAGAGGTTTTGGGAACTTGGTTTTTAACTCATAACTTATTTTAAGTTTGGATTCTGGTACATGGTTTGTTTTGATAAACTTATCTTTGAAAAATTCAATATTTTACATTGAATACCGGAACCCCACTTTGAGTTCCTCAAAACCCGACACAAGATTTTCAGGTTTTTACATTGAGTACCGGTGTCACGCCCCGGAGGTTCTAAATGAGCGGAAAAACGTGTATCTTTTTTTTTGTGAAATCAACCTCGCCACCGGTGCGCGCTAGACCCGCCACATATACAAATTCACTCCACTAACGGACAGAGTCTCCTTTGTATATGTATGGAGTTTCAAATACGACTCGTACTTTAACCATGCAGTCACGATGATACCAAAAGGAGAGATCACAATTAATCACAACCACAATTACTGCAACAAGAAAGAAAGGATAAATCCACAGATTTGGAAAACAGTGTCCACACGACACCCAGTTTTAAAAACGTTTTCGCAAATCCCTTTTTGGGCGGCAACATAACTTGAAAGGATAAATCCACGGGTTTGGAAAGCAGTGCCGACACGACACTTAGTTTGAAAACGTTTTCGAAGTCATTTTGTTATTTGAAAACCTGCCGCATACAAGTATGAGATAACGCAATAAAGATGTCACCACTAAGTTAGGATCTCAACCCAACATCCACAATTGTTCCACCAACAAATAATCACTAACCTACTAACCAAAAGCAAAAGAGATAACCGAAAGTAAATAAGATGTATGACTGCCTCAAGCGGCTAAGGTCCTCTAAACGCAGTCTCACCATCGTCCCGGTTCCCACCCCTGTTCGGACCTGTCATAGTGTGGGGAGTCAGTGACAAATAAAGTAGATGAAAACAGGTAATGCTATAAAAACTGTACTAAACAAACCGATACACCAGAGCATTCCGCCTCTCCCTCATGAATCACCATATTCCCTGTCAAAATCATGCTGGGCATCTACCCCAGAGCTACTCCGCTCGCGCCTTGGTGCTTTTAACCCCTCCACTGCCCAAGTTGTAGTCGCCTCACCTCGAGGGGTCATCATCATACATTGTGGGGTACACGAGTCAACGTACCATCTTTCCGGAAAAATACACCCTGTGCGGTGGCCAGACTGCCGGTGTGCGTGTAAGCAATCATGAGCATAAATGCCGAACCCGACGTGTAATAAGGCACCGTGACCTTCGTCGCCACAGTTAGAAATGAAAGCGCGAGATTCTCATGCAATGGGGTTAGACAGTTCACAAAATATACATCTACTTTATTTTCACAAGTTACGACGGGAACGACCATACACCGAAATATAATAAAGTACCCACCTCGAAATATGGTGACCGGAACACCTGGGACCGAAACACGGTCACAAACGGCACCCGGACCTAAGAAAGTCCCCAAAAGAACAACGATCATACTGAATTGCATTCTGTAAAGAAACATAGTCCAAAAACCCAAGATTACGACGAAAACCCGGCAACGGCGGCGGTAACGACGCGCGACGGACAACGGAACCGCGGTCTCTTCCCCCGGTGCGCCGCATGCCGTGCGGCCGCGCGGCACCGCATGCGGCTCGGCCGCATGGTCGGACTCCCCGTGCGCTGCTCGCGGGCAGCGCCCCGCGCGGCACCTGCCCGCGTGGGTGCTACCGCCTGCGGGCGGCGCCCCGCGCGGCACTAGGCCGCGCGGCGCACGCCTCCTGCGGGTGGCGCCCCGCGCGGCACCTGCCCGCGCGGGTACCGCCGCTTGCGGGCGGCGCCCTGCACGGCACTCCGCCGTGCGGCGCGGCGGCGGTGGCAAAGCAGAAACAACGAAGAAAAACCCCAACGAAATACTGAAAAGGAACTTCGCTTACCGCGATCTCGTCGGAGAAGATGATCCGTCCACACTTCCGGCTCCGGCACGCTGATCGGTGGCGATCGGACTCCTCCGCTTTCTTCTTCTTTCACTTTTTCCTCCGGTTAGGGTTTTTTTTTTTTTTTTTTTTTTCTCTTTTCTCTCCGGCTAGGGTTTTCTCTTTTCTTTCAGGAAAACAGATTTCTCCCTTGGTACGTAGGATAAAACCCACATCCGGGTATTATTTAAAAATAATTAACTATTCCCACGAGATAATTCCACAACTCCTCGAAAAGCGTGCCAGATCTTTAGAACGGATTCCAATGCACACTACGGTCACCGCGACCTTCAAAACCCCATTCCGGGGGATCCGTAAGTCGGATTTTAGATCCGATTGCACCGCCGTTCATCGTTTTTCGAGCTCTATCACAGAAAAATACCCGCACTGCATGATAGTCAACTTAAGAAAACTCGATAATTTGATTTTCCTTAACATGTAATTTATTAGCAAGAGGGTAAAACGATACACGAAAAGTCGTGATATTACAACCGGAACCCAACTCTGAGTACCGGTACGCAATACAGAAAATCTATGTATTGCGTCATTGAGTACCGGAACCAAACATTTAGTACCGGTATGCAATGCTAAGTCGTGATAAGAATGCTAAACCGACTTTGATTGTTTTCCAAAGGTTATAAATAGATACTTAGGGTTTCTCAAGAGGTACCGACCAATTCAGAAACACTTGAGAGCAACCCTAGAGGCTAGGTTTTTATCGTTCATCTTTTAGCCTCTTTTAGGTCAATTCGACGGTTCTTTGAAGCGATGCTTTTTGTCGAATTGATCTAATCTTTGCTTAGATATTTCATCCATGGTTCTCTAATGATATTCTAAGCAAATGATCACCATCGAAGCCTATACTTTCGTAACGGCTGAGTTTGCGTCAAGGAGTTGACGTGGCATCGTGGATTTGATGAGTTGAAGGCGTTTCGTGGATTCGATGTGTTGAAGGCGTTTCGTGGATTCGAAACGTGTTGCTCGTGGATTCGAGTGGCATTCGTGGATTCGGACGTGTGCATTGGACCTGCAGTCGGTGAGCGCAAGATCCGGAGAAGTTGAAGGTGGGGTTGGAGTCCGTGGAGTCGGTAATCACCTTGTTATCTTTCAAATTCTTAGTGGATTGTTATTGCGTGTTGGTCCCGTGGTTTTTACTCCTGCGATGGAGTTTTCCACGTAAATCTCGGTTTGGTGTTTTTATTTTCCGTATTGGTTTTTAATTTGTACTGAGATTGGTATTTTGAATATTACACCTATTCACCCCCCCTCTAGGTGTTTGATAGAACCTATTTAGATCTTTGGGGATCCTAAAACCAACAATTGGTATCAGAGAGGGTTTTAGGATTTTCTATAATGTCGGGTGAAGGTGGTAATATTAATAGACCTCCTCTTTTCGATGGGACCAATTATGCCTATTGGAAAGTCCGGATGAGAGCTTTTCTCATCGCAATTGATGAGCGGGTATGGCAAACCGTGGAATTCGGTTGGGTGCATCCAATTGAGGAAGCAGGAAATTCTACTACCCCAAAACCTCGCTCTAGATGGTCCAGAGAGGAGATCGAAAAATCTTCTTACAACGGGAAAGGTATGAACGCTTTATTTAATTCTCTTTCCTCGATCGTGTTTACATGTATTTCTGCGTGTGAAACTGCAAAGGAGATTTGGGATATTCTTCAAATTACACATAAGGGTACTAGTCTAGTAAAAATTCAAAAGCTCTAGATGCTTATAAGTCAATTTGACTCTATTCATATGGATGAGCATGAATTGTTTACTGATTATTATACCAGACTTCAAGATATAATCAATTCATGTGCTAATTTAGCAGAAAAGATCCCGGAATCAAAAGTTGTAAGAAAAGTTCTTCGGACTCTTCCGGAACGGTTTAGGGCAAAGGTTGCCGCCATTGAAACCGTCAATCATCCGGATGACATGAGAATAGAGGAATTAGTAGGTGATCTACAAACATATGAAATGACTTTTTCTACTAATCAATTTTCTTCCAAGTTTTCTTCTAAGCGTGTAGAAATTGAATTCAAATCAACGAAGGAAGTAGATAGCGAATCAAACTCCGACGATGAAATATCTCTTGCCGATTTTGAAGAACAACTCGCGCGGATCACAAAGAAATTTTGTCAGAATTTTCGGAAGAATCGAACCGATAGATCTTCATCCTCGAAACCATCTAAAGGATCATCGGGTTCTAAATCCTCTAAACTCAAAAGATTTGCAAAACCTTCTAAAGAAAAAGAAAAAGGTGAATTTGAAGGGGAAATCCAATGCTATAGATGCAAAGGCTACGGCCATATTTCAACGGATTATCCTTCTAAGAAATCATATAAAAAGAAGGCTTTGCAAGCAAGAACTTGGGACGATTCTACTTCCGATGAATCGACCTCAAGTAAAGAGGAAAAGGATAATACTGTTGCTTTTCATGCTTCTCAAATTCCCTCCTCTAATTTTTGCTTGTCATCTTTAATTACTGACTCTACCTCTTTGATTTTGCATGAAACATCGACATCCAACGGAGAATCGTCAATTGAGGGGTGTCGGACGAAGAAGAACTTGTTGAGGCTTATCAACAACTTCTCAAGGAGTCAAAGAAGATGGCCAAGCACATCAAGAAGTTGAGGAAACAACGACTTGAGGTTGAAGACGAGAACCGTGCTTTAAAGATCAAAATTCATGATCTCAAGGAGGAACGAGGACTTTTATTGGACAATAATAAAATTCTCCAAGAAAAGCTAAACCAATCGGAAACAATCGTTAAATTATATCCGGGCGACTAGCCGTGAGGTAGAGTAGACTTCCAATCATACTGCGATAAAGCTTCTCGTCTACACTTTCACTAAGAGATTCACTTCCTAATCCCTTATTGCTAGTTCCCATTGGAGTCGAAAAATCTTTAGAGTTTTCTAAATCGAATTTCTTCACCAACTCCCTTGCATACTTGGATTGGCACAAATGGATGCCTTCTTCATTTTGTTTCACTTGCAATCCAAGAAAATATGTTAGTTCCCCCATCATAGATATCTCAAATTCGCTTTCCATGGTTTCAGCGAATTTAGAAGCATCATTGTCTCTAGTTGCACCAAATACAATATCATCGACATAGATTTGTGCCACAATGAATTTTTCCTGATAATGCTTCACAAAGAGAGTCCGATCTGCTCCCCCTCGAGTATAGCCCTTCTCCAAAAGGTGCTTTGTCAACCTTTCGTACCATGCTCGCGATGCTTGTTTTAGACCGTAAATAGCATTTTTCAAAAGAAAAACATGGTTAGGTTGCTTATGGTCTACAAAACCTTTCGGTTGATCCACATAAACTTCCTCGTTCAAAAACCCATTTAAAATGGTGCTCTTAACGTCCATTTGAAAGAGTTTGATTTTAAAATGACAAGCAATCACGAACAAAATACGAATGGACTCGAGTCGAGCAACCAGGGCGAACGTCTCATCAAAGTCTATACCTTCAATTTGTGAGTAGCCCTGAGCAACTAGGCGTGCTTTGTTCCTGATAATGGTACCATCCTCGTTTTTCTTATTCTTGAAAATCCATTTAGTACCAATCACGTTGTGTTGCTTCGGTGGCTTCGTTAGTTCCCAGACTTTGTTTCTTTCGAACTGATGGAGCTCTTCCTGCATTGCTTCAATCCAGTAGTCATCCTGAAGAGCTTCATCGACGTTCTTTGGTTCTACCATGGAGACGTAACATGCGACTCCACAAACCAACTGTCTCCGAGTCCTGACTCTTTCTTGTGGGTCTCCAATAATGTTTGATTCCGGATGATCCTTGGAGATACGTAACGTTTGAGGTAACGGAGTACTCGGAGGTATATGTGATGATTCCTGCATTTTAGATAAACTAGAAGAACCATTAGATGTATCAACTTTATCGAAAGAATTATTATGAGAAGATGCATTTACAGGAGTATCATCATCAAGAGACATATCAGGGGTAGATTTATCAGATGCAAAATGAAAAGCTTCATCTACTTTAACATTAATAGATTCTACCATTGTTTTAGATTCCAGGTTAAATACCCGATATGCTCTACTGTTTGTAGAATAACCCATGAAAATCCCTTCGTCACTTCGAGAGTCGAATTTACCAAGATTTTCGCGATCACACAAAATATAACAACGACTCCCAAAGATTCGAAAATATTTGATATTCGGTTTTCTACAAAACCATAGCTCATATGGTGTATTTAAAGTTCTCGGGCGCAAATACACTCGATTAATTACATAGACGGCGGTGTTCACAGCTTCAGCCCAAAAATGTAGCGGGAGTTTCCGGCTATGAAGCATAACACGCGCCATCTCTTGAACAACCCTGTTTTTGCGCTCGACTACACCATTCTGTTGAGGTGTATAGGGTGCTGAGAATTCATGTTTTATGCCGTTGGAAGTGTAAAAATCAATGAATTTAGAATTAATGAATTCTCCACCTCTATCACTTCGAACACGAACGATCTTTTCATTTCTCTCAATCATAATACGATGACAAACCTCATGAAAAGAGTCGAAAGTATCCGCTTTCTCTTTTAAAAATGTTACCCATAAATATCTAGAGAAATCATCAACCATAAGAAAAATATACCATTTACCTCCCAAGGATGGTTGACGAGTCGGCCCCATTAAGTCCATGTGCAATAATTCTAAGGACCGATTAGTACCAACGTGGTTCAAGTTCTTGTGTGCAACCCTTGATTGTTTTCCCTTTTGACAACCTCCACACACAATGTTATCTTTAAAAGAAAGTTTAGGAACCCCCTTAACCACGTCTTTATTTGAAATCCTTGCTAGTTCTTTAAAATTTATGTGACCTAGTCTTTCATGCCAAAGAGTTTCATTATCTAAAGAAACTAGGTTACACTTTTCAGAAATTTTATTTTGAACTACATAGCAATTATTTTCAGATCTAACCCATTTCAAAAAGAATACATGGTCCTTATCAGTTACAATACATTCTGTAGAAGAAAAGTTAACTGAAAAATCATTATCACAAAGTTGACTTATACTAATGAGGTTAGTCCTAAGGCCTTCAACAAATAAAACATTGTTCAAAACCGGGCCTTCTGGAATAGCGATTGTTGCTTTTCCAACAATTTTGGAAGAACGACCGTCTCCGAAAACAACATGTCCTCCGGATTTGAAAACTGTTTTTGTCACCGGTCATGTGACGGGAACATCCACTATCCAGATACCAAGACGAGTTGTCATAAGCATGCAAAGAAGTATGAACAACAAGACAAGGGAAGATTTCACCTTTGCGCACCCAAACCTTTTTGGACTGCGTCGGCAATGAATGTGAAGTTATTCTCATAGGTGAAAGCGTCTTGTTTGATTGATTGTTTTTCTTTGATGACGTCGTCTTGTTTGATGTACTACCAATGCTCTTTTCTTTTGAAAAATCCTTTTTTGATTTCCGGGGAGTGAACTCATTGGTAGTTGTTGCAAGAGGTGCTTGATGTGATCTTTTCGCTCCAATCTTGCAATTTCTTCTTATGTGCCCTGCATAACCACAACGAAAATATACCTTTGAACTTGACGATCCCGAAGTAGGTGAGGTAAGGTTGTTGTCGTTGATTGCAGTGAATTCCGTCGTCGGAGGAGGAGATACCGACTGGGGCACAAAAACTGTCCCAACCGAACTAGGACTGTCTCCAGTTCGATTGTATCCAAGGCCGAAACGGTTTGTTTGACCAAGACCAAGCATCTTATCCAACTTGCTCCTTCCCGAAGAAAATTGCTTTAAATCATCCTTAAGTTGGAAAATGGTCTTCGTCATTTCCATTTTTTCCTGTCGAGCCTCGGAGTAGAGCTTCAAGAGGTAACTTGCTTTATCCACCATTTTTACGTGTTCCTTCTCGAAATGCTCATTTTTCTCTTGAAGGGAAACATTTGCTTTGATCAAGTTATCCCTTTCCACTTCAAGACCGTTTGAGAGAGAAGTTGCCCTTTTTACTTTTTCTTCGAGATCCTGCAATCTCCCTCTCAAACCCTTGTTTTGCTTTGCCAGTTTCTTTGAATCCTTTAAAAGTTTATGGTAGGCAAAAGCAAAGTCTTCACCTTCAGAATTACTCGATTCGTTGTCCGTTGCATTCTTTTCAACTTGGGAGGAGTTGGACAAGGAATCGGATGTACTTGCCATTAAGCACACGAAAGGTGAAGTTGTGGACGCGTGGAATGCCGTTGCGTTATTTTCTTCATTACTGGAAGATGACTCATTTGACGATGAGGTGTCATCCCAAGTGACGGCTTGCATCGCTTTCTTCTTCGACGGATTCTTATTGGGACACTCCGTTGAGATATGGCCGTACCCTCGGTATTTGAAGCATTGGATTTGTCCCTCTGAGCTTTTCTGATCCTTTGAAAAACTCTCTTGCTTTCTTGACTTGTAACTTGAAGAACCTTTGCCTTTCTTCGACTTTACGAAGGATGAAGTTTTACTTGAATTACCCCTTCAAAAGTTTCGGCGAAATTTTCTTGTCAAGAGAGCAAGCTGCTTCTCGAAATCCTCCATAGATAGGTTCTCGTCGTCATCTGAGGAGGATGAATCCGTGTCTTCTTCTTTTGTTGTTTTCAACGCAAAACCTGAAGACTTAGAAGAGGATGCCTTTCCAGAAGAATAGTTAGTAGGAAATGTCATTTCATATGTTTGAAGTGCAGCAACTAATTCTTCTACACGGATTTCGTCCGGGTGTTTAATAGTTTCAATGGCCGTAACCTTGGAACGAAATCTTTCAGGAAGAGTCCTTAAAATCTTTCTTACAACTTTAAATTTTGGAATTTTTTCTCCCAAGTTAGCACATGTATTCACGATGTCTTGCAATCGCGTAGAATAATCTGTGAAAGATTCATTTTCTGCCATGAAAATAGAGTTAAACTTGCTCGTAAACATTTGCAGTTTTTGAATCTTCACAAGGTTTGTTCCCTCATGTGTAACTTGTAGAACATCCCAGATTTCTTTCACAGTCTCACATGCCGAGACGCGAGAGAACTCAGTTTGCGACAAAGCATTAAATAAGGCGTTAATTCCTTTGCCATTGTAAGAAGACGAGTCAATCTCTTCCTTGGTCCATTTCGACCTAGGTTTGATGGTGTGAACATCAACAATAACTTCAGTTGGATTTGACCATCCTAACTTGATAGATTGCCACACCCGTTCGTCGATGGAAATTAAAAAGGCTTTCATCCGTACTTTCCAGTAGGCATAGTTTGTTCCATCGAAGAACGGGAGTCTGTTGTTGTTTCCACCTTCAACCATTGTTTACAACCCTATTCCCTCTCTGATACCAATTGTTGGGTTATACTATAATAAGGATCTAAATAGGGAAAAAACCACCTAGAGGGGGGGTGCATAGGTATAAACGATAAACACTCGAAAATCTTTGCATAATAAAAATCCAATGCAGAAATGAAAAATAACACGCAAGATTTTTACGTGGAAAACTCCATCACAGGAGTAAAAAACCATGGGACCGATAACACGGTGAAATCAACTAAGATTAACCACGTACAAAGGTGATATAACGTACTCACACACGACTCAACCTTTTTCCATACGCTCCGAGTTGATCTTCTCCGCTCGCTCCGCAACGCGCCTCGAATCCACGATGTGCGTCCAACGCCGAATCCACGGCGTCCAACGTCGAGTCCACGACGTCTGACCGAATCCACGGTCTCCACCAGGTAGTACGTCACGATTACACGAACGTACCTCGCTCCGAATCCACAAGAGCGGTAGCACCTTGAATCCACAAGGCCACGCGAATCCACTTGCCGATTTTGGGGAAAATCGTTGTTTTGTTGGTGGTGATGATCCGCCGAATACTTAGATCAAAGATAGATCGGAAATGCCATCTAAGTATTCATTAATTTGATTCTACTCAAAATCTGAGTATGAAAACCTAGAATCAAATTAATTAATATAGATGAAGAAACATAGAATTAAATCTAGTTATTTCCTTTCTTCTCTATATGTGGATCTTATAAGTTTTTCTCCGTTAATATTTTTTCGTCATTTCCCGGAGTATAAAACTTATCGTGGATTACCCTAAAGAATAGAATTAGGGTTTACTTATAGGTTAGAAACCATTGGAAGAGGATAAGAATCAAAAACTGATTGTAACAGAATTTTTCCCGCACGACGGTTCGGACTGGATTAGGCTCGTTCAGGACTGTCGTTGTTTTTCAGAGAATTCCTGAAAAAACAATGTTCGGGGTCCGGAACGAAATCCTACGGTCCGGACTGTTCATGCAATTTCAGCAAACTCCACGTTTGGGGTCCGGAACGAAACAGGGATGTTCAGGACTGGATTTGTGCATGAACCAACCAACGTTCGGGGTCCGGACTGTAATCCCCTGTTCCGGATCCTGAACATATACCATGTCCAGTTTTTGATTTTTATGCGATTAAAAATCCATCCAAGTATTTCTACATTATAAGAAGTATTCATATCACCAATATTGTTTAGTTAAACTTACCTGATCCTTTTGAATTCTTCTTTCTTGAGATTGAGGTATATGATCCAAGTTTCTTCATCTTCCATCTTCAAGACTTAAACACTTTCACGAAATACGCCAAAACTAAAATCCTTAACACGAGGTGGGTTGGATTTTCCTCCAAGCCTGCAGACTTCCTTCTAATTCTAGTGTTATAGATCTCAGCATGCTAGAATAGGTGCTACTATTGATGTTTATAGATTTATTGGACTTTGACTAGCACACTGACATATGATTGAATGTATTCAACCAGACTGCTAGAAAACTCTCACTTGGGCTAGATTTTTTTATGTTCTAGTTTCCGCCTCTTGCATTCCTTTTTCCTAAACTTAGAGTTTCTCCTCGCCCGGATAGTGGGCCGAGTGGTCGGGTTATTGTGGGATGCATTAGCACTCGTGCCCGGGGGCCGAGTGGAGTCTAGTAGGTGTGGCTAGTGTTGTGCCAGTGTTGGGAGCCGTTTGGGTAAACGGTGGTCCCGGGTTGTCGGGTATTCTCCAACCAGTGTCATTAGCACTGTGTTTGTAGTAGTGTTGAGCTGGTGATAGCAGGACCTTGAACCCAGACTGTTTTTGGACACACATAATTTTACTAAACTAATGTTATCCTACCGAATTCCGAAGGGTCGCCGGAGCTTGTTCTTGTTTGATAGGGTGAAGGCATTAGCCCTTTGGGGTTTGGAAAATAAAACTCGTTTTCGCTAATTTTCTTAAAGAACTAAAATTCATTAAATTGGGTTTCTTAAATAAAAAAATAATTTTTGGTAATAACTGTCATCTTTTCTTACAAACTTTCTCACCCGAGAGGGTTGAGTGATCTGGGTTCTACGGGTCGTTTCCTTTTTTGGGACAAAAGCTACGGGGGCTGTGCCTAGAATTTGTTCTTGTTTGATAGAGTTGTAGGTGCAAGTCTCCCGGAACTTTCAGATCCTGATTGGTTCCCTCCGAATATTTTACCCGAGGGAGTTGATTTTTCCGAACTATAAGGGGTCGAGAACTTCGAAAGGTTGAGTCTGGAGTCTGTTCTTGTTTGATTGGGATTCTAGACACCGATCTTTCGGGATTCTCGGACCCTTACTCTGTCGGTTGGTTCTTTCTCTTTTGTGAGTTAGATGTCCTGTTTTGGTCCCGAACTATAAGGGGTCGAGAACTTCGAAAGGTTGAGTCCGGAGTCTGTTCTTGTTTGATTAGGATTCTAGAAACCGACCTTTCGGGATTCTCGGACCCTTACTGTGTCGGTTGGTTCTTTCTCTTTTGTGAGTTGGATGTCCTGTTTTGGTCCCGAACTATAAGGGGTCGAGAACTTCGAAAGGTTGAGTCTGGAGTCTGGTCTTGTTTGATTGGGATTCTAGACACCGACCTTTCGGGATTCTCGGACCCTTACTGTGTCGGTTGGTTCTTTCTCGTCTATGAGTTGGATGTCCTGTTTTGGGAGCCGTTGGGTTGATGACGGTCCCGGCTGTTGAGTACCTCCTGTAATACTCGTGAAATTCAAATTTGTAAGAAAGTGATAAAATGAAGAGTAAAATCCAAATGTGAAATTTAACCTTAGTGGTTTGTATACCGGTGTGCAAATTGCACAGTTTCCGAAGCACTATTTCCGCCTTTTCGATCCGAGTCTGATCTCGAAAATATGAAATTTCCAGTACGACCGTCTCATCGAATCGAGTGAAAATGGTATAGACCGATTTTTGATCCGACGGTCGGATCGTCCCGAAATCAGCAAAGAAACTAGTGCGATCCGCGACTTAAGTGAATAGTGAAATGAATAGTAACTCCCAGTTTTAATTCCCTCGCTAGCCAGCGTCGGCCGATCGACTGTCTGGAGTCCGAATCTGACGATCCAGGTAGTTGATTTGAATGGCGTCATCGTTCCGAGCGCAGTGGTGCTGACCAAATTTCCGTTTGATGAGTCTGAAGTATCGTAAAGCGTGTCGAATTGTTTAATTTACCATATAAGATGGATTTTAGAATTATCGAAGTTCGTTTTCAGTGAACCGAAATCGCTACTCAATAGGTTTCGTCGAGCCGGACGTCGTGGTGGTGTCCGTTTTTTAGTTTGACAACCCGGTGATCTAGAAAAGTGTGAAACGCGGCGAAAAACGGTGTTTTTGCATAAAGGTCCCCGCATTTTATGCGCGGAATCTGAGGAGACTCTCTGGAGAGGGACCTGTGTGTAAGACTTATCCCCAGGAGGGGACCCGACCCTAAATAATGCAATTAGAGGGACTAATCAGCATTTTTACGTAATTAGGTTATATAGGAGTCTTGGGTTCACGAAACCTAATCCACGACTCCCTTCTTCTCCCAGCCGCCAGCAGAGGACCTCTTCCGCTCCTCTGCGCATTCCTCGACGATCCCGCCCACGGCCGCCGCGCCTCCTCGCCGGAAAAGCAAGAAGCAATCTTGCTTCCGGGGTGGGTTGTGAAGGATCGCAGCGAGAGGGCTTGGGATTCCTCCACGTCATCTCTGAAGGTGTCTCTGACCCCTTGGGACGCGGCCTGTGAAGCGCCGGCGCCCAGATCCGCCGCGCACCGCCGGAGCATCTTCTTCTTCTTCCTCCCCGAGTCCGGTAGGTGGAGCTCTCCCTTTCTTGGTTTTTTGGTGACCTGGACCTTGGCAGTCGCCTACTGACGTCGCAGGGAGCATCCAGGACAGACCCCGAAGCCCCAGGACCCCCGGATGGCCTGCGGGTGCAATCAGGTCGTCGGAATCCTAGTTCTTGGTCGGGTTTGACGTGCGCTGCCTCCGGAGCTCCGGCGCCAGAACCAAGTTGACCAGAATCTTCGGCTGGTCCCCAGAAGAAGTCCCACGAAGTTTGGTGGGCTTTGGTGCAGTGTGGAACGCGGGGGAGCAAACCCTAGCTTCGGGTCGTCTTCCTCACGGCCGAACTGCACCGCCCAGCTGCCGCCGTCGCTCCTCCGGCACTGGCCGACTCTGATAAGTCTCCTGACACCTTGAGCATCCCTTTAAGCCATCTGCATGCGATCCATGCAGCGTGGTTACCGACTTGCCATTAATGGGTTAATTAAGCTATACCTTCTTCTTCCTCGGTTTGGGGAGCATGGGGAAGCCCTAGCTTGCGCGGCTGAGGTCCTTTCCAGCTCTGGGGGCTCAAGGATGGTGGTGCTCACCTTAGTTTGAAGCTTGACCGAGTGGGGGTGGGTGCGGCCATTGTTGCACTCCAACAAGCCGAGTGCGAGGTGACCTTGCTTAGGTGTCGTCTCCTGCAGTCTCGCGACCTCTCACAGGTGAGCCTCCTCTCTTTCTTGTTGCCCTCTAGTTGATGTTCAAGTTTGTTGGGGTCTGTAGTTGGTAGAATGAAGAAGAAACCAAGTTGCACTTTATATAGGTTGGTTTGCGGTTCATGGGTTTTCCCACCTTAAAGGGGGATTGTGCAGAGGCCCAGAGGTGAGCCTTTGTATATTTTCTGGTCCCTGAGCATGATGCTCACACAAAATTGGAAATGACGTAATAGAAAAATAGATAAAGCAATGTTGAGCTTTGATGCACCTTAAGAATGCGCCAACTTGTGTTTTATTGGCCGGCTTGCTCTCAAATTGTGAGCACGGGGTCCAGCACGTCAAAATACTGTTGTTGGTAAATTATTTTGGTTTAAAGATTCCCGGATTAAAAGTTGTGGCATAATTAGTGGCTTTTATATGAATAAAATGCAATTTTAACAAAGTCCGGGGGCCTAAATGTAATTGTAGCATGGTAGGCTGCTGGGGACAGCGTGCACTTGATCTCTGAACTTTTCGTTCGGAATCCGTTGACTTTCATTGAACAGATCTTTGCTTTACGATCCGTGAATCGGCAAAATGGTCGGTTTATCGGCGGTTTCGGGTTAAACCCGTTTTTTTTTCGAGGAAAATTGGATGGTTATTGATCTGTACTCTCTAGGGACTTTCTTTTAGGTATGAGTGTCGTTCGAGGGCGCGGGACGTTCCAGGTGTTTCGTTCGACTTGCTTCGAGGTGGGTATCGTATCTTGGGAAGGGGTGGCCTTCAGACCTCCCCTACCCATCTACTGTTTTTACTGAAAACTCTTACAAAAGAATCTGAGAATGTTTGGGCTGGTTGTTTATCACCTCAAGAGTAAATGCAAGGTAATTCAACCCCGGGTCACTAAATGAATCCTTATGCTACATTGGTGCGACTGAGTGTCGCGGGGGGTGTACGGCACAGGTTGACGATGGTTATGCTCATGGAGCTTACACGCACACCAGCGGTTTGGCCACCGTGTCGGTGCACTTTTCCGGAGAGGTGGTCTGATTAGACCCGTGGACTCCACGCGGCTATATGCGTGGGGGCCCCCTTGCGGCTATTTGCGGAACTGTATTCTTATAGTGGGGGGTTATTGGCACCAGGTCTTGAGCGGGATGACTTCTTTTGCCTAAGGTCCTTGGACCGACATAGCGGTATTGTGCTGGGTTTTCGGTGAGATTCATTGAGTAGCATGTTGGGGTTGTGGATGCTCAGGGTTACGATTTGGTTTACTTATTTTCTTAGTTCTCGTACTTTCCTAGCATCTGTTACAATTTTTTAGTGTCTTACTCATTTCATATATATACTTCTTACTGGTAGTGTCACTGACTTCCCACACTGTGACAGGTCAGGGGAGGGACCCGGGACGACGGTGAGGCCGCGACTTGAGGACTTAGCTACTTTCCTCCGTCGACGATTTTGTTGTTATTTGTTTTTACTTTCCCGCTTGATCATCTCTAGTTGTTAGTGCTGTGGTGTGAGGTTGTTTGTGGAGGTCGGTAATCTCTGTGGACATTTCTGATAATTCCTTTTAGATGGGCCGTTTTTAAAATAAAGAAAGAGTTTGCGAAAATAGTTTTTCAAAGATTTGGTGCCGTGTGGGCACCTTTTGTAAACCCGTGGTTTTAACCTTTCAAAATATTAGTGGCCCTTTTAATAATGTTGGTATTAAAGGTGTTTGTTTTATTATCTTCCCGACTAGTGTGGTTAAAGTGCATTGCTGTATTGGTGAGGCCGTACATGTACAAAGGAGACTCCGTTCGTTTGAGGAGTAAATTTGTATATGTGGCGGGTCTGGCATGTACCGGAGGGTGGGGTTGTTTCCAAAAGAAAAATTTATGCGCATTCTTCCACTTATACTAACCCCCGGGGCGTGACAAATTATATGGTATCAGAGAAAAATAACTTTAACCACGGTAGACGTTGACCAACATCCACAGAAGTACATTACCACTAGCAATTGACCAACGAGATAGTCAAGGAATAGTTGCGTAGAGCGCGAGTGTGATTGGGGGAAAAGGGGATAGAGTTTCGGTTTGTTCGCAGGTCATGGTGTTAGATTAGTTAGGTCTAGAGTTGACATGGCTTCTTTGTATACAGCGGATAATGGCCCGGACTGGGTCGTCAACTGATAACGCAGAGACAGACGGAACGGCACCGACTGTCACGCCCCGGGTGTAAACCAGAACCCGGGCCCGTCTACAGATCCGCCTTGCACACGGTATTTCCCGCGTACACGAAGCATCGGTAACCTGCTCAGATATAAGAGATAATAATAAAAGAGCATAAAATCAGAGCTGAACTAAAAACTACAACATCTCATACCAAAGCTGGAAATAAAGTGAAGAACAACTGTAAATAAATACAAGCACTCTCCCAGCTCACTACAAATATACAACCAGCTGGCTAAAGCCAGACCCAAAAGAGAGTACAATAAAAATCGTATGAGAAGAGAGGGGTACAACAAAAGTCCAGCTAGCTACTGTCGGGTGGACTCTCTATCTAGTCCGCCATCCTCTTACCTCGATCAGTTGCTGACGACCCAGCAACTCCCGCAGAAGACTCTGGAAAACAAAGGGAGAAACAAAGGAAAAGACGATGGGGGTGAGAACTACTATAGAAACAGTAGCCTCCCCTAGTGGGTAAAACCTCAACTCTGACATGCCCACTAGGTCTACCAGAGGCAAAAGGGAAGAAAAGGTGGTAAGCTATAAAGATAACTACAGCTGAAAATGCTACCACTAGTATGCCTCCAAAATGCCGAGCTAAAAGAATAGCTAAAAGTATGCATCAGTATCAAAAGCCTGCCTAAATAACCCAATCCTATCACCATTAGACACTGGTACTGCCTGCTCTGCCTGCCGCATCGGGTATGCCAGCCTATGCATAACACCGATGCAAGAAAGAGTCTCAAGGACTCAAGTCTGCCTATCGCACACTCCGGAGTGGCACTCGAGGGGAGCGACCCACACGAGTAAAGTAAGTAGCCATAAGTAACCTAATATAGCAGGATTGGATCGTGACTCTGATCAAGTGGGAAAAACCATCCACGAAAGAAAGCCCGATCCCCCTCTCCCAATCTGATGCAATAGTATCAACCCGGTCAACCGCCCAAGATTCGTGGTTGCCGCAATACCCTACCATCAAGCCCTGCCTATCCCAAATCCCCAGAAAACTGACTACACTATCCCAGCCCTCGCTCGAACCCGAGCACGCTATCCCCGAAGTCTAGATAACAGGAGAAAGAAATAAAAGCATGGTTTCTCCTAAGTCAAATCCCAAAATAGTGTAGCAGTAAATAGTGGCCTATCTAGATGTCCATACAAGCATGCAAATGTCCTCATCTAGAATAGAAGGAAAAAGCGTCCACCAATGCGCTCACATATAGTAATGTCCCAAATTACTAATCTATTCACAAAAATAGTATTATATAGCAATGGGCTCCAACACCAATGTCTCAAAGTGATGATCCCTTTTTGCATAATCACTAAGTACTAACATACAACTGATCATGCCGTTCCAGATAAATAAATACTTTAACAGGAGTGATTATGGCATAATGATCATGTTCCAATACCGTTGTCTCAATTACATGGATATGCTATCAATTATGTGGTCCCTTTTTGCATGCAAGGTTTATCAGTATTTGTTCAACATTTTCTAACATCGGGTTATTTTGATATTCCTAGTGAGCATACCAAAAGAGAGGGATACAACAACCACCCACCTCGAAAAGCGTGAACTATAACAATACGAGATCCCTCCCTGCCAAGATCCTGAATCTCCAACAATCTCCACAATACGAGAACTGCGATAACACTGCAAACATACCAACCGATGTCCAATTAAACACACAATTTCACAATCAATCGCTGTCCCCTAAAATCAGTCAAGAAGATGCTCAATTTTTGCCTATAAGAGGGACTCCAAAAAAATCCAACAAAAATACCGCTGCGATCGTCGCGTCGAGCCCTTCGAAAAAAGTACCTGCACGTCCCAAACCGAGTTTCGTAGGTCAAATTACAAAATCGACAAGGTGACTACCTCAAAAATCCCAAGTACAAATTCTAAAGAACTTTGCTCTGAAAAAGTGGGATTTTCACCTTCGGGGAAAACTCAGAAAAATCCAGGAAAAATACGATGATGTTCCTTGCGACGCGTAGATAGAAATCGAGTATTGGCACGCCTTAATCCGATGTCCGAGCGTGAAGATATCGGCAAAATACTCCGGTGCTGTCCAAAAATCCACACAGCAAACTGGGGGTCAACAGTGCCTCAGAAACCATGCCAAAAGTCTGGAATACGAAGAAATGATCAACACGATAAACGAAGCCCTACCTCTGAGGAACACACCGGCGCAAGAATCGTCGAAAACGATGGTCGGAGAAGGCCAGGGGAGTCCTCGGACCGAAACGTGATGTGACACCCTCGGAATTTGGATTAGTCCTATATATAAATGATATAATAGGACTAAATCTCTTAACCCGGCTATAGCATTTTGGATGGTAGCAAGGTCCAAGAGGTTATGAGAGTTAAGCGTGCTAGAGCTAGAGTAGTTCCAGGATGGGTGACCCCCTGGGAAGTGGGGCGTCACAGTTGGTATCAGAGACATTCACCAGCCAGAAATGTGAGATGAGTCTCGGCTGAGCCAGGGTTATATAGCGGGTAGAGCGAGGCTCCCCAGCTAATGACCGTTGTGGGTGGAGTGCAGCTCCCCACAAGGTCGGCTAAGGCTAGCGAGACGAGTCTCACATCGCCTGGTGCTTGTGAGTGTGCTTGAGCCTGACGAGGACGTCAGGGCTTAAAGGGGGGAAGAATGTGACACCCCCGGAATTTGGATTAGTCCTATATATAAATGTTATAATAGGACTAAATCTCTTAACCCGGCTATAGCATTTTGGATAGTAGCAAGGTCCAAGAGGTTATGAGAGTTAAGCGTGCTAGAGCTAGAGTAGTTCTAGGATGGGTGACCCCTTGGGAAGTGGGGCGTCACACGCGACGAAAAGGGCAAATAAGGAAAGTGCGTCACAGTGCGCCGAAAAAATGCAATCTCGAAGTGCGTGCCACCACAAATCCTGGAACTCCTCCACAAGATGTAGAATAAAAAGGTGAGCAAAAACTTTGTAGAACTCCCTCTGAGAAAAGGGCTAGAAAACGCACAAAAGAAGGCCCAAGGGTCCTATTTATAGGCCCAAGCCCAAAAGGGCTTCCAATCGAATTCGGGCGCACCTTTTCGGGCGCCCGAATCCGCAAGGCGGATATTTCCTCCATCCGACCAGCGCCCGAAACTTCCTGCGTGCGACACGTGTCCCCCGAACAGGCAACAGCGGTGCAAGCGTGCCGGGTGATGCCACGTGTCCCGCACCCGGTCAAAGGGGTGGTTGGCGCCCGCCAATGGCCGGGGGCCACGTGTCCTGCCCAGGGAACCCGCCGACCGGTCGCCCGCCTCGCCGGTCGCGCCACCTGCCCCGCACGAGCGCACGCACCCCGAGGCGCCAGCGTGCACCCCCGTGGACCGTGCCGCGTGAGCCCACCAACCACCTGCCGCCACGTGTCTCCAGCGCATCCAATGGGAAGCCGCCACGTGGTACACCCATCTCCATACGCCGCGCCAACCCGCGCCTGCCCGCGCTGCCCGCGGCCGCATTCCGCCGCTGCGTCGCCGTGCTCCGCCTCCCGCCGGTCGCCGCCGGTCGCCGGTGTTACTGTTCCGGCGTGAAGAGTAACTAATGGCGCAAAGATGAAGTAAATAGCCCATTTTCATCGTTTTCGCGTGCTGAATCCAAATCTGCTGTCCGTTTTGCCAAATTCCGCTTCTAAAATTTGTCAAAGGCATCCGGAAAGGTATTCTTAATCCAAATTTCGCGCTGGATCCTATCCTGAGGTCCGATTCGCGCGCAAACACCTCCAACACACAGCAAAGGCCTCCGAAAGCTGCTAAACAAACTGCAGAAGCTCCGTTGACCCTGCAGTAATCCTCTTGTGGAAATTCGGGTCCTCACATCCTCCCCCACTAAAAGAAAGTTTCATCCTCGAAACTAAGAAGCAAGACAAACGTACCTCAGCTCGAAGCATCGAACAAGAAAGGATAGATATCCCATATCAACTCCTCCAGCTCTCAAGTGGCCTCCCACTCCTCGTACCCAAGGTCCTCCCCAATCTCCAGTGGGGTGAAGTCAATCACATGCGCAGGGTCAAATACATACTTCCTCAAAGCAGAAACGTGAAACACATCATGAACTCCAGCCAGGCGTGGAGGAAGAGTAACTCGAAAAGTAACAGGGCCAACTCTCTCCAGTACCAAAAAGGGTCCAATAAACTGGGGACTAAGCTTTCCCCGAACTCCAAATCTCCGGACCCCTGACGAAGGCGAGACTTTCAAAAAGACATGATCACCAACCTGAAACTCTATGTCTCGCCGTCGGGTTTCAGCATAACTCCTCCGTCGACTCAGGGCGGTCTCAAGAAGTCGTCGTATCAATCTGACCTTTTCCTCTGCCTCTGCCAGTAAATCAGGACCCAAAGTCTTCTTCTCACCCACCTCACTCCAATATAGGGGTGACCGACACTTCCGTCCATACAACGCTTCAAACGGAGCCATCTGAATGCTCGCTTGATAGCTGTTGTTGTACGCAACTCAACCAATCCCAAGTGTCGGTACCACCCTCCTCCAAAATCCAGTACGCACGCTCTCAACATATCCTCGAGGGTCTGTATGGTGCGCTCAGACTGTCCATTGGTCTGTGGGTGGAATGCTGTGCTAAATCGAAGCTGCGTCCCCAAGGCTGTCTGCAAACTCCTCCAGAAATGCGAGACAAACCTCAGTCTCTATCTGATACAATAGGGACGGGTACACTGTGCAATCTCACCACCTCAGCCAAGTGTAACTGTGCCTGTCGCTCCAAAGGCCAAGTCACCTGCACCGGTAGAAAGTGAGCGGACTTGGTGAGTCTATCCACGATTATCCAGGTCGTATCAGCCCTAGTCGGTGCTCTCGGCAATCCAGTGACAAAATCCGTAGTGATATGATCCCATTTCCATTCTGGGATTGGGAGACTCTGCAACTTGCCAGCAGGTACACGATGCTCAGCCTTTACTTGTTGACAAGTTAAGCAGTGCCACGATCCTCCCAAAGTCTCTCTATTCATACCAAAAATGTGCCTTGAGATCCTTATACATCTTAGTCTCACCAGGATGAATGGTATAAGGGGTCTAATGGGCCTCCCTCAAGATCTGCTCTCGAATCTCTGAATCCATAGGCACACAAGCTCGGTCCCTGTACCGCAGTACTCCCGAAGCATCAACTGAAAATCCCCTGTCAACTTAGTCTGAATCTATCCTCAGATCCTCATCAAGTGGGGGTCTGTTGGGTTATGATAATATGGATCTAAATAGGGGAAAAAACACCTAGAGGGGGGTGAATAGGTGTAAACAATAAACACTCAAAAATCTTAGTGTAATAAAACCCAATGCGGAAATGAAAAATAACATGCAAGATTTTTACGTGGAAAACTCCATCACAGGAATAAAAAACCACGGGACCGATAACACGGTGAAATCAACTAAGATTAAACACGTACAAAGGTGATATAACGTACTCACACACGACTCAACCTTTTTCCATATGCTCCGAGTTGATCTTCTCCGCTCGCTCCGCAACGCGCCTCGAATCCACGATTTGCGTCAAACGCCGAATCCACGGCGTCCAACGTCGAATCCATGACGTCTGACCGAATCCACGGTCTCCACCAAGTAGTACGTCTCGATCACACGAACGTACCTCGCTCCGAATCCACGAGAGCGGTAGCATCTTGAATCCACAAGGCCATGCGAATCCACGCGCCGATTTTGAGGAAACATCGTTGTTTTGTTTGGTGGTGAAAATCCGCCGAATACTTAGATCAAAGATAGATCGGTAATACCATCTAAGTATTCATTAATTTGATTCTACTCAAAATCTAAGTAAGAAAACCTAGAATCAAATTAATTAATATAGATGAAGAAACATAGAATTAAATCTAGTTATTTCCTTTCTTCTCTATATGTGGATTTATAAGTTTTTCTCCGTTATTATTTTTCCGTCATTTCCCGGAGTACAAAACTTATTTTTGGATTACCCTAAAAGATAGAATTAGGGTTTACTTATAGGTTAGAAACCGTTGGAAGTGGATAAGAATCAAAAACTGACTATAACAGAATTTTTCCCGCACGACGGTCCGGACTGGATTAGGCTCGATCCGGACTATCGTTGTTTTTCAGAGAACTCCTGAAAAAACAAGGTTCGGGGTCCGGAACGAAATACCTACAGTCCGGATAGTTCATGCGATTTCAGCAAAATCCACGTTCGGGGTCCGGACTGAAACAGGGGTGTTCCGGACTGGATTTGCGCATGAACCAACCTACGTTCGGGGTCCGGACTGTAGTACCCTGATCCGGATCCTGAACATATAACAGTCCAGTTTCTTGATTTTTATGCGATTAAAAATTCATCCAAGTGTTTCTACATTATAAGAAGTATTCGGATCACCAAACTTATTTAGTTAAACGTACCTGATCCTTTTGAATTCTTCTTTCTTGAGATTGAGGTATATGATCCAACCATCTTCATCTTCAATCTTCAAGACTTAACCATTTCACGAAATACGCCAAGACAAATTCCTTAATAATCTCCCCCTTTGGCGGTTTCGTGACAAAACATAAATCCACTTAAGAAAATTCAAAAAGATATTTTTGTTGCTATCACCATACAACAAAAATTTACAATTGAGATCCAAATAACATGAATACATGAGATAAACTCCTAAAACAAACTCTAGACTTAGACGTTTGTACTCTCTGCAAAAGAAGTAATTCTTGACAAAAGAAATCGTTAGATACCTCAAGAATTTAATATTCAAAAACCAACCAGAGAGATAAAGTTTATACTCACCATGATATTTATGAAATTAGATATGTATTAAAATACCAATCAAAGATAGACATATCTTCTAAGCAATAAATTCTAAATGTCATAAGTATGTTAGTCAACAAACAACTTGCTAGTAATAATACATGCCCAAATAGTTAGTCAAATAGTTAGTCGAGGCATGCATTCATTCACACAGTACAAACCAAAGTTGTTTTGATACTTACCTTGCAGGTATCATTCCAAAGTTCAAAGTTCTCACAGAGACCATTGTAACCATTGTTTAACCAGTTCAAATCTCTCTCCCCCTTTTTGTCATTAAACAAAGCCATAATTACAGAAATAAAAGGGAGTCAAAAGTTCAAAAATGTAAGAACTAAGATCAAAACCTGCAAAACAACGAAAACGAAAAGCTGTTAGAACAACAAAAGGAAGATCATTCTGAATCTTCAGAACTGCTGCAGCCAAGTTTTTGAAATATCTTTTTAAGTATCTTGGCCATAGACAGCTGCTCCTTCTTTAAATCTCCGATGTCTGCCTTCATCATAACGAATTCGTTAGACATTCGTTCTTGTTCTGAAGAAAGTCGTTGTTGCTCCAGGTAAATAGATGTAACAGAGGCATCATCCTCTGAAGTTGAAGCTGCTGGTGGTGGTGCTGAAGTTGTTGCTGCTGTTGCTGCTGGTCTTTTTCTGCGAGGAGGTGTTGGAGGCTCATCTTGTCTTGTGGAGAGGGACTTCACAATAGTTGTATCATTAATTGTTCCCAAACTGTGCATGTAAGAGCTTGCACTAGTGTCGATCTTAAACTTGCGAAGAATGCGCATTATGATCATTGGGAATGGAAGTCGCTCTGTAGGATGAGCATTCTCTACATACCGCGCCATCCTCGACCAGATGAGATATGGAATGTTGAAATTGGATCCCAAGGCTGCTGTGGGGTTTCCAAGAAGGTAAAGAAACAACATCCTATCCCATCTCAGAACTTTTGTTTGCATGTTGGGTAGGATGTTGTAGTAAACAATAAAGTTCAAGAAGTGATACTCCGGTCGAAGTTCTTTTGAAAAGATTGAATTCCCCGTCGATTGAGTATCAGGAAGACAAATCCCATTGACAACCACTCTCCAGGTTGTATTGGTAAAAACATGACCCTTTAGATAATGAGCTCCATCAACCCGGGCCTTCATTCCTAACACCTCTCCAATCAACTGAGGTGTGACCTTAATCTTAACATTGCGGACAGATGTTTGAAATTCTCTTGGCCCATCTTCAAGATCTACCAATCATGATCCATTTTGGTAGAACATCCTGACAAGGTGAAGACAGTAGCCTGTAGATTCTGGGAAGTTGCAACTGGGTGCAAGTCCCGCTTGTTCAAAAAGTGTTCCAAATAATGCAGAGCGCTCTTTTAGAGCTTTGACGTTCACATGTCGCTCGCCAATGCATTCTCTTTTCTCAAAGTCTTTAATCCTCTCAGAGCTTACAAACTCATGTGGAGGAGGCTTGCTTACAAGTGGCTCTTCGATTGATATTCCTCGAGCACTCCCTCTTTTGCGTGCAACGCTCTTTTTCCTCATTTTTACGGGTGTTGACTCCATGGGGGCTTTTCCTTTTTCTGCGGCTGTAGGCGGTGTCTTTGCCTTTGAAGTTGCTGCAGGGGCTTTCCCCTTTGAGGCAGTAGCTGCAGCACGTGCTACGCCTTCTTCCAAGAGCTCATCCCAGTCAATGGAATCCGTCTCGGATCCTGAATCCGAGTTCTCCTTAGTCTTCTTAGCCCTCTTAGGCTTCTTCGTTGCTCGTGTGTGCACCATGGCAACCAAAAGCACAATGATCCAAGCAAACACCATTGTTTCTAGTGCTTAAGTAATTTAAGAACCTGCGAGCAAAAACTCAAGAACACGAAAAATTGTTTAATTTTCAAAAATTTGAAAAATTGTACCCAAACAATCATTATCGTGTAGAGAGACTAGGAATCAAATTAGTTTTGCAGAAAGAATTTTAAAAATAGATCAATTCTATGATTTCAAAAATTCTCATTATATGCCCTAAAACCGAATTTTCAGAAATCGAAGCCTAAAAATCCGTTAATCAAGAGAAAACCAAGCATATAAACAAAACTAATGTACTCAGAGTTCTTATTTCAAAAGAAATTTGACCAAAAACTATCTAGAATTGAATTCGAATCATGATTTTCACTCATATTATGAAGAACACTACAAAACCAGTGAAAAGATTGAGTTTTGATCAAAAAGACTTACTTGAATTCGAAGAACTTGAGTTAGAAAGGCTCCAAATTGGTTGATTTCTAGAGAGAGAAACTCTGGAGACTTGGAAACAAAAGTTTGTAATGAAAAGAAAAATAAAACCCTTTCGTTTCAAATATAACCTAGCCGCGGCCCAGAACAGATCAGGAATCCAGTCCGGATCGGCTACCCGCAGAGATTATCTGCGTTCGGGATCCGGAACAGGAATTCCAGTCCGGATCGGCTCCAACTTTTTCTTCAGAAAAATTTAGAAAAATTCTAGAAAATCCAGAAAAAGATTGTAAGCACTTTTGTGTATCAACTTTAAACAAAAACATCATTTCATATCAAAGGAAATAGATTATGCTAAATCTATCAATAATATCCAAATAATGAAACAACAATTTATAAAAATTAAGTCCTTTAAAGTTGATCAAGTTCAACAACATCCATCACGATCTAATGTGTAATATGTTTATCAAATCATCAATTTAACAAAGAAGATGAAGTACCAAGATCGATAGATGTTTGAAATCCCAAATAAGTTAGATAATGTATCTAGTTAATTTATTATGAGTGGCTCTTTGAGCATCTTTCAATAAAAATCCCACCTTATACCAACCTTGGAATTTGACGGAGTCAAGTATTCCAAAAAGCATTTTATCTAGTCATCAAGAAAAACCATGCTTTGTATACATGTGGTAGCTGCACACAGTACTCGGACGACCGAGGTGGTAGCTCTTTCCTCCATGTGGTGGTAGTTTTCACACTCCTCATTGGGATGTACCTCTTTCCACATCTTTTGAGCATAAAGATTTAATAAACTCCCCCTCAATTGGCTATCAATTATTTAAGATATAAGGTATTCAACCAAAAATTGATCTCGAGTTCATACTTAACTCAATTTTCAAATATGATAAAAACTATACCAAGAGATCATTGAGAGAGAAATTGACTTTGATCAATTAAAAATGGACTAATTGATATAAATGATCATTGCATCAAATGAATTATCATGATATTCAAACCATAATAAATTTCTCAAAAATAAGAAAGGATGCAAGTAAAGTCAATTATACTAATGCTCAACTAATGTTCTATGTACAAGCATAGATAAATAACATAAACACAAAAATAAAACCTAACCTAAGCAATGGTTTCAAAAAGTGTTATTTCAAAGAAAGCATTCCAATTGCTTTGCACAAATGAATAAATCGTTTTTGATCCAAAGGTTTTGTTAAAATATCAGCTAATTGATCTTCAGTTGAAATATAAGAAATTTGAAGAATACTCGATTCAACTAGCTCTCTTAGAAAATGATATCTAAGTTCAATGTGTTTAGTTCTTGAGTGCAACACAGGGTTTTTAGAAATATTTATAGCACTAGTGTTGTCACAAAGAATAGTTACCGAAGTTGTAGGAATTCGGAATTCGCTCAACACGCTTTTCATCCAAATGAGTTGAGTTGAACAACTACCCGTTGAAATATATTCCGCTTCGGCAGTCGAGTGTGCAATACAGTTTTGCTTTTTACTATGCCATGCAACAAGGCAATGGCCAAGATAAAAACATGCACCACTCGTACTTTTCCGATCATCCACAGATCCTGCCCAATCGGCATCTGAATATCCTATTATGTCAAGAGTTGTTCCCATAGGATACCAAATTCCGAAATTCAAGGTTCCTTTGACGTACCGGATGATCCTTTTCACCGCTTTCAGGTGAACCTCCTTTGGTGCTGACTGATATCTCGCGCAGATCCCAACACTAAAGGATATATCCGGGCGACTAGCCGTGAGATAGAGTAGACTTCCAACATGCTGCGATAAAGCTTCTCGTCTACACTTTCACTAAGAGATTCACTTCCTAATCCCTTATTGCTAGTTCCCATCGGAGTCGGAAAGTCTTTAAAATTTTCTAATTCGAATTTCTTCACCAACTCCCTTGCATACTTGGATTGACACAGATGGATGCCTTCTTCATTTTGTTTCACTTGCAATCCAAGAAAATATGTTAGCTCGCCCATCATGGACATCTCAAATTCGCTTTCCATGGTTTCCGCAAATTTTGAAGCATCATTGTCTCTTGTTGCACCAAATACAATGTCGTCGACATAGATTTGTGCCACAATGAAGTTATCCCCAAAATGCTTCACAAAGAGTGTCCGATCCGCTCCCCCTCGAATGTAGCCCTTTTCCAAAAGGTGCTTTGTCAACCTTTCGTACCATGCTCGCGGTGCTTGTTTTAGACCGTAAAGAGCCTTTTTCAAACGAAAAACATGGTTAGGTTGTTTATGGTCTACGAAACCTTTCGGTTGTATGACATAAACTTCCTCGTTCAAAAACCCATTTAAAAAGGCGCTCTTAACGTCCATTTGAAAGAGTTTGATTTTAAAATGACAAGCAATCGCAAAGAGGATGCGAATTGACTCGAGACGAGCTACCGGGGCGAACGTCTCATCAAAGTCTATACCTTCTATTTGTGAATAGCCCTGAGCAACTAGGCGGCCTTTGTTCCTGATAATGGTACCATCCTCGTTTTTCTTGTTCTTGAAAATCCACTTAGTACCAATTATGTTGTGTTGCTTCGGTGGCTTCGTTAGTTCCCAGACTTTGTTTCTTTCGAACTGATGGAGCTCTTCCTGCATTGCTTCAATCCAGTAGTCATCCTGAAGAGCTAACATGCGACTCCACAAACCAATTGTCTCCGAGTCCTGACTCCTTCTTGTGGGTCTCCAATAATGTTCGATTCTGGATGATCCTTGGAGATACGTAGCGTTTGAGGTAACGGAGTACTCAGAGGTACGTGTGATGATTCCTGCATATCAGATAAACTAGAAGAACCATTAGATGCATCAACTTTATTGGAAGAATTATTATGAGAAGATGCATTTACAGGAGTATCATCATCTAGAGACATATCAGGGGTAGATTTATCAGATGCAAAATGAAAAGCTTCATCTACTTTAACATTAATAGATTCTACCATCGTTTTAGATTCGAGGTTAAATACCCGATATGCTCTACTGTTTGTAGAATAACCCATGAAAATCCCTTCGTCACTTCGATAGTTGAATTTTCCAAGATTTTCGTGATCACGTAAAATGTAACAGCGACTCCCAAAGATTCGAAAATATTTGATATTCGGTTTTCTACAAAACCATAGCTCATATGGTGTATTTAAAGTTCCCGGGCGCAAATACACTCGATTAATTACGTAGACTGCGGTGTTAACTGCTTCAGCCCAAAAATGTAACGGGAGATTCCGGCTATGAAGCATAACACGCGGCATCTCTTGTACAACCCTGTTTTTGCGCTCGACTACACCATTCTGCTGAGGTGTATAGGGTGCAGAGAATTCATGTTTTATGCCGTTGGAAGTGCAAAAATCAATGAATTTAGAATTAATGAATTCTCCACCTCTATCACTTCTAACACGAACGATCTTTTCATTTTTCTCGATCATAATACGATGACAAATCTCATGAAAAGAATCGAAAGTATCTGCTTTCTCTTTTAAAAAAAGTTACCCATGAATATCTAGAGAAATCATCAACCAAAAGAAAAATGTACCATTTACCTCCCAAGCTTGGTTGACGTGTCGGCCCCATTAAGTCCATGTGCAGTAATTCTAAAGGCCGTTTGGTACCCACGTGGTTCAAGTTCTTGTGTGCAGCCCTTGATTGTTTTCCCTTTTGACAACCTCCACACACAATATTTTGATTAAAAGATAATTTCGGAACCCCCTTGACCACATCTTTATTTGAAATCCTTGCAAGTTCCTTAAAATTTATGTGACCTAGTCTTTCATGCCAAAGAGTTTCGTTATCTAAAGAAACTAGTTTACAATTTTCAGAAATTTTGTTTGGAACTACATAGCAATTATTTTCAGATCTAACCCCTTTCAAAAAGAATAATTGGTCCTTATCAGTTACAATACATTATGCTGAGGAGAAATTAACTGAAAAGCCATTATCACAAAGTTGACTTATGCTAATGAGGTTAGTCTTAAGGCCTTCAACAAATAAGACATTGTTCAAAACCGGGCCTTCTGGAATAGCGATTGTTCCTTTTCCAACAATTTTAGAAGAACGACCGTCTCCGAAAACTATAAGTCCTCCGGAGGTTTTCTCTAAAGTTTGAAAACAATTTTTGTCACCGGTCATGTGACGGGAACATCCACTATCCAGATACCAAGACGAATTGTCATAAGCATGCAAAGAAGTATGAATGACAAGACAAGGTAAGATTTCACCTTTGCGCACCCAAACCTTTTTGGACTGCGTCGGCAATGATTGTGACGTTATTCTCCTTGGTGAAAGCGTCTTGTTTAATTGATCGCTCTTCTTTGTTGACGTCGTCTTGTAAGTTGAACTACCAAGGCTCCTTTCTTTTGAAAAATTCTCCTTTGATTTCCTGGGAATGACCTTGTTGGTAGTTGTTGCAAGAGGCGCTTGATTTGATCGTTTTGCTCCAATCTTGCAATCTCTTCGTATGTGCCCTTCAAAACTACACCGAAAACATACCTTTGTACTTGACGAACCCGAAGTAGGTGAAGTAGGTTTCTTGTCGTTGTATGCAGTGAATTCCGTCGTCGGAGGAGGAGATACCGACTGGGGCACAAAAACTGTTCCACTCGAACTAGGACTGTCTCCAGTTCGACTGTATCCAAGGCCCAAACGATTCGTTTGACCAAGACCAAGCATCTTATCCAACTTGCTCCTTCCAGAAGAAAATCGCTTTAGATCATCCTTAAGTTGGAAAATGGTCTTCGTCATTTCCATTTTTTCCTGACGAGCCTCAGAGTAGAGCTTCAAAAAGTAACTTGCTTTATCCACCAATTTAACGTGTTCCTTCTCGAAATGCTCATTTTTCTCTTGAAGGGAAACATTTACTTTAATCAAGTTATCCCTTTCCACTTCAAGAGCGTTTGAGAGAGAAGTTGCCCTTTTTGCTTCTTCTTCGAGATCCTGCAATCTCCCTCTCAAACCCTTGTTTTGCTTTGCTAGTTTCTTTGAATCCTTTAAAAGTTTATGGTAGGCAAAAGCAAAGTCTTCACCTTCGGAGTTACTTGATTCATCGTCCGTTGCAGTTTGTTCAACCTGGGAGGAGTTGGATAATGAACCGGATGTACTTGCCAAAAAGCACACGAAAGGTGAAGATGTGGACGCGTGGAATGCCGTTGCGTTATTTTCTTCATCACTGGAAGATGACTCATTTGACGTTGAGGTGTCATCTGTTACGGCATTTTTGGTGTTGGCATATTTCGTGAGTCAAGTCAGTGGGTTGAGTCGGAGTCTTGAAGTGATCAAATTGTCAATCAGCAATCGAAGACTTAGAGAAGATTCAACAAGAGCTCAAGTTGACACTTAGTGTTTTGAGTCTTGAAGATTGAAGGTGAAGAATTGTGGATCTTATAGATCAAACTCAAGGAAAATGGATTCGAATTGCTTAGGTACGTTTAACTAAATAATTTTGGTGATCCGAATACATTTGAGTAGTTTAGAAACACTTGGATAAGTTTTCATTGCTTAAAAATCAAAAACTGGACAAATTGGATGTTCAGAATTCTGATCAGGATCAGAATTCCGATCAGGATCAGAATTCCGATCAGGATCAGAATTCCGATCAGGATCAGAATTCCGATCCGGATCCCGAACCTTGTTTTTTCAGGAATTGCTGGAAAAAAGACGACGATCAGGATCGCCATAAATCTGATCCGGATCGTCGTGCGGGAAAATTTCTGTTAAGGCAGTTTTTGATGCTTATCTCTTTCCAAAGGTTTCTAAACTATAAATAGACATTTAGGGTTTCTCAAGAACGCGTGTTCTCTACCGATTAATTTATAAAACACTTGAGAGCAACCCTAGAGGCTAGGTTTTTATCGTTCTTCTTTATAGCCTCTTTTAGGTCAATTCGATGGTTCCTTCAAGAACATATCTTTGGTCGAATTGATCTAATCTTTGCTTAGAGATTTCTTCTACGGTTCTTCATTGATAATCTAAGCAAAGGATCACCATCGAAGTCAATATTCTTATCGACTGAGTTTGCGTCGTGGATTCGACGTGGCATCGTGGATTCGGTGTGCTAAAGGCGTTTCGTGGATTCGAAGCGTGCGTTCGTGGATTCGAACGTGAGCAGTGGACGGGCAAAACGGTGGAGCGCGAGGTCCAAGAAATTGAAGGAGGGGTTAAATCCGTGGAGACGGTAATCACCTTGTTATTCTTCTTTTCTTAGGGATTGTTATTGCGTGGATATCCAACCGGTCAGCGCGAGGTCCGAAGAAGCTGAAGGAGGGGTTGAGTCCGTGGAGTCGGTAATCACCTTGTTATTCTTCTATTCTTAGTGGATTGTTATTGCGTGTTGGTCCTGTGGTTTTTCTCCTGGATTGGAGTTTCCACGTATATCTCGGTGTGCTGTTTTTATTTTCCGCATTGGTTTTTATTTTGCACTGAGATTGAGTTTTTAAGTATTACACCTATTCACCCCCCCTCTAGTTGTTTGATAGTACCTATTTAGATCCTTTGGGATTCATAACTCAACAATTGGTATCAGAGCGGGTTTTAGGTTTATCTATCATGATGGGTGAAAGTGGTAATATTTATAGACCTCCTCTTTTTGATGGGACTAATTATGCTTATTGGAAAGTGCGGATGAGAGCTTTTCTCATCGCAATTGATGAGCGGGTATGGCAATCCGTGGAATACGGTTGGGTGCATCCTGTTGAGGAAGTAGGAAATTCTACTACCCCAAAACCTCGCTCTAGATGGTCCAAAGAGGAATTTGAAAGATCTTCTTACAATGGGAAAGGTATGAACGCTTTATTTAATTCTCTTTCCTCGACTGAGTTCACACGAATTTCCGCGTGTGAAACCGCGAAGGAAATTTGGGATATTCTCAAAATTACACATAAGGGTACTAATCTTGTAAAAATTCAAAAGCTCCAGATGCTTACAAGTCAATTTGACTCTATTCATATGGAAGAGTATGAATTGTTTACAGATTATTACACTAGACTTCAAGATGTAATAAATACATGTGCTAATTTAGGAGAAAAGATCCCGGAGTCGAAAATTGTAAGAAAGATACTTCGGACTCTTCCGGAACGGTTTAGGGCAAAGGTTACCGCCATTGAAACCGTTAGTCATCCGGATGAGATGAGTGTAGAGGAATTAGTAGGTGCTTTGCAAACTTATGAAATGACTTTTCCTACTAATCAAGTTTCTTCCAAGTCTTCTTCTAAGCTTACAGGTATTGCATTCAAATCAACAAAGGAAGAAGATAGTGAATCAAGTTCCGACGATGAAATCTCTTTTGCCGATTTTGAAGAACAATTGGCGCGGATCGTAAAGAAATTTCGTCGGAAATTTTGGAAGAATCGAATCGATGGATCTTCATCCACGAAACCTTCTAAAGGATCATCGGGTTCTAAATCCTCTAACCTCAAAAGCTTTGCAAAACCTTCTAAAGAAAAAGAAAAAGATGATTTCGAAGGGGAAATCCAATGCTATCGATGCAAAGGCTACGGCCATTTTTCAACGAATTGTCCTTCTCCGAAATCATATAAAAAGAAGGCTTTGCAAGCGAAAACTTGGGACGATTCTACTTCTAATGAATCGACCTCAAGTAAAGAGGAAAAAATCGTTGCTTCTCATGCCTCTCATTTTCCCTCTTCTAATAATTGTTTATCATCATTAGTCACTGACTCTACTCCTTTGATTTTGTATGAAACATCAACAACCGGCGGAGAGTCATCAAGTGAGGGGGAGTCGGACGAGGAAGAACTCGTTGAGGCATATCAACAACTTCTTGCGGAATCTAAGAAGATGGCCAAACATATCAAGAAGTTGAGAAAGCAACGACTTGAAGATCAAGACGAGAATCATGCTTTAAAGATAAAACTTCATGATCTCGAGGAGGAACGAGAACGTTTATTGGAAAACAATAAAATCCTCCAAGAAGAGCGAAACCAATCGGAGACAAACGCTAAATCATATATGGACA
The DNA here is from genome assembly GCA_029204045.2 of Tillandsia leiboldiana. NCBI lineage: Eukaryota > Viridiplantae > Streptophyta > Magnoliopsida > Poales > Bromeliaceae > Tillandsia > Tillandsia leiboldiana. Next base: position 35,724,820 of record CM055064.1, on the reverse strand, counting down.
AGATTGGTTTTCTAGAAAAACAGTTTGAGGATATTCATGTCACCAATCAAGCTTTGACCAAGCAAGTTCATCAACTTAAATCCGACATACAAAGGCTTTCAACCGATTCCGAGAAACTAGATTGTATGTCCGGATTAGGTCAAACAAGCAAGGTTGGTTTGGGATTTAAAAAGGATCAAACTGTGCATGCTTCAAGTTCCACATTCAAATTGAAAGGAAGAACGTGTCACCTTTGTGGACTTGAAGGACATTTGGTGAAGGATTGCCCGAAAAAGAGAAAGAAAAATTCTTCGGCAACTTCATCTACGGAGCGAACTCAACGGAATCAAAAGACACATCAAGTCAAAGGAGTTCACTCAACCCACCAAAGGTCCGAGCCACAACATCAATCATTCAAGTGGATCACTGCGAGGCAAAGACCTAAGGTGGACCAACAGTCAACGCGGACAACCCCCGGCCACAACGAATCAAGACAACCCAAAATCCAGCGATTTTGGATTCGGAAAGGTGATATCTTTCCTTGTCTTAAGTTCTAATTAGCTTATGACTGTATGTAATGCTTTGATCGGTTTTTCTTTCATATTGTTCTTGATCTTTGCATTACATGTTTTCAATGCTCTTCGTTTTTATGTTTTGTTTTTAAACAAAAGGTTTTTAACGAACAAGTGCATTGAATAAAAAAAAAAAAAAAAAAAAAGGGTTTTCACTTTCATTCACTCCAAATTAATTTTATATGGATTATCAACTTTACTTCATAATCATAATCTTGAAGATACTTCATTATAGGAGTTTTTGATATTATAAGCATCAAATTTTAGAAATCATGTGTGATCTTCAGATGCTTAATCTATCTCGGTTGTGTGAGTTCTTTGTGATAAACATGAGACAACCGATTGACTAAAATTTGGGATTTAATTCTTTCACGTAAGAGATTGCCTTCTTACAAGGGTAAATAATTGAATTATGAAAGATGTGGAAAGAGTTACATCCGAAAGGAGTGTGAAAACTACCACCACATGCTGGAAAGAGCTGCCACCCCGGTCGTCCGGTTTGTGTGTGAAGCTACCACATGTTATGGATGCTTGATAGTATTTTATGAGAAAATCTTTAGTTGAAGCATTTGGAGATTTATATGCAAAACTCTTATATTTTGAACAATCTCCTGGTTGGTATAAGGTGGAATAGTTGAAAGATGCTCAAAGAGCCACCCTTAGGTATTTTAGTGCTTATCTCAAATTTGAAAGGGTAAAAATTCAGAATTGATGTCATTTGGAAATCTCCGTAAGTCATCTTTGTAAATCCGTTACATCTTGATAGAGTTTGGATCTCAAGATTATTTTTGATGACTTGTGTTTGATGAATATAACATGAAAAACGGTTTATAATGTTTTACCTTTATTTTTCATGATTTTGGAGTAAATCTTTTTAATTTCGTGAAATTAATTGGATTGAATGGCATCTATGTGAATTCATTGTTTTTCAAAGCACTTAAATGGATTTCTTGATGGAATACAAATCGGTATTTGAAAAGATTCCAAAATCTGGATTTGTTTCAAGAAATTATTTGATTTTTGCTTTCTGGTACAGGTACGCAATCTGCATTTTTGTTATATACCGGAACTGAGCTTTTATCTCTCTTTCTCTATGAACTAATGCTGTTAGTGATTTCCTTTTGTCTAGTATGTTCACTGTTTGACAATTTGTGACAAAAAGGGGGAGAAGAGAAATAGGGGGAGACAGAGATGAGATCATCGAGATAGGGGGAGAACGGAAAATGATGATCGTATCACAAAGGGGGAGAACATGGAGAACATGTTAGAGATGCTCAAGATAGGGGGAGACAAAGAAAAAACAAAAGAACCAAAAGGAAGACGGATCAAATGTAGGATTCTAATTTCTAACGACTAACGTTTGATTTTGTTTGGAGTTTTGGTTTTGCAGGAATTACATCACTTTAAGACTCCAAGTCCTAAGTCATAGAGTATGTTCTAGGACTGTTTGGTTCAAATGTAATTTTGTATTTATTGGATCTTTCACGCAAAGAAAATCAATGTTTTGGTGATGACATTGAGTTTCGATTTTTTGGTTTAAGATGAGTATTTTGAGCTTTTATGTATTTTTGGGTTTTGTCACGAAATTGCCAAAGGGGGAGATTGTTACGGCATTTTTGGTGTTGGCATATTTCGTGAGTCAAGTCAGTGGGTTGAGTCGGAGTCTTGAAGTGATCAAATTGTCAATCAGCAATCGAAGACTTAGAGAAGATTCAACAAGAGCTCAAGTTGACACTTAGTGTTTTGAGTCTTGAAGATTGAAGGTGAAGAATTGTGGATCTTATAGATCAAACTCAAGGAAAATGGATTCGGATTGCTTAGGTACGTTTAACTAAATAATTTTGGTGATCCGAATACATTTGAGTAGTTTAGAAACACTTGGATAAGTTTTCATTGCTTAAAAATCAAAAACTGGACAAATTGGATGTTCAGAATTCCGATCAGGATCAGAATTCCGATCAGGATCAGAATTCCGATCCGGATCAGAATTCCGATCCGGATCCCGAACCTTGTTTTTTCAGGAATTGCTGGAAAAAAGACGACGATCAGGATCGCCATAAATCTGATCCGGATCGTCGTGCGGGAAAATTTCTGTTAAGGCAGTTTTTGATGCTTATCTCTTTCCAAAGGTTTCTAAACTATAAATAGACATTTAGGGTTTCTCAAGAACGCGTGTTCTCTACCGATTAATTTATAAAACACTTGAGAGCAACCCTAGAGGCTAGGTTTTTATCGTTCTTCTTTATAGCCTCTTTTAGGTCAATTCGATGGTTCCTTCAAGAACATATCTTTGGTCGAATTGATCTAATCTTTGCTTAGAGATTTCTTCTACGGTTCTTCATTGATAATCTAAGCAAAGGATCACCATCGAAGTCAATATTCTTATCGACTGAGTTTGCGTCGTGGATTCGACGTGGCATCGTGGATTCGGTGTGCTAAAGGCGTTTCGTGGATTCGAAGCGTGCGTTCGTGGATTCGAACGTGAGCAGTGGACGGGCAAAACGGTGGAGCGCGAGGTCCAAGAAATTGAAGGAGGGGTTAAATCCGTGGAGACGGTAATCACCTTGTTATTCTTCTTTTCTTAGGGATTGTTATTGCGTGGATATCCAACCGGTCAGCGCGAGGTCCGAAGAAGCTGAAGGAGGGGTTGAGTCCGTGGAGTCGGTAATCACCTTGTTATTCTTCTATTCTTAGTGGATTGTTATTGCGTGTTGGTCCCGTGGTTTTTCTCCTGGATTGGAGTTTCCACGTATATCTCGGTGTGCTGTTTTTATTTTCCGCATTGGTTTTTATTTTGCACTGAGATTGAGTTTTTAAGTATTACACCTATTCACCCCCCCTCTAGTTGTTTGATAGTACCTATTTAGATCCTTTGGGATTCATAACTCAACATCATCCCAAGTGACGGCTTGCATCGCCTTCTTCTTTGACAGATTCTTATTGGGACACTCCGTAGAGATGTGGCCGTAGCCTCGGCACTTGAAGTATTGGACTTGTCCCTCCGAGTTTTTCTTATCCTTTGAAAAACTCTCTTGCTTCCTTGACTTAAAGCTTGAATTCCCTTTGCCTTTCTTCGACTTTACGAAGGATGAAGTTTTGCTTGAATTACCCGTTCGAAAGTTTCGGCAAAATTTTCTTGTCAAGAGCGCAAGTTGCTTCTCGAAATCCTCCATTGATAGGTTCTCGTCATCGTCTGAGGAGGATGAATCCGCGTCTTCTTCTTTTGTTGTTTTCAACGCAAAACCTGAAGACTTAGAAGAGGATGCCTTTCCAGAAGAATAGTTTGTAGGAAATGTCGTTTCATAAGTTTGAAGTGCACCAACTAATTCTTCTACACGGATTTCGTCCGGGTGTTTAACTGTTTCAATGGCCGTAACCTTGGAACGAAATCTTTCAGGAAGAGTCCTTAAAATCTTTCTTACAACTTTAGATTCTAGAATTTTCTCTCCCAAGTTAGCACATGTATTTACGATATCTTGCAATCGTGTATAGTAATCTGTGAAAGATTTCTTTTCTGCCATAAAAATAGAGTCAAATTTGCTCGTAAGCATTTGCAGTTTTTGAATCTTCACAAGGTTTGTTCCCTCATGTGTAACTTGTAGAACATCCCAGATTTCTTTCGCAGTCTCACATGCCGAGACGCGAGAGAACTCAGTTTGAGACAAAGCATTAAATAAGGCGTTAATTCCTTTGCCATTGTAAGAAGATGAATCAATTTCTTCCTTGGTCCATTTCGACCTAGGTTTGATAGTGCGAACATCAGCAATAATTTCAGTTGGATTTGACCATCTGAACTCGATTGATTGCCACACCCGTTCATCGATGGAAATAAGAAATGCTCTCATCCGTACTTTCCAGTAGACATAGTTTGTTCTATCGAAGAATGGGGGTCTGTTGATGTTTCCACCTTCAACCATTGTTTACAACGCTATTCCCGCTCTGATACCACTTGTTGGGTTATGATAACATGGATCTAAATAGGGAAAAAAACACCTAGAGGGGGGTGAATAGGTGTAAACAATAAACACTCAAAAATCTTAGCGTAATAAAACCCAATGCGGAAATAAAAAATAACACGCAAGATTTTTACGTGGAAAACTCCATCACAGGAGTAAAAACCCACGGGACCGATAACACGGTGAAATCAACTAAGATTAAACACGTACAAAGGTGATATAACGTACTCACACACGACTCAACCTGTCGCGCCCCGGGGGTTCAAACGCGCGGAAGGAGAGCCACCGTTGCTCTCAATTCGGTGTGATATATATTTTTTTTAAAGAAGTCTACCCCAGTGCGCACACAGACCCGCCGCATATACAAATTTACTCTGCAAACGGGCAGAGTCTCCTTTGTATATGCACGGCGTCCTCACTACAACATGCATCACATACAGGCTTTAACCAGACTAATCGAAGCACAGATACATACAACTTGCATTCCAAACGTGCCATTATCTTTTATACAAAGAAAAGGGCCGACTGATTTAAAAGGATAAATAATCACAGGGTTTTGAAAGCGGCGCCCACCCGACGCCGTTGTTTTAGAAAATCCGTTTCAAAGCCACATAAATCCACAGTTTTAGAACCGGCACCCACCCGATGACGAATTTTGTAAAAACCAGTTCGAAATCACATAAATTCCACAGGGTTTTAAAAACCGGTGCCCACACGACACCCACGTTTTAAAAGCGATTTTCGCAAACGGTTTTCTTTGTTTTCTCGTAGTTTAAAAACGGCCAAGTAAGGAGAGGAACAACATTCATTCACAAATATGAAAGAAGAGGCAACATCCACTTCGATCACACGGGGGTATCGCAATCCACGACTAACTAACATGAATAATAAAAGAAAAGGGAAAGAAGAGTCACTGTGTCTGAAGTCGCTAAATGTCAGAACAGCACCCTTGCGGCCTCACCGGTGCCCTAGCACTCGCCCCGGGACGAACCTGTCACGGAGTGGGAAGTCAGTGACTAGAAATAACGTAATATGCAAAAGGCTAAAATACGGCAAACCACGATAACCAGAGCAACCGTCCTCCTCAAACACTGTCAACAACAATCGCACCCTGCACCAAGCAAAACCGGGCACCTTTCCCGACCACCGCACCGAGCCCCTGCCTCGGTGTCCCCCGCCGAGCACCTGCCTCGGCCGCCGAGCACCCGCCTCGGCATCACCGCTCACACCCCCCACCTATGAGGGCCCCATTTCCTAACGTCACCGTCATGTGGGGTACAGGGTCAACGTACCATATTTCCGGAAAAGCACACCCTTACGGTGGCCAAACCGCCGGTGTGCGTGTAGCAAAACAAGAGCCTCATAATCGACAGTAAGTAAAATAGTAAAGCAGGGTTAGTTAAACAATTATATGATCACATAATATTCACCGTTGCCCAAAAACGTTATTTCTATCGATAAATGACTTTCCTCGAAATCCCCGGAGGAGTACCCACCTCGTGCGTGTCGTTCGGCGCTCGACCCGTCCGTGACTGTGCGCCTGCCGCCCACAATGTCCCGCACTACTGAAGGAACAAGGGTATGTCAAGACTAAGAGGTCCGAACACCGACACTGACTCTAGGCCGAAAAAAATAGACGACCGCCGCGATCCCCGGACTCCGCGCGGCGGAGTTCCCCGCACAGCACCGGCCCGTGCGGCGCGCGCTCGGCATGCGGACTGCCTCCTCCCCGCGCGGCCCCGACCCGTCGCGGTGCCCTGAAGGCGCGTTGGCCGCGCGGTGTGCGGCCTGCAGGCGGCCCGCGCGGCACCAGCCCGCGCGGCGCACTCCTGCACGCAGCGCCCGCACGGCGCGCTTGCCGCGCGGCGCCCCGCCTGTAGGCGGCCCGCGCGGCACTTGTCCGCGCGGCGCCCGCCTGCGGGCGGTGCCGGCGCAGCGCGCCTGCCGCGCGGTGCCCCGCCTGCAGGCGGCCCACGCGGCACCTGTCCGCGCGGTGCCAGCCTGCGGGCGGCGCCGGCGCAGCGCGCCTGCCGCGCGGCGCCCCGCCTGCAGGCGGCACGCGCGGCACCTGTCCGCGCGGTGCCAGCCTGCGGGCGGTGCCCGCGCAGCGCGGCGCCCCGCCTGCAGGCGGCCCACGCGGCACCTGTCAGCGCGGTGCCAGCCTGCGGGCGGCGCCCGCGCAGCGCGCCTGCCGTGCGGCGCCCCGCCTGCAGGCGGCCCGCGCGGCACCTGTCCGCGCGGTGCTAGCCTGCGGGCGGTGCTCGCATAGCGCGCATGCCGTGCGGCGCCCCGCCTGCAGGCGGCCCGCGCGGCACCTGTCGGCGAGGTGCCAGCCTGCGGGCGGCGCCCGCGCAGCGTATCACGCCACGGGGTCGAAACTGCGACCCGGGCTCGCCAACAGATCCGCCACCTATGCCAAACTTCGCATAGGCGAAGCGTCCTACCTGCAAGAAAAGTACTACAGCTAACAGATATCAGAGCTATAAATAAAAATCTGCTATATAACTAAAATCAATCACTGTACAACTGGAAATAATACAAAAAAATCCGCCTACCAAAATAATAATAATACAATATCCTCAAATACAAGCTCTGAACCCAACCGGGAGGTAACTCCAATAAATACAACAGTGTACAGTCTCACAATACATAATATATCCTCACTACAATAGTCTCTCAAAAGAGAAAAAATAAAACAACTAATCTACTGAAGATCTCCTCTGAAGGGGTACCGCTACTCTCCAACGACGGGTAGGGATCTAGCACGCGACTCCCTCGCCTCGAACAACAACCGCAGAATCCGCAACACCCGCTAAGACTCTGCAAAACAAAGGGGAGAAAAGAAGGGGAGGGGGAAAACCCCCAACGGGTGTGAGAACTACACCTAAAAAGGGAGTCCTCAGTGGGTACCGCCACCAGGCCCGACGATCTGCCCACTAAGTCCACTAGAGGCATAAGATAACCAAAGCAGTAAATACTGAAATAGGAAAGCTGGAGACTCTCAACAGCTACCATGCCTCTATCTAAATGCTCAAATGGGGAAAACTCTGATAAAGATATGCAACACATGCACACGAGGTGCTCAATCGACCCAATCGAGCTGACTGCCACATCGGGTCCAGTCAAACCTGCGCCCATCTACAACCACCTCCCGCTGACGGGCAGGAATTACGTAGGGCGTCCAAACGGACTAACTCGCTATCGAGTAGTGGCTCATGCAGGCTATAGTCAAAATCCACGCTCTCTCTCAGAACGGATAAACTCAAGATCACCAAGCCTCTCGCACAACGGTCAACAACTCACAAAGACCTCGGGACCACAGTCCCCAAATGGATCCCAACAACACTAGCACTGGTCTAAACACAGCTACTAGACTCCACTCGGTCCCCCCCGACACGAGTGAAACAAGAAAGTAAATGCCGGTAATAACCCAATCTGGTGCCACCAGTAAAACTGGCATTGCCTACTCAGCGGAATCTGCACACATGGCTCGAAACCGCGGGACCAGCCCTCACGGCTCGCAACCCAAAATAAATATTAGACCGGCACACAAGGCTGGGTCCGAAAAGCCTACCTCCGGAGTGGCACTCGAGGGGAGCGACCCACACGAGTAAAGTATCTCAGTAACAAGTATCTCTGTATAGTAGGACTTTGATCACAAATCTGATCAAAGTGGGAAAACTCAACCACAAAAGAAAGACCCGACCTCCATCGGATGCAACTAAACGATAAGTGGGAAACTCCATCCACTAGAGAAAACTAATACCCAATCTGGTGCATAGATAAGCATCCGGTCAATCGCCCAATATTCGCGGTTGCCGCAAAGCCCCACAACTAATCCAACCTGTCTCAGACACAAAGTCCCGACTACACTACCCAGACCTCTGCTCGAACCCGAGCAACACTGACCACCTGACTAACAAGAAGGAGAAAGGAAAAGCATGGTTTCTCCTAAGTCAAGTTCCAATAAGTAGTGTAGCAATAAAAGGTGTCCTAACTATATGTCCATACAAGCATGCATTTGTCCTCAAGAATGATATAAGAAAGTAAACCACATGTCTACACCTGATCATAATCCTCGATCATAATAACTCCTCAGAGTGAAAATCCGCACATAGCTACAAAATCCTGTCCCAAAGAATAAACCAACCACATGAAAGGCTATGTGCTAACATGGCATGTTACACGATCTCATAGGGTAACATTAACCTAGGTAAGCTTACACTATTCACCGACATAAACACCCAAATCATGCAAGTCCTCAATATACAACATGAATATTGTTCCTGCAATCATTTATACAATTTTCATTATCAAGCTTACCTACCTTACAAACATAAGCCATGTACCCTAAACATGCATGCATCCTAACATACAGAATTAGAGAACCGTCCACCGGTTCTAGAAACAAAGCACCCACCTAAAGCACTTTCCACAGGCAAAGCCAAAGTCGGTGAAGTGTGTAGACGCTCACAGTCCAAAATCCACCAAAACAGCACCCTCGGTACAAGGCGCGAAAGCCTCGGCTTCAAACAGCTGAAAACACCCGGAATCCACTATCTTCATTTCCTCCAGTTCCAACTGGTTCAGAAACACTCGCGATCCCTCCTGGGGACAACAAAAGGTCCAAGGTTACACTTTATTCCCCAAAATATCCAAGTATATACAACATTAGAAAACAGCCCTGAAGATGTGCAGTTTTCACCTGCAGAACGGATTCTGAAAAATCCAACAAAATTACTGTCGCGTTCCTCGCGTCGATACCCTCGAAACGAGTACCAGCACATCAAATTCCGAGCCCCGTAGGCCGAGTTACAAATTCCACAATACAGGGCGCTCACAAACACACAACCACACATCTGTATTTCCATGCACAGATAAAGGGCGAAAAATATACCTTCGGGCAAGCCTTAGAAAAATCCAATAAAAATACTGTGACAATCCTCGCGTCGCGTAGATGAAAAAAGTGTATAAGCACGTCGTCATCCGGTGCCCGGTTGCGGAGATAAAAATCCGGCAATGTGTCGCTGTCCAGAATTCCTCACAGAAAATGAGGTCCCAGTAAGCAAGGAAAAACTTCTCAAAAAGCGCGAAACTAGGGGAAGCAGAAAATAACAAGATCGTAGCTCTGTCTGTCACGGATCCAACGGCGCATGAATCGCCTAAAACGGAGGTCGGAGTAGGCCGGGGGAGCTCGCGCACCGAAACGCGACGAAGAGGAACCCAAATGGACGAGCGTCGCGCCGCGCCGTAAAAATGGAAACCTCGATAAGAGTGCCACCAAAAATCCTAGAAATCCTCCAGAGGGTGCGCAACACGAAGGGGAGCAACTTTGCTGAAGACCTCCAGTCGGTTTGAAGCTCAGAAACGCGAAAACAAGGGAAGAAGAAGAAGCTCGGATCCCTTTTATAGGCTCCAAAAACAAATGAAGAAATGACGGCTGTATCCCCACTTCCGGGCGCCCGAAAAATCCGGGCTGCAACAGTGTTGGGCCCGGCCCAACACTGTGCGGGCCCGAATCCTCCACGGGCCTCCACGTAGCTCGCCGAACAGGCGACAGCAACGCCCGCCGCTCACAACGCGACACGTGGCGCCCCCAGACGCCGACACGTGGCCGCCCACGCGCGGGAACAGCGCGTCAACGCGCCCACGTGCGCCTTGCGCCCGCCGCCTGCGCCTCTGCACGCACGCTTCCCGAGGTGCTCCCCAGCCTGCTCCATGGACCGAGCGTGCTACACCGCACCAACCACACGCCGCCACGTGTCACCCTCCGGTTCACCGTACACCGCACTTTTCCCGTGGACCGCGCCCGCCGCGCCGGCCAACCGGGATCCGCCACGTGGCCCACGCCCGGTGCACGCCTCCGCGGTGGACCGCGCACCTGCCCGGGCCTGCACCGCCGTGCGGGGCCATCCCCCGCATGACACGTGGACCTACCAGGACGCGAAACGTGGCGCCACTCCCGGTCAACGCGCCAGCCGTGCCCACGTGCGCGCGCAGGCCCGCCGCCTGGCGTCCCTGCCAGGCGCGGTTCCCGAGGCACCATGCCAGCACCGTGGTCCCGGTGCACAGAACCAGCCAATCGTCTTCTGCCACGTGTCCTGCCCTCGGTGCACGACGGCCCCGTGGACCGTGCACCTGCCCGCGCGCCCGGGCGCCTGCCCGCGCGCTGTGCGCTGCCCGCGCCTGCCCGCCGCCGTGCCTGCGTCCGCGCCGCCGCGCTCCGCCGCTGCCCGCCGCTGCCGGCGCCGCCCACCACCGCCGGAACAGTAACTCTGCCTCAAAATCCGTGTCGGATCATCCGGGCTCCGAAAAAAGCAAGTGACTAGTCCATTTTCATCGTTTTCGCGCGCTGAATCCAAATTTGTTGTCCATTTTGCCAAATTCCAACTCCAAAAATTGTCGAAGGCATCCAGAAAGGTGTTCCTTGGTCCAAACTTCGCACTGAGTCCAATTTTAATATCCATTGCGCGCAAAACCACTTCTAAGCATTCGACGGGGCCATCTGATCACCCACGTGATCCATTTAATGCCGAAGTCCCCCACTTGTGTCCAAATTGTGCACAAACCCCGCCGGCGCGCCGCATAGGCCTCCAGAAGCTGTAGATGCAACAGTGCTCCATAAGTGGGAATTTCGGGTCTTCACATCCTCCCCCACTAAAAGAAAGTTTCATCCTCGAAACTAGCTCAAATCCACCATGAGTCACAAATACCACGGGTAGGTATCCATCAATAACGCCTCCAGCTCCCCAAACACCACTCACTCCCCGTGATCACTTCTCAAAAACAACAATACCCAGTACGGCATGGCCCGATTGTGTAATTCCCTCGTCTCTCGAGCCAGAATTCGCAACGGGCGTCCCTCGTACTCCAAACACTCTTAGCGCTCAAATGGTGCGAGTCAATCACGGGCGAGGGATCCAAAAGCAAAACACTCCTGAGCCGAGACGTGAAACAATACTGGGGGCTCCATCAAAAGCTGGGGGAGACAAAATAACCACCAGTGCAACACGCACCAAACCACATCCTGGTGCCAATCTCAATAAGGCGACCCGAAGCGTACCCCCACATTCATCCAATAAACTGGGGTCTTCACTCGGTTACTTCCTGATCCAAAATCACCCGAGTGGACTACTCAACCGCAGACTACCCTCAAAAGGGATCCTCAAGAGACACACTCTCAAGCCACAGTTGGTCACTCAACATGTTATCATAACCCCAACGGACCCACGGGTCGAAGTCGATCTCTCAACTAATAAAGGACACCCTGACGGGGACCAAACCGTCTGTGAACGGGACAGAAAACTGGCTCAAAAGGCGATCATACCGCTAATGCCCAAACTCGCGGTCAAAAATTTGAACCAACCACGACAATCCGCGTAAATCCCACTCAAGAAGCTGAGTAATCAGAACTGATAGCCAAGCAGGCAGGGCCTACGCCCAGGTATATCAATCAAAGCTGGAAATAATAGGCGTACTGAAAGGCTCAACTGTGGGATCCAAGCTGCCTGCAAAACAGCGGTTCGTCCTGCCACAATACTCAAAGGGTTGGACTAATGAAGTGTGGACCGAAAATCAACCCACGGTAACTCTACAGCCACAATGGGAGGCATCAATAAAACACACAAATCCATCTCCCAACACTAGAAACACTAGCATTGGCGCTGGCATCAGTCTCATTATCCATTGGCCATGCTCGCCCGGCACTGCCAAGTCTAAGAAGCACCTCGCCTCAAGGATAAATGTTGGTTTCAGCCAAACTCGAATAACATCCATTTGCTTGGATTCCACCGCCACTCCAATGGCTAGAATAAGGTGACCCAAGAAGGCATGCACTTGGAGCTAAAACTTGTACCTCAATAACTTGGCATACAGCTTCATCCACACAGGTATGGTAGCACATCCACAAGCGCTCCTCGTATTCCACGTCGCTCTGGGAGTAAATCAAAATATCCTCGGGAAACACTACTCCCAGTCCGTCCAAGCACAACTAGGACATACAATTCCTCAGGTCTTGAAGTCGACAGGGTATTCGTCATTCCATTGGGCCTCACTATAAGCTCATAATGCCCCTACCGTCTCCTGAACGCCATCTAGGCGAAGTCCTCAGCTGTCTAATTCCAACTGGGTACTCGCATCATACAATAACTGCCGGAGTATAGCTCCATCAAAAGGCCCTAGATACCACCCGGACCTGTCTACACTCGAACCATAAAAGGACCCTCACGGTCGTGTATCAACGACGTGGCCTCACCACGGTATACCAACGGCGTGGCACTAGGTCAAACAGACCCCTCGATCCATCAGATCCTGCAACTGCGCCATCAGCTCTCTCAGCTCTACAGGCGATATCCAATGAGGTGCTGTCGAGGGTGGCGCAGTTCCCCGAACCACGTCAAACGCAATTCTCCATCTCCCTAACCGGCGGCATTACCAACAACTAGGGTGAAATCACACCCGGGATCTCATGGGCAACAGAGATATCCCTGAGTTCCGGTGCCGCCGTAAGCACCTCTCACACTGTCGCTAAAACCTGTGTGCTCTAACAATCTCAACAAGCAAGCCTCCTCTTGTCCGCCTTGCCGAAGATCAAAGTCCTCTCTCGCCGCAGTCAAACATTCTGTGGCATTGTGCCAATCAATCTCAAGCACAGGGTCGAAACACCAAATTGCTACAATTTCCAACAAGTCTGCCGATACAACTCACGGCCTCGACTGCATTGGACATAATCCACAGGCCTCCCCCACATGCACAACACCAACAGAAACCTGTACCTCTAGTGCACGTGGTAACAAATCTGCCTTTAGTCCATGCAGGAATGCAACATGCTCTAACTCCGACTGCTGTGATGAATTCACACCTGCGACAACCCGATCCGCTGCTGTGGCGCCCTCCAACCGGGCGGCACAGGTTTATCTGCTCTATGCAAGCGGTTGTCGCTCAATCTGCCTGAAAATCAGGACTATCCACAAGGGAGCACGACCTCTGTCTCTGATCACATTGAGGCGACGAATAAGGTCCTCCGCAGATAACAAATCCATGCTACCGCTGCGCCACTCTGATATAGATACTGATGCTGCCATCGGGGTCCACCCGATCTCCGGCATCTCGGGAACTCGTTATCCTGGAGAAAGAAATCAGAAATGCCTCTGTCGGCCGATCTGTCCTCCATCACCCGGCGCCAAGCGCCAAAATCTAGAACTCGCCTCTGGCGGCAGATCCCTATCCAAAAGAACTGCAACGCCACGCTCCAAACACAACGCCTGCTCCAACGAGGCGTCAAAACCTATAACGGAGGGACTGAATAAACCGAAAGGTGTCCTGGCGCTATCCACTCCCAGCCTCATATATCCTGTGCGCCTCGTCCCTCGAATCTGTAGCGCGCAGTTCAACAACTGCATAAACTCTCTAGCACAGGGAGGCTCTCACTTGATCACTCCATCACCACCAACCACGACTCTGCCTCCAAAGGCTCCAAACTCAATCTTACGAGTCGGGGTGGACCATCAGCCAAATCTGGCTCAATAGATCGATCATGTCCCACAGCTCCTCTGCTGTCAACTATCCACCCTACCTCGGTGCCTCGACACTAAACATTGGCACGGAGGGGGCTACTCAGTGCTCCGACAACTGTGTCACCAAGACTAGCTGCTCACTCTGCCGCTGATAAGGCTCTGACAATCCTGTCATCTGGGTCCGGAGTTCTCTGATCTCAATCTGGGTATCCGGCCGAAAACCAACCGCTCAAGCTCAACTGCTATGACAGGATGCACACGGGTCAAAACCCAGAGTCGGGGAGGCACCGCTCGCCACGACGAAACCACAAAACAGCACGCAAAACCACTCGACCCAATCCAGCGAAAGTATAAAGCATGTCACCCGTTCCATAGCATTATGTTGTCTGCAGCCAACATAATCACTTAGGAGAATAAACATGCCAATCACTCCTCCCGTCCCTTGGGAGAGGTATAAAACTCAATCAGGACTCTCGCTAAAAGTCACGACTCTCACAAAGTCAACCAAGGGTCAAACCATAAGCCTAGGGTTTCTAAGTCCACCATGACCTACAACCTAGGCTCTGATACCACTCTAATCTATCACGCCCCGGGGTCGAAACTGCGACCCGGGCTCGCCAACAGATCCGCCACCTATGCCAAACTCCACATAGGCGAAGCATCCTACCTGCAAGAAAAGTACTACAGCTAACAGATATCAGAGCTATAAATAAAAATCTGCTGTATAACTAAAATCAATCACTGTACAACTGGAAATAATACAACAAAATCCGCCTCCCGAAATAATAATAATACAATATCCTCAAATACAAGTTCTGAACCCAACCGGGAGGTAACTCCAATAAATACAACAGTGTACAGTCTCACAATACATAATATATCCTCACTACAACAGTCTCTCAAAAGAGGAAAAATAAAACAACTAATCTACTGAAGATCTCCTCTGGAGGGGTACCGCTACTCTCCAACGACGGGTAGGGATCTAGCACGCGACTCCCTCGCCTCGAACAACAACCGCAGAATCCGCAACACCCGCTAAGACTCTGCAAAACAAAGGAGAGAAAAGAAGGGGAGGGGGAAAACCCCCAACGGGTGTGAGAACTACACCTAAAAAGGGAGTCCTCAGTGGGTACCGCCACCAGGCCCGACGATCTGCCCACTAAGTCCACTAGAGGCATAAGATAACCAAAGCAGTAAATACTGAAATAGGAAAGCTGGAGACTCTCAACAGCTACCATGCCTCTATCTAAATGCTCAAATGGGGAAAACTCTGATAAAGATATGCAACACATGCACACGAGGTGCTCAATCGACCCAATCGAGCTGACTGCCACATCGGGTCCAGTCAAACCTGCGCCCTAATACAACCACCTCCCGCTAACGGGCAGGAATTACGTAGGGCGTCCAAACGGACTAACTCGCTATCGAGTAGTGGCTCATGCAGGCTATAGTCAAAATCCACGCTCTCTCTCAGAACGGATAAACTCAAGATTACCAAGCCTCTCGCACAACGGTCAACAACTCACAAAGACCTCGGGACCACAGTCCCCAAATGGATCCCAACAACACTAGCACTGGTCTAAACACAGCTACTAGACTCCACTCGGTCCCCCCCAACACGAGTGAAACAAGAAAGTAAATGCCGGTAATAACCCAATCTGGTGCCACCAGTAAAACTGGCATTGCCTGCTCAGCGGAATCTGCACACATGGCTCGAAACCGCGGGACCGGCCCGCACGGCTCGCATCCCAAAATAAGTATCTGACCGGCACACAAGGCTGGGTCCGAAAAGCCTACCTCCGGAGTGGCACTCGAGGGGAGCGACCCACACGAGTAAAGTATCTCAGTAACAAGTATCTCTGTATAGCAGGACTTTGATCACAAATCTGATCAAAGTGGGAAAACTCAACCACAAAAGAAAGACCCGACCTCAATCGGATGCAACTAAACGATAAGTGGGAAACTCCATCCACTAGAGAAAACTGATATCCAATCTGGTGCATAGATAAGCATCCGGTCAACCGCCCAATATCCGCGGTTGCCGCAAAGCCCCACAACTAATCCAACCTGTCTCAGACACAAAGTCCCGACTACACTACCGAGACCTCTGCTCGAACCCGAGCAACACTAACCACCTGACTAACAAGAAGGAGAAAGGAAAAGCATGGTTTCTCCTAAGTCAAGTTCCAATAAGTAGTGTAGCAATAAAAGGTGGCCTAACTATATGTCCATACAAGCATGCATTTGTCCTCAAGAATGATATAAGAAAGTAAACCACATGTCTACACCTGATCATAATCCTCGATCATAATAACTCCTCAGAGTGAAAATCCGCACATAGCTACAAAATCCTGTCCCAAAGCATAAACCAACCACATGAAAGGCTATGTGCTAACATGGCATGTTACACGATCTCATAGGGTAACATTAACCTAGGTAAGCTTACACTATTCACCGACATAAACACCCAAATCATTTTTACAACATGAATATTGTTCCTGCAATCATTTATACAATTTTCATTATCAAGCTTACCTACCTTACAAACATAAGCCTTGTACCCTAAACATGCATGCATCCTAACATAAAGAATTAGAGAACCGTCCACCGGTTCTGGAAACAAAGCACCCACCTGAAGCGCTTTCCGCAGGCAAAGCCGAAGTCGGTGAAGTGTGTAGACGCTCACAGTCCAAAATCCACCAAAACAGCACCCTCGGTACAAGGCGCGAAAGCCTCGGCTTCAAACAGCTGAAAACACCCGGAATCCACTATCTTTATTTCCTCCAGTTCCAACTGGTTCAGAAACACTCGCGATCCCTCCTGGGGACAACAAAAGGTCCAAGGTTACACTTTATTCCCAAAAATATCCAAGTATATACAACATTAGAAAACAGCCCCGAAGATGTGCAGTTTTCACCTGCAGAACGGATTCTTAAAAATCCAACAAAATTACTGTCGCGTTCCTCGCGTCGATACCTTCGAAACGAGTACCAGCACGTCAAATTCCGAGCCCCGTAGGCCGAGTTACAAATTCCACAATACAGGGCGCTCACAAACACACAACCACACATCTGTATTTCCATGCACAGATAAAGGGCGAAAAATATACCTTCGGGCAAGCCTTAGAAAAATCCAATAAAAATACTGTGACAATCCTCGCGTCGATTAGATGAAAAAAGTGTAAAGCACGTCGCCATCCGATGCCCGGTTGCGGAGATAAAAATCCGGCAATGTGTCGCTGTCCAGAATTCCTCACAGAAAATGAGGTCCAGTAAGCAAGGAAAAACTTCTCGAAAAGCGCGAAACTAGGGGAAACAGAAATACCAATATCGTAGCTCTGTCTATCGCGGATCTAACGGCGCAAGAATCGCCTAAAACGGAGGTCGGAGTAGGCCGGGGGAGCTCGCGCACCGAAACGCGACGAAGAGGAACACAAATGGACGAGCGTCGCGCTGTGCCGTAAAAATGGAAACCTCAATAAGCGTGCCCCCAAAAATCCTAGAAATCCTCCAGAGGGTGCGCAACACGAAGGGGAGCAACTTTGCTGAAGACCTCCAGTCGGTTTGAAGCTCAGAAATGCGAAAAGAAGGGAAGAAGAAGAAGCTCGGATCCCTTTTATGGGCTCCAGAAACAAATGAAGAAATGACGGCTCTGTCCCCACTTCCGGGCGCCCGAAAAATCTGGGCTGCTACAGTGTTGGGCCCGGCCCAACACTGTGCGGGCCCGAATCCTCCACGGGCCTCCACGTAGCCCACCGAACAGGCGACAGCAACGCCCGCCGCTCACAACGCGACACGTGGCGCCCCCAGACGCCGACACGTGGCCGCCCACGCGCGGGAACAGCGCGTCAACGCGCCCACGTGCGCCCTGCGCCCGCCACCTGCGCCTCTGCACGCACGCTTCCCGAGGCACTCCCCTGCCAGCTCCGTGGACCGAGCGTGCTACACCGCACCAACCACACGCCGCCACGTGTCACCCTCCGGTCCACCATACACCGCACTTTTCCCGTGGACCGCGCCCGCTGCGCCGGCCAACCGGGATCTGCCACGTGGCCCGCGCCCGGTGCACTCCTCCGCGGTGGACCGCGCACCTGCCCGCGCCTGCACCGCCGAGCTCGGCCGCTGCCGCCGCTGCCCGCTGCCGCCGCAACCTCCCACCGGCCGCCGGAACAGTGTCAAGGTGCCTCGAAAATTGCGCGTGTCATCCGGGCTCCGAAAAATACAAGTGAATAGTCCACTTTCATCATTTTCGCGTGCTGAATCCAAATCCGAAGTCCATTGTGCCAAATTCCAACTCTAAAAATTGCCGAAGGCATCCGGAAAGATGTTCTTTTGTCCAAACTTCGCGTTGAGCCCAATTTTAATTTCCATTGCGCGCAAAATCACTTCTAAGCATTCGACGGGGTCATCTGACTACTCCCGTGATCCATTTAACACACCGAGTCCATCACTAGTGTCCAATTGGTGTACAAACGCCACCGACGCGCCACATAGGCCTCCATAAGCTGTAGATGCAACAGTGCTCCATAAGTGGGAATTTCGGGTCTTCACACAGTGCGCCTGCCGCGCGGCGCCCCGCCTGCAGGCGGCCCGCGCGGCACCTGTCCGCGCGGTGCCAGCCTGCGGGCGGCGCCCCAGCGGCGCGCCTGCCGCGCGGCGCCCCGCCTACAGGCGGCCCGCGCGGCGCGTAGCGGCGGCGGCGGCGGCTTGCCCCCACCCCGCCGGGATGATTCCTGAACACCCGACCAACTCCAAACCAAAAGCAAAGGGAAACATACGCGATCAAGAATGCTCCAAGAACTCACCTTGATTCGCCGGTGGAGGAGAAGGAGAAGGGGATCTTCCTCCCGAATCACTGCCGCTCCTTTTTGCACTGTAAAGGGAGAGGAATGGGGATCTCGTTTTCCCCCTTCTTTTCCCTCGCTCGTCTCCTGCTTGCCCTTCGGTTCGAGAAGAAAAGCGAAATAAAACCCTAAGTCCAAAACCCTAGCCGTCAGGTAACATTAGGGTTACAAGAACTAACTCAAAAGTCGTGCAGATCGCCAGCACGGATCCCGGAGCGCCTACGAGGGGGTCCGAACTTCGAAAAATTATTCTGGGAGAACTGGGAGTCGGAATCCGAAACCGATCACGTCCCCGTTCTCCGTTTCGCGAGCTCTACCGCCTAAAAATGCCCGCGAGCCCCGACGGATTGTCCGGAAAAACACAAAAATTAAACCCTCAGTCGGACCGTCACAAAAAAAAAAGGATAACGGGAAAGTCAAAGAAAGGCCAGGTCTTACACCACTCACCGCTAAAAATAAGTTTCGTCCCCGAAACTTTGCCCTTGCCCGCGGCGAAGAGATCAGGGTAGCACTCCCTCATCTTTGACTCTTGTTCCCAAGTTGCCTCACGCTCCTCTTGATTTCTCCAAAGCACCTTCACGTAGGGGATTGTCCGACTTCGTAACTTTTTGTCTTCTCGGGCTAGGATCCGCACTGGTACTTCCTCGAAGCTCAGGTCCTCTTTAAGCTCGACTGCAGTGACGTCGAGCACCCGCGATGGATCGGAGAGATACTTTCGAAGCATGGATACGTGGAACATGTCATGAACTCGGTCAAGGTTCGGCGGTAGGGCGAGGCGATAGGCCACCGGGCCGATGCGCTCCAGAATCTCGAAAGGCCCCACATACCGTGGGCTCAACTTGCCTCTCAACCCGAACCGCTTCACCCCTTTTGACGGCGAAACTCGTAGTAGCACGTGCTCCCCCACTTGGAACTCCAAATCGCGACGTCTCCGGTCTGCGTAGCTCTTTTGTCGGCTCTGGGCGGTCGCCAATCGCCGTCTGATGAGGCGCACCTTTTCTTCGGTTTCCTCCACCAAGTCCGGTCCCAAAAACTTCCGCTCCCCCAGATCGTCCCAACAAATCGGGGATCTACAGCGTCTGCCGTACAATGCTTCGTACGGCGCCATCCGGATACTCGCCTGTTAGCTGTTGTTGTAGGCGAACTCCACAAGGGGTAGGTAGCACGACCATCCGTCTCGCAAATCCAGTACGCAAGCTCGGAGCATGTCCTCGAGGATTTGGATCACCCGCTCGGATTGTCCATCCGTCTGGGGGTGAAAGGCTGAGCTGAAATGTAGCTTGGTCCCCAGGGCTCGTTGTAGACTCTGCCAAAAGTTCAAAACGAACCTTGTGTCTCTGTTTGAAGTAATAGATGACGGTATCCCGTGTAGCCTCACAATCTCGCCGATGTAGACTTGAGCCAGTCGATCGCGTGTCCAGGTCGTGTGGATGGGTAGGAAGTGAGCTGACTTCGTTAGCCGATCTACGACGACCCAGATAGCGTCATGTCCCTGCTGCGAACGTGGAAATTCGGTGACAAAGTCCATTGTGATTCGCTCCCATTTCCATTCGGGCACAGGTAGTGGTTGCAATTTCCCCGCCAGTCGCTGGTGCTCGGCTTTGACTTGCTGGCAGATCAGGCAGTGTGCTACAAACTGCGTCACGTCCCTCTTCAGCTTTGGCCACCAGAAGGTCTGTCTGAGATCCCTGTACATCTTGGTGCCCCTAGGGTGCGCCGCATAGGGGGCGCAGTGCGCTTCAGCCAAGATTTCCTTCTTCAGGTCTGGCAAATCGGGCACGCAAATCCGTCCTCGAAACCGTAGAGTGCCATCTGTCCCCAATGCAAAGTCTCCCTTCTGTTCTGGGAAAATTTTATCCCGTTCCAGCTGCAGCTGTGGATCAGCGCCTTGGCCTTCTCGAATCCTCTCAAATAGGGTCGGCACGACTGTTAAAGACATTAGTCGCTCGACCGTCCCTGCTGGTACCACCTCCAATCTTAATCACGAGAATTCCGCGATCAAGTCGTCCTGCTGTGTGATCGTGCCCGCTGAAGTCCCTTCTGCCTGTCCCTTCCTGCTCAGGGCATCTGCTACCACATTCACTTTTCCCGGGTGGTATTGAATAGTTAGGTCGTAATCCTTCAGTAACTCCAACCACCGTCTCTGCCATAGGTTCAGCTCTTTCTAGGTGAAAAGGTATTTAAGGCTTTGGTGGTCCGAGAACACGTTACAGTGGACACCAAAGAGATAGTGCCTCCATAGTTTCAGGACAAAGACGACTGCAGCAAGCTCCAGGTCGTGCGTCGGGTAGTTCTGCTCGTAATCTTTAAGTTGCCTTGAGGCATAGGCTATGACTTTTCCTTCTTGCATTAGTACTCCTCCCAATCCTATCCGCGATGCATCGCAGTAAACCTCGTAGTCTTCCCCGGGTGTTGGTAATGCAAGCACAGGCGCTCTTGTTAACCACTTCTTAAGTTCTTCAAAACTTTCTTGGCATTGGGTCATCCAAATGAACTTTACTCCTTTCCGGGTCAAGCGGTTTAGAGGGGTCGCAATCTTCGAGAAGCCCTCGACGAAACGTCTATAATATCCCGCAAGGCCCAAGAAGCTGCGGACCTCAGTCACCGTGGTCGGTTGGGGCCAGTCGGTCACCGACTCCACTTTCTTGGGATCCACTGCGATTCCTGCTGCTGAAAAGATGTGCCCTAGAAACCCCACCTCGCGAAGCCAAAAATCGCATTTCTTGAGTTTGGCGTACAACTCCTGCTCCCTAAGAGTCTGCAGAACAATCCGTAGGTGCTCCTCGTGCTCCTCATCGGTGGGCGAGTAGATCAGGATGTCGTCGATGAAGACCACTACGAACTGATCCAGGAAGGGTCTGAAAACTCGGTTCATCATGTCCATGAATACTGCTAGGGCGTTGGTAAGCCCGAACGGCATTACTGTGAACTCGTAGTGGCCATACCGAGTCCGGAAGGCCGTCTTCGGAATATCCTCGTCTTGAACCCTGAGCTGGTGGTAGCCCGACTGCAGGTCAATCTTTGAGAAGACCGTTGCTCCCCGCAGTTGGTCAAAGAGGTCATCAATCCTGGGTAAAGGATACTTGTTCTTCACGGTGACCTTGTTGATTTCTCAGTAGTCAATGCACAGCCGCAAGCTTCCGTCCTTCTTTCGCACAAAGAGTACCGGTGCGCCCCAAGGTGACACACTCGGTCTGATGAATCCCTTGTCCAGAAGATCTTCCAGCTGCGCCTTAAGTTCCTTCAGCTCTGCAAAGTCCATTCTGTAGGGGGCCTTCGTGATTGGTCGAGTGCCGGGTGGAAGCTCGATCGGAAAAACAACCTCTCGCTCGGGGGGTAATCCAGGTAGTTCGGCCCGGAAGACGTCTGGGAAGTCCCTCACCACCGGGATGTCGGAGAGTGCCGTAGAGGGTCCCGTGGCCAGGGCCACCGACGCCAAATAGGCCACGCACCCTCCCTTAATCAGTTTCCTGGCTCGCGATGCTGGAATGATGGAAGAAAAGGAAACGCTCTTGCACGCCAAGTACACATTTTCTGGAAACTCAGGATACAGCAGCCGCACCTGGCGTTTCTCACAGTCGATCACTGCTTGGTACCACGTGAGCCTGCCATTCCGAGTACTACGTTGTACTCCTTCAGTGGGATAACTACTAAATCCCCGGGGCAAGGGAGCCTTCCCCTCCTGATTAGGCAGGAAGGAACAAGGTTGCGGGCCCCCAAGGATCCCCCCCGCGGTTTGGACAGACAAACCACTAGGTAGGGGCCTCTCCTCAAAACCCTTGGCAAGGAATCACTACATGGTGCCCGATCCCCTCCTAGGTACATTCCTTACGGTCGACCCCTTCTCATCCCGTAACCCGGGCACGACAACTCCTAAGACGAAACTAGGGAAGGAACTTCACGCGTACAACATAAGTTTAAAAACATCCCCTCCCCGAGCACAATCGTATAGTACAAGAAAGAAACACTATACGAATCAAGGCCTATCTAGAAGAAGGTATAAAAAGTATTACCTGCTATTTCCCATTCTGGGACGTTGCGTCACCCCCTGGGGCGGCTGGGGAAGTCCGCCCACAACCTTTGGGCCAGCGACGTACGGCGTGGCGGGATAGGGACTCGGTATCGAAAGAGTCCGTCGTGCACAGGTCGTCGGGTCTCGGCGCCGGGGGTCTAGTGACGGCCGGCTTTCGGGGGCACGTGTAACGTGTGTGACCCGGCCTGCCACATCGGAAGCAGTGTTCGTCCCGCCAAGGGCAACCCATCATTGGATGCGCACCACCACAAATGACACACGACTTTGGTGGTTCAGGTCCCTCCTTCGTCGACTGCCCGGGTTTCTGCCCTGTCTTCTGGCGTTTGGCCGCCCAGCCCCTCTGGTAGGGGTCCCCTGTTGGACCGGGGTCGGGGTATGTGTGACGCCTCGGGGTCGAAACTGCGACCCGGGCTCGCCAACAGATCCGCCACCTATGCCAAACCCGCATAGGCAAAGCGTCCTACCTGCAAGAAAAGTACTATAGCTAAACAGATATCAGAGCTATAAATAAAAATCTATTGTATAACTAAAATCAATCACTGTACAACTGGAAATAATACAACAATGTCTGTCTCCCAAAAAAGTAATAATACAATATCCTCAAATACAAGCTCTGAACCTAACCGGGAGGTAACTCCAATAAATACATCAGTGTATAGTCTCTCAATACATAATATATCCTCACTACATCAGTCTCTCAAAAGAGAAAAAAATAAAACAACTAATCTACTGAAGATCTCCTCTGAAGGGGTACCGCTACTCTCCAACGACGGGTAGGGATCTAGCACGCGACTCCCTCGCCTCGAACAACCACCGCAGAAACCGCAACGCCCGCTAAGACTCTGCAAAACAAGGGAGAGGAAGGAAAAAGGAGGGGGAAGACCCCCAAAGGGTGTGAGAACTACACCAAAAGGGAGTTCTCAGTGGGTACCACCGCCAGACCTGACGGTCTGCCCACTAAGTCCTCAAGAGACATAAAATAACTAAAGCCGTAAGGACTGAAATACGAAAGCTGGAGACTCCCAACAGCTACCATGCCTCTATCTAAATGCTCAAAAGGGGAGAACCAAATAATGGTATGCAACCACTAGCACATGAAGTGCACAATCGACCTAATCGAGCTGGCTGCCACATCTGGTCCAGTCAAACCTACGCCCACCTACAACCACCTCCCGCTGACGGGCAGGAATTACGTAGGGCGTCCAAACGGACTAACTCACTATCGAGTAGTGGCTCATGCAGGCTATAGTCAAAATCCACGCTCTCTCTCAGAACGGATAAACTCAAGATCACCAAGCCTCTCACACAACGGTCAACAACTCACAAAGACCTCGGGACCACAGTCCCCAAATGGATCCCAACAACACTAGAACTGGTCTAAACACAGCTACTAGACTCCACTCGGTCCCCCTGACACGAGTAAAATAAGAAAGTAAATGCCAGTAATAACCCAATCTGGTGCCACCAGTAAAACTGGCATTGCCTGCTCAGCGGAATCTGCACACATGGCTCGAAACCACGGGACCGGCCCGCACGGCTCGCATCCCAAAAAAGTATCAGACCGGCACACAAGGCTGCGTCCGAAAAGCCTACCTCCGGAGTGGCACTCGAGGGGAGCGACCCACACGAGTAAAGTATCTCAGTAACAAGTATCTCTGTATAGCAGGACTTTGATCACAAATCTGATCAAAGTGGGAAAACTCAACCACTAAAGAAAGACCCGACCTCAATCGGATGCAACTAAACGATAAGTGGGAAACTCCATCCACTAGAGAAAACTGATACCCAATCTGGTGCATTGATAAGCATCCGGTCAACCGCCCAATATCCGCGGTTGCCGCAAAGCCCCACAACTAATCCAACCTGTCCCAGACTCAAAGTCCCGACTACACTACCCAGACCCCTGCTCGACCCCGAGCAACACTGACCACCTGACTAACAAGAAGGAGAAAGGAAAAGCATGGTTTCTCCTAAGTCAAGTTCCAATAAGTAGTGCAGCAGTAAAAGATGGCCTAACTACAAGTCCATTCAAGCATGCTTTTGTCCTTGGAAACAATAAAAGAGAGTAAAACATATAGTAGCAAAGCATACTACAATATTCCCACTATGATATACCAATCTCGCATAAATAGGCCACTGAATAAACATGTATGATCTCTATATCATCTAGTGTGGGATAAATATAATCTGTCTATTGCATGCTAAGTCTCTAGTTCAACAAGCATGTACAATTATCAGGTAAACATCAATCCACATGATCTAGGCTGTTTCCATGCTTACCTCTCGCTCATATTGGTTGCACATTAAATTAGGCATGCTATCAATCATAGAGGGTGACATTCCCACAGGTAAGCTTATCTTAACCATACATGAACATCCACTATTACACCTCCCATAAGGCATAACATGCATATAAACCCTGCCATTCCCTCTAACAGGTACAATTACTAAGTTTACCCACTTGAAGCGCTTAAACCAAGGCAAACCTGAAACGGTGAAGAGCGTAGACGCTCACAGTCCAAAATCTGCTAAAGATGCACCCTCGGTACATGTCGCGCAAGCCTCAGCTCCAATCAGCTGAAAATACCCGGAATCCACTATCTCCAATTCCAACAGGTTCAGAAACACTCGCGAAGCCTCCTGGGGACAACAAAAGGTCCAAGGTTACAGTTTATTCCCCGAAATATCCAAGTATATACAACATCAGAAAATAGCCCCGAAGATGTGCAGTTTTCACCTACAGAACGGATTCTGAAAAATCCGACAAAAATACTATCGCGTTCCTCGCGTCGATACCTTCGAAACGAGTAGCTGCATGTCAAATTCAGAGCCCCGTAGGCCGAGTTACAAATTCCACAATACAGGGTGCTCACAAACACACAACCACACATATGTATTTCCATGCACAGATAAAGGGAGAAAAATATACCTCCGGGCAAGCCTCAGAAAAATCCAATAAACATACTGTGACAATTCTCGCGTTGAGTAGATGAAAAAAGTGTACAAGCACGTCACCATCCGATGCCCGGTTGCGGAGATAAAAATCCGGCAAGGTGTCGCTGTCCAGAATTCCTCACAGAAAATGGGGTCCCAGTAAGCATGGAAAAACTCCTCGAAAAATGCGAAACGTGGAAAAGCCGAAAATACCTAGATCGTAGCTCTGTCCGTCGCGGATCCAACGGCGCAAGAATCGCCTGAAACGGAGGTCGGAGTAGGGCGGGGGTCTCACGCACCGAAAAGCGACAAAGGGGAACCCAAATAGATGAGCGTCGCGCCGCGCCGTAAAAATGGAAACCTTGATGAGCGTGCCACCAAAAATCCTAGAAATCCTCCAGAGGGTGCGCAACAAGTAGGGGAGTAACTTTGCTGAAGACCTCCAGGCGGTTTGAAGCTCAAAAATGCGAAAAGAAGGGAAGAAGAAGAAGCTCGGGTCCCTTTTATAGGCTCCAGAAATAATTCGCGAAATACAGGATTT
Source organism: Tillandsia leiboldiana (assembly GCA_029204045.2). Classification (NCBI taxonomy): domain Eukaryota; kingdom Viridiplantae; phylum Streptophyta; class Magnoliopsida; order Poales; family Bromeliaceae; genus Tillandsia; species Tillandsia leiboldiana. Next base: position 35,698,447 of record CM055064.1, on the reverse strand, counting down.
GTCCCGGTTTCCGGGCGCCCGAAAAGGTTCGGGCTGCTACAGTGTTGGGCCCGGCCCAACACTGTGCAAGCCCGGATCGCCCACAGGAGCCCACGTAGCCCACAAAACATAAAACAGCCGTGCGGGGCCATCCCCCGCATGACACGTGGACCTACCAGGACGCGAAACGTGGCGCCACTCTCGGTCAACGCGCCAGCCGTGCCCACGTGCGCGCGCAGGCCCGCCGCCTGGCGTCCCTGCCAGGCGCGGTTCCCGAGGCACCACGCCAGCACCGTGGTCCCGGTGCACAGAACCAGCCAATCGTCTTCTGCCACGTGTCCTGCCCTCGGTGCACGACGGCCCCGTGGACCGCGCACCTGCCCGCGCGCCCGGGCGCCTGCCCGCGCGCTGTGCGCTGCCCGCGCCTGCCCGCCGCCGTGCCTGCGTCCGCGCCGGAACAGTAACTCTGCCTCAAAATCCGTGCCGGATCATCCGGGCTCCGAAAAAAGCAAGTGACTAGTCCATTTTCATCGTTTTCGCGCGCTGAATCCAAATTTGCTGTCCATTTTGCCAAATTCCAACTCCAAAAATTGCCGAAGGCATCCGGAAAGGTGTTCCTTGGTCCAAACTTCACACTGAGTCCAATTTTAATATCCATTGCGCGCAAAACCACTTCTAAGCATTCGACGGGGCCATCTGATCACCCACGTGATCCATTTAAGGCCGAAGTCCCCCACTTGTGTCCAAATTGTGCACAAACCCCGCCGGCGCGCCGCATAGGCCTCCAGAAGCTGTAGATGCAACAGTGCTCCATAAGTGGGAATTTCGGGTCTTCACATCCTCCCCCACTAAAAGAAAGTTTCGTCCTCGAAACTAGCTCAAATCCACCATGAGTCACAAATACCACGGGTAGGTATCCATCAATAACGCCTCCAGCTCCCCAAACACCACTCACTCCCCGTGATCACTTCTCAAAAACAACAATACCCAGTACGGCATGGCCCGATTGTGTAATTCCCTCATCTCTCGAGCCAGAATTCGCAACGGGCGTCCCTCGTACTCCAAACACTCTTAGCGCTCAAATGGTGCGAGTTAATCACGGGCGAGGGATCCAAAAGCAAAACACTCCTGAGCCGAGACGTGAAACAATACAGGGGCTCCATCAAAAGCTGGGGGAGACAAAATAACCACCAGTGCAACACGCACCAAACCACATCCTGGTGCCAATCTCAACAAGGCGACCCGAAGCGTACCCACACATTCATCCAATAAGCTGGGGTCTTCACTCGGTTACTTCCCGATCCAAAATCACCCGAGTGGGCTACTCAACCACGGGCTACCCTCAAAAGGGATCCTCAAGAGACACAATCTCATGCCACAGTTGGTCACTCAACGTGCCAACATAACTCCAACGGACCCACGGGTCGAAGTCGATCTCTCAACTAATAAAGGACTCCCTGACGGGGACCAAACCGTCAGTGAACGGGACTGAAAACTGGCTCAAAAGGTGACCATAATGCTGATGCCCAAACTCGCGATCAAAAATCCGAACCAGCAACGACAATCCGCGTAAATCCCATTCAAGATGCTGAAAGCTGTAGGCTCCACTGATGCCGCATGGTAGAAACTGTAAACTAAAGCTGAAATCTAATCTACCATATAGTACAGAACAGAAATGCTGAGTAATCAGGACTGATAGCCAAGCAGGCACGGCCTACGCCCAGGTATATCAATCAAAGCCGGAAATAATAGGCGTACTGAAAGGCTCATCTGTGGGATCCAAGCTGCCTTCAAAACAGCGGTTCGTCCTGCCACAACACTCATAGGGTCGGACTAATGAAGTGTGGACCGAAGATCATCCCACGATAATTCTACAGCCACAATGGGAGGCATCACTAAAACACACCAACCATCTCCCAACACTGGAAACAATAGCATTGGCACTGGCATCAGTCTCATTATCCATTGGCCATGCTCTCCCGACACTACCAAGTCTAAGAAGCTCCTCACCTCAAGGATAAATGTTGGTTTCAGTCAAACTTGAATAACATCCATTTGGTCGGATTCCACCGCCACTCCAACGGCTAGAATAAGGTGACCCAAGAAGGTATGCTTCAGAAGCTACAAATTGTACCTCAATAACTTGGCATACAGCTTCATCCACATAGGCATGGTAGCACATCCACAAGTGCTCCTTGTGTTCCAAGTCGCTCCGGGAGTGAATCAAAATATCCTCGGGAAACACCACTCCCAGTCCGTCCAAGTACAACTGGGACATACAATTCCTCAGATCTTGAAGTCACAGGGCATTAGTCATTCCATTTGGCCTCACTATGCTCTCATAATGCCCTTTACCGGATCCTGAATGCCATCCAGGCAAAGCCCTCGGCTGCCTAATTCCAAGTAGGTACTCGCATTATACAATAACTGCCGGAGTATAGCTCCATCAAAAGGTCCTAGATACCACCCGGACCTGTCTACACCCGAACCATAAAAGGACCCTCACAGTCGTGTATCAACGACGTGGCATCACCACCGTATACCAACGGCGTGGCATCACCACCGTATACCAACGGCGTGGCATCACCACCGTATACCAACGGCGTGGCACTAGGTCAAACAGACCCCTCGATCCATCAGATCCTGCAACGGCGCCATCAGCTCTCTCAGTTCTACAGGCGATATCCAATGAGGTGCTGTCGAGGGTGGCGCGGTTCCCCGAACCACGTCCAACGCAATCTCTATCTCCCTAACCGGCGGCATTATCAACAGCTCAGGTGAAATCACACCCGGGATCTCATGAGCAACAAGGATATCCCTGAGTCCCGGTGCCGCCGTAAGCACCTCTCACACTGTCGCTAAAACTTGTGTGCTCTAACAATCTCAACAAGCAAGCCTCCTCTTGTCCGCCTTGCCGAAGATCAAAGTCCTCTCTCGCCGCAGTCAAACATTCTGTGGCATTGTGCCAATCAATCTCAAGCACAGGGTCGAAACACCGAATTGCTACAATTTCCAATAATTCTGCCGGTAACTCGCGGTCTCGGCCGCACTGGACATGATCCAAAAGCCTCCTCCACATGCACAACAACAACAGGAACCTGTACCTCTAGTGCATGTGGTAACAAATCTGCCTCTAGTCCAGGCAAGAATGAAACATGCTCTAACTCCGACTGCTGTGGTGAAATCCCACCTGCGACACTCGATCCACTACCGTGGCGCCCTCCAACCGGGCGGCACAGATTCATCCGCTCAAAGCAAGTGGTTGTCGCTCAATCTGCCTGAAAATCAGGACTATCCACAAGGAAGCACGACCTCTGTCTCTGATCACATTGAGGCGACGAATAAGGTCCTCCGCAGATAACAAATCCATGCTACCGCTGCGCCACTCCGATATATATACTGATGCTGCCATCGGGGTCCACCCGATCTCCGGCATCTCGGGAACTCATTATCCTGGAAAAAGAAATCAGAAATGCCTCTGCCGGCCGATCTGTCCTCCATCACCCGGCGCCAAGCGCCAAAATCCAGAACTCGCCTCTGGCGGCAGATCCCTATCCAAAGGAACTGCAGCGCCACGCTCCAAACACAACGCCTACTCCAACGAGACGTCAAAACCTATAACGGAGGGACTGAATAAACTGAAAGGTGTCCTGGCGCAATCCACTCCCAGTCTCACATATCCTATGCGCCTCGTCCCTCGAAACCCGAAGCGCGCAGTTCAACAACTGCATAAACTCTCTGGCACAGGGAGGCTCTCAATTGATCACTCCATCACCACCAACCACGACTCTGCCTCCAAAGGCTCCAAACTCAATCTTACGAGTCGGGGTGGTTCATCTGCCAAATCTGGCTCAATAGATCGATCATGTCCCACAGCTCCTCTGCTGTCAGCTATCCACCCTGCCTCGGTGCCTCGGCACTAAACATTGGCACAGAGGGGGTTACCCAATGCTCCGACAACTATGTCACCAAGACCAGCTGCTCACTCCGCCGCTGATAAGCCTCTGACAATCCTGTCATCTGAGTCCGTAGTTCTCTGACCTCAATCCGTGTATCCGGCCCAAAACCAACCGCTCAAGCTCAACTGCCATGACTGGATGCACACGGGTCAAAACCCAGCGTCGGGGAGACACAGCTCGCCACGACGAAACCACAAAATAGCACACAAAAGCCACTCGACCCAATCCAGCGAAAGTCTAAAGCATGTCACCGGTTCCACCGCATTATGTTGTCTGCAGCCAACATAATCACTTAGGAGAATAAACATGCCAATCACTCCTCCCGTCCCTTGGGAGAGGTATAAAACTCAATCAGGACTCTCGCTAAAAGTCACGACTCTCACGAAGTCAACCAAGGGTCAAACGATAAGCCTGGGGTTTCTAAGTCCATCACGACCTACAACCTAGGCTCTGATACCACTCTAATCTGTCACGCCCCGGGGTCGAAACTGCGACCCGGGCTCGCCAACAGATCCGCCACCTATGCCAAACCCGCATAGGCGAAGCGTCCTACCTGCAAGAAAAGTACTATAGCTAAACAGATATCAGAGCTATAAATAAAAATCTGCTGTATAACTAAAATCAATCACTGTACAACTGGAAATAATACAACAATGTCCGTCTCCCAAAAAAGTAATAATACAATATCCTCAAATACAAGCTCTGAACCTAACCGAGAGGTAACTCCAATAAATACATCAGTGTACAGTCTCTCAATACATAATATATCCACACTACATCAGTCTCTCAAAAGAGAAAAAAATAAAACAACTAATCTACTGAAGATCTCCTCTGAAGGGGTACCGCTACTCTCCAACGACGGGTAGGGATCTAGCACGCGACTCCCTCGCCTCGAACAACCACCGCAGAAACCGCAACGCCCGCTAAGACTCTGCAAAACAAGGGAGAGGAAGGAAAAAGGTGGGGGAAGACCCCCAAAGGGTGTGAGAACTACACCAAAAAGGGAGTTCTCAGTGGGTACCACCGCCAGACCTGACGGTCTGCCCACTAAGTCCTCAAGAGACATAAAATAACCAAAGCCGTAAGGACTGAAATGTGAAAGCTGGAGACTCCCAACAGCTACCATGCCTCTATCTAAATGCTCAAAAGGGGAGAACCAAATAATGGTATGCAACCACTAGCACATGAAGTGCACAATCGACCCAATCAAGCTGACTGCCACATCTGGTCCAGTCAAACCTGCGCCCACCTACAACCACCTCCCGCTGACGGGCAGGAATTACGTTGGGCGTCCAAACGGACTAACTCGCTATTGAGTAGCGGCTCATGCAGGCTATAGTCAAAATCCACGCTCTCTCTCAGAACGGATAAACTCAAGATCACCAAGCCTCTCGCACAACGGTCAACAACTCACAAAGACCTCGGGACCACAGTCCCCAAATAGATCCCAACAACACTAGCATTGGTCTAAACACAGCTACTAGACTCCACTCGGTCCCCCTGACACGAGTAAAACAAGAAAGTAAATGCCAGTAATAACCCAATCTGGTGCCACCAGTAAAACTGGCATTGCCTGCTCAGCGGAATCTGCACACATGGCTCAAAACCGCGGGACCGGCCCGCACGGCTCGCATCCCAAAAAAGTATCAGACTGGCCCACAAGGCTGGGTCCGAAAAGCGTACCTCCTGAGTGGCACTCGAGGGGAGCGACCCACACGAGTAAAGTATCTCAGTAACAAGTATCTCTGTATAGCAGGACTTTGATCACAAATCTGATCAAAGTGGGAAAACTCAACCACTAAAGAAAGACCCGACCTCAATCGGATGCAACTAAACGATAAGTGGGAAACTCCATCCACTAGAGAAAACTGATACCCAATCTGGTGCATAGATAAGCATCCGGTCAACCGCCCAATATCCGCGGTTGCCGCAAAGCCCCACAACTAATCAAACCTGTCCCAGACACAAAGTCCCGACTACACTACCCAGACCCCTGCTCGAACCCGAGCAACACTGACCACCTGACTAACAAGAAGGAGAAAGGAAAAGCATGGTTTCTCCTAAGTCAAGTTCCAATAAGTAGTGCAGCAGTAAAAGATGGCCTAACTACAAGTCCATTCAAGCATGCTTTTTTCCTTGGAAACAATAAAAGAGAGTAAAACATATAGTAGCAAAGCATACTACAATATTCCCACTATTATATACCAATCTCGCATAAATAGGCCACTGAATAAACATGTATGATCTCTATATCATCTAGTGTGGGATAAATGTCACGCCCCGGGGGTCGAAACTGCGACCCGGGCTCGCTAACAGATCCGCCACCTATGCGAAACCCCGCATAGGCGAAGCGTCCAACCTGCAAAGTATCATCTAATAACTAAACAGATATCAGAGCTGAAGAAAAACTGCTATAATAAAAACCTGAATCACTGTACAACCGAAGAATAAAAGTACAATATCAATCTCCCAAAAATGATGATACAATAATCTGATCCACCGAAACTGTAATACAAGTAAAAGCCACCTATACAACATCTATAAATCCAAAAAGGGAGATAACTAAAATAATAAAATACAACTGAGTACAGTGAAACCCACAATCCGGGTTGGTACACCTATCCCACTGTAGAAATCAACACTGGTAGGGATCTATCTCGCGACTCCCTCGCCTCGAACTGTCAACCGAAGATCCGCAACTCCCGCAGCAGACACTGCAAAACAAAGGGAGGAAAGGGGAAAAACAACAATGGGGGGTGAGAACCACTAGTAAAACCAGTAGCCTCCCCCTGTGGGTAATGCCTCAAACCCCGACGTACCCACAAGGACTACCAGAGGCAAAAGGAAAGGAAGAGAGGTGGTAAGGTATAAACAGAAATACTGATAAAAGAGAGCTACCACTAAAATGCCTCTAAATGCCGAGCAAAAAGAATAGCTAAAAGTATGCCTGAGAAAGTCGAAGCCTGCCTGACCAAACCCAATCAATACACCAGTAAACACTGGTACTGCCTGCTCTGTCATCAATCTCACAAACTCAGTGTCTCCACTGTCCAAATGACCGGAACCCAACACGGTCTGACCGGCACCCAACACGGTCTAAAGCCTACTCCGGAGTGGCACTCGAGGGGAGCGACCCACACGAGTAAAGTATCTCAGTATCCAGTAACATAAGTATCATAAATCAGCAGGACTGGATCAAGACTCTAAGTAAGTGGGACAAACCATCCACTAAGGAAGCCCGATCCCTCACCTCCAATCTGATGTAATAATAATAACCCGGTCAACCGCCCACAGTTCGCGGTTGCCGTAATCCCTGCCATCAGGCCCTGCCTGTCCCAAATCCCCAGAAACCTGACTACACTATCACAAACCCCCTGCTCGCACCCGAGCCACAAATACCCAGAGTCTAAAATGAGAAGGAGAAAAGTATAAAGCATGGTTTCTCCTAAGTCAAGTCCAACATGATAGTGTAGCAGAAAAAGGTGGCCTATCTAGATGACCATACAAGCATGAAGATGTCCCAAGATGATGTAAAGTAAACGGGTGTCGATGTTCTTACATTTATTAGAGCATGCTATCCAAAATACATAATCAATCTCATAAAAGAATTGGATATTAACATATCATACATCAAGTCTACACAAGTATGCACCTTTCACATTTGGAAATAAATAGAGAATAGTATCCAACATGGTTTTCACCTAACATGAATCAGGAGATAAATGACAATCATTACTTTCATAAAGGGTGAGTCTCACATAGATAGATCAAGATTAATGTAGTCAGCTATTCTCACACAAACCACTAACCACCCTCAAGGAAACATCCATTCACATATAGACTTGCCAAAGATCATTTAACATTATTTGAATATGGTCATTCAATCCACTATCACCAATGAATAGACTAAGGTTCAACAACTTTTATTAATCTCACATAGGATGCACATAGAATCCACCAACAACATTTATTTCCACATAGGCTAAATCGCCGACCATTCACAATATACAATCTCACGCAAAATAGTCTAAGGATCAACCATTATGGTAAATATCACAAGATGTAGAAGGAAAATCTACAAGGTCAATTATTCTCATGTGGATAAGTCAAGAAACATTTAACATATAACCTCTCATGACATAGGTTCAAGAATCATCAATAAGATCACCCTCACTTACCCTGAATAGCCATTCACACTTAGCCCATATGACATTCACATAAAGTCATAACATCCCTTCCTACATAGCAACCATATCCTTCACATAAATCAACTAAAATCATTTACACATAACTATCACCATCATTCACCATAATTAGGTTAACCATTCATCACAAAGTGTAGGCTAAAGATTAATTTTCCAATTACCCTCACATAACATAGGTTAAAGGAGGATCACTTATAATCAACTTCATATGAGATAATACAACATCAATCAAACTATTCATTCACTCATGTATACACTGAGAATCAATTAACTTAATCTAAACATGGATATCCAAGCATATTATACCGAGGAGAAGAGAACATCAACCACAATGCCATGAGGGAAACCAATAGCCCGAGTGGGTAAATCGTTGTTTTCGGCAAAGCACAACCACCCACCTGAAACTTGACGATCCGCTGCCCGCCTTAGCTAAAATTTGCCGTGAGTAATCCTTATCCTCTCAGGAGTCCGATGCCACGAAAATCATCCAAATCCGCCTCACGGATTGGGCGCAATCACTGAAACAATGCACACTACGCACTCAAATTCCAGAATTTCAGCAAGTGCAACAAGGTTAAATAAAAAGTATGTGCAACCTCAAATACCTCAAAATGAAGTATCCAACAGTAAAACAAAGATCTCCTCTTTCATACAAATGTCTTCAAGTCCCCAAAAATCCACCATTAATTTTCCTTAACATTCAACGAAGCAAAATTCACAATGCTGCCCAAAAACTGTTAACATAAACTTGCTAGCATTTCCAAGCTTAATTAGAGGCTTTTCCAAAGGGATTTATTGTAGAGTGCCGGGACTTTGGATAGCGCGCCGACCACACAGATGGCTTGGAGCAGAGAATTGCCTTGGGCATGTTGCATTTGAGTTTACAGTGGATGCCGGGTTGATTCGGATCAACGCGGAAGCTCCAGCTCGATTCGGGGTTTTTTCCGGGCTTTGTAGGCCGATTGAGGATGAGATTGGAAATTTCCGACTTCACCGTGGAGCGCCGGAAATTCAGGAACACTTGGAACAGGTGTACTTTCAGATTACAGCGAGGTTCGGGAGGTTCCGGACTGACGCAGAGGGCCCGGAGGCAAAAAGTGAGTCGGAACTGGCAATTTTGGAGCCGGTAATTGATTTGAGCACCCCGACTCAACGGACGAGCTTTTTGAAGAGAAAAAGCTGTGGACACGTGTACTTTTGATTTACAGCGAGGTTCGGGAGGTTCCGGACTGACGCAGAGGGCCCGGAGGCAAAAAGTGAGTCGGAACTGGCAATTTTGGAGCCGGTAATTGATTTGAGCACTCCGACTCAACGGACGAGCTTTTTGAAGAGAAAAAGCTGTGGACACGTGTACTTTTGATTTACAGCGAGGTTCGGGAGGTTCCGGACTGACGCGGAGGACCCGGAGGCAAAAAGTGAGTTGGAACTGGCAATTTTGGAGCCGGTAATTGATTTGAGCACCCCGCCTCAACGGATGAGCTTTTTGGAGAGAAAAAGCTGTGAGCGCGTGTATTTTCGATTTACAGCGGAGTTCGGGAGGTTCCGGGCAGCGGCGGAGAGCCCGAAGGCAAAAAGTGAGTTGGGGTTGGATTATTGGAATTAATTAATTAGCGGAATTAATTAATAAAGCTTTATGCTTTATATAAAGGCCCCAGCCTCCCTGTAGCAGCAGAGAAAGAAAGGAAAAGAGAAAGGAAAGGAAAAGAGAGGAAAAAGGAAGAAGAAGAAAAAGAAGAAAAAGGGGTTCGAGGCATTCGTGGATTTTTGGACTCGCCGTTGGAAGCCGCGTGGAGCTCGTGGGTGTGCGGCGAGCATCGTCAAGGTAAGCAAATTCTGACTTTTGGGTTTTTTTTTGGAGGTTTATGCAGTTTTTGGAGTTTTGTGAGCTAGGAGGAATTTTTAATTGGGTTTTATATTGCTAAAATCGGATTTTCGGATTTATCGGATTTTTCGGAGCTTTTGTTGGTTTTGCCGTCGTCGGCGGCCGCGCGCGCGCGCAACGGCGCACGCGCGGCGCCAGGGTGCTGCTATTGGCAGCACCCTGTGGCGGTGCCGCTGGGCGCGGCGCCGCGTGCAGCAAAGTGCTGCACGCGGCGCTGCCTGGCCGCGCGCAGGCGCACGCGGCAGGGCCGCGCGCAAGTGCGCGCGGCGCTGCCTGGCCGCGCGCAGGGGCGCGCGGCAGGGCCGCGCGCAGGTGCGCGCGGCACCTTCTGGCCGCGCGCAGGGGCGCGCGGCAGGGCCGCGCGTAGGGGCGCGCGCACCTCCTGGCCGCGCGCGGCGGGTGCGCGCGGCAGCGCCGCGCGCAGGGGCGCGCGGCAGGGCCGCGCGCGTGCGCGCGGCACCTTCTGGCCGCGCGCAGGGGCGCGCGGCAGGGCCGCGCGCGTGCGCGCCGGCATCTCCTGGCCGCGCGCGGGTGCGCGCGGCAGGGCCGCGCGCGTGCGCGCGGCATCTCCTGGCCGCGCGCGGGTGCGCGCGGCAGGGCCGCGCGCGGGGGCGCGCGGCAGGGCCGCGCGCGGGCCTGCGTGGGCCGCGCGGGCCGCGCGCAGGCCTGCGCAGGCGCGCGGCCGCGCGCAGCGCAGTGGGCTGCGCGCGGGCCCGCGCGCAGCGCCTCTGGGCACTGCGAGCAGCGCCGCTGGGCACCGCGCGCAGCGCCGCTGGGCGCTGTGCGCAGCGCCGCTGGGCGCTGCGCGGTGCGCTCCGGCACCGCGCAGCGGGTCGCTGCGCGGCGCCGCTTGGTTGGGCGCCGTGCGGCGGGCCTCCCTCGTCGCGCGGCTGGTTTTTCGCCGCTCGGCGTGCTTCCGGGACAGCGGTGGCGCCTCGGTTTGCGTGCCGGCGCCGTTGGTTCCCACCGTCGGCCGCTGTTTTTTCGCAAGGGGTTCTCGCGCAGTTTTTGCGCAGGTTTTCGCGCCGTTTCGCGCAGGTTTTCGCGCAGTTTTTGCGCAGGTTTTCGCGCCGTTTCGCGCAGGTTTTCGCGCAGTTTTTGCGCAGGTTTTCGCGCCGTTTCGCGCAGGTTTTCGCGCAGTTTTTGCGCAGGTTTTCGCGCCGTTTCGCGCAGGTTTTCGCGCAGTTTTTGCGCTGGTTTTCGCGCCGTTTCGCGCAGGTTTTCGCGCAGTTTTCGCGCAGGTTTTCGCGCCGTTTCGCGCAGGTTTTCGCGCAGATTTCGCGCAGGTTTTCGTCGTTTTTCGCGAGCAGGTTGCGAGCAGTTTCGCAAGCGGTTTCGCTGTTTTCGCTCGCTGATTTCGCGCAGTTTTCGCTGGTTTTTCGCAAGCTGTTTTTGAGCAGTTTTTGCGCCGACGGAGCTGTTTTCGCCGTCGGGCGCTGGTTTTCACCGACGGGCTGTTTTTCGCCGTCGGGCGCTGATTTTTCGCTGACGGAGGCTGTTTTCGCCGACGGAAGCTGTTTTTCGCCGTCGGATGCTCGGTTTTGACCTTTTTGATTGATTTTGCGATTTCTTCGCTTCTGACAGCTTGCGGTGCGGTTTTTGCTTCCGCGGAGCGCGCGGTCGTGTGGTTGGTCGCCGCGTGCTCCGTTTTGCGTGCGGTTTCTGGCTTTGGGCTTCGTGTTGTGTGCGGACCCCTTGGAGGCCAGGTAAGCCCGCGGTGCCAATTACAAGTGTCGACGAGCAATTGGTGGCTTTCTAAGGTGGGTTGGTTTTCTCTCCAAGTCTACGGACTTCCTTCTAATTCTAATGTGTTAGGATTGCATGCTAGTTTAAGTGTTTTTCTTGGAACTTAACTAGCACCCCCGTCATATGTGCATGAGTTTGACCAGACCATTGTGAACCTTAATTTGGGCTAGGTTCCTTTATTCTTTAGACATCCCGCACTTTTCTTATCCTTCGGGACTTAGAGTTTCCTCGCCCGGGTAGTGGGCCGAGTGGTCAGAGTGTTGTGGGACGGGTGTTGCACTCGGGCCCGGGGGGCCGAGTGGGGGTCTGGTGGCTGGGTTAGGCCAGTGTTAGCATTTTGGGGGAGCCGTTTCAGATAAACGGTGGTCCCGGGGGTTTTCCTTTCCACTGTTCTTCTCGTCACCACCAGGTTGGGATCGTGGTGCACGTGTGTTAGCAGGACCTTGAACCCAGAACCTTTTTGGATAAATACATGATTTTGGTCAGCCAATGTTTCTTCCAAGCCTCGCAAGGTTGTCTGAGTCTGTTCTCGTCCGTTGGGACGAAGGCATCAGCTCTTCGAGGCTTGGGCATAAAACTTGATTTCAAAGGGTTTTCCTAAAAAGACTAAAAATCATTATAAAGATGGCTTTCTCTCAGATCGAATGATTTTCTGAAATAAATGACATGGTTTCTTATAAACTTATCCACTCGAGTGGATTCGAGTGATCTGGGTTCTAAGGGCTGCTTTCTCTCTTGGGGACGTAGATGTTAGTCTCCCTGGGTTTCGGACCCTTCGTAGATCTGGCCGTGGAGTAGCTCCGGCCGTGAGTTGAGTGTTGTGTTCAGTGGAGTTGTGTTGTGGGAGCCGTGGGTGAGACGGTGGTCCCAGCTGTGTAGTACCCTTCGTTGAGTGGGTCTGTGTTGTGAGATTGAGTCGTGGAGGGTTCTCCGACTGAGTTTGTGCTTTGAGCATCGGGATACCGATCTGTTTGATCGAGGACCACAGCCTGCAGGAGCCACTTGTGAGACAGTGATACTGATGAGATACTTGAGTTCGGTGGGGTCGCACCCCTCGAACCACGCCCCGGGTGCGTTGATGATTCCGAGCCTGATGAGGCTGCGATGATGATACCGAGCCTGACGAGGCTGCGATGATGCGCCTAGTTCATATACTAGTGGTCGCTTGATACCCCTGGCCGTGCTACCATGGGGTCACTGTGTGAGATATTGAGTTTGTCCGTTGGGACACCCTGGTTGATACACCAGGGGGCGCAGGCTTGACTCGACTGGACCCGGGTGGGCAGTCGCTGAGATTTGTGGTGTGCTGAGAGAGTGATGGTGTAGCATGTGTCATAGTAGAGCGTCTTGGGCTTAGTACTTGTGACATGTTGTCAGCTGTGAGTGACTGCATACCATCATCCATAGTCTCTTCTTGTTGAGCATTGTAGATAGAGGCATGATAGCTGTAGATTCTTTTCCAGCTTATTTATATTTCTCATCAGTCTTTTCTCTATCTTATGCCTCTGGTAGACTTAGTGGGCAGACCGTGGTTCTTGGAGACGGTACCCACTGAGAACTACTGTAGGATGTAGTTCTCACACCCTCTGTCGGTGACAGGTTGCTGAGGCTTTCTTCCGTTCCTGCTGTGCTTGACTGGACGGACCGAGGACAGGGAGTCGCGTGATAGTTCCCTACCAGCATTGTTACTTTAGAGAGAGGTAGTTGTACCATCCCGGATTGTGGGAGTTGGTTATGTTCTTGTTGCTATCTCCCATTTGGATTTGTAGATGTTGTGTAGGTGCACTTCTTTTTGTATCATCTGATTTTGGGAGATAGGCTATGGGTTGTAGCAGCTTTGTAGTTGAGAAAAAAATTTATAGTACAGCTTTTTTATCCGCTCTGATATCTGTGTAGCTGTAGTTTTGTCTTTTGCAGGCTAGACGCTTCGTCTGTACGGCAGTTTCCGTACAGATGGCGGATCTGTTAGCGAGCCCGGGTCGCAGTTTCGACCCCGGGGCGTGACATTTATCCACAGATCACAAAAGAGAATTTTCTCACCTTGAAGTTAAGAAGAAGTCCCAACTTGAATTTCTGAAAAAGACCTTGTATCCACGAAGTTATCTGCATTCCAAGGCGCATTGCTCAAATCCAAATTAAAACAGGGACTGCAGTAATCCATATAATAACACTTGAAAAGATTATTAATTTTACCTAACCAAACGTGCTCCAAATCCTGCAAGAGAGGTACCATTGGATTCCTTGTCGAGAGTAGATACAAATTGAGCCAAAGAACTCCAAATTTCATGCTCGGATGAAGGAGAAAACCCATAAACACTTTGAACCATCCACCAAGTTCAATCTGTACATGACTGCAGCAAGGTGCTCCAAAGAACATGCTTAAACTCTAATAAAAACTCAGATCTGGGGAAAATGGTACATACCAATGTTGTAGATCTTCGAGTCCTGGAAATTTTCCCGCAAAAATCATCCAAATATTCCCATCCTACTGCCCATAAAGGCCAAAACACTGAGGACTGTTTAGGATTCCAGACTGAAATGAAGGGTTCCAAAGATGGCCATAAAACTCTGTCAAAACATGAGATCTGGGGGGAGAGTTGAATACAAAGATTGTAGCCTTACCTCTTGTGAAAACGTAGAACCAAAAATGAGCTCAAAACTCCAAGAAATGAGTCCTGGAGAATTTTTGCACTGAAACGCGACGGTGGAGCTCCGAAAATCCAGCAATGGTGCTTGTGCTCCATCATGGAGAAGAAGATGACCAAGCTAGCTCCAATGGCTCACCCAAGATGATGATTTTGAAGAAGAAACGTTGGTGATGCTCTGCACAAAACCCTCCAACAATCCATGGTCCATGGAGGAAGAAGGAGGAAGAAAAAGAAGAGGAAGAAGAAGAAAGGAAAAAAAATAATTAAAACAATCCTCTCTCTCTCCCTCTCCCACACTCCACCCCACGTGAAGTACGGCTGGCCCATCATGGCTAGCCATGTGGCAGCCTAGCATGCCTGATGGACCACACTCCCAACACCGAACCAATGGGGTGACGCCACGTGGCACCCCCGGTCCACAGCCTATTCATGCACCCAAAAAACCCCCTGAACTTCCGGTTGCCCGTTTTCGCTCATCCGGACTCCGAAAAATACAACCAAACAGCCGATTTCCAACATTTTTTCCGTGCTGAATCCAAATACGAAGTCCATTTTGCAAGAATCCATTTCTAAAAATTACGGGGGCATCCGAACACACCAACTCGATCCATTTTTCGCGCTGAGTCCGGTTTTGAAGTCCGATTTGCGCGCAAAGCCTCCACACTCAACAAAAGGCTTCCAGAAGCTGCCGAACCAACAGTAATCCTTACGTGGGAATTTCGGGTCCTCACATCCTCCCCCACTAAAAGAAAGTTTCGTCCTCGAAACTGGCACAACTCAAAAGGAGTCTCAAAAACTAAGGGTAGGTACTCAACACCACCGTCTCCAGCTCCTAAGTCACCACTCACTCCCCGTGATTACTCCTCAACAACAACAACAACAGCAACAACCAGTACGGCATAGCCCGATTGCGCAATTCCCTCACTTCACGAGCCAAAATTCGCAACGGGCGTCCCTCGTACTCCACACACTCACAGATCTCAAACAGAGCGAGTCAATCACGGGCGAGGGATCCAAAAGTGTAACACTCCCGAGCTGAGATGCGGAAAAACCTCAGGGACTCCAAAAATGTGGGAAAAAGAAAGAATAACCAGTGCCACATGCACCAACACCACACCCTAGTGTCCACTCAACCAGGGCGACCAGGAACACACCCACACGATCATCCAAGAGGGAAAGAATCCAACCAACTGGGGTCCTCACTCGGTCACTTCCGGATCCAAACCACCCGAGTGGACTACTCAACATGCTATTATAGCCCCAACGAGCTCACGGGTCGAAGTCGACCTCTCTACTGGTAAAGAACACCCTGATGGTGGCTAAACCGTCGGTGAACGTGACTGAAAGCTGGCTAGAAAGGCGATCATAATGCTGATGCTCAAGCTCACGGTCAAAAGTCTGAACAATCGGCGACAAGCCGAGAAAATCCCACTCGAGATTCTAAAAGCTGAAATCGGTGCTGGTGTCAGTCTCATTATCCGTCCGCCAAGCTCTCCTGGCACTGCCCAGTCCAAGAAGCTCCTCACCTCGATAATAATTGTCGATCTCGGCCAATTTCCAATTAGTATCCATATTGGCCGGATTTCCACCGCCGCCCCTACGGCTAACACAATGTGACCCACGAAGGTAAGCTTCAGAAGCTAAAACTTATATCTCAATAACTTGGCATACAGCTTCATCCACACAGGCACGGTAGCACATCTCCAAGTGCCCCTCGTGCTCCAAGTCGCTCTGGGAGTAAATCAAATATCCTCGGGGAACATCACTCCCAAGCTGTCCAAGTATATCTGGAACACACAATTCCTCAGATCTTGAAGACAACAGGGCATTAATTATTCCATTTGGCCCACTGTTCGCTCATAATGCCTCTACCAGATCCTGAATGCCATCTAGGCAAAGTCCTTGGCTGTCTAATTCCAAGTAGGTACTCGCATCATACAATAACTGTCAGAGTATGACTCCAACACAAGGCTCTAGATACCACCCGGACCTGTCTACACTCGAACCATAAAAGGATCCTCACAGTCGTGTATCAATGACGTGGCATCACCACCGCATACCAACGGCGTGGCACTAGATCAAGCAGAACCCTCGAACCATCAGATCCTGCAACTGCGCCATCAGCTCTCTCAGCTCTACTGGCGATATCCAATGAGGTGCTGTCAAGGGTGGCGCGGTTCCCCGAACCACGTCAAACGCAATCTCTATCTCCCTAACCGGCGGTATTATCAACAGCTCAGGTGAAATCACACCCGGGGTCTCAGGGGCAACAAAGATATCCTTGAGTCCCGGTGCCATCGTAAGCACCTCTCACACTGTCACTAAAACCTGTGTGCTCTAACAATCTCAACAACCAAGCCTCCTCTCGTCTGCCTCGCATAAAGTCAACGTCCTCTTTCTCCTCAGTCCAAATATCCTGTGGCATTGTACCAAACAATCTCAAGCACAGGGTCAAAATACCGAACTACCACAATTACCAATAAACCTGTCGGTAACTCATAGTCTCAGCTGCACTGGACATGACCCACAAGCCTCCTCCACATGCACAACACTAACAGGAACCTGTACCTCAAGTGCACGTGGTAACAAATCTGCCTCTAGCCCATGCAGGAATGCAACATGCTCTAACCCCGACTGCTGTGATGAAATCACACCCGCGACAACTCAATCCACTACCGTGGCGCCCTCCAACCGGGCGGCACAGATTCATCCGCTCGACGCAAATGGTCGTCGCTCAGTCTGCTAGAAAAATCACGACTAATCACAAAGGGGATCACGACCTCTGTCTCTGCTCACACTGAGGCGACTGATACGGTCCTCCACAGGTAGCAAACCCACGCTACCGCTGCGCTACTCTGATATAGATGCTGATACTGCCATCGGGGTCCACCCGATCTCTGGCGTCTCGGGAACTCGTTATCCTGGGAAAAGAAATCAGAAATGTCTCTGCCAGCCAATCTGTCCTCCAAAGGCCCCGACTCAATCTTACGAGTCGGGGTGGTTCATCTGCCAAATCTGGCTGAATAGATCGATCATGTCCCCTCAGCTCACCAGCTGTCAACTATCCACCCTGCCTCGGTGCCTCGACACTAAACATTGACACAGAGGGGGCTACTCGCTCCATCGGTGCCACAGAAATCCCTACCACTGAGGATACTGCAACCGGGTGGTCTCAGAAGGAAGCACTGTCGAGCTGCCCGCTGCTCCGACAACTGTATCATCCTATCCGCTGCTCACTCTGCCGCCGATATGCCACTGCCAATCCTGTCATCTGGGTCCGGAGCTCTCTGACCTCGATCTAGGTATCCGGCCCGAAACTCCCTATCCTGGCCCACAAGCTGCAATAGGGTGCACACGGGTCAGAACTCTGCGCCAGGGAGACACCGCTCACTGCGACAAACCACACAACAGAACACACAACAAGCACTCGACCCAATCCAGCGAAAGTCTAAGACATGTCACCCATTCCATAACATTATGTTGTCTGCAAGCCAACATAATCGTTTAGGAGAATAAACATGCCAATCGCTCGTCCCGTCCCTTGGGAGAGGTATGAAACTCAATCAGGACTCTCGCTATAAGTCACGACTCTCACGAAGTCAACCAAGGGTCAAACCATAAGCCTAGGGTTTCTAAGTCCACCATGACCTACAACCTAGGCTCTGATACCAACCTAATCTGTCATGCCCCGGGGGTCGAAACTGCGACCCGGGCTCGCTAACAGATCCGCCACCTATGCGAAACCCCGCATAGGCGAAGCGTCCAACCTGCAAAGTATCATCTAATAACTAAACATATATCAGAGCTGAAGAAAAACTGCTATAATAAAAACCTGAATCACTGTACAACCGAAGAATAAAAGTACAATATCAATCTCCCAAAAATGATGATACAATAATCTGATCCACCGAAACTGTAATACAAGTAAAAGCCACCTATACAACATCTATAAATCCAAAAAGGGAGATAACTAAAATAATAAAATACAACTGAGTACAGTGAAACCCACAATCCGGGTTGGTACACCTATCCTACTGTAGAAATCAACACTGGTAGGGATCTATCTCGCGACTCCCTCGCCTCGAACTGTCAACCGAAGATCCGCAACTCCCGCAGCAGACACTGCAAAACAAAGGGAGGAAAGGGGAAAAACAACAATGGGGGGTGAGAACCACTAGTAAAACCAGTAGCCTCCCCCTGTGGGTAATGCCTCAAACCCCGACGTACCCACAAGGACTACCAGAGGCAAAAGGAAAGGAAGAGAGGTGGTAAGCTATAAATAGAAATACTGATAAAAGAGAGCTACCACTAAAATGCCTCTAAATGCCGAGCTAAAAGAATAGCTAAAAGTATGCCTGAGAAAGTCGAAGCCTGCCTGACCAAACCCAATCAATACACCAGTAAACACTGGTACTGCCTGCTCTGTCATCAATCTCACGAACTCAGTGTCTCCACTGTCCAAATGACCGGAACCCAACACGGTCTGACCGGCACCCAACACGGTCTAAAGCCTACTCCGGAGTGGCACTCGAGGGGAGCGACCCACACAAGTAAAGTATCTCAGTATCCAGTAACATAAGTATCATAAATCAGCAGGACTGGATCAAGACTCTAAGTAAGTGGGACAAACCATCCACTAAGGAAGCCCGATCCCTCACCTCCAATCTGATGTAATAATAATAACCCGGTCAACCGCCCACAGTTCGCGGTTGCCGTAATCCCTGCCATCAGGCCCTGCCTGTCCCAAATCCCCAGAAACCTGACTACACTATCACAAACCCCCTGCTCGCACCCGAGCCACAAATACCCAGAGTCTAAAATGAGAAGGAGAAAAGTATAAAGCATGGTTTCTCCTAAGTCAAGTCCAACATGATAGTGTAGCAGAAAAAGGTGGCCTATCTAGATGACCATACAAGCATGAAGATGTCCCAAGATGATGTAAAGTAAACGGGTGTCGATGTTCTTACATTTATTAGAGCATGCTATCCAAAATACATAATCAATCTCATAAAAGAATTGGATATTAACATATCATACATCAAGTCTACACAAGTATGCACCTTTCACATTTGGAAATAAATAGAGAATAGTATCCAACATGGTTTTCACCTAACATGAATCAGGAGATAAATGACAATCATTACTTTCATAAAGGGTGAGTCTCACATAGATAGATCAAGATTAATGTAGTCAGCTATTCTCACACAAACCACTAACCACCCTCAAAGGAAACATCCATTCACATATAGACTTGCCAAAGATCATTTAACATTATTTGAATATGGTCATTCAATCCACTATCACCAATGAATAGACTAAGGTTCAACAACTTTTATTAATCTCACATAGGATGCACATAGAATCCACCAACAACATTTATTTCCACATAGGCTAAATCGCCGACCATTCACAATATACAATCTCACGCAAAATAGTCTAAGGATCAACCATTATGGTAAATATCACAAGATGTAGAAGGAAAATCTACAAGGTCAATTATTCTCATGTGGATAAGTCAAGAAACATTTAACATATAACCTCTCATGACATAGGTTCAAGAATCATCAATAAGATCACCCTCACTTACCCTGAATAGCCATTCACACTTAGCCCATATGACATTCACATAAAGTCATAACAATCCCTTCCTACATAGCAACCATATCCTTCACATAAATCAACTAAAATCATTTACACATAACTATCACCATCATTCACCATAATTAGGTTAACCATTCATCACAAAGTGTAGGCTAAAGATTAATTTTCCAATTACCCTCACATAACATAGGTTAAAGGAGGATCACTTATAATCAACTTCATATGAGATAATACAACATCAATCAAACTATTCATTCACTCATGTATACACTGAGAATCAATTAACTTAATCTAAACATGGATATCCAAGCATATTATACCGAGGAGAAGAGAACATCAACCACAATGCCATGAGGGAAACCAATAGCCCGAGTGGGTAAATCGTTGTTTTCGGCAAAGCACAACCACCCACCTGAAACTTGACGATCCGCTGCCCGCCTTAGCTAAAATTTGCCGTGAGTAATCCTTATCCTCTCAGGAGTCCGATGCCACGAAAATCATCCAAATCCGCCTCACGGATTGGGCGCAATCACTGAAACAATGCACACTACGCACTCAAATTCCAGAATTTCAGCAAGTGCAACAAGGTTAAATAAAAAGTATGTGCAACCTCAAATACCTCAAAATGAAGTATCCAACAGTAAAACAAAGATCTCCTCTTTCATACAAATGTCTTCAAGTCCCCAAAAATCCACCATTAATTTTCCTTAACATTCAAACGAAGCAAAATTCACAATGCTGCCCAAAAACTGTTAACATAAACTTGCTAGCATTTCCAAGCTTAATTAGAGGCTTTTCCAAAGGGATTTATTGTAGAGTGCCGGGACTTTGGATAGCGCGCCGACCACACAGATGGCTTGGAGCAGAGAATTGCCTTGGGCATGTTGCATTTGAGTTTACAGTGGATGCCGGGTTGATTCGGATCAACGCGGAAGCTCCAGCTCGATTCGGGGTTTTTCCGGGCTTTGTAGGCGGATTGAGGATGAGATTGGAAATTTCCGACTTCACCGTGGAGCGCCGGAAATTCAGGAACACTTGGAACAGGTGTACTTTCAGATTACAGCGAGGTTCGGGAGGTTCCGGACTGACGCAGAGGGCCCGGAGGCAAAAAGTGAGTCGGAACTGGCAATTTTGGAGCCGGTAATTGATTTGAGCACCCCGACTCAACGGACGAGCTTTTTGAAGAGAAAAAGCTGTGGACACGTGTACTTTTGATTTACAGCGAGGTTCGGGAGGTTCCGGACTGACGCAGAGGGCCCGGAGGCAAAAAGTGAGTCGGAGCTGGCAATTTTGGAGCCGGTAATTGATTTGAGCACTCCGACTCAACGGACGAGCTTTTTGAAGAGAAAAAGCTGTGGACACGTGTACTTTTGATTTACAGCGAGGTTCGGGAGGTTCCGGACTGACGCGGAGGACCCGGAGGCAAAAAGTGAGTTGGAACTGGCAATTTTGGAGCCGGTAATTGATTTGAGCACCCCGCCTCAACGGATGAGCTTTTTGGAGAGAAAAAGCTGTGAGCGCGTGTATTTTCGATTTACAGCGGAGTTCGGGAGGTTCCGGGCAGCGGCGGAGAGCCCGAAGGCAAAAAGTGAGTTGGGGTTGGATTATTGGAATTAATTAATTAGCGGAATTAATTAATAAAGCTTTATGCTTTATATAAAGGCCCCAGCCTCCCTGTAGCAGCAGAGAAAGAAAGGAAAAGAGAAAGGAAAGGAAAAGAGAGGAAAAAGGAAGAAGAAGAAAAAGAAGAAAAAGGGGTTCGAGGCATTCGTGGATTTTTGGACACGCCGTTGGAAGCCGCGTGGAGCTCGTGGGTGTGCGGCGAGCATCGTCAAGGTAAGCAAATTCTGACTTTTGGGTTTTTTTTTGGAGGTTTATGCAGTTTTTGGAGTTTTGTGAGCTAGGAGGAATTTTTAATTGGGTTTTATATTGCTAAAATCGGATTTTCGGATTTATCGGATTTTTCGGAGCTTTTGTTGGTTTTGCCGTCGTCGGCGGCCGCGCGCGCGCGCGCAACGGCGCACGCGCGGCGCCAGGGTGCTGCTATTGGCAGCACCCTGTGGCGGTGCCGCTGGGCGCGGCGCCGCGTGCAGCAAAGTGCTGCACGCGGCGCTGCCTGGCCGCGCGCAGGCGCACGCGGCAGGGCCGCGCGCAAGTGCGCGCGGCGCTGCCTGGCCGCGCGCAGGGGCGCGCGGCAGGGCCGCGCGCAGGTGCGCGCGGCACCTTCTGGCCGCGGCGCAGGGGCGCGCGGCAGGGCCGCGCGCAGGGGCGCGCGGCACCTCCTGGCCGCGCGCGGGTGCGCGCGGCAGGGCCGCGCGCAGGGGCGCGCGGCAGGGCCGCGCGCGTGCGCGCGGCACCTTCTGGCCGCGCGCAGGGGCGCGCGGCAGGGCCGCGCGCGTGCGCGCGGCATCTCCTGGCCGCGCGCGGGTGCGCGCGGCAGGGCCGCGCGAGGCGCAGTGGGCTGCGCGCGGGCCCGCGCGCAGCGCCTCTGGGCGCTGCGCGCAGCGCCGCTGGGCACCGCGCGCAGCGCCGCTGGGCGCCGCGCGCAGCGCCGCTGGGCGCTGCGCGGTGCGCTCCGGCACCGCGCAGCGGGTCGCTGCGCGGCGCCGCTTGGTTGGGCGCCGTGCGGCGGGCCTCCCTCGTCGCGCGGCTGGTTTTTCGCCGCTCGGCGTGCTTCCGGGACAGCGGTGGCGCCTCGGTTTGCGTGCCGGCGCCGTTGGTTCCCACCGTCGGCCGCTGTTTTTTCGCAAGGGGTTCTCGCGCAGTTTTTGCGCAGGTTTTCGCGCCGTTTCGCGCAGGTTTTCGCGCAGTTTTTGCGCAGGTTTTCGCGCCGTTTCGCGCAGGTTTTCGCGCAATTTTTGCGCAGGTTTTCGCGCCGTTTCGCGATGGTTTTCGCGCAGTTTTTGCGCAGGTTTTCGCGCCGTTTCGCGCAGGTTTTCGCGCAGTTTTTGCGCTGGTTTTCGCGCCGTTTCGCGCAGGTTTTCGCGCAGTTTTCGCGCAGGTTTTCGCGCCGTTTCGCGCAGGTTTTCGCGCAGATTTCGCGCAGGTTTTCGTCGTTTTTCGCGAGCAGGTTGCGAGCAGTTTCGCAAGCGGTTTCGCTGTTTTCGCTCGCTGATTTCGCGCAGTTTTCGCTGGTTTTTCGCAAGCTGTTTTTGAGCAGTTTTTGCGCCGACGGAGCTGTTTTCGCCGTCGGGCGCTGGTTTTCGCCGACGGGCTGTTTTACGCCGTCGGGCGCTGATTTTTCGCTGACGGAGGCTGTTTTCGCCGACGGAAGCTGTTTTTCGCCGTCGGATGCTCGGTTTTGACCTTTTTGATTGATTTTGCGATTTCTTCGCTTCTGACAGCTTGCGGTGCGGTTTTTGCTTCCGCGGAGCGCGCGGTCGTGTGGTTGGTCGCCGCGTGCTCCGTTTTGCGTGCGATTTTTGGCTTTGGGCTTCGTGTTGCGTGCGGACCCCTTGGAGGCCAGGTAAGCCCGCGGTGCCAATTGCAAGTGTCGACGAGCAATTGGTGGCTTTCTAAGGTGGGTTGGTTTTCTCTCCAAGTCTACGGACTTCCTTCTAATTCTAATGTGTTAGGATTGCATGCTAGTTTAAGTGTTTTCTTGGAACTTAACTAGCACCCCCGTCATATGTGCATGAGTTTGACCAGACCATTGTGAACCTTAATTTGGGCTAGGTTCCTTTATGCTTTAGACATCCCGCACTTTTCTTATCCTTCGGGACTTAGAGTTTCCTCGCCCGGGTAGTGGGCCGAGTGGTCAGAGTGTTGTGGGACGGGTGTTGCACTCGGGCCCGGGGGGCCGAGTGGGGTCTGGTGGCTGGGTTAGGCCAGTGTTAGCATTTTGGGGAGCCGTTTCAGATAAACGGTGGTCCCGGGGGTTTTCCTTTCCACTGTTCTCCTCGTCACCACCAGGTTGGGATCGTGGTGCACGTGTGTTAGCAGGACCTTGAACCCAGAACCTTTTTGGATAAATACATGATTTTGGTCAGCCAATGTTTCTTCCAAGCCTCGCAAGGTTGTCTGAGTCTGTTCTCGTC
Source organism: Tillandsia leiboldiana (assembly GCA_029204045.2). NCBI lineage: Eukaryota > Viridiplantae > Streptophyta > Magnoliopsida > Poales > Bromeliaceae > Tillandsia > Tillandsia leiboldiana. The sequence goes on along the minus strand of CM055064.1, from coordinate 35,674,390 downwards.
CGTTGGGACGAAGGCATCAGCTCTTCGAGGCTTGGGCATAAAACTTGATTTCAAAGGGTTTTCCTAAAAAGACTAAAAATCATTATAAAGATGGCTTTCTCTCAGATCGAATGATTTTCTGAAATAAATGACATGGTTTCTTATAAACTTATCCACTCGAGTGGATTCGAGTGATCTGGGTTCTAAGGGCTGCTTTCTCTCTTGGGGACGTAGATGTTAGTCTCCCTGGGTTTCGGACCCTTCGTAGATCTGGCCGTGGAGTAGCTCCGGCCGTGAGTTGAGTGTTGTGTTCAGTGGAGTTGTGTTGTGGGAGCCGTGGGTGAGACGGTGGTCCCAGCTGTGTAGTACCTTCGTTGAGTGGGTCTGTGTTGTGAGATTGAGTCGTGGAGGGTTCTCCGACTGAGTTTGTGCTTTGAGCATCGGGATACCGATCTGTTTGATCGAGGACCACAGCCTGCAGGAGCCACTTGTGAGACAGTGATACTGATGAGATACTTGAGTTCGGTGGGGTCGCACCCCTCGAACCACGCCCCGGGTGCGTTGATGATTCCGAGCCTGATGAGGCTGCGATGATGATACCGAGCCTGACGAGGCTGCGATGATGCGCCTAGTTCATATACTAGTGGTCGCTTGATACCCCTGGCCGTGCTACCATGGGGTCACTGTGTGAGATATTGAGTTTGTCCGTTGGGACACCCTGGTTGATACACCAGGGGGCGCAGGCTTGACTCGACTGGACCCGGGTGGGCAGTCGCTGAGATTTGTGATGTGCTGAGAGAGTGATGGTGTAGCATGTGTCATAGTAGAGCGTCTTGGGCTTAGTACTTGTGACATGTTGTCAGCTGTGAGTGACTGCATACCATCATCCATAGTCTCTTCTTGTTGAGCATTGTAGATAGAGGCATGATAGCTGTAGATTCTTTTCCAGCTTATTTATATTTCTCATCAGTCTTTTCTCTATCTTATGCCTCTGGTAGACTTAGTGGGCAGACCGTGGTTCTTGGAGACGGTACCCACTGAGAACTACTGTAGGATGTAGTTCTCACACCCTCTGTCGGTGACAGGTTGCTGAGGCTTTCTTCCGTTCCTGCTGTGCTTGACTGGACGGACCGAGGACAGGGAGTCGCGTGATAGTTCCCTACCAGCATTGTTACTTTAGAGAGAGGTAGTTGTACCATCCCGGATTGTGGGAGTTGGTTATGTTCTTGTTGCTATCTCCCCTTTGGATTTGTAGATGTTGTGTAGGTGCACTTCTTTTTGTATCATCTGATTTTGGGAGATAGGCTATGGGTTGTAGCAGCTTTGTAGTTGAGAAAAAAATTTATAGTACAGCTTTTTTATCCGCTCTGATATCTGTGTAGCTGTAGTTTTGTCTTTTGCAGGCTAGACGCTTCGTCTGTACGGCAGTTTCCGTACAGATGGCGGATCTGTTAGCGAGCCCGGGTCGCAGTTTCGGCCCGGGGCGTGACAGATTAGAGTGGTATCAGAGCCTAGGTTATAGGTCATTGAGGACTTAGAAACCCTAGGCTTGTGGTTGGACATTAGGATGACTACGTGAGAGTCGTGACTTTTAGCGAGAGTCCAGATTGAGTTTTTACCTCTCCCGCGGGTTGGGATGAGAGATTTGATATGTTATTCTCTCAAAGTGATTATGTTGGCTGCAGACAACATAATACTTTAGGAAGGATAACAAATTTTAGACTCTCGCTGGATTGGGTCGTATGGTTGTTGTGTCCTGATGTTTGTTTTGTTTCAGTTACTTGCGAGGCCGCCGAGACGTCGTGCAGCGACGAGCGGGCGTTTGACCTCAGCTGAGGAGCCCGGACGGCGGGCTGCCGAGCAGGCTAGGCAGGGTGAGGTACAGGATCTGCGGGCTCAGGGGGCCCAGATGTCGGAGGCGTTGCGGCGCCAGGTGAAGAACATGGAGCGTGTGTTGCGCATGTTTGAGCTGAGAGCATCTCCCGGGGTATTGCCAGTAGTACTCCAGTCGCGACATTGTCGATTTCGACCCTGGTCGCACCACTGATGGTGCAGGAGCAGCGAGAGGTCGCCAACCGGTTATTCTACTTCATCCAGTTCCATCCCCTGCAGATTTTGGGATTTAAGTTGGGGGCCTTGGGAGGCCGAGAACCGGATCGCTGCTATGGAAAAGCTGTTCAAGGATTGTTCATCCAGGAAAAGCATCAGGGCGCGGGATCTTGCGCCTTTCGTTTGGGACGCCGAGAGTTGGTGGCGTCGGGTTCGTCCTGTTGGACCACCGAGAGCGAGTTTCCGCGATGGTGGAGCAGTGGGCCCCTTGTCACCCAGGATGAGGTTTAGAGGTTGATTTTGTTGAGAGGGGACTGCACCTGGATATTTATCTCATTGTGTATTCTCGGCGAGTGCCGACCGTAGATGCAGCGATTGGGCATGTGCGATGGATTGACCGGGGATCACTGATCACGTCCAGGAGGGACGGAGATTGAGGGACTAGCTCCAGAGAGAGAGTCTTCCGGTATGGCCTGAATTCGGGTTAGCGGAGTGGATCGAGGTTGCCATGGTGCCAGCCCCAGGATCTGTGTCTCAGAGGAGATAGAGACCTGGGGGTTCTCGGCGGTTGAGGTGCCGAGATAGTGGATTGGAGACCGAGTTAGTGGTCGACATGGTTATGGAACCTTGCAGCCGGGGCTGTGCCCGGTTAGTGTTCTGAACCCGGTAGGGGCTTTTTGAGCTTGCCTTGCGGTCAAGTGGATTGGCTGAGGCCTGTGATTGTTAGTATCTGAAGAATCGAGTTCTCCAGCTGTGTTTGAACGGGTTAGCAGCCGGACCCGTCGTGGACATTTGGATTTGTTTCCGAAGTGGCTTAGAGCTTCAAGATCACTGGAGGTTAGGGCAGCAACTCCGAGAGGGGAGTTGTCGGTTGCCTAATCGAGGGATGTACCTGCGAGACTTGATTGTTTTGGTTGCTAAGGAGCAACGGAGGAGTTTTGCCTCTTTGGAGACTTCGATTTTTGGAAGCCACCAGCCGCAAAGGTTTATGTTTATAGACTTGAGTTTACGCGGGGAGTTTGGACCGTGATTTTCGGCTGATGGGAAGAAGTGTAATTGAACCCTCGCACTTTATCGGCTTTTCTTCGTTGGAGTCGAACAAGGATTTGAGCTATCTGAAGCAACCGAAGAAATTCTTACTTGTGAAGTTATGGAATTTATGGTTGAGTTGTTGGACTGTGGTTTTGGGTTGTGGCCACAGCAGGGACAACTTCAACATTGTTCTCTCATTGTTTTCCCGTTTTAACGCCGAAAATAGCAGCGGAATGTTAAATTTCGAAGGACTACTCTAGAAATGGAGGCGATGCTAGAACCGGTTCTGGTTTGATCGGGGTAAAGGCTTCGGTCCTTGGGAAATTTTGGGCTTTTCGCTACTTTCGGTTGCTTTTCTTTTGAAAGAGAGTTGGAGTTGTTGATTTTCTTTTTCTGTTGTAGTTTCTTGTGGTAGGGTGTGTGTTTTGGTTTCGAGGACGAAACCTTTTGAAGGAGGGGAGAATGTAGAGTGCTGGGACTTTGGATAGCGCACCGACCACACAGATGGCTTGGAGCAGAGAATTGCCTTGGGCATGTTGCATTTGAGTTTACAGTGGATGCCGGGTTGATTCGGATCAACGCGGAAGCTCCAGCTCGATTCGGGGTTTTTCCGGGCTTTGTAGGCCGATTGAGGATGAGATTGGAAATTTCCGACTTCACCGTGGAGCGCCGGAAATTCAGGAACACTTGGAACAGGTGTACTTTCAGATTACAGCGAGGTTCGGGAGGTTCCGGACTGACGCAGAGGGCCCGGAGGCAAAAAGTGAGTCGGAACTGGCAATTTTGGAGCCGGTAATTGATTTGAGCACCCCGACTCAACGGACGAGCTTTTTGAAGAGAAAAAGCTGTGGACACGTGTACTTTTGATTTACAGCGAGGTTCGGGAGGTTCCGGACTGACGCAGAGGGCCCGGAGGCAAAAAGTGAGTCGGAACTGGCAATTTTGGAGCCGGTAATTGATTTGAGCACTCCGACTCAACGGATGAGCTTTTTGAAGAGAAAAAGCTATGGACACGTGTACTTTTGATTTACAGCGAGGTTCGGGAGGTTCCGGACTGACGCGGAGGACCCGGAGGCAAAAAGTGAGTTGGAACTGGCAATTTTGGAGCCGGTAATTGATTTGAGCACCCCGCCTCAACGGATGAGCTTTTTGGAGAGAAAAAGCTGTGAGCGCGTGTATTTTCGATTTACAGCGGAGTTCGGGAGGTTCCGGGCAGCGGCGGAGAGCCCGAAGGCAAAAAGTGAGTTGGGGTTGGATTATTGGAATTAATTAATTAGCGGAATTAATTAATAAAGCTTTATGCTTTATATAAAGGCCCCAGCCTCCCTGTAGCAGCAGAGAAAGAAAGGAAAAGAGAAAGGAAAGGAAAAGAGAGGAAAAAGGAAGAAGAAGAAAAAGAAGAAAAAGGGGTTCGAGGCATTCGTGGATTTTTGGACTCGCCGTTGGAAGCCGCGTGGAGCTCGTGGGTGTGCGGCGAGCATCGTCAAGGTAAGCAAATTCTGACTTTTGGGTTTTTTTTTGGAGGTTTATGCAGTTTTTGGAGTTTTGTGAGCTAGGAGGAATTTTTAATTGGGTTTTATATTGCTAAAATCGGATTTTCGGATTTATCAGATTTTTCGGAGCTTTTGTTGGTTTTGCCGTCGCCGGCGGCCGCGCGCGCGCGCAACGGCGCACGCGCGGCACCAGGGTGCTGCTATTGGCAGCACCCTGTGGCGGTGCCGCTGGGCGCGGCGCCGCGTGCAGCAAAGTGCTGCACGCGGCGCTGCCTGGCCGCGCGCAGGCGCGCGCGGCAGGGCCGCGCGCAAGTGCGCGCGGCGCTGCCTGGCCGCGCGCAGGTGCGCGCGGCACCTTCTGGCCGCGCGCAGGGGCGCGCGGCAGGGCCGCGCGCAGGGGCGCGCGGCACCTCCTGGCCGCGCGCGGGTGCGCGCGGCAGGGCCGCGCGCAGGGGCGCGCGGCAGGGCCGCGCGCGTGCGCGCGGCACCTTCTGGCCGCGCGCAGGGGCGCGCGGCAGGGCCGCGCGCAGGGGCGCGCGGCAGGGCCGCGCGCGTGCGCGCGGCATCTCCTGGCCGCGCGCGGGTGCGCGCGGCAGGGTCGCGCGCAGGGGCGCGCGGCAGGGCCGCGCGCGTGGCGCGCGGCATCTCCTGGCCGCGCGCGGGTGCGCGCGGCAGGGCCGCGCGCAGGGGCGCGCGGCAGGGCCGCGCGCGTGCGCGCGGCACCTTCTGGCCGCGCGCAGGGGCGCGCGGCAGGGCCGCGTGCGGGCCTGCGTGGGCCGCGCGGGCCGCGCGCGGGCCTGCGCAGGCGCGCGGCCGCGCGCAGCGCAGTGGGCTGCGCGCGGGCCCGCGCGCAGCGCCGCTGGGCGCCGCGCGCAGCGCCGCTGGGCGCCGCGCGCAGCGCCGCTGGCGCCGCGCGCAGCGCCGCTGGGCGCTGCGCGGTGCGCTCCGGCACCGCGCAGCGGGTCGCTGCGCGGCGCCGCTTGGTTGGGCGCCGTGCGGCGGGCCTCCCTCGTCGCGCGGCTGGTTTTTCGCCGCTCGGCGTGCTTCCGGGACAGCGGTGGCGCCTCGGTTTGCGTGCCGGCGCCGTTGGTTCCCACCGTCGGCCGCTGTTTTTTCGCAAGGGGTTCTCGCGCAGTTTTTGCGCAGGTTTTCGCGCCGTTTCGCGCAGGTTTTCGCGCAGTTTTTGCGCAGGTTTTCGCGCCGTTTCGCGCAGGTTTTCGCGCAGTTTTTGCGCAGGTTTTCGCGCCGTTTCGCGCAGGTTTTCGCACAGTTTTTGCGCAGGTTTTCGCGCCGTTTCGCGATGGTTTTCGCGCAGTTTTCGCGCCGTTTCGTGCAGGTTTTCGCACAGTTTTTGCGCTGGTTTTCGCGCCGTTTCGCGCAGGTTTTCGCACAGTTTTCGCGCAGGTTTTCGCGCCGTTTCGCGCAGGTTTTCGCGCAGATTTCGCGCAGGTTTTCGTCGTTTTTCGCGAGCAGGTTGCGAGCAGTTTCGCAAGCGGTTTCGCTGTTTTCGCTCGCTGATTTCGCACAGTTTTCGCTGGTTTTTCGCAAGCTGTTTTTGAGCAGTTTTTGCGCCGACGGAGCTGTTTTCGCCGTCGGGCGCTGGTTTTCGCCGACGGGCTGTTTTTCGCCGTCGGGCGCTGATTTTTCGCTGACGGAGGCTGTTTTCGCCGACGGAAGCTGTTTTTCACCGTCGGATGCTCGGTTTTGACCTTTTTGATTGATTTTGCGATTTCTTCGCTTCTGACAGCTTGCGGTGCGGTTTTTGCTTCCGCGGAGCGCGCGGTCGTGTGGTTGGTCGCCGCGTGCTCCGTTTTGCGTGCGGTTTCTGGCTTTGGGCTTCGTGTTGCGTGCGGACCCCTTGGAGGCCAGGTAAGCCCGCGGTGCCAATTGCAAGTGTCGACGAGCAATTGGTGGCTTTCTAAGGTGGGTTGGTTTTCTCTCCAAGTCTACGGACTTCCTTCTAATTCTAATGTGTTAGGATTGCATGCTAGTTTAAGTGTTTTCTTGGAACTTAACTAGCACCCCCGTCATATGTGCATGAGTTTGACCAGACCATTGTGAACCTTAATTTGGGCTAGGTTCCTTTATGCTTTAGACATCCCGCACTTTTCTTATCCTTCGAGACTTAGAGTTTCCTCGCCCGGGTAGTGGGCCGAGTGGTCAGAGTGTTGTGGGACGGGTGTTGCACTCGGGCCCGGGGGGCCGAGTGGGGTCTGGTGGCTGGGTTAGGCCAGTGTTAGCATTTTGGGGAGCCGTTTCAGATAAACGGTGGTCCCGGGGGTTTTCCTTTCCACTGTTCTTCTCGTCACCACCAGGTTGGGATCGTGGTGCACGTGTGTTAGCAGGACCTTGAACCCAGAACCTTTTTGGATAAATACATGATTTTGGTCAGCCAATGTTTCTTCCAAGCCTCGCAAGGTTGTCTGAGTCTGTTCTCGTCCGTTGGGACGAAGGCATCAGCTCTTCGAGGCTTGGGCATAAAACTTGATTTCAAAGGGTTTTCCTAAAAAGACTAAAAATCATTATAAAGATGGCTTTCTCTCAGATCGAATGATTTTCTGAAATAAATGACATGGTTTCTTATAAACTTATCCACTCGAGTGGATTCGAGTGATCTGGGTTCTAAGGGCTACTTTCTCTCTTGGGGACGTAGATGTTAGTCTCCCTGGGTTTCGGACCCTTCGTAGATCTGGCCGTGGAGTAGCTCCGGCCGTGAGTTGAGTGTTGTGTTCAGTGGAGTTGTGTTGTGGGAGCCGTGGGTGAGACGGTGGTCCCAGCTGTGTAGTACCTTCGTTGAGTGGGTCTGTGTTGTGAGATTGAGTTGTGGAGGGTTCTCCGACTGAGTTTGTGCTTTGAGCATCGGGATACCGATCTGTTTGATCGAGGACCACAGCCTGCAGGAGCCACTTGTGAGACAGTGATACTGATGAGATACTTGAGTTCGGTGGGGTCGCACCCCTCGAACCACGCCCCGGGTGCGTTGATGATTCCGAGCCTGATGAGGCTGCGATGATGATACCGAGCCTGACGAGGCTGCGATGATGCGCCTAGTTCATATACTAGTGGTCGCTTGATACCCCTGGCCGTGCTACCATGGGGTCACTGTGTGAGATATTGAGTTTGTCCGTTGGGACACCCTGGTTGATACACCAGGGGGCGCAGGCTTGACTCGACTGGACCCGGGTGGGCAGTCGCTGAGATTTGTGATGTGCTGAGAGAGTGATGGTGTAGCATGTGTCATAGTAGAGCGTCTTGGGCTTAGTACTTGTGACATGTTGTCAGCTGTGAGTGACTGCATACCATCATCCATAGTCTCTTCTTGTTGAGCATTGTAGATAGAGGCATGATAGCTGTAGATTCTTTTCCAGCTTATTTATATTTCTCATCAGTCTTTTCTCTATCTTATGCCTCTGGTAGACTTAGTGGGCAGACCGTGGTTCTTGGAGACGGTACCCACTGAGAACTACTGTAGGATGTAGTTCTCACACCCTCTGTCGGTGACAGGTTGCTGAGGCTTTCTTCCGTTCCTGCTGTGCTTGACTGGACGGACCGAGGACAGGGAGTCGCGTGATAGTTCCCTACCAGCATTGTTACTTTAGAGAGAGGTAGTTGTACCATCCCGGATTGTGGGAGTTGGTTATGTTCTTGTTGCTATCTCCCCTTTGGATTTGTAGATGTTGTGTAGGTGCACTTCTTTTTGTATCATCTGATTTTGGGAGATAGGCTATGGGTTGTAGCAGCTTTGTAGTTGAGAAAAAAATTTATAGTACAGCTTTTTTATCCGCTCTGATATCTGTGTAGCTGTAGTTTTGTCTTTTGCAGGCTAGACGCTTCGTCTGTACGGCAGTTTCCGTACAGATGGCGGATCTGTTAGCGAGCCCGGGTCGCAGTTTCGACCCCGGGGCGTGACATTTATCCATAGATCACAAAAGAGAATTTTCTCACCTTGAAGTTAAGAAGAAGTCCCAACTTGAATTTCTGAAAAAGACCTTGTATCCACGAAGTTATCTGCATTCCAAGGCGCATTGCTCAAATCCAAATTAAAACAGGGACTGCAGTAATCCATATAATAACACTTGAAAAGATCATTAATTTTACCTAACCAAACGTGCTCCAAATCCTGCAAGAGAGGTACCATTGGATTCCTTGTCGAGAGTAGATACAAATTGAGCCAAAGAACTCCAAATTTCATGCTCGGATGAAGGAGAAAACCCATAAACACTTTGAACCATCCACCAAGTTCAATCTGTACATGACTGCAGCAAGGTGCTCCAAAGAACATGCATAAACTCTAATAAAAACTCAGATCTGGGGAAAATGGTACATACCAATGTTGTAGATCTTCGAGTCCTGGAAATTTTCCCGCAAAAATCATCCAAATATTCCCATCCTACTGCCCATAAAGGCCAAAACACTGAGGACTGTTCAGGATTCCAGACTGAAATGAAGGGTTCCAAAGATGGCCATAAAACTCTGTAAAAACATGATATCTGGGGGGAGAGTTGAATACAAAGATTGTAGCCTTACCTCTTGTGAAAACGTAGAACCAAAAATGAGCTCAAAACTCCAAGAAATGAGTCCTGGAGAATTTTTGCACTGAAACGCGACGGTGGAGCTCCGAAAATCCAGCAATGGTGCTTGTGCTCCATCATGGAGAAGAAGATGACCAAGCTAGCTCCAATGGCTCACCCAAGATGATGATTTTGAAGAAGAAACGTTGGTGATGCTCTGCACAAAACCCTCCAACAATCCATGGTCCATGGAGGAAGAAGGAGGAAGAAAAAGAAGAGGAAGAAGAAGAAAGGAAAAAAAATAATTAAAACAATCCTCTCTCTCTCCCTTTCCCACACTCCACCCCACGTGAAGTACGGCTGGCCCATCATGGCTAGCCATGTGGCAGCCTAGCATGCCTGATGGACCACACTCCCAACACCGAACCAATGGGGTGACGCCACGTGGCACCCCCGGTCCACAGCCTATTCATGCACCCGAAAAACCCCCTGAACTTCCGGTTGCCCGTTTTCGCTCATCCGGACTCCGAAAAATACAACCAAACAGCCGATTTCCAACATTTTTCCGTGCTGAATCCAAATACGAAGTCCATTTTGCAAGAATCCATTTCTAAAAATTACGGGGGCATCCGAACACACCAACTCGATCCATTTTTCGCGCTGAGTCCGGTTTTGAAGTCCGATTTGCGCGCAAAGCCTCCACACTCAACAAAAGGCTTCCAGAAGCTGCCGAACCAACAGTAATCCTTACGTGGGAATTTCGGGTCCTCACAATAAATATAATCTGTCTATTGCATGCTAAGTCTCTAGTTCAACAAGCATGTACAATTATCAGGTAAACATCAATCCACATGATCTAGGCCGTTTCCATGCTTACCTCTCGCTCATATTGGTTGCACATTAAATTAGGCATGCTATCAATCATAGAGGGTGACATTCCCACAGGTAAGCTTATCTTAACCATACATCACTACAAGAAAATTTATCTATTGTGGCGAAACTAATGGCCACAATAATATACAAATTGGTCACAAAATACTTATTGTGGCCAAATTAGCTTCACCACAACGTCGCCACAATAGGACTGCTGCAAAAGGTTATTGTGGCCAAAATTTTAATTCGCCACAAAAAGCACTATGAATTTGCGGCGATAGACTTCGTCACAAAACTTCTAACCTCCTCTACAAAAGGTTACCATATGGCTACAGATAGTGATTAAAATAATAATTAATATTGTTGAGTTATGAATCCCAAAGGATCTAAATAGGTACTATCAAACAACTAGAGGGGGGGTGAATAGGTGTAATACTTAAAAACTCAATCTCAGTGCAAAATAAAAACCAATGCGGAAAATAAAAACAGCACACCGAGATTTACGTGGAAACTCCAATCCAGGAGAAAAACCACGGGACCAACACGCAATAACAATCCACTAAGAATAGAAGAATAACAAGGTGATTACCGACTCCACGGACTCAACCCCTCCTTCAGCTTCTTCGGACCTTGCGCTGACCGGTTGGATATCCGCGCAATAACAATCCCTAAGAAAAGAAGAATAACAAGGTGATTACCGTCTCCACGGATTTAACCCCTCCTTCAATTTCTTGGACCTCGCGCTCCACCGATTTGCCCGTCCACTGCTCACGTTCGAATCCACGAACGCACGCTTCGAATCCACGAAACGCCTTTAGCACACCGAATCCACGATGCCACGTCGAATCCACGACGCAAACTCAGTCGATAAGAATATTGACTTCGATGGTGATCCTTTGCTTAGATTATCAATGAAGAACCGTAGAAGAAATCTCTAAGCAAAGATTAGATCAATTCGACCAAAGATATGTTCTTGAAGGAACCATCAAATTGACCTAAAAGAGGCTATAAAGAAGAACGATGAAAACCTAGCCTCTAGGGTTGCTCTCAAGAGTTTTATAAAAAGATCGGCCGTAGCTCCCACGTTTTTGAGAAACCCTAAGTGTCTATTTATAGTTTAGAAACCTTTGGAAAGAGATAAGAATCAAAAACTTACCTTATCTGGAAATTTTCAGGACGGCGATCCGGATCGGATTTACAGCGATCCCGATCGTCGTAACGAGATTGACGATTCCAGAAAACCAAGGGTTCGGGATCCGGATCGCATTGCCCGATCCGGATCGTTCATACAAATCAGAAAACTTAACATTCGGGATCCGGATCGGAAATTGCATGGATCCGGATCGAAGTCTTGTATGAAGCAACAACCTTCGGGATCCGGATCGTTGGCCCTGATCCGGATCCTGAACATGTCCGAACACCAGTTTTTGATTATTATGAAATTAAAAATTCTTCCAAGTGTTTCTATACTATAAGAAAGTATTCGGATCACCAAAATTATTTAGTTAACCATACCTGATCCTTTTGAATACTTTCTTCTTGAGATTGATGTAACTGATCCACAATTCTTCAACTTCAATCTTCAAGATTCAAGACACTGAGTGTCAACTTGAGCTCTTGTTGAATCTTCTCTAAGTCTTTGATTGCTGATTGACAATTTGATCCCTTTAAGACTCCGACTCAACTCACTGACTTGACTCACGAAATATGCCAATACCAAAATGCCGTAACAATCTCCCCCTTTGGCAATTTCGTGACAAAACCCAAAAATACATAAAAGCGCTCAAGTCACTTATCTTAAACCAAAAATCGAAATTCAATGTTATCACCAAAACATTGATTTTCTTTGCGTGAAAGATCCAATAAATACAAAATTACATTTGAACCAAACAGTCCTAGAACATACTCTATGACTTAGGACTTGGAGTCTTAAAGTGATGTAATTCCTGCAAAACAAAACTCCAAACAAAATCAAACGTCAGTCGTTAGAAATTAAAATCCTACATTTGATTCATCCTTTTGGTTCTTTTGTTTTTCCCAGCTCTTTCAACCTTTCTTTGTCTCCCCCTATCTTGAGCATCTCTAACATGTTCTCCATGTTCTTGAGCATCTATGTTCTCCCCCTTTGTGGTACGATCATCATTTTCCGTTCTCCCCCATTTTTCCATTTTCGTTTCGTTTGTCCTCTCTTGATGATCTCATCTCCGTCATTTCTCTTCTCCCCCTTTTTGTCACAAATTGTCAAACAGTGAACATACTAGACAAAAGGAAATTACTAACAAAATTAGTTCATGGAGAAAGAGAGATAAAAGCTCAGTTCTGGTATATATAACAAAAATGCAGATTGCGTACCGGTACCAGAAAGCAAAAATTAAATAATTTCTTGAAACAAATCCAGATTTTAGAATCTTTTCAAATACCGATTTGTATTCCATCAAGAAATCAATTTAAGTGCTTTAAACAGTGAATTCACACAGATGTCATTCAATCCAATTAATTTCACAAAATTAAAAAGATTTACTCCAAAATCATGAAAAATAAAGGTAAAACATTATAAACCGTTTTTCATGTTATATTCATCAAACACAAGTCATCAAAAATAATCTTGAGATCCAAAGTCTATCAAGATGTAACGGATTTACAAAGATGACATACGGAGATTTCCAAACGACATCAATCTTGAATTCTACCCTTTCAAATTGAGATAAGCACTAAAATACCTAAGGGTGGCTCTTTGAGCATCTTTCAACTATCCCACCTTATACCAACCAGGAGATTGTTCAAAAAATAAGAGTTTTGCATATAAATCTCCAAATGCTTCAACTAAAGATTTTCTCATAAAATACTATCAAGCAACCATAACATGTGGTAGCTTCACACACAAACCGGACGACCGGGGTGGCAGCTCTTTCCTACATGTGGTGGTAGTTTTCACACTCCTTTCGGATGTAACTCTTTCCACATCTTTTGCAAATCATTTCAATACCCTTGAAAGAATGCAATCTCTTACGTGAAAGAATTAAATCCCAAATTTTAGTCTATCGGTTGTCTCACGTTTATCACAATGAATTCACACAACCGAGATAGATTAAGCATCTAAAGATCACACATGATTTCTAAAATTTGATGCTTATAAAATCAAAAACTCCTATAATGAAGTATCTTCAAGATTATGATTAAGGAGTAAAGTTGATAATCCAAATAAAATTAATTTGGAGTGAATAAAAGTGAAGCCCTTTTTATTCAATGCACTTGTTCAGTAAAAACCCTTTTGTTCAAAAACAAAGTATAAAAACGAAGAGCATTGAGAAACATGTAATGCAAAGATTAAGAAAAATATGAAAGGAAAACTAATCAAAGCATTACATACAGTCATAAGCTATTTAGAACTTAAGACAAGGAAAGATATCACCTTTCCGAATCCAAAATCGCTGGATTTTGGGTTGTCTTGATTCGTTGTGGCCGGGGGTTGTCCGCTTTGACTGTTGATCCACCTTAGGTCTTTGCCTCGCAGTGATCCACTTGAATGATTGATGTTGTGGCTCGGACCTTTGGTGGGTTGAGTGAACTCCTTTGACTTGATGTGTCTTTTGATTCCGTTGAGTTCGCTCCGTAGATGAAGTTGCCGAAGGACTCTTCTTTCTCTTTTTCGGGCAATTCTTCACCAAATGTCCTTCAAGTCCACATAGGTGACAAGTTCTTCCTTTCAATTTCATTGTGGAACTTGAAGCATTCACAGTTTGGTTCTTTTTGAATCCCAAACCAACCTTGCTTGTTTGACCTAATCCGGACATACATTCAAGTTTCTTGGAACCGGTTGAAATCCTTTGTATGTCGGATTTAAGTTGATGAACTTGCTTGGTCAATGCTTGATTGGTGACATGTATTTCCTCAAACTGCTTTTCAAGAAAATCAATCTTGTTAATATGAGAATTAACGACCGTTTCCGATTGATTTATCTTTTCTTGGAGGATTTTATTATTATCCAATAAAAGCTCTCGTTCCTCCTCGAGATCATGAAGTTTGATCTTTAAAGCATGATTCTCGTCTTGATCTTCAAGTCGTTGCTTTCTCAACTTCTTGATATGTTTGGCCATCTTCTTAGATTCCGCAAGAAGTTGTTGATATGCCTCAACGAGTTCTTCCTCGTCCGACTCCCCCTCACTTGATGACTCTCCGCCGGTTGTTGATGTTTCATACAAAATCAAAGGAGTAGAGTTAGTGACTAATGATGATAAACAATTATTAGAAGAGGGAAAATGAGAGGCATGAGAAGCAACGATTTTTTCCTCTTTACTTGAGGTTGATTCATTAGAAGTAAAATCGTCCCAAGTTTTCGCTTGCAAAGCCTTCTTTTTATATAATTTCGGAGTAGGACAATCCGTTGAAATATGGCCGTAGCCTTTGCATCTATAACATCGGATTTCCCCTTCGAATTCATCTTTTTCCTTAGAAGGTTTTGCAAGGAATTTGAGGTTAGAGGATTTAGAACCCGATGATCCTTTAGATGGTTTCGTGGATGAAGATCCATCGGTTCGATTCTTCCAAAATTTCCGACGAAATTTCTTTGTGATCCGCGCCAATTGTTCTTCAAAATCGGCAAAAGAGATTTCATCGTCGGAACTTGATTCGCTATCTTCTTCCTTTGTTGATTTGAATGTAATACCTGTAAGCTTAGAAGAAGACTTGGAAGAAACTTGATTAGTAGGAAAAGTCATTTCATAAGTTTGCAAAGCACCTACTAATTCCTCTACACTCATCTCATCCGGATGACTAACGGTTTCAATGGCGGTAACCTTTGCCCTAAACCGTTCCGGAAGAGTCCGAAGTATCTTTCTTACAATTTTCGACTCCGGGATCTTTTCTCCTAGATTAGCACATGTATTAATTACATCTTGAAGTCTAGTGTAATAATCTGTAAACAATTCATGCTCTTCCATATGAATAGAGTCAAATTGACTTGTAAGCATCTGGAGCTTTTGAATTTTTACAAGATTAGTACCCTCATGTGTAATTTTGAGAATATCCCAAATTTCCTTCGCGGTTTCACACGCGGAAATTCTTGTAAATTCAGTCGAGGAAAGAGAGTTAAATAAAGCGTTCATACCTTTCCCATTGTAAGAAGATCTTTCAAATTCCTCTTTGGACTATCTAGAGCGAGGTTTTGGGGTAGTAGAATTTCCTACTTCCTCAACAGGATGCACCCAACCGCATTCCACGGATTGCCATACTCGCTCATCAATTGCGATGAGAAAAGCTCTCATCCGCACTTTCCAATAAGCATAATTAGTCCCATCAAAAAGAGGAGGTCTATAAATATTACCACTTTCACCCATCATGATAGATAAACCTAAAACCCGCTCTGATACCAATTGTAGAGTTATTATGGATCCACAAGGATCTAAATAGGTACTATCAAACAACTAGAGGGGGGGTGAATAGGTGTAATACTTAAAAACTCAATCTCAGTGCAAAATAAAAACCAATGCGGAAAATAAAAACAGCACACCGAGATTTACGTGGAAACTCCAATCCAGGAGAAAAACCACGGGACCAACACGCAATAACAATCCACTAAGAATAGAAGAATAACAAGGTGATTACCGACTCCACGGACTCAACCCCTCCTTCAGCTTCTTCGGACCTTGCGCTGACCGGTTGGATATCCGCGCAATAACAATCCCTAAGAAAAGAAGAATAACAAGGTGATTACCGTCTCCACGGATTTAACCCCTCCTTCAATTTCTTGGACCTCGCGCTCCACCGATTTGCCCGTCCACTGCTCACGTTCGAATCCACGAACGCACGCTTCGAATCCACGAAACGCCTTTAGCACACCGAATCCACGATGCCACGTCGAATCCATGACGCAAACTCAGTCGATAAGAATATTGACTTCGATGGTGATCCTTTGCTTAGATTATCAATGAAGAACCGTAGAAGAAATCTCTAAGCAAAGATTAGATCAATTCGACCAAAGATATGTTCTTGAAGGAACCATCAAATTGACCTAAAAGAGGCTATAAAGAAGAACGATGAAAACCTAGCCTCTAGGGTTGCTCTCAAGAGTTTTATAAAAAGATCGGCCGTAGCTCCCACGTTTTTGAGAAACCCTAAGTGTCTATTTATAGTTTAGAAACCTTTGGAAAGAGATAAGAATCAAAAACTTACCTTATCTGGAAATTTTCAGGACGGCGATCCGGATCGGATTTACAGCGATCCGGATCGTCGTAACGAGATTGACGATTCCAGAAAACCAAGGGTTCGGGATCCGGATCGCATTGCCCGATCCGGATCGTTCATACAAATCAGAAAACTTAACATTCGGGATCCGGATCGGAAATTGCATGGATCCGGATCGAAGTCTTGTATGAAGCAACAACCTTCGGGATCCGGATCGTTGGCCCTGATCCGGATCCTGAACATGTCCGAACACCAGTTTTTGATTATTATGAAATTAAAAATTCTTCCAAGTGTTTCTATACTATAAGAAAGTATTCGGATCACCAAAATTATTTAGTTAACCATACCTGATCCTTTTGAATACTTTCTTCTTGAGATTGATGTAACTGATCCACAATTCTTCAACTTCAATCTTCAAGATTCAAGACACTGAGTGTCAACTTGAGCTCTTGTTGAATCTTCTCTAAGTCTTTGATTGCTGATTGACAATTTGATCCCTTTAAGACTCCGACTCAACTCACTGACTTGACTCACGAAATATGCCAATACCAAAATGCCGTAACAAATATTCTAACATTTTGTGGCCAAAATTACTTTTGGCCACAAAAGACATCATATAATTTATGACCAAATATTAAATTGGCCACAATATGTGGTGTAAATATAGTGGCGAAATTAAGTAGTCGGCCACAAATAATATTAAAAGTATTGTGACAAATTTATTTGATGGTCACACATAATGCCACACATTTGATGGCCAAATATTAAATTGGCCACAAAATATAGTATAAATATAGTGGCAAAATTAAGTAGTCGGCCACAAATAATGTTGAAAGTATTGTGACAAATTTATTTGATGGTCACACATAATGCCACACATTTTATGGCCAAATATTAAATTAGCCACAAAATATAGTGTAAATATAGTGGCGAAATTAAGTAGTCGGCCACAAATAATGTTGAAAGTATTGTGACAAATTTATTTGATGGCCACACATAATGCCACATATTTTATGACCAAATATTAAATTGGCCACAAAATATAATGTAAATATAGTGGCGAAATTAAATATAGTGGCCACAAAATTTATTTGACTGGAACAATATTTGGCCACACTATATTTACATCACATTTTGTGGCCAAATATTGTTCCAGTCATTGTAAAGTTTTCAAATTACATATATTGTGGCTATTTATTATTTAGCCACAGAAAATTTATAGTACTAATTTAAATAAAAAAAAATAAATTTTACACATTATTACTGCACAATAATAGTTGAATACTACTCAATCAGGATTTAAACATAATATCAATCACAATAATCAAGATATGTTCAACAAAATACAGAAATCAAATATATGTTCAACTGACATAATCAAAATAAGCTAACGGTTAATCGTTTACATTAGAATAAAGATAATAAAAATTCTACGCTAAAAGTAAAATGAAATTCTTGGGATGATCCAACTCGGAAATATTGAGCTTCCAAGGTTTAGTCCTGTAGAATAAAAAAGAATAATGATAAGAATTATGCATATATATTATCTATTTATTTTATCAAAAAAGTAAAATATATTGCTAATTTATACTCCAACTTACCTTTCTTGTCGATGGTGGCTGAATAGGCATAGGCAATCCCATTTGTGAAAGTTGTTCCATCATATTACGCATTTGAGAAATCAACTGTACCGAGATGATCAGACCATGAAATCAACTGTACCGAGATATATGAACTGCTGAAAGATATACAGAAAATGTCCAAGTAAATGTCTATCATCTAGGAATATATGTCATGTAGGCATAATCAGGGCTAGATCAAGAACAAGTGTTCGACTGGACTAAAGCAACCAGAGGGCCGAAAAGATAAAGCCCGGACCGAAGATAACCCACCTGAATGTAGGCCGATCCCGAATTCCCGCTAGACTACTGGGAGGCTGGTGCAGAACTGCTGGGCCCTGAACAAGAACTATGGTAAGAAACAGACTCACTCATACCCATCCCGACAATACTGTAATGTCCTGTCGCTAACATGGGAAACTTAGCCGAAACTAGGCTTTTACCGGAATTTCCGGAAAACCACTAAAATATTGAAATCCAGGAGGCCAAAGACTACGCCGTAAATTTCAGCGCGTCTGCTACAACGAGACGAAGCTCATGCTCACAGGCTTGGGCCAGAACAGGGCCCAAATACAAACTTGGCCATTTAACTCTTAAGGTCCAAAAAGACTTGTTGCTACAATTAATGATACACTTGATAAACTTGAGATCTACTGTGAGCATCATGCATAAAGGGGACTGAGAAAGACTGTGCTCACCTGAGTCTTGCCGAAAAGTGGCCGGAGAGTTGGCCGGAGCAACACCACTCAAAGCACAAGGCAAGGGTTGAGGCAATTGGGTTAACACCTAGTGCCAAACACCTGTAAAGTGGAGCACTGGTTAGAGGAATGTCCCAGAAGAGATTTTGCCGATTTACGGTTCGGGATCCAATTCCCGCTCAACGAAAAGCATCGGACCTCCAACAAAAGATTTAGAGATCATGTGCGCACTGCATAAAGCAGCTAGTATGGTCACAATTGCATTTAGGCCCCCGGGACTTTACCAATTTGCATAAAAGCATGCAATTTCATGCTATTTTCGCTTGTATTTAATTTTGGAATGCTATTTTAATGAACCGACACCACTAGCAGGTGGCTCTCGACTTGCTGGACACCGTGCTCACCTTTTGGAAGCAACGTGGAACTCGAATAAAACTTCGGGTCAACAAAACTTATGCAAATAAGCTTAAATTGGCTAAGATTGCTAGTTACCATATCTTCACTTGACCAAACCCAAATTTTAGGTGAGCATCATGCTCAGAGGGTCGAAAGAACTCAGAGGCTCACCCTGAGGGTGCAGCTAACCTGCTGGAACAGCATAGGGGCCATCTAGTGCTCAATTAGGCTTGGCTTACTCGATCTTCTTAACCACTCAGTCTTTGGCTGAAGTCGGGTGAGCATCAAGCTCCTGGGATCTTGAGGACACCAGGGCTTGCTCTAACAAAGCTACAAGGGTGCTGGAACAGTGCAAAAGGCCACATAGCTTAGGCTAGGGCTTGGCATGCGGAATCCAACAATCCACCAGATCATTTTTCAAAATAACTTGAGCAGAAGGTTCCTAGGATCATGTGGAGTCATTTGATAAATTGCTGGATGCTTGTAAGTGGCTAAAACCCATTTGATCTCTCTCGGGCATTTTCCCGAACACATGGTGGGCAACTTAGCACACAACACACTACAAGGGCATTAATGGTGGATCCCTATACAAGGGTTCTGGGCCTCCAGCACAAGCACCTGTAGGTGCTACTGGACTCTAAGAAGCTTGCCGAAAGCATGGCCGGCGACGAGACCTGGTGGCGGCGGCGGCGGAGTGCTCATGGTCGGAACAAGCATCAATAATGGTGGAATCATCACAGGCCAATATGGGTTGCATGCAAGGGTACCCATGGCTCTGTCTCGACATGCTAAAGCAAACTGGGCAGGTGGCCGGCAGCAACAAGCGGCGGCGGCGGCGGCGGCGCAATCTTCGGGCGAACCCGAGATAACCCAAGCTAGGGCATCAAACTGTGAAGCGCACGCTAAATGAAAAGCTATGAAATTTCTTGGGGAGGTTCCTTAGGCCCTACAGAAGTTGCCCATGATTTTGGTTTTGAAGCTGAGCCATCGGGTGCGGCCAGCGGCTTGGGCGGAGCAATATCGGTTTCCGGCGGGTGCAATTTCCCCGCCGGCGACCGGGGGCATTCTCGACTTCGGGGTTCGGCTGGGAGGTTCACCAAGAGGTGATGGATATACTCAGGAGGCCTAGGTAGCAAGAAAAATAAAAACAACAAGACCTCACCTTCGCCGGATCCGAGGAAGAAGACGATGTTATTCCCAGCGTCGCGCGACCACGACGGTGCACAACCCACCTCAGAATGCCTTCTGGATGAAGAACACCACCACAGAGAGATCCAGGCACAGTTTATAAGGTTTCGGTGCTCTACCTCTCGAACAACCTTAGAAATAAGAATGCTCCAAGAATAATCCTTGCTTTTCCGGCGACCAGCGGTGGCGGCCGGCGGCGGCTGGTGCACGGGAAAGGTTGCAGAGGAAGAGGAGAGGGCGAACGTGGGTCTGCGGTTACTTGGAGGGCAACAGCTAGGGTTCCTCGAGTAACCTAAGTTACTTATAGAACTTGGCAACAAATGCAACTAAGTCCCCGAACATGCATCCATTAGATCTAGGTCCTTTGCTGTAGAACAAACTCACAAAGACGTCCCTCTTGTACAAGTTTGGAGCAATTCGACACATAAAATATAGGGCTTTTATACAAATTACTGTGATTTTTTCCATATTTCATGCTTTTCGAGACAACCGGATTGTCAAACTGAAAAATGGACACCACCACGACGTCCGGCTCGACGAAACCTATTAGGTAGCGATTTTGGTTCGCTAAAATTTAGCTCCATAATTTTTAAATTCCATCTTATACTGTAAATTATATAGTTCGGC
The DNA here is from genome assembly GCA_029204045.2 of Tillandsia leiboldiana. Classification (NCBI taxonomy): domain Eukaryota; kingdom Viridiplantae; phylum Streptophyta; class Magnoliopsida; order Poales; family Bromeliaceae; genus Tillandsia; species Tillandsia leiboldiana. Next base: position 35,653,742 of record CM055064.1, on the reverse strand, counting down.
ACACTTTACGATGCTTTAGGCTCGTCAAATGCAAATTTCGTCAGCGCCACTGCGCTTAGAATGACGAAGCGGTTAAAATCGACTACCTGGATCGTTAAATTCGGACTCCAGACAGTGAATCGGTCAACGTTCACTCGACGGGGAATTAAAACAGGAGGTTACTATTCACGACTTAAGTCGTGGACCCCACCAGCTTCTACACTGATTTCTGAACAATCCGACCGTCGGATCGAAAATCCGTTTATATCATCTTTTATCGATTCGACGAAACAGTCGCACTGGCGATTTCAGATTTTTGAGATCAGACTCGGATCTGAAAGGCAGACATAGTACTTCGAAAACTGTGCAACTTGCACACCAATATACAACCACATAGGTTCAACTTAGCAATTTTTCATTCATATTGACATTTGAATTTCTAGATTACTACACGGTCGCACTAGTGATTTCAGATTATCGAGATCAAATTCGGATCTGTAAGCCGGGGGACCGTGTTCCGAAAACTGCAATTTGCACACCGGTACACAAACACTTAGGTTTCTTTTGCATTTAATTTTCACGAGTCTTACATTAAGTGGCCAAATTTTATCGACGGTTACCAATAATGAATTGAATAGATAAATGTGTGGCGATAAAACTTGCCACAATAATTACATATTGTTATTGTGGCCGAAATTTATTCTTGGCCGCAAATAGTGCATCGAATTAGTGACGATCATTAAAACACCCCTACCGTAGGTATACGAAAATTCTGAATAAGATTAATAGTGAAGACAAGTTGAAAATAACCACGAAAATCTTAATAAATGTGTGGCCATACAAATTCACCACAGTTAATTATTATTATTTCAGTGGCCCAACGTTATCGCTGGTGACAAATGGTGAATTGAAAAGTAAATATGTGGCGATAAAATTTGCCACAATAATTACTTATTATTATTGTGGCCAAAATTTATTGTTGGCCACACATAGTGCATCGAATTAGTGACGATCATTAAAACACCCCTACCGTAGGTATATGAAAATTCTGATTAAGATTAATAGTGAAGACAAGTTGAAAATAGCCACGAAAATCTTAATAACTGTGTGGCCATACAAATTCGCCACAGTTAATTATTATTATTTCAGTGGCCCAACGTTATCGATAGTAACAAATGATGAATTGAAAAGTAAATATGTGGCGATAAAAATTGCCACAATAATTACTTATTGTTATTGTGGCCAAAATTTATTGTTGGCCACAAATAGTGCATCGAATTAGTGACGATCATTAAAACACTCCTACCGTAGGTATACGAAAATTCTGATTAAGATTAATAGTGAAGACAAGTTGAAAATAGCCACAAAAATCTTAATAAATGTGTGGCCATTCAAATTCGCCACAGTTAATTATTATTATTTCAGTGGCCCAACGTTATCGCTGGTGACAAATGGTGAATTGAAAAGTATTTATGTGGCGATAAAATTTGCCACAATAATTACTTATTGTTATTGTAGCCAAAATTTATTGTTGGCCACACATAGTGCATCGAATTAGTGACGATCATTAAAACACCCCTACCGTAGGTATATGAAAATTCTGATTAAGATTAATAGTGAAAACAAGTTGAAAATAGCCACGAAAATCTTAATAAATGTGTGGCCATACAAATTCGCCACAGTTAATTATTATTATTTCAGTGGCCCAACGTTATCGCTGGTGACAAATGTTGAATTGAAAAGTAAATATGTGGCGATAAAATTTGCCACAATAATTACTTATTGTTATTGTGGCCAAAATTTATTGTTGGCCACAAATAGTGCATCGAATTAGTGACGATCATTAAAACACTCCTACCGTAGGTATACAAAAATTCTGATTAAGATTAATAGTGAAGACAAGTTGAAAATAGCCACGAAAATCTTAATAAATGTGTGGCCATACAAATTCGCCACAGTTAATTATTATTATTTCAGTGGCCCAACGTTATCGCTGGTGACAAATGGTGAATTGAAAAGTAAATATGTGGCGATAAAATTTGCCACAATAATTACTTATTGTTATTGTGGCCAAAATTTATTGTTGGCCACAAATAGTGCATCGAATTAGTGACGATCATTAAAACACTCCTACCGTAGGTATACAAAAATTCTGATTAAGATTAATAGTGAAGACAAGTTGAAAATAGCCACGAAAATCTTAATAAATGTGTGGCCATTCAAATTCGCGACAGTTAATTATTATTATTTCAGTGGCCCAACGTTATCGCTGGTTACAAATGGTGAATTGAAAAGTAAATATGTGGTGATAAAATTTGCCACAATAATTACTTATTGTTATTGTGGCCAAAATTTATTGTTGGCCACAAATAGTGCATCGAATTAGTGACGATCATTAAAACACTCCTACCGTAGGTATACGAAAATTCTGATTAAGATTAATAGTGAAGACAAGTTGAAAATAGCCACGAAAATCTTAATAAATGTGTGGCCATTCAAATTCGCCACAGTTAATTATTATTATTTCAGTGGCCCAACGTTATCGCTGGTGACAAATGGTGAATTGAAAAGTATTTATGTGGCGATAAAATTTGCCACAATAATTACTTATTGTTATTGTGGCCAAAATTTATTGTTGGCCACACATAGTGCATCGAATTAGTGACGATCATTAAAACACCCCTACCGTAGGTATATGAAAATTCTGATTAAGATTAATAGTGAAGACAAGTTGAAAATAGCCACGAAAATCTTAATAAATGTGTGGCCATACAAATTCGCCACAGTTAATTATTATTATTTCAGTGGCCCAACGTTATCGCTGGTGACAAATGGTGAATTGAAAAGTAAATATGTGGCGATAAAATTTGCCACAATAATTACTTATTGTTATTGTGGCCAAAATTTATTGTTGGCCACAAATAGTGCATCGAATTAGTGACGATCATTAAAACACTCCTACCGTAGGTATACAAAAATTATGATTAAGATTAATAGTGAAGACAAGTTGAAAATAGCCACGAAAATCTTAATAAATGTGTGGCCATTCAAATTCGCCACAGTTAATTATTATTATTTCAGTGGCCCAACGTTATCACTGGTTACAAATGGTGAATTGAAAAGTAAATATGTGGCGATAAAATTTGCCACAATAATTACTTATTGTTATTGTGGCCAAAATTTATTGTTGGCCACACATAGTGCATCGAATTAGTGACGATCATTAAAACACCCCTACCGTAGCTATATGAAAATTCTGATTAAGATTAATAGTGAAGACAAGTTAAAAATAGCCACGAAAATCTTAATAACTGTGTGGCCATATAAATTCGCCACAGTTAATTATTATTATTTCAGTGGCCCAACGTTATCGATGGTAACAAATGGTGAATTGAAAAGTAAATATGTGGCGATAAAATTTGCCACAATAATTACTTATTGTTATTGTGGCCAAAATTTATTGTTGGCCACAAATAGTGCATCGAATTAGTGACGATCATTAAAACACTCCTACCGTAGGTATACGAAAATTCTGATTAAGATTAATAGTGAAGACAAGTTGAAAATAGCCACGAAAATCTTAATAAATGTGTGGCCATTCAAATTCGCCACAGTTAATTATTATTATTTCAGTGGCCCAACGTTATCGCTGGTTACAAATGGTGAATAGAAAAGTAAATATGTGGCGATAAAATTTGCCACAATAATTACTTATTGTTATTGTGGCCAAAATTTATTGTTGGCCACACATAGTGCATCGAATTAGTGACGATCATTAAAACACCCCTACCGTAGGTATATGAAAATTCTGATTAAGATTAATAGTGAAGACAAGTTGAAAATAGCGACGAAAATCTTAATAAATGTGTGGCCATACAAATTCGCCACAGTTAATTATTATTATTTCAGTGGCCCAACGTTATCGCTGGTGACAAATGGTGAATTGAAAAGTAAATATGTGGCGATAAAATTTGCCACAATAATTACTTATTGTTATTGTGGCCAAAATTTATTGTTGGCCACACATAGTGCATCGAATTAGTGACGATCATTAAAACACCCCTACCGTAGGTATATGAAAATTCTGATTAAGATTAATAGTGAAGACAAGTTGAAAATAGCCACGAAAATCTTAATAACTGTGTGGCCTTACAAATTCGCCACAGTTAATTATTATTATTTCAGTGGCCCAACGTTATCGATGGTAACAAATGGTGAATTGAAAAGTAAATATGTGGCGATAAAATTTGCCACAATAATTACTTATTGTTATTGTGGCCAAAATTTATTGTTGGCCACAAATAGTGCATCGAATTAGTGACGATCATTAAAACACTCCTACCGTAGGTATACGAAAATTCTGATTAAGATTAATTGTCACGCCCCGGCGTCGAAACTGCGACCCGGCTTGCCAACATATCCGCCGCCCATACGGGAAGCCCCGTATAGACGAAGCGACAACCTGCAAAAGATCAACTATACTATACAGATATCAGAGACGAAAATAACTGCTAGAAAAGAGAAAAAATATAAACAACACAAAGCCCTCACTAAAAGTACATAAGTCTCTCAAGCAGTAAAATAAAAGCACAACTCTATACCTCACTACAAGATCTCTCAACAAGAACTCACAAAAGTAAGGGGTACATCTACTCTCTGGATGACGACTGGTAGGGAACTATCTCGCGACTCCCTTACCTCGATCAGAAGAAGCAGCAACAGGAGCACCAGGAACAGGAGTAGAAGTCCCTGTGGGAAAAACACCACGACGGGTGTGAGAACTACGTCCCAAGTAGTTCTCAGTGGGTGCCGCCAACAAGCCCAACGGTCTGCCCACTAAGTCTACTAGAGGCATAAAGTAACGATATAATACTGAAATGAAATGGCTGGAAAAGTAACTCTACAGCTACTATGCCTCTATCTAGATGCTCAAAAAGTAGAACAGATGGAAACATGGTGCATCTACTAATACACACAGTAACTCACCAAATCTATACTGACTACCGCAAAGAGGCCAGTCAAACCTGCGCCCAGCTACTGCCGCACATCCTCAACAGGACGGGTCTACCGTAGGGTGTCCGTGACTGCCAAAACTGGACCCGCCAGAGGGACGGCGTCGACAAGTCGCGATAGCAAGTAACAGGCCCAACTCCGGAGTGGCTCTCGAGGGGAGCGACCCCACCGAGGAAAGTATCCGCGTAACTCTGTCGAGCTCAAATATGGCTCATGCAGGCTATAGTCCAAACCACGATCAACAAGATCGACCAACAACACCAACTCTCAACCACAAGCTGGAAACCACACAGCTGGGGCCACCGTCCACCAGACGGCTCCCACAACAGAACACTAACTCTCAGGAAAGACCGACACCATAAGGGTTCGGAAACCCGATAGACCGGTGCTAAGAACCCTATCAAACAAGAACAGACTCTAGGCTCCGCCTATCGAAGTTCCCGATCCCCTTATAGTTCGGGAAAGCAATAATCACAGTACAACACACAGAAGACACCAACAGGGCCCGAAAGCCCTGGGAGACCCACACCTACAACCCTATCAAACAAGAACAGGTTCCAGGCTCGGCCCCCGTGGCTTTCGTCCCGACAGAGGAACGGCCCCTAGAACCCAGACCACTCGAATCCTTTCGAGTGGGGAGATTTACAGGAAAAGGTGACATTTGTTATTGAAGAAAAAACCATTTTCACTCAACCCACGCAGGGTGAGCACAAAAGGTAGTTCCCTTTGGAAAAACTATCTTGATTTGAGAAGAAACCCATTTTAATGATTTTTAGTTCTTTTTAGAAAAACAGTTAGAAAACAAGTGTTTTACCCAAACCCCGAAGGGCTGATGCCTTTGTCCAATCAAACAAGAACAGACTCCAGCGGCCCTTCGATGCTTGGAAGAAAACATTGGTAGACTAAAATCATGTGTATGTCGAAAAGGGTTCTGGGTTCTAGGTCCGGCTAACACTAGTAAACTACTGCCACTAACACCGTGGCGATACCCCAACAGGGGAAACAAGACCTCCCGGGATCACCGTTTACTCCAAACGGTTCCCCGATACAGACAAGCGATCCGCTACATCTACCAGACTCCACTCTGCTCCCAAGCACGAGTGCAAACGCATCCCACACTAAAAAGAAGTCCCGACCGCTCGGCCCACTACCCGGGCGAGGATAACACTAAGTCCAGGAATGAAACATAAAGTGTGGATGTCTAAATATAAATAACCCTAGCCCAAGTGAGGGTTTTCTACTGGTCTGGTTACACATGCAACATATGACGGGGGTGCTAGGTCAGGTTCCAAGATAACAAATATTAACATGATAGAAGGAAGTAAGAGATTACAAGATCGACAGATAATACAAGGAACAACAATTCCTACACTCTAGCATGCTACCCAAGTCCAATCACTATCATGCATGATTCTATATCAATAGAATTAGAGCACAGTCCATAGATCTTGAAAGCAAGCCACCCACCTGAAAACGCTAAATGTCCGGAGTCGTACAGCTGAGAAAACCAGGAAAAATAACAACCCTATGTCCAACAGGTCCTGCACAGTCCACAATCCCTCCTGGGTACAACATAAGGCTACAGTTATACTTTAATCCCAAAATCTGCCAAGATTTACTACACTGAAAACACAGCCGCAAAGATGCGATTATTTCACCTACTGAATGTGCTCGAAAAATTCCAAATAAAATATCCCTGCGATCCTCGTGTCGATAGCTTCGAAACAAGTACCTGCACGCCCAATTTCGAGCACCGTAGGCCAAGTTACAAATTCCACAGTATCGGTGTGCACAATCCCAAAACCATTCAACTGTAAACTCTTGTACAGATAAAAGGAAAAGTGAATACCTTCGGGAAGATCTCCAAAAATTCCAAGAAAAATACCACGATGATCCTCGCGTCGAGTAGATGAAAAAAGTCTATAAGCACGTCCTGATCCGACACTCGTGCGCGGAGATCTTCTCGGATGAAGCTGCTGTCCTCACAAATCCTCACAGCAAAACAGGTCCTCAGTGAGCAAGAAAGAACTCCTCGAAAAGCGCGAAACCAGGAAATGTGGAAGAAACCAAAATCGTAGCCTTACCTGTTGCGAACCCAACGGCGAAGAAATCGCTCGAAAAGATGGTCGGAGTAGGACGGGGGAGCCCGTGCACCGAAGAGCGACGGAAGAAGCACCGAAGAAAGAACGTCGCGCCGCGCCAAGAAAATGAGAATCTCGAAAAGCGTGCCCCCAAAAATCCCCAAACTCTACAGATGGAAGCTTCATAGTGTGAGGATCAACTTTGGTGAAGAACTCCTGCCGGTTTGAAGCTCGGAAGTGCCAAAAAAATGAAGAGGAAGGGAGCTCGGGCCTTTAAATAGGCAGCAGAAAAACAAATGGGAAAATTCCCAACATGTCCCAAGATTCGGGCGCACCCGAACTTTCGGGCGCCCGAATCCGGGCGCAAGGGCGGTTTACTGTAGCCGCCCAGAAAATTCTGGTGCGGCCACGTCACCCGCACAGCAAACAGCTGTGCGGGGCGCGCCGGGAGCTGCCACGTGGCCCACCCGGTGGCCGACACGTGTCCCGCACAGCAAACAGCCGTGCGGGGCGTGTGTCGTGCCGCCACGTGGCGCCTACCCGATCAAACCGGGTAGGTGGCGCCCGCCAGTGGCAGGGCGACACGCGTCCCCTGCCACTGTCGCGGTCACACGTGCGGGCAGGGCGCCGCACTGGCCGCCTGCCACGCACGCGCCCCGAGGCGCCCTCCCGCGACCCAGTGCGCCGCGTCTCGTGAGCCCGAGAATGGCGTGACAACACGTGTCCCGTGCACCCGGTCCAAGCACCCAATTCAGGTTCCGTGGACCGCGCCGCGTGCACCGACTAACCGGGGGATGCCACGTGTCCCCCCGCCCCAGTCCATGCACCGCCGCACAAAATCTGTAGACCGCGCCTCACGAGCCCGCCAATCAGGCGGCGCCACGTGTCCATGCGCCGGGTCCGTGCACCCAGCCGCTCCCCTCTGTGGACCGAGCGCTGCGGACCGGCCCAATCACAAGCCGCCACGTGGCAGCCGGCGGTCCACGGCCCCTCCCATGCACCGAAATTCAGCGAAAACTTCCGGGGGTCCGTTTTTGGGCATCCGGACTCCAAATTTAACAAGCAAACAGCCATTTTCAAGCGTTTTTCCGCGTTGAATCCAAATCCAACCTCTGATTGGCCCAAAACAAATCTGACACTTCGGCAAATGCAGCCGAAGGCCAATCCGGCTGTGGATAACACACAGGGTCCATCTGTGGCATCCCTTTGATGCACTATGGACCAGATACACCAACACTAGGTGTTCTACACCACGGTTCATGGGAGAAGCCACACGGGGATCAGGGTCACCACATCCTCCCCCACTAAAAGGAAGTTTCGTCCCCGAAACAAAACACACCACTACAACAAAACTAAAACAATCAAAACAACCAAGAACGCAACACTAAACTAACAAGAAAGGTACGGCTCCACCAGCAGGAAAGTCATCAACCCCAACCCTCGATTTAGAAAACAGCTGAAATTAGCGAAAAGTCCGAAAATTCCGAAAGATCAGTGCCTTCGCCCCAATCAAACAAGAACAGGTTCGGGCACAGTCTCCATTTCTGGAGCAATCTTTCGAAGTTTTCGTCCTGTTCGTAAATTTCAGTACAAAGGCGAGAAAAATGAGAGAAGTGTTGGTGCCGTTCCTGCTGTGGCCACAAAAGAAAGCTATCCCTAACCGAGACTCCTAAGGACATAACCTCTAGTCCTAAACATCACATCTGCTCCCGAGGTGGCGTCTGACCACGGTCGCTGAAGTCCATGCTGTCGGAAGGATATGCCGGCATCCCGAGAAAAATGAACTCCTCCAGTCCTACTCGCAGAAGGGTAACTATTCTCATTCCATTATCAGTCGTAGCATGGCACCGCACCAACCAGTCCAACTCGTGTGCTCAATCCAAGTCCTGGAGCTGTCACTGAATCGCTACATCGGCAGGTAAAGTCCCAAGTCTTGACTGCACTGATCATACACCGCGATCCTCCTCTACTCGTAGGATACTGGGAAGAATCCAATCGCTAAAACATGTAGCAGAAATTCCTAACCCATACCCATGCAAAGATGCTGATGCAGATACTCAACTAATAATGCAGAAGAATGCAGCGGTAATGAAATGCTCAACTCAGCTAACAGAAATAAAATCATACCTGCTGCGACATGATCCGCTGCCGGGGTGTCCTCTACCAGGGCTGCATAAACCCGTCCACTGGGTGCCGCAGATCGTCGTCCCGTCTGTCCCGACGTCGTGGCCCACTCTGTCTGCTGGTGTGCCGGAGGGGTTCCCGCTGCATGGATGGGCAAGGGGGGTGCTGTCGCAATCGGCCGCACTGACAAAATGGCCTGGGGGCAAGCTGCGCGGAAATGTCCCAACTCTCCACAGAGGAAACACCACCCCCGTCTCTGATCACACTGTGACGGTGGATGAGGCTCGCCACAAATGACACACCGCTCCTGTCGTTGCTGCCGGTACTGCTGCTGCTGCGGGGGCCCACCAGATCTCCGGCGCCTACGAAACCCACGACCCTCTGGATGAGATCGTGGAGGTCTTGGAGGTCCCTGCCGGCTCGTCTGACCCTCATCCTCCAGTGCTGGGCGCTTCGCCCCCGAAATCCCTGCGGGAGCTGGGGCCACCTCTGCCACCACTGCCTCTCCACACTCAACATATAAAGCCTGCTCCATCGAAGCCTCTAAAGTCTGCAATCTGTGGGAGCGAACAAGCTGATAAATGTCCCGGCGCAGCCCCCGCTCAAACATGTAGATCCGGTGAGACTCGTCCCTGGCCACGTGAGGCATACTAGCCAACAGCTGATTGAATTCGGCTATGTATGCATTCACGGGCCGATCTCCCTGGAGGAGATTTCTCAGCTGCTCTTCCAATCTCTGGCGAACACTCTCAGGAAAGAAGGCCCCAAGAAGAAGTCTGCGGAACTCCGCCCAAGGAAGAATCTGCGTCCCAGGCGGACTAGCAGGCCGCACACGCCGCCACCAAGCCTCGGCGTTGCTCTCCAAGAAGTGTGTAGCCAAGAAGACCCGAAATCGATCCTCAACAAGCAAACTCTCAAAATGACGCTCCATGGCCGTGATCCAAGACTCTGCCTCCCACGGCTCAACACTCATACCAGAAAAATGGGGTGGATCAAACCGATGGAACCTCATCAACAGATCCACCACCGCACTCTGCTCAGCCGAAGTCAAAGGTCCCGTCGACCCTGGCGGTGGTATGCTAGAAACCGGCTCGACAGGAATAGCCGGCGCTGACGGAACCACAGGGGGCGCCACAGCTGGCGAAGAAGGCACAGGCGAACACTCAGGGGGTGCTACCACTGGCTGCATCCTCTGCTCTAAAAGAAGCATCATCCGACCGAAGGCCTCCTCCTGGCACCGAGAAGCCTCCTCCTGGCGCTGTAAAGCCTCCTCCCGGCGCTGAGATATCTCCTCCTGGCGCCGTAAAGCCTCCTCCCGGCGCTGAGATGTCTCCTCCTGGCGCCGCACCGCCTTAGACAACTGTGCCACCTGGGCACGGAGCTCCAGAACCTCCCTCTGCTGTCCCTGCCCCGAGTCCTCCTACTCGGGCTCATCGGAGGGGAAAGGCTGAGAACGCGTCTGTACCCTGCGTCGGGGAGGCATCGTGCCTACCTGCAACACACAAGCAACCATCAGGATAGTACCAAACAACACTCGACCCAATCCAGCGAAAGTCTAGGACATGTCATCCATTCCCTAGCATTATGTTGTCTGCAGCCAACATAATCGCTTAGAAGAATAAACATGCCAATCACTGATCCCATCCTTTGGGAGAGGTAAGAACTCAATCAGGACTCTCGCTAAAAGTCACGACTCTCACGTAGTCATCCTAATGTCCAACCACAAGCCTAGGGTTTCTAAGTCCACATGACCTACAACCTAGGCTCTGATACCACCTAATCTGTCACGCCCCGGCGTCGAAACTGCGACCCGGCTCGCCAACAGATCCGCCGCCCATACGGGAAGCCCCGTATAGACGAAGCGACAACCTACAAAAGATCAACTATACTATACAGATATCAGAGACATTCACCAGCCGGAAATGTGAGATGAGTCTCGGCTGAGCCAGGGTTATATAGCGGGTAGAGCGGGGCTCCCCGGCTAAATGACCGTTGTGAGTGGAGTGCAGCTCCTCACAAGGTCGGCTAAGGCTAGCGAGACGAGTCTCACATCGCCTGGTGCTTGTGAGTGTGCTTAACCTTGACGTGGACGTCAGGGCTTAAAGGGGGGAAGAATGTGACACCCCCGAAATGTGTATTAGTCCTATATATAAATAATATAAGAGGACTAAATCTCTTAACCCGGCTATAGCATTTTGGGTGGTAGCAGGACCCAAGAGGTTAAGAGAGTTAAGCGTGCTAGAGCTAGAGTAGTTCTAGGATGGGTGACCCCCTGGGAAGGCGGGGCGTCACAGTTGGTATCAGAGACGAAAATAACTGCTAGAAAAGAGAAAAAATATAAACAACACAAAGCCCTCACCAAAAGTACATAAGTCTCTCAAGCAGTAAAATAAAAGTACAACTCTATACCTCACTACAAGATCTCTCAACAAGAACTCACAAAAGTAAGGGGTACATCTACTCTCTGGATGACGACTGGTAGGGAACTATCTCGCAACTCCCTTACCTCGATCAGAAGAAGCAGCAACAGGAGCAGCAGGAACAGGAGTAGAAGTCCCTGTGGGAAAAACACCACGACGGGTGTGAGAACTACGTCCCAAGTAGTTCTCAGTGGGTGCCGCCAACAAGCCCAACGGTCTGCCCACTAAGTCTACTAGAGGCATAAAGTAACGATATAATACTGAAATGAAATGGCTGGAAAAGTAACTCTACAGCTACTATGCCTCTATCTAGATGCTCAAAAAGTGGAACAGATGGAAACATGATGCATCTACTAATACACACAGTAACTCACCAAATCTATACTGACTGCCGCAAAGAGGCCAGTCAAACCTGCGCCCACCTACTGCTGCACATCCTCAACTGGACGGGTCTACCGTAGGGTGTCCGTGACTACCAAAACTGGACCAGCCAGAGGGACGGCGTCGACAAGTCGCGATAGCAAGTAACAGGCCCAACTCCGGAGTGGCTCTCGAGGGGAGCGACCCCACCGAGGAAAGTATCCGCGTAACTCTGTCGAGCTCAAATATGGCTCATGCAGGCTATAGTCCAAACCACGATCAACAAGATCGACCAACAACACCAACTCTCAACCACAAGCTGGAAACCACACAGCTGGGGCCACCGTCCACCAGACGGCTCCCACAACAGAACACTAACTCTCAGGAAAGACCGACACCATAAGGGTTCGGAAACCCGATAGACCGGTGCTAAGAACCCTATCAAACAAGAACAGACTCTAGGCTCCGCCTATCGAAGTTCCCGATCCCCTTATAGTTCGGGAAAGCAATAATCACAGTACAACACACAGAAGACACCAACAGGGCCCGAAAGCCCTGGGAGACCCACACCTACAACCCTATCAAACAAGAACAGGCTCCAGGCTCGGCTCCCATGGCTTTCGTCCCGACAGAGGAACGGCCCCTAGAACCCAGACCACTCGAATCCTTTCGAGTGGGGAGATTTACAGGAAAAGGTGACATTTGTTATTGAAGAAAAAACCATTTTCACTCAACCCACGCAGGGTGAGCACTAAAGGTAGTTCCCTTTTGAAAAACTATCTTGATTTGAGAAGAAACCCATTTTAATGATTTTTAGTTCTTTTTAGAAAAACAGTTAGAAAACAAGTGTTTTACCCAAACCCCGAAGGGCTGATGCCTTTGTCCAATCAAACAAGAACAGACTCCAGCGGCCCTTCGATGCTTGGAAGAAAACATTGGTAGACTAAAATCATGTGTATGTCGAAAAGGGTTCTGGGTTCTAGGTCCGGTTAACACTAGTAAACTACTGCCACTAACACCGTGGCGATACCCCAACAGGGGAAACAAGACCTCCCGGGATCACCGTTTACTCCAAACGGTTCCCCGGTACAGACAAGCGATCCGCTACATCTACCAGACTCCACTCTGCTCCCAAGCACGAGTGCAAACGCATCCCACACTAAAAAGAAGTCCCGACCGCTCGGTCCACTACCCGGGCGAGGATAACACTAAGTCCAGGAATGAAACATAAAGTGTGGATGTCTAAACATAAATAACCCTAGCCCAAGTGAGGGTTTTCTACTGGTCTGGTTACACATGCAACATATGACGGGGGTGCTAGGTCAGGTTCCAAGATAACAAATATTAACATGATAGAAGGAAGTAAGAGATTACAAGATCGACAGATAATACAAGGAACAACAATTCCTACACTCTAGCATGCTACCCAAGTCCAATCACTATCATGCATGATTCTATATCAATAGAATTAGAGCACAGTCCATAGATCTTGAAAGCAAGCCACCCTCCTGAAAACGCTAACTGTCCGGAGTCGTACAGCTGAGAAAACCAGGAAAAATAACAACCCTATGTCCAACAGGTCCTGCACAGTCCACAATCCCTCCTGGGTACAACATAAGGCTACAGTTATACTTTAATCCCAAAATCTGCCAAGATTTACTACACTGAAAACACAGCCGCAAAGATGTGATTATTTCACCTGCTGAATGTGCTCGAAAAATTCCAAATAAAATATCCCTGCGATTCTCGTGTCGATAGCTTCGAAAAAGTACCTGCACGCCCAATTCCGAGCACCGTAGGCTAAGTTACAAATTCCACAGTATCGGTGCGCACAATCCCAAAACCATTCAACTGTAAACTCTTGTACAGATAAAAGGAAAAGTGTATACCTTCGGGAAGATCTCCAAAAATTCCAAGAAAAATACCACGATGATCCTCACGTCGAGTAGATGAAAAAAGTCTATAAGCACGTCCTGATCCGACACTCGTGCGCGGAGATCTCCTCGGATGAAGCTGCTGTCCTCACAAATCCTCACAGCAAAATAGGTCCTCAATGAGCAAGGAAGAACTCCTCGAAAAGCGTGAAACCAGGAAATGTAGAAGAAACCAAAATTGTAGCCTTACCTGTTGCGAACCCAACGGCGAAGAAATCGCTCGAAAAGATGGTCGGAGTAGGACGGGGGAGCCCGTGCACCGAAGAGCGACGGAAGAGGCACCGAAGAAAGAAAGTCGCGCCGCGCCAAGAAAATGAGAATCTTGAAAAGCGTGCTCCCAAAAATCCCCAAACTCTGCAGATGGAAGCTTCACAGTGTGAGGATCAACTTTGGTGAAGAACTCCTGCCGGTTTGAAGCTCGGAAGTGCCAAAAAAATGAAGAGGAATGGAGCTCGGGCCTTTAAATAGGCAGCAGAAAAACAAATGGGAAAATTCCCAACATGTCCCAAGATTCGGGCGGACCCGAACTTTCGGGCGCCCGAATCCGGGCGCAAGGGCGGTTTACTGTAGCCGCCCGGAAAATCCTGGTGCGGCCACGTCACCCGCACAGCAAACAGCTGTGCGGGGCGCGCCGGGAGCTGCCACGTGGCCCACCCGGTGGCCGACACGTGTCCCGCACAGCAAATAGCCGTGCGGGGCGCGTGTCGTGCCGCCACGTGGCACCTACCCGGTCAAACCGGGTAGGTGGCGCCCGCCAGTGGCAGGGCGACACGCGTCCCCTGCCACTGTCGCGGTCACACGTGCGGGCAGGGCGCCACACTGGCCGCCTGCCACGCACGCGCCCCGAGGCTCCCTCCCGTGACCCAGTGCGCCGCGCCTCGTGAGCCCGCGAATGGCGTGACGACACGTGTCCCGTGCACCCGGTCCACGCACCCAATTCAGGTTCCGTTGACCGCGCCGCGTGCACCGACCAACCGGGGGATGCCACGTGTCCCCCCGCCCCGGTCCATGCACCGCCGCGCAAAATCTGTAGACCGCGCCTCACGAGCCCGCCAATCAGGCGGCGCCACGTGTCCATGCGCCGGGTCCGTGCACCCAGCCGCTCCCCTCTTTGGACCGAGCGCTGCGGACCGGCCCAATCACAAGCCGCCACGTGGCAGCCGGCGGTCCCCGGCCCCTCCCATGCACCGAAATTCAGCGAAAACTTCCGGGGGTCCGTTTTTGGGCATCCGGACTCCAAATTTAACAAGCAAATAGCCGTTTTCAAGCGTTTTTCCGCGCTGAATCCAAATCCAACCTCTGATTGGCCCAAAACAAATCCGACACTTCGGCTAATGCAGCCGAAGGCCAATCCGGCTGTGGATAACACACGGGGTCCATCTGTGGCATCCCTTTGATGCACTATGGACCAGATACACCAACACTAGGTGTTCTACACCACGGTTCATGGGAGAAGCCACACGGGGATCAGGGTCACCACATTAATAGTGAAGACAAGTTGAAAACAGCCACGAAAATCTTAATAAATGTGTGGCCACACAAATTCGCCATAGTTAATTATTATTATTTTAGTGGCCCAACGTTATCGATGGTGACAAATGGTGAATTGAAAAGTAAATATATGGCGATAATATTTGTCACAGTTATTTCTTACTATTATTGTGGCCAAAATCTAGCGATGGCCGCAAATACTGCATCGAATTAGTGGCGCTCATTACTAAATTCCTACGGTATGTATATGAAAATTTGAGTTAAGATTAATAGTGAGGAAACGTTGAAAATAGCCACAAAAAATGTTAATATAGTAGGGTTCATTAATTGGCCACAAAATATTGGCCACAAAAGATCTATTTTCTTGTAGTGCATGAACATCCACTATTACACCTCCCATAAGGCATAACATGCATATAAACCCTGCCATTCCCTCTAACAGTTGCAATTACTAAGTTTACCCACTTGAAGCGCTTAAACCAAGGCAAACCTAAAGTCGGTGAAGAGTGTAGACGCTCACAGTCTAAAATCTGCTAAAGCTGCACCCTTGGTACATGTCGCGCAAGCCTCGGCTCCAATTAGTTGAAAATACCCGGAATCCACTATCTCCAATTCCAACAGGTTCAGAAACACTCGCAAACCCTCCTGGGGACAACAAAAGGTCCAAGGTTACAGTTTATTCCCCGAAATATCCAAGTATATACAACATCAGAAAACAGCCCCGAAGATGTGCAGTTTTCACCTATAGAACGGATTCTGAAAAATCCGACAAAAATACTGTCGCGTTCCTCGCGTCGATACCTTCGAAACGAGTACCTGCACGTCAAATTTCGAGCCCCGTAGGCCGAGTTACAAATTCCACAATACAGGGCGCTCACAAACACACAACCACACATCTGTATTTCCATGCACAGATAAAGGGAGAAAAATATACCTCTGGGCAAGCCTCAGAAAAATCCAATAAAAATACTGTGACAATCCTCGCGTTGAGTAGATGAAAAAAGTGTGCAAGCACGTCGCCATCTGATGCCCGGTTGCGGAGATAAAAATCCAGCAAGGTGTCGCTGTCCAGAATTCCTCACAGAAAATGGGGTCCCAGTAAGCACGGAAAAACTCCTCGAAAAACGTGAAACGAGGAAAAGCCAAAAGTACCTAGATCGTAGCTCTGTCCGTCGCGGATCCAACGGCACAAGAATCGCCTGAAACGGAGGTCGGAGTAGGCCGGGGGAGCTCGCGCACCGAAACGCGACGAAGGGGAACCCAAATGGACGAGCGTCGCGCCGTGCCGTAAAAATGGAAACCTCGATAAGCGTGCCACCAAAAATCCTAGAAATCCTCCAGAGGGTGCGCAACAAGTAGGGGAGCAACTTTCCTGAAGACCTCCAGGCGGTTTGAAGCTCAGAAACGCGAAAAGAAGGGAAGAAGAAGAAGCTCGGGTCCCTTTTATAGGCTCCAGAAACAATTCGCGAAATACCGGATTTGTCCCGGTTTCCGGGCGCCTGAAAAGGTTCGGGCTGCTACAGTGTTGGGCCCGGCCCAACACTGTGCAAACCCGGATCGCCCACAGGAGCCCACGTAGCCCACAAAACAGGAAACAGCCGTATGGGGCCATCCCCCGCACGACACGTGGACCTACCGGGAGGCGAAACGTGAACCACTCCCGGTCAACGCGCCAGCCGTGGCCACGTGCGCGCGCAGGCCCGCCGCCTGGCGTCCCTGCCAGGCGCAGTTCCCGAGGTACCACGCCTGCACCGTGGTCCCGGTGCACAGAACCAGCCAATCGTCTTCTGCCACGTGTCCTGCCCTCGGTGCACGACGGCCCCGTGGACCGCGCTCCTGCCCGCTCCTGCCCGCGCTCCTGCCCGCGCGCTGTGCGCTGTGCCTGCGTCCGCGCCGCCGCGCTCCGCCGCTGCCCGCCGCCGCCGGCGCCGCCCGTCGCCGCCGGAACAGTAACTCTGCCTCGAAATCCGTGCCGAATCATCCGGGCTCCGAAAAAAGCAAGTGACTAGTCCATTTTCATCGTTTTCGCGCGCTGAATCCAAATTTGTTGTCCATTTTGCCAAATTCCAACTCCAAAAATTGTCGAAGGCATCCGGAAAGGTGTTTCTTGGTCCAAACTTCGCACTGAGTCTAATTTTAATATCCATTGCGCGCAAAACCACTTCTAAGCATTCGACGGGGCCATCTGATCACCCACGTGATCCATTTAAGCCCGAAGTCCCCCACTTGTGTCCAAATTGTGCACAAACCCCGCCGACGTGCCACATAGGCCTCCAGAAGCTGTAGATGCAACAGTGCTCCATAAGTGGGAATTTCGGGTCTTCAGAGTATGCCTGCCGAGTACGCTCCAGCTCCACGCGTACGGGCAAGTTGACCGCTTCCTGAAAGGTGGGAGAGCCTGTTGGTGGCATCCCTCGAGGGGTAACGCCACCGGTGCTGCGCTGAACGTGGTCGACACCCTCAAGCTCCTGGGTCAGTATACTCAAGCGCTCAGCGAGGGTCAGCAATTGCCCAGCCACATCGCGCAGCTGGTTGCGCAGTAAGCGGTTCGCTTCGGCCGCAAAGTCCATTTCCGGCAACGGCTACCCACTAAGCCAGACTTCTATCTGTGCACGCAAAGAAAAAACACATCAATCCTAGCATATCTAGGAAAACCCGGCACAAAAAGGGATTACACTAATTTCCCTCCCCCACGAGCACTCGCGTTCTACTTGTCTACCCCAAGTTCACTTTATTAATCAGTAGTTAGTATATTGCGCCCCGTGGATGTTAGGCCCCGACTATTGTGGTTAAAGTTTATTTTCTCTGATACCATCTTAATCTGTCACGCCCCGGGGGTTCAAACGCGCGGAAGGAGAGCCACCGTTGCTCTCAATTCGGTGTGATATATATTTTTTTTAAAGAAGTCCACCCCAGTGCGCACACAGACCCGCCGCATATACAAATTTACTCTGCAAACGGGCAGAGTCTCCTTTGTATATGCACGGCGTCCTCACTACAACATGCATCACATACAACTTGCATTCCAAACGTGCCATTATCTTTTATACAAAGAAAGGGCCGACTTATTTAAAAGGATAAATAATCACAGGGTTTTGAAAGCGGCGCCCACACGACGCCGTTGTTTTAGAAAATCTGTTTCAAAGCCACATAAATCCACAGTTTTAGAACCGGCACCCACCCGATGCTGAATTTTGTAAAAACCAGCTCGAAATCACATAAATTCCACAGGGTTTTAAAAACCGGTGCCCACACGACACCCACGTTTTAAAAGCGATTTTCGCAAACGGTTTTCTTTGTTTTCTCATAGTTTAAAAACGGCAAAGTAAGGAGAGGAACAACATTCATTCACAAATATGAAAGAAGAGGCAACATCCACTTCGATCCCACGGGGGTATCGCAATCCACGACTAACTAACATGAATAATAAAAGAAAAGGGAAAGAAGAGTCACTGTGTCTGAAGTCGCTAAATGTCAGAACAGCACCCTCGCGGCCTCACCGGTGGCCTAGCACTCGCCCCTGGACGAACCTGTCACGGAGTGGGAAGTCAGTGACTAGAAATAACGTAATATGCAAAAGGCTAAAATACGGCAAACCACGAAAACCAGAGCAACCGTCCTCCTCAAACACCGTCAACAACAATCGCACCCTGCACCAAGCAAAACCGGGCACCTTTCCCGACCACCGCACCGAGCCCCTGCCCCGGTGTCCCCCGCCGAGCACCTGCCTCGGCCGCCGAGCACCCGCCTCGGCATCACCGCTCACACCCCCCACCTATGAGGGCCCCCTTTCCTAACGTCACCGTCACGTGGGGTACACGGGTCAACGTACCACTTTTTCGGAAAAGCACACCCTTGCGGTGGCCAAACTGCCGGTGTGCGTGTAGCAAAACAAGAGCCTCATAATCGACAGTAAGTAAAATAGTAAAGCAGGGATAGTTAAACAATTATATGATCACATAATATTCACTGTTGCCCAAAAACGTTATTTCTATCGATAAATGACTTTCCTCGAAATCCCCGGAGGAGTACCCACCTCGTGCGTGTGGTTCGGCGCTCGACCCGTCCGTTATTGTGCGCCCGCCGCCCACAATGTCCCGCACTCCTGAAGGAACAAGGGTATGTCAAGACTAAGAGGTCCGAACACCGACACTGACTCTAGGCCGAAAAAAATAGACGACAGCCGCTATCCCCGGACTCCGCGCGGCGGAGTTCCCCGCACGGCACCGGCCCGTGCGGCGTGCGCTCGGCCTGCGGACTGCCTCCTCCCCACGCGGCCCCGACCCGTCGCGGTGCCCTGAAGGCGCGTTGGCCGCGCGGTGTGCGGCCTGCAGGCGGCCCGCGCGGCACCAGCCCGCGCGGCGCCCTCCTGCTCGCAGCGCCCGCACGGCGCCCTCCTGCACGCAACGCCCGCACGGCGCGCTTGCCGCGCGGCGCCCCGCCTGCAGGAGGCCCGTGCGGCACTTGTCCGCGCGGCGCCTGCCTGCGGGCGCTGCCCGCGCAGCGTGCCTGCCGCGCGGTGCCCCGCCTGCAGGCGGCCCGCGTGGCACCTGTCTGCGCGGTGCCAGCCTGCGGGCGGCGCCCGCGAAGCGCGCCTGCCGCGCGGCGCCCCCCATGCAGGCTGCCCGCGCGGCACCTTTCCGCGCGGTGCCAGCCTACGGGCGGGGCCCGTGCAGCGCGCCTGCCGCGCGGCGCCCCGCCTGCAGGCGGCCCGCGCGGCAACTGTCCGCGCGGTGCCAGCCTGCGGGCGGCGCCCGCGCAGCGCGCCTGTCGAGCGGCGCCCCGCCTGCAGGCGGCCCGCGCGGCACCTGTCCGCGCGGTGCTAGCCTGCGGGCGGTGCCCGCGCAGCGCGCCTGCCGCGCGGCGCCCCGCCTGCAGGCGGCCCACGCGGCACCTGTCCGCGCGGTGCCAGCCTGCGGGCAGCGCCAGCGCCTGCCGCGCGGCGCCCCGCCTGCAGGCGACCCGCGCGGCACCTGTCCACGCGGTGCCAGCCTGCGGGCGGCGCCCGCGCGGCGCCCCGCCTACGGCCCGCCCGCGAGGTGCGTATCGGTGGCGGCGGCGGCTTGCCCCCACCCCGCCGGGATGATTCCTGAACACCCGACCAACTCCAGACCAAAAGCAAAGGGAAACATACGCGATCAAGAATGCGCCAAGAACTCACCTTGATTCGCCGGTGGAGGAGAAGGAGAAGGGGATCTTCCTCCCGAATCACTGCCGCTCCTTTTTGCACTGTAAAGTGAGAGGAATGGGGATCTCGTTTTCCCCCTTCTTTTCCCTCGCTCGTCTCCTGCTTGCCCTTCGGTTCGAGAGGAAAAGCGAAATAAAACCCTAAGTCCAAAACCCTAGCCGTCAGGTAACATTAGGGTTACAAGAACTACCTCAAAAGTCGTGCAGATCGCCAGCACGGATCCCGGAGCGCCTACGAGGGGGTCCAAACTTCGAAAAATTATTCTGGGAGAACCGGGAGTCGGAATCCGAAACCGATCGCGTCCCCGTTCTCCGTTTCGCGAGCTCTACCGCCTAAAAATGCCCGCGAGCCCCGACGGACTGTCCGGAAAAACACAAAAATTAAACCCTCAGTCGGACCGTCACAAAAAAAAAAAGATAACGGGAAAGTCAAAGAAAGGCCAGGTCTTACACAACCTTTTTCCATACGCTCCGAGTTGATCTTCTCCGCTCGCTCCGCAACGCGCCTCGAATCCATGATTTGCGTCCAACGCCGAATCCACGGCGTCCAACGTCGAATCAACGACGTCTGACCGAATCCACGGTCTCCACCAAGTAGTACGTCTCGATCACACGAACGTACCTCGCTCCGAATCCACGAGAGCGGTAGCACCTTGAATCCACAAGGCCACGCGAATCCACACGCCGATTTTGGGAAAAAATCGTTGTTTTGTTTGGTGGTGAAAATCCGCCGAATACTTAGATCAAAGATAGATCGGAAATACCATCTAAGTATTCATTAATTTGATTCTACTCAAAATCGGAGTAAGAAAACCTAGAATCAAATTAATTAATATAGATGAAGAAACATAGAATTAAATCTAGTTATTTCCTTTCTTCTCTATATGTGGATTTATAAGTTTTTCTCCGTTAATATTTTTCCACCATTTTCCATAGTACAAAACTTATTTTTGGATTACCCTAAAAGATAGAATTAGGGTTTACTTATAGGTTAGAAACCGTTGGAAGTGGATAAGAGTCAAAAACTGACTATAACAGAATTTTTCGCGCACGACGGTCCGGACTGGATTAGGCTCGATCCGGACTGTCGTTGTTTTTCAGAGAACTCCTGAAAAAACAAGGTTCGGGGTCCGGAACGAAATACCTACGGTCCGGACTGTTCATGCGATTTCAGCAAAATCCACGTTCGGGGTCCGGACTGAAACAGGGGTGTTCCGGACTGGATTTGAGCATGAACCAACCTACGTTCGGGGTCCGGACTGTAGTACCCTGATCCGGATCCTGAACATATAACAGTCCATTTTCTTGATTTTTATGCGATTAAAAATTTATCCAAGTGTTTCTACATTATAAGAAGTATTCGGATCACCAAACTTACTTAGTTAAACGTACCTGATCCTTTTGAATTCTTTTTTCTTGAGATTGAGGTATATGATCCAACCATCTTCATCTTCAATCTTCAAGACTTAACCATTTCACGAAATACGCCAAGACAAATTCCTTAACAGGGTCCTCACTCTGTTTCTCTCGAATCCTGACCAACAGAGTGGGCTGCACGACCAAAGACATAAGTCTAGCAGAGACCCCCAGGGAATACAACCTCAATCTGTATCCGTCTCATCTGCTCAACATTGGCCTTGCCGGGATGATAAAGGATACTGACACCTTAATCCTTTAACAACTCTAACCACCGGCGTTGCCTCAAGTTCAACTCCTTCTGAGTGAACAGATACTTCAATCCTTTATGATCAGTGTAAATCTCGCAGTGCTCTCCACACAAATAATGCCGCCACAGCTTCAGAGCAAACACAACCGCTGTCAACTCAAGATCATGAGTAGGATAATTTTTCTCATAGTCCTTCAATTGCCGTGAAGCATAGGCAATTACCCTACCATGCTGCATCAATACACACCCCAGACCACTCTGAGAGGCGTCGCCGTAGATCACAAATCCTTCTACCATAATCAGGAGAGCAAGGATCGGAGCTGTCATCAATCTCTGTTTCGGCTCTTCAAAACTGCTCTGACAAGTCTCGCTCCAAATAAACTTAACCCCTTTCCTGGTCAGACGTGTGAGGGGAGTGGAAAGCTTCGCAAAGCCTTCCACAAATCGACGATAATAGCCTGCCAAACCCAGGAAACTCCGCACCTCGGTGATAGTCGTCGGCCTCGGCCAATCTCGAATAGTATCCACCTTGGCCGGGTCCACCGCCACTCCTGTAGCTGAAACTACGTGGCCCAAAAAGGCGACCTCCCGGAGCCAAAATCCGCACTTCTTAAGCTTGGCATACAGCTTCTTCTCTCGCAGAAGCTGTAGCACTGTCCTCAAGTGCTCCTCATGCTGCACATCACTCCGGGAGTAAATCAGTATATCATCAATAAATACTACCACAAACCGGTCCAAAAACGGCTGAAATATCCTGTTCATCAAATCCATAAATGCGGCAGAGGCATTAGTCAATCCAAATGGCATCACCGTAAACTCATAATGCCCGTATCGAGATCTGAATGCTGTTTTGGAAATGTCCTCGGCCCTCACCCTCAGCTGGTGGTAACCGAACTGAAGATCAATCTTCGAAAATACCGAAGCTCCCAGCAGCCGATCACACAAGTCATCGATCCGCGATAATGTATACATGTTTCGGATGGTCACTTGTTCAGTTCCCTATAATCCATGCACAGTCGAAGTGAACCATTTTTCTTCTCCACAAACAACTCAGGCGCTCCCCACGGCGACACGCTGGGTCTAACAAAACCCTAGTCCATCAGATCCTGTAGTTGCGGCTTCAGCTCTCTCAACTCGGCAGGCGCCATCCGATAAGGTACCTTCGAGATTGGCGTCGTTCCCGGGACCACGTCAATCACAAACTCTATCTCCCTCTCCGGCGGCATATTCTTCAACTCAAGGGGAAACACATCTGGAAACTCGCGGACAATGGGGATATCCTCGAGTCCCAGTGCCACCGTAGGCACCTCCACGATAGTAGCCAGAAAGGCAGTGCAACCTCTGCTCATCATCCGCCTAGCCCACGCCGAAGAAAAAATAGTTGCTGCGAACAACGTGCTCAGGCAACCTCTGAACATAACTCCTCCAGTCCTGGCTTGCGGAGAATCATCGTTCTCTCCCGGCAGTCAAAATGGCAAGGTTCGGTGACAATCAATCTACACCTAGTACCACGTCAAAATCCTGAAGTTACTCTTCAATTCTCGCAGCTCAGCCGGTGTCATTCCAATAAGATAAGGAGCCCTAGAGATTGGCGCAGTTCCTGGAACTACGTCAATCCAAAAACTCAATTTCCCTATCCGGCGGTATACTAATCAACTCTGGTCGAAAAATGATGTCCGGGAGCTCACGAACAATAGGGATGTTCCTGAGTCCCGGTGTGACACCCCCGGAATTTGGATTAGTCCTATATATAAATGATATGATAGGACTAAATCTCTCAACCCGGCTATAGCATTTTGGATGGTAGCAAGATCCAAGAGGTTATGAGAGTTAAGCGTGCTAGAGCTAGAGTAGTTCTAGGATGGGTGACCCCCTGGGAAGTGGGGCGTCACAGTTGGTATCAGAGACATTTACCAGCCGGAAATGTGAGATGAGTCTCGGCTGAGCCAGGGTTATTTAGCGGGTAGAGCGAGGCTCCCCGGCTAATGACCGTTGTGGGTGGAGTGCAGCTCCCCACAAGGTCGGCTAAGGCTAGCGAGACGAGTCTCACATCGCCTGGTGCTTGTGAGTGTGCTTGAGCCTGACGTGGACGTCAGGGCTTAAAGGGGGGAAGAATGTGACACCCCCGGAATTTGGATTAGTCCTATATATAAATGATATGATAGGACTAAATCTCTCAACCCGGCTATAGCATTTTGGATGGTAGCAAGATCCAAGAGGTTATGAGAGTTAAGCGTGCTAGAGCTAGAGTAGTTCTAGGATGGGTGACCCCCTGGGAAGTGGGGCGTCACACCCGGCACCGCCGTAGGCTCCTCAACTACACTAGCCAAAAAGGCTGCACATCCACAGCGGATCATCTACCTCGATCGGGAAGTCGAACCCATAAGGCAAGGAAAACACTCGGACCTTCCCGGTACACAACATCTCTTGGCCTGGCTCGCAAAGGGTGACCGTCATCGCGGCACAATCTAACATCATGAAATACCGAGCCAGACCGTCCATCCTGAGGACCACATCAAAATCTCACAACCATCTCAAGACCATCAACACTCCTCCCCGTGCGACGTGTAATCGGGAATCTAAACCTCTCGTGCACGTGGTAACCATCCTACCTCTAACCCATGCAAAGATGCATACCCTACTAATAAAAGAAATGAAATGCTCCGATAACAATAAGATACGAATCCTACCGCCAGAAATAAATCATACCTGCCACCACTCGGTCAGCAATAGCAAAATCCTCCGTCTGTGCTAGGCAATCCTGGCCGCTCGACAATGGTTGTCTCTCACCAGATGTGCGGGGCGGCGAAGATCGGTCTACCTGGAGATCCGTCGGTGGAGTTCCCAGTCGTAGCTGGGAAGTAGTAGGAGCAAACACTGAAGTGGGTGCTGCAGCTGTCCCTGCGGGGCACGTAGCTCGCATGTGCCCAGGCTGTCCACACTTGAAACAGCGACCCCACCTCAGCTCACAAGTACCGGCGAAATGCTGGCCCCCGCAAAAGATGCACCTGACAGCCTGCTGGGGCTGCCTCTGCTGCTGCTGATGCTGCTGTCTTGGCCACGATCTCTGCTGGGATGCGATAGGGGCCAACGCCGAAGAAGGTGCTACAAAGGTCGGAAGGGGGCATGTAGCTCGGATGTGACCATGCTGTCCACATCTAAAACAACGACCCTGCCTCTGATCTCAGGTGTGTGGCAAGTGAGGTCCTCCACAGAAAATACAACCGCCGCGAAGCCGTGGTCGTCTCCGAGAACTGGACTGTCCATCAACATCCGGGGCTGAGCGTTTCCTCTCTAAACGCTGCTCTGAAGCCCTAGCCCGCACTCCGACTGCCGAATCATCGCCCTGCACCAACAGTTGCTCCAAGAGCTAGTCCGGACGAAAGCTCCTCGCCACCAAATGGGTCACTAAGGCCCGCAGTTCCCCCAGCTCGGCGGATACCACCTGTCCAGGCTCCACAGGGGGAGCCGGGGCGACATCCTGCCACAAGAAACCACAATCAGAAACAAATCCCCACACGACCCAATCTAGCGAAAGTCAAAGACATCCCCCTATTTCTGTAACTTTATGTTGTCTGCAGCCAACATAACTGTCCAACAGAAATAAGATATGTCGATCCCTCTTCCCTCACTGGAAGAGTCAAATAATAAATCACTGACTTTCGCAAAATATCACGCCACTCACACCCTACCATCCTAGGGTCTGCCCAAAAGCCTAGTGTTTCCTAAGTCCCAACTGACCTATCCTTAAGCTCTGATACCACCTAATCTGTCACGCCCCGGGTGTAAACCAGAACCCGGGCCCGTCTACAGATCCGCCGTGCACACGGTATTTCCCGCGTACACGAAGCGTCGGTAACCTGCTCAGATATAAGAGATAATAATAAAAGAGCATAAAATCAGAGCTGAACTAAAAACTACAACATCTCAGACCAAAGCTGGAAATAAAGTGAAGAACAACTGTAAATAAATACAAGCACTCTCCCAGCTCACTACAAATATACAACCAGCTGGCTAAAGCCAGACCCAAAAGAGAGTATAATAAAAACCGTCTGAGAAGAGAGGGGTACAACAAAAGTCCAACTAGCTACTGTCGGGTGGACTCTCTATCTAGTCCGCCATCCTCTTACCTCGATCAGTTGCTGACGACCCAGCAACTCCCGCAGAAGACTCTGCAAAATAAAGGGAAAAACAAAAGAAAAGACTGTGGTGACCTGGATCTCTGCAGGGCTTCTATAGTGTGACCAGCAGCTTCTGGAGGCCTTTGTGGCGTGTCGGTGGTGTTTGTGCACCAATTGGACACTAGTGATGGACTCAGTGTGTTAAATGGATCACGAGAGTAGTCAGAGGACCCCGTCGGATGTTTAGAAGTGGTTTCGCGCAAAACAGATATTAAATTGGACTCAGAGCGAAATTTGGGTTAAGAACACTTTTTCGGATGCCTTCGGCAATTTTTAGAGTTGGAATTTGGCAAAACGGACAACGGATTTGGATTCAGCGCGCGAAAATGATGAAAATTGACTATCTACTTGTATTTTTCGGAGCCCGGATGCCGCACACGGATTTCAAGGCAAGGGGGCACTGTTCCGGCGGCTGGGGCAGCGCCGGCGACGGCGGAGGGCGGCGGCGCGCGCTCGGGCAGGCGCAGGCGCGGCGGCGGGTAGGCGCGGGTGCGGCGCGGGCAGCGCGCAGGCAGGGCGCGGGCAGCGTTCGGGGGAGCGCGGTGCACGGGGTCAGGTGTACCAAGTGGCATTCTGCTATTGGGCTTGGGCGGACACATGGCCGCGCAGGATTGGTCGCCGCAGCAGGCGCGGTCCACAGGAAAGCACGGGTGTACGGTGGACCGGAGGGTGACACGTGGCAGCGTGTGGTTGGTGCGGTGTTGTGCGCTCGGTCCACTGTGCAGGCGGGGCGGCCTCGAGGCGCGTGCGTGTAGAGATGGCAGGCGGCGGCGCAAGCGCGCACATGCGCGCGCCAAGCGCGCGTTGACCGGGGGCTTGCCAGGTGTCGGCACCTCCGTTGGCCACGTGTCGAAGGCCGGGTGGCTGCTCCCGCTGTTTGCTGTTTTGGCGGTGACGTGGCGGAACCGGATTAATCCGGGCGTTCCGCGGGACAGTGTATCGCGACACTGTTGGCGCCCGAAAGGTTTCGGGCGCCCGGTTCTCAGGACAACATGGTCATTTTGGGATTTGTTTGAGGAGCCTATTTAAAGACCCGAGCCTTCTTCTTCCTCCTTTTTTTCCACGTTTCGGAGCCTCGCCTCGCCCTGGGCCCCTTAGCAAAGTTGCTCCCCGCGCCGTGCAGCATCCATCTGTGGATTCCCAGGGTTTTTGGTGGCACGCACTTCGAGGTTCCCATTTTTACGGCACGGCGCGACGCTCGTTCGTTTGTGATCTCCTTCGTCGCATTTCGGTGCGAGGACTCCCGCGGCTTACTCTGTCACGCCCCGGGGTCGAGACTGCGACCCGGGCTCGCCAACAGATCCGCCGACTGTACGGAAACTGCCGTACAGACGAAGCGTCTACCCTGCAAGTCAGATCTATAGCAAAACATGTATCAGAGCTGAAATAAAACTAGAAGCTATAGAGATCAACTGAACATCTGATATAATTAAAACCTCGATACAAAGTCTCTCAGCTATAGAACAATATACAAAAATCCTCACTGATCTCTCAGAATGTCCAGTACAAAAGTTAAAATATAAAATATACCACCGGGTACATCTACCTCAAACTCTCAATGCTGGTAAGGAACTACACGATCGCGTCCTCACCTCGATCAGCTGTCTCCGCGCTAGCTCAGCCGGAACAGCAGCCTCAGGAAACCTGTCACCGCAGCGGGTGTAAGATCTACTGCAGAAGGTAGATCCCAGTGGGTACCGTCACCAATATCCACGGTATGCCCACTAAGTCTACTGGAGGCACAACAGATAGGCATGCAGATAGATAGATAGATAGATAGATAAAAGCTGAAAAGAACTATAGCTATCATGTCTCAATCATCATGCTCAAGAAAGCTATACTAATGATGAAAAGTGCATACACCCGCTACTGCTAACATGCCTCAAGTATCATGCTCAAAGGAAATCTCATCTATGAACATGCTATGCATACACCACTCGCACACGAGGTGCTCAATCGACCCAATCGAGCTGACTGCCACATCGGGTCCAGTCAAGCCTACGCCTCCCTAGTATATCAACATAGGGTGTCCAATCGGACTAACTCGCTATCGAAAAGTGGCACATACAGGCTATAGTCGAAATCCACGCTCTCCCTCAGAACGGAATAGACTCAAGCTCCTCACATCTCGCACAACGGTCAAAGTACTCTCAATAATCCGGGACCACCGTCAACCCAACGGTTCCCAACAACACGAGCACTGGTCTAACACAGCTATAAGACACCCCTCAGCCCCCAGGCATGAGTGCAACAATAAAAGTACCTGACCAAAGATAACCCAATCAATCCACCAGTAAAAACCGGTACTGCCTGCTCTGCTGTCGAACTCAGTAACTGATTGGCACACGGCTCGATCTCAGTATAGGTAACGGACCGGCACACGGCTCGGTCAAAATATAAATAACAGACCGGCACACGGCTCGGTCAAGCCTACCTCCGGAGTGGCACTCGAGGGGAGCGACCCACACGAGTAAAGTGTCTCAGTAACAAGTATCTCTGTCAAGTATCTCAATATAGCAGGCTATGATCCACGATCAAACAGATCGGAAACTCAAATGCTCAAATGGCACAACTATGTCGGGAAAACCCTCCACGACTCGATCAGGAAGTGCCCAACACTCTCACAGCTATGTCGGAGAACTACCTTCACGACTAAATCTGATATGCACGACCCATAATCTAGAAAACCTCATCAATCCCAACAAAGAAGCTCACACTCACATGACACTAGAAACTCATCTCACAAATCTCTAAAAAACCACTCGGCCCCCTGGCACGAGTATACAAGCATACCGGGCCACCTGGACCTATGTCATACCCCTGGCGAACTCATAATTTAAAAACCACTTTGAAAATGCTGATTTTCCTTAAAACGGGTTTTCTCGATTTTTAAAACGATTCAGGTGCATATGTAAGGCCAACAAAATATGAAACCTAGTGTCATATAGTGTCATGAGTATGCTAAAAATAATCTGGGGCTCAAATGAATTTTCCAGAAAAATCCAGGCAACTATCAGATTTAAATGCAGGAGAAATAACATGATAATTATGATCAAATTGCATTCAATAGCTTTAAAGGGCATTCCACACATTTTGGAGAAATTCCAACCCACCTGGAACGCTTTCCGCAGGCAATTGCTGAAGTCGGTGAAGTGTCGGAACCTCGAACTGACGAAACCTTGAGAATCGTGCCTCGTCCGCGCACCTTGCCGCGAATCCGAAAAATCCCCGGTAGCTCAAATAAATTCCCAGAGTCCACTACAAACATTCGACGCGCAAACAAGCACTCCACTGTCAAAATACACCGCCAGAACTCTTAAAATCCAAAAATCCACCCACACACACTCAACAGCACACTTAAAAACACATACACTTCAATTACTCTCACAACAAATCCCCAGCATACAAGAAGCTCCAATCTGCACACAATAAACCATGTCCACACATACATCATCCCTTAATTCCACCTTACAGTACCAATTTGCATAATTAAATCCATCATAATTAAACACATAACTTACACATAATTTGCAAGCTCCAAGAATCCACAAAGGCTCACAGCACACTAAGTGTTCCAATTTACCCATTAATTAAATTAATGATCACTTATGCACAATAAACCATAACTCTGCTTGCACTCTACAGGTTTACACCAAAACACACAATTACTTAGAAGCTTCAACATTAACATCTGCCCACATGAAGTCCACCATCAATGAACACATGCTCACAATTCACACAACATCCTCAATTACCCTCTAAGAAATACAAAACCACAGCACACACACATCATCTCCCCTGCACACCCACAGCCAACAAAAAAACTCATATGATTCCTCTACAAGCTTCCAAGGACATAAACATTATTCCCAGCACACACATAGCTCTCACACTTCACAAACGTCCACCTTAGGCTCACACCTGCTCACAGCATACAAATACCAGCACCTTTAGCACACACAAATTCAAAAACCGCAACAATCTCGAACCTGGGAAAAATAACAAAAACTCACCTTTGAAGGTGCTTCCACCTGCCGAGCTCCGCTGGGACCTACAGCTTGCGCGGCACCAAGATCCTACGCGCACAACCTCAGCTGAACCAAGAACAAAGAAAAAGGAAAGGAGGAATCCACATCAGTCCGGCCAACGAAAACCCTGCGCGAAAAAGCGTGCCGCACGTCGACGCAGCCCCAACCAAATGTGCCGCCACCGCAGCCGCCGCTTGCCGCCAGCAGGTGCCCGCACGGCGCCTAGGCCGGCCGCATGGCCCCCCCCCCCCCCCCCCAGGCCCGCAGCGCGTGCCGTCGCTGCGCCCTGCGCGCAGCCGTTGCGCCCAGCGCGCAGCGCGCGCCGCCGTTGCGCCCAGCGCGCAGCGCGCGACCGGCTGCGCGGCAATGCGCTGCGCAGCACCTAGCTGCGCAGCGCCCGCGGCCGTGTTGTCGCCCGCTCGCTGCTCCCCGGCTGCTTGCCGTCCGCCAACCTCTCCAAACCCAGCTCCACACACAAAAGAAAAACCCAAAACAAAACTTACCATGCAAGGTGGTCGACGCACGCGCGCGCGCCGCTTGCACAACTCGGCTTCAAGGAGGAAGTCCAACATCCAAAACCTCCAAAACCACCCTCAAAAATCACCATTTCCATCTTCTACTATTTCTTCTCTCTCTTTCTCCCTTTCTTTCTTTTCCTCTGTTTCCATTACCCATTTCCTCTGTTGCTATTAAGAAGGAGACGATGACGTGGAGGGCTTCTTAATTAAATTAAGGGAGGTGGGTGAGGGGTAGTTGGCAAGCATTAAATGCACCAGAATAAAAAACTCATTCCTCTAATTAAATGCATTCAAATATCCACTCTCTTAATCCAATTACTTCAATTCCCATTCTCTTTCTCTATATCACAGGCTAAAGCATCACCCGATAATTAATTAACTTTCTAAATTAATTAATTAATTTAATTAATCCCTTTTTGCCAACTCCAACTCACTTTTCGTCTTCGGGGCTCCCGCATCAGTCCGGAACCTCCCGAATTCCGCTGTAATCTGAAAATACACATGTCCAAAGCTTTTCCCACTCAAAAAGCTCAACCGTGGAGTCGGTGTGCTCAATCCAAAAAACCGGTTCCAAAACTGCCAGTTCCAACCCACTTTTCGCCCTCGGATCTTCCGCGTCAGTCCAATTCAACCCGAACTCATGTGTAAACACATATGGAACATGCTCGTGACAATTTCCTCCGCTCCACGCCATCTTGCGAGGTCGGTGCGCTGTCCGAAATCCGGTATTCTACATACTCCGACCTCCATTTTCGGCGATTCTTGCGCCATTGGAACGGCGACAGACAGAGCTACAATCTTGGTATTTCCTGCTTCCCCTCGTTTCACGCTTTTCGAGGTATTTTTTTGAGTTTACTGTGACACTATTACTGTGATTGAGACTTGGACAGCGGCTCGATGTTTTGGCGATATCTCCGCACCCAGGCATCGGATCGGGACGTGCCTATACACTTTTTGTATCTACGCGTCGCAAGGATTACCGTCGTATTTTTTGGGGAATTTTCTGAGATTTGCCCGAAGGTATACTTTTCCCTTTCTTCTGTGCAATGTGATACAGTTGTGTATGAGTGGAGTTTCGCGTTCACCGCGTTCCGGAATTTGTAACCTGGTCTCCGGGAATCGGATTTTGACGTGTAGGTACTCGTTTCGAAGGGCTCGACGCGACGATCGCGACTGTATTTTTGTCGGATTTTTTTGAGTTCTTGCTACAGGTGAAAAATTAGCATCTTTGGGACTGTTCCAACAGACTTGTATGTACTTGGATATTTTGGAATAAAAGTGTAACCTTGGACCTTATTGTCGTATCCAGGGGCATTCGCGAGTGTTTTTGGAACATTGCTAGGAGCCGAGGTTTGCGTGACATATACCGTGGATACGGGTTCAGCAGATGTTATTAGCAAGTGGCCACGCTCTTCACCGACTTCAGGTTTGCCTTGGTTTAAGCACTTCAGGTGGGTAAACTTAGTAATGGTAACTGTTTAAGGGAATGGCAGGGTTTATATGCATGTTATGCCTTATGGGAGGTGTAATAGTGGATGTTCATGTATAGTTAAGATAAGCTTACCTGTGGGAATGTCGCCCTCTATGATTGATAGCATGCCTAATTTAATGTACAACCAATATGAGCGAGAGGTAAGCATGGAAACGGCCTAGATCATGTGGATTGATGCTTACCTGGTAATTGTACATGTATGTTGAACTAGAGGCTTAGCATGTGGTTGACAGGTTATATTTATCCCACACTTGATGATATAGAGATCATACATGATTATTCATTGGCCTATTTATATGAGATTGGTATATCATAGTAGGAATACTTTAGTATGCCTTGTTATTATATGTTTCATTCTCTTTTATTGTTTCCAAGGACAAGAGCATGCTTGAATGGACATCTAGATAGGCCATCTTTTACTGCTGCACTACTTATTGGAACTTGACTTAGGAGAAACCATGTTATCCTTTTCTCCTTCTTTGTTAGTCAGGCGGTCTGTGTTGCTCGGGTGCGAGCAGGGGTCAGGGGTAGTGTAGCCGGGACATTTGTGTCAGGGACGGGTTGTGCTGGATAGCGGCTGGCAGGATTTTGCGGTGACCGCGGACTTTGGGCGGTTGACCGGGGGTCGGTTATAGGACTTGGTTATAGACGGCAGGGTATTGCGGCAACCGCGGATATTGGGCGGTTGACCGGATGTTTACTTTTGCATCAGATTGGGTATCAGTTTTCTATAGTGGACGGAGATTCCCACCATTTGAGTACTTTTGCATCTGATTGAGGACCGAGGCCTTCTTTAGTGGTTGAGCTTTCCCACTTTGATGAGAGTCATGATCCAGTCCTGCTGATTTATACTACTTATTATACTTATCACTGAGATACTTTACTCGTGTGGGTCGCTCCTCTCGAGTTCCACTCCGGAGTGTGTTACAGACAGGCTTTGAGTCCTTGAGACTCCTTTTCATCGGTGTTATGCGTCGGCCAGCATACCCGATACAGGCAAGGCACAGCAGGCAGTACCAGTTTTACTGGTGGCACAAGATTGGGTTTATTATAGGCAGACACTTTATTGTTTCACTCGTGTCAGGGGGACCGAGTGGAGTCTAGTAGCTGTGTTTAGACCAGTGCTAGTGTTGTTGGGAACCGTTTGGGGATTGACGGTGGTCCCGAGGTCGTTGTGAATTAGTCGACCGTTGTGCGAGAGGTTTGGTGATCTTGAGGCTATCCGTTATGAGAGAGAGCGTGGATTTTGACTATAGCCTGCATGAGCCACTACTCGATAGCGAGTTAGTCCGTATGGACGCCCTACATAATTCTTGCCCGTCAGCGGGAGGTGGTTGTAGGTGGGCGCAAGTTTGACTGGACCAGATGTGGCAGTCAGCTCGATTGGGTCGATTGTGCACTTCATGTGCTAGTGGTTGTATACCATTCTTTGGTTCTCCCCTTTTGAACATTTAGATAGTGGCATGGTAGCTGTTGAGAGTCTCCAGCCTTTCTAGTTCAGTTTTTACTGCTTGGTTATTTATTGCCTCTAGTAGTCTTTGTGGGCTAATCATCGGGCCTGGCGATGGTACCCACTGAGAACTCCCTTTTTGGTGTAGTTCTCACACCCGCTGGGGGTTTTCCCCCTCTTTTCCCCTTTCTCTCCTTTGTTTTGCAGAGTCTTAGCGGGTGCTGCTGATTCTGCGGTTGTTGATCGAGTCGAGGGAGTCGCGAGCTAGATCCCTATCCGTCGTTGGAGAGTAGCGGTACCCCTTCAGAGGAGGGCTTCAGTAGATTAGCTATTTTATTTTCCTTTTTTGAGAGACTAATGTAGTGAGGACATGATATGTATTGAGAGCCTGTACACTGATGTATTTATTGGAGATACCTCCCTGTTGAGTTCTGATTTTGTATATGAGGCTATTGTATGATCATCATTTTGGGAGATGGACCTTGTTGTATTATTTTCCAGTTGTACAGTGATTGATTTTAGTTTTACAGCAGATTTTCATTTATAGCTCTGATATCTGTTAGCTGTAGCACTTTTCTTGCAGGTAGGACGCTTCACCTATGCGGAGTTTGGCATAGGTGGCGGATCTGTTGGCGAGCCCGGGTCGCAGTTTCGACCCCGGGGAGTGACAAAGACGATGGGGGTGAGAACTACTATAGAAACAGTAGCCTCCCCTACTAGGTAAAACCTCAACTCTGACATGCCCACTAGGTCTACCAGAGGCAAAAGGGAAGAAAAGGTGGTAAGCTATAAAGATAACTACAGCTGAAAATGCTACCACTAGTATGCCTCCAAACTGCCGAGCTAAAAGAATAGCTAAAAGTATGCATCAGTATCAAAAGCCTGCCTAAATAACCCAATCCGATCACCAGTAGACACTGGTACTGCCTGCTCTGCCTGCCGCATCGGGTATGCCAGCCTACGCATAACACCGATGCAAGAAAGAGTCTCAAGGACTCAAGTCTGCCTGTCGCACACTCCGGAGTGGCACTCGAGGGGAGCGACCCACACGAGTAAAGTAAGTAGCCATAAGTAACCTGATATAGCAGGACTGGATCATGACTCTGATCAAGTAGGAAAAACCATCCACAAAAGAAAGCCCGATCCCCCTCTCCCAATCTGATGCAATAGTATCAACCCGGTCAACCACCCAAGATTCGTGGTTGCCGCAATACCCTACCATCAAGCCCTGCCTGTCCCAAATCCCCAGAAATCTGACTACACTATCCCAGCCCTCGCTCGAACCCGAGAACGCTATCCCCGAAGTCTAGATAACAGGAGAAAGAAATAAAAGCATGG
This sequence comes from Tillandsia leiboldiana, assembly GCA_029204045.2. Taxonomy (NCBI): domain Eukaryota; kingdom Viridiplantae; phylum Streptophyta; class Magnoliopsida; order Poales; family Bromeliaceae; genus Tillandsia; species Tillandsia leiboldiana. Next base: position 35,618,480 of record CM055064.1, on the reverse strand, counting down.
TTTCTCCTAAGTCAAATCCCAAAGATAGTGTAGCAGTAAATAGTGGCCTATCTAGATGTCCACACAAGCATGCAAATGTCCTCATCTAGAATAGAAGGAAAAAGCGTCCACCAATGCGCTCACATATAGTAATGTCCCAAATTACTAATCTATTCACATAAATAGTATTATATAGCAATGAGCTCCAACACCAATGTCTCAAAGTGATGATCCCTTTTTACATAATCACTAAGTACTAACATACAACTGATCATGCCGTTCCAGATAAATAAATACTTTAACAGGAGTGATTATGGCATAATGATCATGTTCCAATACCATTGTCTCAATTACATGGATATGCTATCAATTATGTGGTCCCTTTTTGCATGCAAGGTTTATCAGTATTTGTTCAACATTTTCTAACATCGGGTTATTTTGATATTCCTAGTGAGCATACCAAAAGAGAGGGATACAACAACCACCCACCTCGAAAAGCGTGAACTATAACAATACGAGATCCCTCGCTGCCAAGATCCTGAATCTCCAACAATCTCCACAATACGAGAACTGCGATAACACTGCAAACATACCAACCGATGTCCAATTAAACACACAATTTCACAATCAATCGCTGTCCCCTAAAATCAGTCAAGAAGATGCTCAATTTTCACCTGTAAGAGGTACTCCAAAAAAATCCAACAAAAATACCACTGCGATCGTCGCGTCGAGCCCTTCGAAACAAGTACCTGCACGTCCCAAACCGAGTTTCGTAGGTCAAGTTACAAAATCGACAAGGTGACTACCTCAAAAATCCCAAGTACAAATTCTGAAGAACTTTGCTCTGAAAAAGTGGGATTTTCACCTTCGGGGAAAACTCAGAAAAATCCAGGAAAAATACGATGATGTTCCTTGTGACGCGTAGATAGAAATCGAGTATTGGTACACCTCAATCTGATGTCCGAGCATGAAGATATCGGCAAAATACTCCGGCGCTGTCTAAAAATCCACACAGCAAACAGGGGGTCAACAGTGACTCGGAAACCGTGCCAAAAGTCTGGAATACGAAGAAACGATCAACACGATAAACGAAGCCCTACCTCTCAGGAACACACCGGCGCAAGTATCGTCGAAAACGATGGTCGGAGAAGGCTAGGGGACTCCTCGGACCGAAACGCAACGAAAAGGGCAAATAATGAAAGTGCGTCGCAGTGCGCCGAAAAAATGCAATCTCGAAGTGCGTGCCACCACAAATCCTGGAACTCCTCCACAAGATGTAGAATAAAAAGGTGAGCAAAAACTATGTAGAACTCCCTCTGAGAAAAGGGCCAGAAAATGCACAAAAGAAGGCCCAAAGGGCCTATTTATAGGCCCAAGCCCACAAGGGCTTCCAATCGGATTCGGGGGCACCTTTTCGGGCGCCCGAATTCGCAAGGCGGATATTTCCTCCGTCCGACCAGCGCCCGAAACTTCCTGCGTGCGACACGTGTTCCCCGAATAGGCAACAGCGGTGCAAGCGTGCCGGGTGATGCCACGTGTCCCGCACCCGGTCAAAGGGGTGGTTGGCGCCCGCCAATGGTCGGGCGCCACGTGTCCTGCCCGGGGAACCCGCCGACCTGTCGCCCGCCTCGCCGGTCACGCCACCTGCCCCGCACGCACGCATGCGCCCCGAGGCGCCAGCGTGCACCCCCATGGACCGTGCCGCGTGAGCCCGCCAACCACCTGCCGCCACGTGTCTCCAGCGCATCCAATGGGAAGCCGCCACGTGGTACACCTATCTCCATACGCCGCGCCAGCCCGCGCCCGCGCCTGTGCCTGCCCGCGGCCGCATTCCGCCGCCGTGCTCCGCCTCCCGCCGGTCGCCGCCGGTCACCGGAGTTACTGTTCCGGCGTGAAGTGTAACTAATGGCGCAAAGATGAAGTAAATAGCCCATTTTCATCGTTTTTGCGTGCTGAATCCAAATCTGTTGTCCGTTTTGCCAAATTCTGCTTCTAAAATTTGTCAAAGGCATCCGGAAAAGTATTCTTAATCCAAATTTCACGCTGGATCCAATCCTGAGGTCCGATTCGCGCGCAAACACCTCCAACACACAGGAAAGGCCTCCGAAAGCTGCTAAACACACTGCAGAAGCTCCGTTGACCCTGCAGTAATCCTCTTGTGGAAATTCGGGTCCTCACACCGACGGCCCGGACATGGCATTCGCGCAACACCGTAGAAATGGATGTGACGACTTCGACAGCAGCGGAGAATCGGCTACTTCGACAATAGTTTCACGGCATGACTAGGCAACTGTTAACGCTCACCGAACGCATGTACGCATTGACGAATGCGGCCCTTCGCAGATCACCAATCCATGCTACCGTCGCGCCACTCTGATGTAGATGCTGATGCTGCCATCGGGGTCCACCTGATCTCTGGCATCTCTGGAACCCGTTATCCTGGAAAAAAGAAATAAGAAATGCCTCTGCCAGCCGATCTGTCCTCCATCACCCGGCGCCAAGTGCCAATATCCAGAACTCGCCTCTGGCGGCAGATCCCTATCCAAAGGAACTGCGGCGCCACGCTCCCAGCACAACGCCTACACCATCGAGGCATCAATAATCCATAACGGAGGGACCAACTAAACTGAAAGGTATCCTGGCTCAATCCACTCCCAGCCACACATGTCCTATGTGCCTCATCCCTCAAACCTGGAGCACGCAGTTAAGCAACTGCGTAAACCCTCGGCACAACGAGGCTCTCAAATTGTCTCTCCAATAATACCAACCACGATTCTGCCTCCAAAGGCTCCAAACTCAATCTTACGAGCCGGGGTGGTTCATCTGCCAAATCTGGCTCACTAGATCGATCACGTCCCCTCAGCTCACCAGCTATCAACTAACCACCCTGCCTCGGTGCCTCGGCACAAAACATTGGCACAGAGGGGGCTACTCAGTGCTCCATCAGCGCCACAGAAATCACTGCTGCTGAGGATACTGCAACCAAGTGATCTCAGAAGGAAAGCACTGTCGAGCTGCTCACTGCTCCGACAACTGTGTCACCTAAACTAGCTGCTCACTCTGCTGCTGATATGCCTCAGACAATCCTGTCATCTAGGTCCGGAGCTCTCAGACCTCAATCCGGGTATCCGGCCGAAAACGAACCACTCAAGCTCAACTGCTATGACAGGATGTACACGGGTCCCAAACCCAGCGTCGGGGAGACACCGCTCGCCACGACGAAACAGCAAAACAGCACACAACAACACTCGACCCAATCCAACGAAAGTCTAAAGCATGTCACCCGTTCCACAGCATTATGTTGTCTGCAGCCAACATAATCACTTAGGAGAATAAACATGCCGATCACTCATCCCATCCCCTGGGAGAGGTATAAAACTCAATCAGGACTCTCGCTACAAGTCACGACTCTCACGAAGTCATCCAAGGGTCAAACCATAAGCCTAGGGTTTCTAAGTCCACCATGACCTACAACCTAGGCTCTGATACCACTCTAATCTGTCACGCCCCGGGGTCGAAACTGCGACCCGGGCTCGTCAACAGATCCGCCGCCTATGCAAAACCCCGCACAGGCGAAGCGTCCAACCTGCAAGAAAAGGTACTACAACTAACAGATATTAGAGCTATAAATAAAAATCTACTGTAAAACTAAAATCAACCACTGTACAACTGGAAATAATATAATAATGTCCATCTCCCAAAAAGATAATCATACAAGTCCTCAGATACAATGATCCAAAAGTGAACAGGGAGGTATCTCCAATAAATACATCAGTGTACAGTCTCTCAATACATACCATATCCTCACTACATCAGTCTCTCAAAAGAGGGAATAAAATAACTAATCTACTAAAGATCTCCTCTGAAGGGGTACCGCTACTCTCCAACGACGAGTAGGGATCTAGCTCGCGACTCCCTCGCCTCGATCAACAACCGTAGAATCAGCAACACCCGCTAAAACTCTACAAAACAAGGAGAGAAAAGAAAAGGAGGGGGAAAACCCCCAATGGGTGTGAGAACTACATCAACACGTAGTTCTCAGTGGGTACCGCCACCAAGCCCGACGGTCTGCCCACTAAGACTACTATAGGCATTAAATACAAAGCAGTAAAAACTGAACAAGAAAGTTGGAGACCCTCAACAGCCACCATGCCTCTATCTAGATGCTCAAAAGGGGAGAACCAATGAAGGATATGCCACCACTAGCACATGAAGTGCACAATCGACCCAATCGAGCTGACTGCCACATCTGGTCCAGTCAAACCTGCGCCCACCTACAACCACCTCCTACTGCCGGGCAGGAATTACGTAGGGTGTCCAAACGGATTAACTCGCTATCGAATAGTGGCTCATGCAGGCTATAGTCAAAATCCATGCTCTCTCTCAGAGCGGATAGACTCAAAATCCTCAGCCTCTCGCACAACGGTCGAAATACTCACAACGACCACGGGACCACCGTTAACCCCAAACGGTTCCCAACAACACTAGCACTGGTCTAAACACAACTACTAAACTTCACTCGGCCCCCAGGCACGAGTGCAACAATAAAGGTATCTGACCGAATAAACCCAATCAAATGAACCGATATAAAACTCGGTACTGCCTGCTCTGCTGTCGAACTCAAGAACTCATCTGCGGGAATACTGACCGACTACTGACCGGTACGGTCGCATCCCGAAATAGGTGACAGACAAACTACTGACCGGTACGGTCGCACCCAAAATAAGTAACAGACCGGCTCCTGACCGGCACGGTCGTACACTCCGGAGTGGCACTCGAGGGGAGCGACCCACACGAGTAAAGTATCACTGTAACCAGCATCATATGTATCATAATATAGCAGGACTGGATCACGACTCTGATCAAAGTGGGAAAACCCATCCACTAAAGGGAAACTCGATCCCTAATCTGATACACAAGTACATATCCGGTCAACCGCCCAATATCCGTGGTCGCCGCAAAACCCCACAAGTCCACAAACTAATCCAACCTGTCCCAGACACAAAGTCCCGACTACACTATCCCAAACCCCTGCTCGAACCCGAGCAACACGAATCTAGAATATAGAAAGAAAGGAGAAAAAACAAACATGGTTTCTCCTAAGTCAGATTCCAACATGATAGTATAGCAATAAAAGATGGCCTATCTAGATGTCCATCCAAGCATGCTTTTGTCCTTAGAAACGATAAAAGAGAATGAAACATATAATAGCAAGGCATGCTAAAGTATTCCTACTATGATATACCAATCTCATATAAGTAGGCCAATGAATCATCATGTATGATCTCTATATCATCTAGTGTGGGGTAAATATAACCGTCTACCGTATGCTAAGTCTCTAATTCACCAAACATGTACAATAATCAGGTAAGCATCAATCCACTTGATCTAGGCCATTTTCCTGCTTACCTCTCACTCATATCGGTTGTACATTAATTATGCATACTATCAATCATACGGGGTGACATTCCCAAAGGTGCACTTACATTAACCATAACATAAACATCCATTATTACAACTCCCATAAGGCACAACATGCATAAAAATCGTATCATTTCCTTTTACAGTTACCATTATTACGCTTACCAACCTGAAGTGCTTAATCCAAGGCAAACCTGGAGTCGGTGAAGAGTGTGGCCACATGCTAACAAATCCACTAAACCCGCATCCTCGGTACATGGTTACACAAGCTTCAGCTCTAAACAGCATCACCCCAACAAGCAACACCACAACAAACAACAACACAACACAACTCACAAACATACCCCAAAACGTACACAAACAGCATTGCTATTTTTCCCAAACAGCACAAGGAAGGGCATTCTCACCTCCAAGCAGTGCTCCAAAAATTCCAGAAAATTCACGGTTGCGATCCTCGCGATGAGCAGCCCCAAAATGAGTATTTATACGCCCCGTTCCGACACCTGTAGACCAAGATACAAATTAAACAAAGTAGAGCGTCGGCAATCCACAATACTGCGAAAACTGCGGGATACAACCCCAAAGAAGCTTAAATCTCACCCTCGAAGAGTCCTCAGAAAAATCCAGTAAAAATACGAGCGCGTTTCTCTCGAAGAGTAGATGTCAATCGAGTCCTTAAACGCCTCATTCCGATGCTCGTAGGTTGAAATAGAAAATCGACAAGCCTCCGCTGTCCAAAATCTTGCAGCAGAAAAAGGGGTCACAGAAACACCTCGTGAACAGTGCCGAAATCTCGAAACAAGGAGAAGTGAACAACATGGAAAACGAAGCCTTACCTCTCTTGAACGCGTTGCCATGAAAATCGGCTCTAAATTCCATCGGGGTGATCCGGTGCGTCTCGCGGACTAAAGAGCGACGGTAATAGCCAAAAATCCAAGGTGCGTCGATGTGCGCCGCGTCGCAGATAACGCCGAAGCCGCAGTCTCAAAAAATGCCCAAGATCCGACAAAGAGTGGAGGGTACTGTGAAGAAAAACTTTGCAGAAGAGGGAGCCCCCGAAACTGGCAAAAAAACCCGCACCAAGGCCTCTTGTTGCCTATTTATAGGCTGAAATCCAAGCCAAAAAGACACTTCCTGGTACCCTTTCCGGGCGCCCAAATGTTTCGGGCGCACACGGTAACCAAAATCCCAGCCGTCCAACGATCGCTCGAAACGCTGTGATTGCCCCACGTCACCACGCAACAGCCAACAGCCGCTCCAGCCAACGCTCGTGCGCCACATGGCCCATGCAGACGCCGACGCGTGGCGCGCCCGAGCGCGGGAAACCGCGTCAACGCGCCCACGTGCGCGCCTGTGCCGCAGCCTGCGACGCCTGCCAGGCACGCGCCCCGAGGCCACCGCACCCGCTCCGTGCACCCAGTCCACAGCACCGACCTACCGCCTGTTGCCACGCGTCCCTTGGCAAACCAACGGGAAGGTGACACGTGGCACACACTCCCGTGCACCGCGCGCCTGCCCGCGTGCACCTCGCGCCTGCCCGCGCGCCCGCGCGCCTGCCCGCGTGCTGCCCGCGCCTGCTCCGCCGCCTGCCCGAGCCCGCTCCGCCACTGCCCGCCGCCGCCGACGGTGCCCCCGGCTGCCGGAACAGTGCCTACTGCCTCAAAAATCATGCGCGTCATCCGGGCTCCGAAAAATACAAGTAAATAGTCCATTTTCATCGTTTTCGCGCACTAAATCCAAATCCGATGTCCGTTTTGCCAAATTCCAACTCTAAAAATTGTCGAAGGCATCCGGAAAGGTGTTCTTTTGTCCAAACTTCGCGCTGAGTCCAATTTTAATATCCGCTTTGCGCGAAACTACTTCTAAACATCCGACGGGGTCCTCCGATCACTCACGTGATCCATTTTAAGCCCGAAGTCCATCACTTGTGTCCAAATTGTGCACAAACACCACCGACACACCACGTAGGCCTCCAGAAGCTGCCAATCAACCAGTAAACTCATCGTGGGGGTCCGGGTCCTCACAGAAACGACCCCGATTTTATTCCAAGGATGGTTTTGCCAATGGGAGCCGACCACCCAAGCATCCGAAGACGCAGCAAGGAACCAAGAGCACGCCGACGAGAGGACCGGCGTCGGGGGACCGGCCATACAACATTCGTGGAGGAGCACATGGGTGATCGTCTGTTCCTGGAAGCACGATCGTTGCTTCCGTTGTGGCAAGCTGGGGCATTTTCGCTCTAACTGCTCCTAAACCCGGGAACAGTTCCTTCAGCATCATGACACGAGCGAGAGGTCTTACGGGACGGCCCCTAGAAATGGATAGTTATGTACCCTCCTACCCGTTAGGGTTGGGAAGGCTGTCTTGCCATTGGGACTTGGTGGAAATCCCGCTGAAGGATTTCGATGTAGTGCTAGGGAGGGTTTGTCTTACTAAACACCAGGCGGAGAACGACTGCGAGAAGCGCCAAGTGCGGCTACAGGAACCTGGCCTTTCGGTTCATGTGTACTTGGCGTGTAAGAGTACCTCCTTATCAACCTCTTTTCTGCATCGCGAGCTAGAAGACTGATGGAAGGTGGATGCGTAGCCTATATGGCTTCGGTGGATTTAACAACTCGACCCTCAACACCGCCTTCGGATATCCCTATTGTAGGGGATTTGTCATACGTCTTTCCAACTGAACCGTCCAGGATGCCCCCGGGCGAGAAAACTGGGTTTTCTATCGAGCTCTTGTCGGGCACGCAACCCATTACAAAGGCACGTACTGAATGGCGTTTGCTGAATTAAAGGAACTCAAGGCGCAAATGGAAGAATCGTATGGAGAAGGGCCCATTCAGGTCGAATGTGTCGGGCGAAAGAGGGATAGTAGTTTATGTTTATGCATCGACTACCTGGAAGATAAAATAAAGTCACGGTAAAAAATAAGTAACTCTTGCCTCGGAGTGATGACCTGCCCGACCTATTGCAAAAAGCAGTGGTGCTCTCAAAGATTAATCTGCAGCCGGCTAGCATCAACTTAGGGTTCGGGGTGAGGATTTTGAGGTTTGTGGTGATGCATCACGGAACGGACTTGGAAGTGTGCTGAGGCAACGGGGGGAAAGTTAGGACCTATGCGACCAAGCAACTCAAGGACTACGTTTCGTCCAGTCAAGATCACCCCGGAAAGGCAAGTGTAGCAGCCGATGCCTTGAGCGGTAAGAGTCAGACGGGAGACATCGGTGACCGCGATTATTCAGCAGGACAGATTAACCGCTGACTTCTCACGAATGAGATTAGGAGTTGTACCGGAGGGCACTGTTACCCGACTTTTGTCCCTGGTGGCCAAGCCTACCTTGTTTGAGAAAATCCAGGAAGGCCAGAAGACAGCTACTCAATTGCGGCTTGTGCGGGACAAGTTTCCTTCGGACAAAGGGGGGGGGACTCTTCGTTCGGCACGGACGACGCAATACGAATCCGAAGACAAATTTGCGTGCCCAAACCACCGGATTTGAAGGATGAGATATTATCAGAGGCGCACTGCGCTCCCTATGCGGCGCATTCGGGCGGCACGAGGATGTACAAAGACCTTAAGCAGACTTTTTGGTGGCTTAAATTGACGGGGGACGTAGCACGACTCGTGGCTCGCTGTTTGGTTGGTCATCGAATAAAGGCCGAACATCAGCGCCCCGCGGGGAAACTGCAACCTCTCCCAGTGCCAGAGGGAATGGGAGAATCACGAGGGACGCGAAGCCAATTGGGAGCGCAAGTCGGACATGTTTGAGCGCTGTCCCCATTTAGTTGATTCTTAGTGTATTTAAGTTTCGAGGACGAAACTTCTTTAAAGGTGTGAGTGATGTAATACTTGTGAAATTCGAATTTGTAAAAAAGTGATAAAATTAAGAGTAAAATCCAAATATGAAATTTAACCTTAGTGGTTTGTATACCAGTGTGCAAATTGCACAGTTTCCGAAGCACTATTTCCGCCTTTCCGATCCGAGTCTGATATCGAAAATCTAAAATTTCCAGTGCGACCATCTCATCGAATCGAGTGAAAATGTTATAGACTGATTTTTGATCCGACGGTCGGATCGTCCCGAAATCAGCAAAGAAACTAGTGGGATCCGCGACTTAAGTGAATAGTGAAATGAATAGTAACTCCCTGTTTTAATTCCCTCGCTAGCCAGCGTCGGCCGATCGACTGTCTGGAGTCCGAATCTGACGATCCAGGTAGTCGATTTGAATGGCATCATCGTTCTGAGCGCAGTGGCGCTGACCAAATTTCCGTTTGACGAGCCTGAAGCATCGTAAAGCATGCCGAACTGTTTAATTTAGCATATAAGATGGATTTTAGAATTATCGAAGTTCGTTTTCAGTGAACCAAAATCGCTACTCAATAGGTTTCGTCGAGCCGGACGTCGTGGTGGTGTCCGTTTTTCAGTTTGACAACCCGGTGGTCTCAAAAAGTGTGAAACGCGGCGAAAAATAGTGTTTTTGCATAAAGGTCCCGACATTTTATGCGCGGAATCTGAGGAGACTCTCTGGAGAGGGACCTATGTGTAATACTTATCCCCAGGAGGGGACCCGACCCTAAATAATGCAATTAGAGGGACTAATCAGCATTTTTACGTAATTAGGTTATATAGGAGTCTTGGGTTCACGAAACCTAATCCATGACTCCCTTCTTCTCCCAGCCGCCAGCAGAGGACCTCTTCGGCTCCTCTGCTCATTCCTCGACGATCCCGCCCACGGCCGCCGCGCCTCCTCGCCGGAAAAGCAAGAAGCAATCTTGCTTCCGGGGTGGGTTGTGAAGGATCGCAGCGAGAGGGCAGGGATTCCTCCACGTCATCTCTGAAGGTGTCTCTGACCCCTTGGGACGCGGCCTGTGAAGCACCGGCGCCCAGATACGCCGCGCGCCGCCGGAGCATCTTCTTCTTCTTTCTCCCCGAGTCCGGTAGGTGGAGCTCTCCCTTTCTTGGTTTTCTAGCGACCTGGACCCTGGCAGTCGCCTACTGACGTCGTAGGGAGCATCCAGGACAGACCCCGAAGCCCCAGGACCCCCGGATGGCCGGCGGGTGCAATCGGGTCGCCGGAATCCTAGTTCTTGGCCGGGTTTGACGTGCGCTGCCTCCGGAGCTCCGGCGCCGGAACCAAGTTGACCAGAATCTTCGGCTGGTCCCCAGAAGAAGTCCCACGAAGTTTGGTGGGCTTTGGTGCAGTGTGGAACGCGGGGGAGCAAACCCTAGCTTCGGGTCGTCTTCCTCACGGCCGAACTCCACCGCCCGGCTGCTGCCGTCGCTCCTCCGGCGCGGGCTGACTCTGGTAAGTCTCCTAACACCTTGAGCATCCCTTTAAGCCATCTGCATGCGACCCATGCAGCGTGGTTACCGACTTGCCATTAATGGGTTAATTAAGCTATACCTTCTTCTTCCTCGATTTGGGGAGCATGGGGAAGCCCTAGCTTGCGCGGCTGAGGTCCTTTCCAGCTCTGGGGGCTCAAGGATGGTGGTGCTCACCTTAGTTTGAAGCTTGACTGAGTGGGGATGGGTGCGGCCATTGTTGCACTCCAACAAGCCGAGTGCGAGGTGACCTTGCTTAGGCGTCGTCTCCGGTAGTCTCGCGACCTCTCACAGGTGAGCCTCCTCTCTTTCTTGTTGCCCTCTAGTTGATGTTCAAGTTTGTTGGGGTCTGTAGTTGGTAGAATGAAGAAGAAACCAAGTTGCACTTTATATAGGTTGGTTTGCGGTTCATGGGTTTTCCCACCTTAAAGGGGGGTTCTGCAGAGGCCCAGAGGTGAGCCTCTGTATATTTTCTGGTCCCTGAGCATGATGCTCACACAAAAACTGGAAATGATTTAATAGAAAAATAGATAAAGCAATGTTGAGCTTTGATGCACTTTAAGAATGGGCCAACTTGTGTTTTATTGGCCGGCTTGCTCTCAAATTGTGAGCACGGGGTCCAGCACGTCAAAATACTGTTGTTGGTAAATTATTTTGGTTTAAAGATTCCCGGATTAAAAGTTGTGGCTTAATTAGTAGGTTTTATATGAATAAAATGCAATTTTAACAAAGTCCGGGGGCCTAAATGTAATTGTAGCATGGTAGGCTGCTGGGGACAGCGTGCACTTTGATCTCTGAACCTTTCGTTCGGAATCTGTTGACTTTCATTGAACAGATCTTTGCTTTACGATCCGTGAATCAGCAAAATGGTCGGTTTATCGGCGGTTTTGGGTTAAACCCGCTTTTTTCGAGGAAAATTGGATGCTTACTGATCTGTACTCTCTGGGGACTTTCTTTTAGGTCCGAGTGTCGTTCGAGGGCGCGGGACATTCCAGGTGTTTCGTTCGACTTGCTTCGAGGTGGGTACCGTATCTTGGGAAGGGGTGGCCTTCAGACCTCCCCTACCCGTCTACTGTTTTTACTGAAAACTCTTACAAAAGAATCTGAGAATGTTTGGGCTGGTTGTTTATCACCCCAAGAGTAAATGCAAGGTAATTCAACCCCGGGTCACTGACTTCCAACACTGTGACAGGTCAGGGGAGGGACCCGGGACGACGGTGAGGCCGTGACTTGAGGACTTAGCTACTTTCCTCCGTCGACGATTTTATTGTTATTTGTTTTTACTTTCTCGCTTGATCATCTCTAGTTGTTAGTGCTGTGGGGTGAGGTTGTTTGTGGAGGTCGGTACTCTGTGTGGACGTTTTTGATAATTCCTTTTAGATTGGCTGTTTTTAAAATAAAGAAAGAGTTTGCGAAAATAGTTTTTCAAAGATTTGGTGCCGTGTGGGCACCGTTTGTAAACCCATGGTTTTAACCTTTCAAAATATTAGTGTGAGGACCTGAAATTCCCACTTATAGATTACTGTTGCATTTGCATCTTCTGGAGGCCTATGTGGCGTGTCGGTGGTGTTTGTGCACCAATTGGACACAAGAGATGGACTCAGGGCTTAAAATGGACCACGTGGGTGATCGGAGGACCCCGTCGAATGTTTAAAAGTGGTTTCGCGCGAAATGGATATCAAAATTGGGCTCAGCGCGAAGTTTGGACAAAGGAACACCTTTCCGGATGCCTTCGGCAATTTTTAGAGTTGGAATTTGGCAGAACGGACAACGGATTCGGATTCAGCGCGCGAAAACGTTGAAAATGGACTACTTACTTGTATTTTTCGAAGCCCGGATGACCCGACACGTATTTCGAGGTAGCTATTACTGTTCCGGCGGCCGGGGGCAGCGTCGGCGGCGGCGGGCAGCGGCGGAGCGGGCTCGGGCAGGCGGCAAAGCGGCCGCGGGCAGGCGCGCGGGTGCTCGGGCAGGCGCGCGGTCCACGGGCCGGCGTGCACTGGAAGGCAGGACACGTGGCAGCTCGTGATTTGTTGGTGTTGCTGGCGCGGTCCACGGGGAAAATGAGCGGGTGTACGGTGGACCGAAGGGTGGACACGTGGCGGCCACTGGTTGGCTGGTCCACATGAGCGCGGTCCACGGAGCGGGGGTGGCTGCCTCGGGGCGCGTGCCTGGCAGGGGCCGCAGGCGGCGCTGGCAACGTGCGCACGTGGGCGTGGCAGCGACCGTTGACGAGTGCGTTCCACGTGTCGACTCCTCAGTGCGCCACGTGTCGAGCAGCGGATGGCCCCACACAGCTGTCCGCTGTTCGGATGATGACGTGGCGGCTCCTGAGTGATTCGGGCGTGAACAGTGTTGGGCCGGGCCCAACACTGTAGCAGCCCGAATCAATCGGGCGCCCGGTTTTTGGGCCCAAAAGCCCAATTTCGGATTTTCGGGTTGAGCCTATAAATATGCCCTTTTCTCACCGAGTTGAAGCTTTTTCCCGAGCTCTTTGGCCAGTGCACCCTTCACCAAAGTTGTTGATCTCCTCGCTGTGCATCTCTTGGAGAAGGCCTGGATTTTTTGGAGGCCGCGGCGTTGACGACTTCGGCATCGTAGCGCAGAGCGACGTTCCTTCATCGAAGGCCCGTTATCGTCGCATTTTGGTCTGAGAGGTCCACAGAGCTTCCCCGACAGTGTTTTTCGACTCCTCAGTGCGCCACGTGTCGAGCAGCGGATGGCCCCGCACGGCTGTCCGCTGTTCGGATGATGACGTGGCGGCTCCTGAGTGATTCGGGCGTGAACAGTGTTGGGCCGGGCCCAACACTGTAGCAGCCCGAATCAATCGGGCGCCCGGTTTTTGGGCCCAAAAGCCCAATTTCGGATTTTCGGGTTGAGCCTATAAATACGCCCTTTGCACACCGAGTTGAAGCTTTTTCCTGAGCTCTTTGGCCAGTGCACCCTTCACCAAAGTTGTTGATCTCCTCGCTGTGCATCTCTTGGAGAAGGCCTGGATTTTTTGGAGGCCGCGGCGTTGACGACTTCGGCATCGTAGAGCAGAGCGACGTTCCTTCCTCGAAGGCCTGTTATCGTCGCATTTTGGTCTGAGAGGTCCACAGAGCTACCCCGACAGTGTGGTAAACAAAGCCCCTGCAGGATTCATGAGAGGTAGATATATGATTCTTGTATTTTCTACTTTTCTCAGATTTGAGCTTTGTTTGGGGTTCCGGGTATGGTTTTAACCCCCTTTGCCGCTGATGGAATTTCTGGACAGCGACATCTTGCCGGATTTTTATCTCCGCGCTCAGGCATCGGATGGAGACGTGCCTATACACTTTTTGGATTTACGCGTCGCAAGGATTACCGTCATATTTTTCGTGGAATTTTCTGAGGCTTGACCGAAGGTATACTTCTTCCCCAATTACTGTGCAGAGTATTACAGTTGTTTTGCTGCGAGGTTTTGCGCACCCTGTGTTGTGGAAATTGTAATTCGGCCTACGGGGCTCGGAATTGGACGTGCAGGTACCCATTTTGAAGGTCTTGACGCGACGATCGCGATAGTATTTATGTTGGATTTTTCTGAGTTCTTGCTACAGGTGAAAAATCTGCATCTTTGGGACTGTTCCAACAGAATTGTATGTACTTGGATATTTTGGAATAAAAGTGTAACCTTGGACCTTATTGTTGTACCCAGGAAGGTTCGCGACTGTTTCTGAACCTGTTGGAACTGGAGAAAATTGGAGATAGTGGATTCCGGGTGTTTTCAGCTGTTTGGAGCCAAGGCTTGCGCGACATGTACCGAGGGTGCAGTTTTGGCAGATTTTGGACTGTGAGCGTCTACACACTTCACCGACTTCGGCTTTGCCTGCGTAAAGCGTTACAGGTGGGTGTTTCGTCTCCAGAACCGGTGGACGGTTCTCTAATTCTATGTATTAGAATGCATGCATGTTAGTGTACCAATATCTGATTGAGATGCAAGCTTGGTAATGACATTGGTTCAAGAAATGGTATGATATGATATTGAGATATGCCTGATGGAAACTTACAAGATAATATATTCATGTCTGGTAATTTGAGAGCATGCATAATTCGTTGTACAACCTATAGCTTTGAGAGGTGAGCAAAAGAATGATATAGTTCATGTGGATTGAGGCTTTCATGATGTATGGTACACATTAGATATCTTCGAGATATTATATGTTCGATGATTGTATTTACCTATGCTAGTTGAGAGCATGTTTAGGGAGATGAGGCTGATGTTATTTGGTTTTGGTGTTTATATCCCTTAATGTTCCCTGCTCATGTTTGGTTTATTTAATGCTATTGTTGGAACTTGACCTAGCACCCCATCATATGCTGCATGTTTAACCAGACCAGTAGAGAACCTTCACTTGGGCTAGGTTCTTTTATGCTTTAGACTTCCCACACTTTGCATCTTTTCTGGACATAGTGTTGCCTTGCCCGGGTAGTGGGCCGAGGGGTCAGGTTTCTGTGGGACATTGTTGCACTCATGCCTGGGGGCTGAGTGTAGTCCGGTAGCTGAGTTTAGATTGTGCTAGTGTCGTGGGAGCCGTTGAGTAGACGGTTGTCCCGGGCCGTCGAGTATCTTCCGGTCTGTGTTGTTGGGAACCGTTGGGGTTGACGGTGGTCCCGGGTCGTTGAGTGTTGTCCGACCTGTTTTGTTAGACCTGAGTTGTGGGTCGATCCCGGCTGTGGAGTATCTCCAGCCAGTGTGTTTTGTGCTACGAGTTGGTGGAGTTTGATAGTGTCTTGAGATTGAGAGAGCTGATCAGCTGAGTCGTCGAGAGTGCTCCGACCGTTGTGCGAAATGTTTGAGGATTCTGAGTCCTTCCGTTCAGAGCATGAGCGTGGATTTTGGACTATAGCCTGCAGTGCCACCTGAGCGACAGAGTGCGCGGATACCTTTTCCTCGGTAGGGTCGCGCCCCTCGAGAGCGACGCCCGGGGTGGATTTGTTACTCTTGTATCGCGACTTGTCGATGCAGTCCCTCTGGCTGGGCCAGTTATGGCAGTCACGGACGCCCTACGTCAGTCCGGTCCTACGTGGATGTAACGGCAGTAGGTAGGCGCAGGTTTGACTGGACCCGAGGAGGCAGTCAGTGTAGATTGGGTGACTATACTTGAGTGTTAGTAGACGCATCATGTTTCCATCTGTTCCACTTTTTGAGCATCTAGATAGAGGCATAGTAGCTGTAGAGTTATTTTCCAGCTTCTTTCCTTTCAGTACTGTATTACATTGTTACTTTATGCATCTAGTAGACTTAGTGGGCAAACCGTTGGGCTTGTTGGCGGCACCCACTGAGAACTACTGTGGGATGTAGTTCTCACACCCGTCGTGGTGTTTTTTCCCCCAGGGACTTCTACTCTTGTTCCTGTTGCTCCAGTTGCCGATCCTTCTGACCGAGGCGAGGGAGTCGCGAGCTAGTTCCCTACCCGTCGTTGGAGTGTAGTGGTACCCCCTTCAGAGGAGAGCTTCACTAGATTAGTTATTTTATTTTTTTCCTCTTTTGAGAGACTGATGTAGTGAGGATATGTTATGTATTGAGAGCCTGTACACTGATGTATTTATTGGAGATACCTCCGTGTTGAGTTCTGAGATTTTGTATCAGAGGATTTTGTATATGATCGTATTTGGGAGATGGATATTGTATTATTTCCAGTTGTACAGTGGTTGATTTCAGTTTTTCAATAGATTTTCATTTATAGCTCTGATATCTGTTAGCTGTAGTACTTTTCTTGCAGGTAGCTAGGACGCTTTGCCTATGCGGAGTTTGGCATAGGTGGCGGATCTGTTGGCGAGCCCGGGTCGCAGTTTCGACTCCGGGGCGTGACAGATTAGAGTGGTATCAGAGCCTAGGTTGTAGGTCATGGTGGACTTAGAAACCCTAGGCTTATGGTTTGACCCTTGGTTGACTTCGTGAGAGTCGTGATTTATAGCGAGAGTCCTGATTGAGTTTATACCTCTCCCAAGGGACGGGAAGAGTGATTGGCATGTTTATTCTCCTAAGTAATTATATTGGCTGCAGACAACATAATGCTGTGGAACGGGTGACATGCTTTAGACTTTCGCTGGATTGGGTCGAGCGCTGTTGTGTGCTGTTTTGTGGTTTCGTCGTGGCGAGCGGTGTCTCCCCGACGCTGGGTGTTGACCCGTGTGCATCCTGTCATAGCAGTTGAGCTTGAGCGGTTGGTTTTGGGCCGGATACCCGGATTGAGGTCAGAGAACTCCAGACCCAGATGACAGGATTGGCAGAGGCTTATCAGCGGCAGAGTGAGCAGCTGGTCTGGGTGACACAGTTGTTGGAGCACTGAGTAGCCCCCTCTGTGCCAATGTTTTGTGTCGAGGCACCGAGACAGGTTGGATAGTTGACAGCAGAGGAGCTGTGGGACATGATCGATCTATTGAGCCAGATTTGGCAGATGAACCACCCCGACTCGTAAGATTGAGTTTGGAGCCTTTGGAGGCAGAGTCGTGGTTGGTGGTGATGGAGTGATCAAATGAGAGCCTCCCTGTGCTAGAGAGGTTACGCAGTTGTTTTACTGCGCGCCCCAGGTTTCGAGGGACGAGGCGCATAGGATATGTGTGTTTGGGTACCCTTCAGTTTAGTTAGTCCCTCAGTTACGGATTATGGACGCCTCGATGGTGTAGGCGTTGTGTATGGAGCGTGGCGCTGCAGTTCCTTTGGATAGGGATCTGCCATCAGAGGTGAGTTCTGGACTTAGGCGCTTGGCGCCGGGTGATGGAGGACAGACCGACCGGCAAAGGCATTTCTAATTTCTTTTCTAGGATGACGGGTTCCTGAGATGCCAGAGATCGGGTGGACCCCGATGGCAGCATCAGCATCTATATCAGAGTGGCGCAGCGGTAGCGTGGATTTGTTATCTACGGAGGACCTTATTCGTCGCCTCAGTGTGAGCAGAGACAAAGGTCGTGCTCCCTTTGTGTTTAGTCTAGATTTTCCTTGCAGATTGAGCGACAACCGCCGGCATCGAATGGATGAGTCGTGCCACCCGGTTGGAGGGCGCCACGGCAGTGGATGGAGTTGTTGCAAGTGTGATTTCATCACAGTAGCCGGAGTTGAGCATGTTGCAGTCCTGCATGGACTAGAGGCAGAATCGTTACCACGTGCACTCGAGGTACATGTTTCTACTGTTGTCGTGCATGTGGAGGAGGCTTTTGGATCATGTCCAGTGCAGCTGAGACTGCGAGTTACCGGCAGACTTATTGGTAATTGTGGCAGTTCGGTATCTTGACCATGTGCTTGAGATTGATTGGCACAGTGCCACAGGATGTTTTGACTGAGGAGAGAGAGGACGTCGACTTTCTGCGAGGCAGACGAGAGGAGGTTTGGTTGTTGAGATAGTTAGAGCACGCAGGTTTTAGCGACTGTGCGAGAGGTGCTTAATTACGGCGGCACCGGGACCCAAGGATATCTCTATTGCCCACGAGATCCCGGGTGTGATTTCACCTAAGCCGTTGATAATGCCACCGGTTAGGGAGATAGATATTGCGTTTGACGTGGTTCGAGGAAACCGCGCCACCCTCGACAGCACCTCATAGGATATCGCCTGTGGAGCTAAGAGAGCTGATGGCGCAGTTGCAGGATCTGATGGATCGAGGGGTCTGTTTGACCTAGTGCCACGCCGTTGATATACGGTGGTGATGCCACGCCGTTGGTACACGGTGGTGATGCCACGTCGTTGATACACGACTGTGAGGGTCCTTTTATGGTTCGAGTGTAGACAGGTCCGGGTGGTATCTAGGACCTTCTGATGGAGTTATACTGTAGTGAACCGGAATTTTGGTATATAAATAAATGTAAATAAAATGGTATGAAATGCTATTTTATTGAATTTATTGAGGTAAAGGATGACCTGGAAACGAATTGGGCCCAAATCGGGATTAGAATGTGAGATCTTGAATCTTACATGAGAAAATGGGCCCAGATTGTAAGTGGAAAATTCACATTTTCGGAAAATTCCGAGAAAATTATGGGAGCTCCGTAAATGTGTTTTAAGGCCACAGTAAAAGTTTCGCGTTGATCGGACACCCGGATAGAGAGAACGGGCTCCGCCAGCGAATTCAAATATAGTGGGACTTTTGGTAACCCAAAGAGGGTCCAAACTGAAAAGTTTAAGTACCAGGAGGTAAATTAAGTTAAACTGTGGCTGCCCGTCAAATTTGAGCGAAAACGGGCAAGAACGGACGAAAACGGGCGAAACTGGGCTTGGGCCCAAGTTTCGGGCGCCCGAAAGTGGGAACCAGGCGCCCGGAAAGTACTGTAGCAAACCCGGTTTTAGGGGCTGCAGCGAACCGGGCTGCACTGTAGCGAACCCGGTTCACTGTAGCAGCCTGGTCCAAAAGAGATGCGCCCAAAAGTTACTATAGCAGCGCCCGAATCCCGAGTTGGCACGGATCCCGAGGCAGTTGGCATGGATCCCGAGGCAGTTGGCACGGATCCCGAGGCAGCGAGCGCGAATCCCGAGGACTACTGTGGGAAGGCGCGGCGGCCTGGCGCGGTGTCAGCGGGGGTGGCCACGTGTCGGCCCCCCATTGGCCGGTCAGCGCGACGTGACACGCTGACGGGACAAGACGCAACCACCGCGGGCTGGGTGCGGTCCACGTGGCGGCCTCCCATTGGCCGCTGCAGTTTCGTGGTCGCGATGCACGGGTCCAGGGACACGTGTCACGCTCGGGTTGGCCGAGCGATGGTGACGTGGCGCCCAGCTGGCGCGCCGTGGACCGTGGACCGCGTTGGGGGCGGTTACTGTAGCCGCCCGGAAATTTCCGGGCGCCCAAAAGTTGCGCCCGAAAATCTGAATTTGGCCTATTTAGGCCCGAATGACTCCTTTTTCTCCTTTTTCTCCCTGTTGGCTTCACCCGAGCGTACCAGGAGGGGAACCGGGCGATTCCGCCCGGGGTTTTCGAGGGCGCACGAGCGCGCCGTGGACTCCGTGGAGCGCGTAAGATGTACCAAAGAGCCTATTGGAGGCAATGGACGGCACGGCGTTGTCGAGGTAGTGTGTCATTTTTTTGCGGTATTTTTGGCACAGTTTGAAGTTTCCTTTTGGATTTTGGATTTGACCCCTTTGCCCACGTGCATGTTAGGGACCCAAGTTTTCTGTGCCGTTTTACTGCGCGAGTTTCGCGGGCATTTTGGACGCGCCTCGTTTTGCGTGCCGTTCGTGGGAGACATGCACCATTTTGCGTGCGGATTCGGCAAATGCGCGCAGTTTTGGACGCGAACTCATAAAACGTGCACCGTTTTGCGTGCAACGTTGAGAAAGGAACCTGCACCGTTTTGCGTGCCAATACGGGGTACGTGCTCCGTTTTGCGTGCGGATTGGACCAATACGCATCGTTTTGCGTGTAGATTCTAATAGCTTGCATCATTTTTCGTGCAGGGCTAGGAAAAATATGCACCGTTTTGCGTGCAACCCTACAGTCAGACGTGCACCGTTTTGCGTGCAGATTTGAGGTACGTGCACCGTTTCGCGTGCAGATCGTGTTGCCGCGCATCGTTTTGCGTGCCGGCTGAAGTGGCGTGCACCATTTTTACGTATGGGTTTTTAATGTTATGCACCGTTTTGCGTGCAGGATTGGAGGACGTGCACCGTTTTGCGTGCGGACTAGAGGGATGTGCACCGTTTTGCGTGCAAGCTCGAGGAGACAAGTGGAATCGTGCGGAGACCAATTGCAAGTGTCTACAAGCAATTGGGGACACCACAAGGTGGGAAATTCTGCCGAAATTGGGTGACCTCTCCCCTTTCTCCTTTGCTTTTCGATTCGAAGCATGATAGTAGCCTGTTAGAGGCGTTAGGTAATTATGATATTGATTGTCTGTATAGATGGATTCAGATGAAAAAGAGCAACTGTTGGTTGCCAGAGAAAGGGGAATAGTTGTGCATGTGCAAAGAGACACGGAGGAAAAGTGCAACTGTTGGTTGCCAAACATATATGATGAATATGCATGCGTAGAGATAATTATTATTTTATGAATGAGATGAAAATAATTGCATGCATGAAAATGATTAGCTATTCAGGATTATGAGTATGTTAGGGTATAACCCTAGGAATCACGTGACATAAGGGAACAACAGTTGTTGGTAGTAAGACTATGAGAAAACCTAGTATAGGTGTTTGACTAGTGACATCAACTTAGGAGTTATCCTAGGGAGGACGAGTGGCATGGTCTTAGGTGACAACCTAAGGACACCGGATAGAGTGATCAACATAGAGTCAGAGAACTCTAGGATGTATATGACATGGAACTTAGGTAAAGGAAACCTAAGGAGAACTAGTGATCAACATAGAGTCAGGAAACTCTAGGATGTATATGACATGGAACTTAAGTAAAGAGAACCTAAGGTGAACTAGTGATCAGCATAGAGTCAAGGAACTCTAGGACAAGTATGACATGAAACTTAGGTAAAGAGAACCTAAGGTGAACTAGTGGTCAGCATAGAGTCAAGGAACTCTAGGACAAGTATGACATGGAACTTAGGTAAAGGGAACCTAAGTTGAGCTAGAAGAGTTTAAACTCACAGACAGAAAAATAGAGTCAAGTTGACTCTAGGATTCAGTAAGGAATCAAGAGAATGGAAAAATGGATCAAGTGTGGAGACATGAAAGGGAAAACATGAAATTAGAGTCGATGTAACTCTAAGATAATAGTGGAACATGAAATTAGAGTCAGTGTAACTCTAAGTTAATAGTGGAACAGGAAAATAGAGTTAAGTTAACTCTAGGATTCAATGAGGAATCAGGAAAGTGGGATAAGATCCCAAGGTTAAAGAGTTGATCAAATATAACCCTAGAAAGTCACAGGGTGTCTGGGCAAATGGACAATAACTTTAACTTCAATTTGAGTTAAATAAATGAAGGTGAAATGTTTAAGAGTCCAGGAGACTCTCTAATTATCCTTATGGCAAGACCTAGGATAAGAGGTAATAAATGCAAAAGGTAAAGTTTAATAGCAAGCTAAAAGCGGCTAAAAGAGCATATCGAGAATGTAAATGGCGCCTTCGAATTTGAGACTCGTCATTGTGGAGCAGGACTCCCTGGGCAGTGACCCGTCGGACGAGGTACTTTCGAAAGGCTAAAAGTGAAAGTAAAGAGCTAAATGCTTAAAGAAAAAGATTGCCAGTGGCAAAAAGGGAGCTACAAGCTCGTATAAGACAGAAAAGCAAGTGTTAAGAGCAAAGAGGCCAAGTGCTAAAGTAAAAGAGAAAGAAAAGAGAAAGAAAAGAAAAAGATAAAATGGGCGTACCTCCGGGGGCGAACGTACAACTGTCGGAGTTGGACAGGGTCCCTCTCCCGGGCAGCGACCCGTATGACAGGTTCTAGAGTACTCTTGTCAGAGTTGGGCAGTGACCCTCTCGGGCAGTGTCCCGTATGACAAGTCCCCCCGGCAGGACGGGGTAACACTTGCGAGTGTTATCGGCAACCTTAGAAATCTTATCTGATGGTAACAGGACTACAAGGCTGGGGCCCGTTGGATAAGAATTTCTGAGGGTTAACTTAAATTAAACCACCATAGGGTAAAGAATAAGAATAACAGAGAGTGGCCAAGGTGGTCGGGTTAGGGTAACCCAGTATACAGCAGCTTAGTGGCCGAGTTGGTGGTTAGTTGCCTAGTGTGGCTAGACAGAGTAGTGATGGATTGGTGAGTATACACAGATAGTGTAGTGGCCAGCATATACATAGTAGCATTATGATATTGAGGATTTTAATTTCCTAGCACTATTATTATTGCTTCCATTGGACCAAGTGGTGTAGGACACTTTATCTCGGTGGTTGAACCCACTGGGAACTATGTCGTAGTTCTCACACCCCTTGGGTGACTCTTCCCCCACAGGTTCAGGTATGGATGCAGCGATCGCGACGGTTCAGAGGCAGACGGCGGGATATACGACAGGGGCAAGGGCCCAGCAGCATAGAGACCTAGAGGGTCTAGCAGAGGTATCCCATTTTTATATTTCTTGAGTGAACCCTGTATGGTGAGGAAATGATGTAAAAGAATTGTAATAATTTTATTGGCAAGTTCAAAGATGTAAAGTGTAATAAAGTAATGCATGGTTCACTCTCGTATGCTTTCATTTCCGCTTTAACTGTTGTTATTGAATGAAAGTTTTAATTTGTAGTGATTTTTAGTACTCTGATATTGAGCTTCCGCATACACTTGTTGTGTTATTATGGATGTTACCGTTCCTTTCGGGTAGGAAAAGGTCTTACCCGATTGGCGGGTCTGTTGGCGTGTCCGAACCGTACAAATTGGCGAACTCGGGGCGTGACATATACTCCGGCAGTTAGTGTATGATGCGAGTACCTACTTGGAATTAGACAGCTGAGGACTTTGCCTAGATGGCGTTCAGGACATGGTAGGGGCATTATGAGCTTATAGTGAGGCCAAATGGAATGACTAATGCCCTATTGACTTCAAGATCTGAGGAATTGTATGTCCCAGTTGTACCTGGACGGATTGGGAGTGGTGTTCCCCAAGGATATTTGATTTACTCCCAGAGCGATTTGGAGCACGAGGGGCACTTGTGGATGTGCTCCCATGCCTGTGTGGATGAAGCTGTATGCCAAGTTATTGAGGTACAAGGTTTAGCTCCAAGTGCATGCCTTCTTGGGTCACCTTATTCTAGCCGTTGGAGCGGCGGTGGAACCCGACCAAATGGATGTTATTCAAGATTGGCTGAGACCAACATTTATTCTTGAGGTGAGGAGCTTCTTGGACTTGGCAGTGCCGGGAGAGCATGGCAAATGGATAATGAGACTGACACCAGCGCCAATGCTAGTATTTTTAGTGTTGGGTAGGGATGGCAATCCAGCTCGCTGTTCGCGAGCCAGCTCGTGTTCGGCTCGAAATGAGCTCGAGATCGAATCGCTCGTTTAGTAAACGAGCTGAACACGAGCCGAATTTTTCAGCTCGTTTAATAAACGAGCCGAACACGAGCTGGGGTCAGCTCGCTCGCGTTCGGCTCGATAACAGCTCGAATATATATATATATATATATATATATATATATATATTGTCATGCCCCGAGGTCGAAACTGCGACCCGGGCTCGCCAACAGATCCGCCACCTATGTCGTCCAGCATAGGCGAAGCGTCCTACCTGCAAGAAAAGTACTACAGCAAACAGATATCAGAGCTATAAATAAAAAATCTGCTGTATAACTAAAATCAATCACTGTACAACTGGAAATAATACAACAATGTTCGCCTCCCAAAAATAATAATAATAATACAATATCCTCTAATACAAGCTCTGAACCCAACCGGGAGGTAACTCCAATAAATACATCAGTGTACAGTCTCTCAATACATAATATATCCTCACTACATTAGTCTCTCAAAAGAGGAAAAAAATAAAACAACTAATCTACTGAAGATCTCCTCTGAAGGGTACCGCTACTCTCCAACGACGGGTAGGGATCTAGCACGCGACTCCCTCGCCTCGAACAACCACCGCAGAATCTGCGACACCCGCTAAGACTCTGCAAAACAAGGGAGAGGAAGGAAAAAGGAGGGGGAAGACCCCCAAAGGGTGTGAGAACTACACCAAAAAGGGAGTTCTCAGTGGGTACCACCGCCAGACCTGACGGCCTGCCCACTAAGTCCTCGAGATACGTAAAATAACCAAAGCCGTAAGGACAGAAATAAGGGAGCTGGAGACTCTCAACAGCTATCCTGCCTCTATCTAAATGCCCAAGATGGGAGAACCAACGAAGGGTATGCAACCACTAGCACATGAAGTGCACAATCGACCCAATCGATAGACCAGTAATCACTGGCACCACCTGCTATGCCTGCTATGCCTGCCATGCCTGCCTACTATGCCTGCCTTGCCTGCCTACTATGCCTGCCTTGCCTGCCTACTATGCCTGCCTTGCCTGCCTACTATCCTGCCTTGCCTGCCTACTATCGAAATGCTCAAGAACTCAGCTGCGGGAATACTGACCGACTACTGACCGGTACGATCGCATCCCAAAATAGGTGACAGACCGACTACTGACCGGTACGGTCTCACCCAAAATAAGTAACAGACCGGCTCCTGACCGGCACGGTCACACACTAAATAAGTAACAGACCGGCTCCTGACCGGCACGGTCGTACACTAAATAAATGACAGACCGGCTCCTGACCGGCACGGTCACCCACTAAATAAATGACAGACCGCCTCCTGACCGGCATGGTCACACACTAAATAAGTAGGAAACTTCGGCCACTAGAGAAATCCGATAACCAATCTGGTGCAATAATAACCACCCGGTCGACCGCCCAAAGTCCGCGGTCGCCGCAATACCCTGCCACCACAATCCAGCACAACCCATATCCCAAGAATCTGACTACACTATCCCAAACCCCCTGCCCGCCCGAGCAACATAGACCGCCTGACTAACAAAGGAGGAGAAAGGGAAAAGCAAGGTTTCTCCTAAGTCAAGTTCCAATAAGTAGTGTAGCAGTAAAAGATGTCCTAACTAGATGACCATACAAACATGCTGTTGTCCTCAGAAACGATAAAAGTGGGTAAAACATGTAGTAGCAAAGCATGCTAAAAAAGTCCCTACTATGCTGTACTAATCTCACACAAGTAGGCTGATGAATAAACATGTACAAGAACCACATGATCTAGGCCATTCCTTGCTTACCTCTCGCTCGTATCGGTTGTACAACAAATATGTCGGTCATCAATCATAGAGGGGTGACATCCCCACAAGTGCACTTATATTCGCCATAACATAAACACCTTATACAGTTACCACTATTAAGCTTACCCACCTGAAGCGCTTAAACCAAGGTAAACCTGAAGTCGGTGAAGTGTGTAGACGCTCACAGTCCAAAATCTGCCAAAATTACACCCTCGGTACATGTCGCGCAAGCCTTGGCTCCAAACAACTGAAAACACCCGGAATCCACAATGTCCAATTTTCTCTAGTTCCAACAGGCCCAGCAACACTTGCAAACACCCCTGAGTACAACAATAAGGTCCAACATTACACTTTTATTCCAAAAATAATCCACATATACAACATCAGAAAACAGCCCTGAAGACGTGCAGTTTTCACCTGCAGAAATTGCCCAGAAAAATCCAATAAAAATATCACAGCAATCCTCGCGTCGATACCTTCGAAACGAGTACCTGCACGTCCAATTCTGAGCCCCGTAGGCCGAGTTACAAATTCCACAGTGCAGGTGCGCAAAACTACACAGCAACATAACTGTAATTCCATTTACAGACAAGGGGAAGAACATATACCTTCGGGCAAAACTCAAAAAAATCCAAGAAAAATACTGTGATATTCCTTGCGTCGAGTAGATAAAAAAAGTGTATAAGCTCGTCGCCATACGATGCCCGGTTGCGGAGATATCGCCGAAAGACCATGCCGCTTTCCAAATCTCCATCACAGAAATGGGGTCACAGTAAGCTCGAACAAACACCTCGAAAAGCGCAAAATAAGGGAAAGCTGAAAATACCTAGATCGTAGATCTGTCCATCGCGGATCCAGCGGCGAAGAAATCACTCGAAAAGGTGGTCGGAGTAGGCCGGGGGAGCTCGCGCACCGAAACGCGACGATGGGGAACCCAAATGGACGAGCGTCGCGCCGCGCCGTAAAAATGGAAACCTCGATAAGCGTGCCACCAAAAATCTCAAAACTTTGCAGATGGATGCAGCATAGCTCGGGGATCATCTTTGCTGAAGGTGCCATGGCGGTTTGAAGCTCAGAAACGCGAAAAAGAGGAGGAAGAAGAAGGCTCGGGTCATTAAATAGGCTCCTCAAACAAATCCCGAAATGACCAACATGTCCCCAGTTTCGGGCGCGAGGAACTTTCGGGCGCGCACTGTAGCAGCCCGAAAGTTCCCCTGGGCGCGCACTGTAGCAGCCCGAATCTTCCCTGGGCCTCCACGTCGCCCGCCAAACAGGCGACAGCAATCCAGACCAACCACCGCACGACACGTGGCTCGCTGCACAGCCGACACGTGGCACGCACCCAGTCAACGCGTCGCTGCCACGCCCACGTGCGCGCTGTCAGCGCCGCCTGCGCCCTCCTGCCAGGCACGCGCCCCGAGGCCACCCACACACACTCCGTGAATCGGGTCCACTGCACCGACAAATCATAAGCCGCCACGTGTCCAGCCCTCTGGTGCACGCCGGCCCGTGGACCGCGCACCTGCCCGCGCGCCCGCGCGCCTGCCCGCGCGCTGTGCGCTGCCCGCGCCTGCCCGCCGCTGCGTCTGCGTCCACGCCGCCGCGCTCCGCCGCTGCCCGCCGCCACCGCCACTACCCGCCGGCAGCCGGAATAGTAACACCTGTCTCGAAAAACGTGCGCAACATCCGGGCTCCGAAAAATACAAGTGAACAGTCCATTTTCATCGTTTTCGCGCGCTGAATCCAAATCCGAAGTCCGATTTGCCAAATTCCAACTCTAAAAATTGCTGAAGGCATCTGGAAAGATGTTCTTTTGTCCAAACTTCGCGCTGAGCCCAAATTTAATATCCATTGCGCGCAAAACCACTTCTAAGCATTCGACGGGGCCATTTGATCACCCACGTGATCCATTTAAGCCCGAAGTCCCCCACTTGTGTCCAAATTGTGCACAAACCCCGCCGACGCGCCGCATAGGCCTCCAGAAGCTGTAGATGCAACAGTGCTCCATAAAGTGGGAATTTCGGGTCTTCACATCCTCCCCCACTAAAAGAAAGTTTCGTCCTCGAAACTAGCTCAAATCCACCTAGAGTCACAATACCACGGGTAGGTATCCATCAATAACGCCTCCAGCTCCCAAAACACCACTTACGCCCCATGATTACTCCCCAACAACAACAACAACAAGTACGGCATGGCCCGATTGTGCAATTCTCTCATCACTCGAGCCAGAAATCGCAACTGGCGTCCCTCGTACTCCAACAATCACAGATCTCAAAGGGGCAAGTCAATCACGGGCGAGGGATCCAAAAGCAAAATACTCCTGAGCTGAGACGTGAAACAATACAGGGGCTCCATCAAAAGCTGGGGAAACAAAATAACCACCAGTGCAACACGCACCAAACCACATCCTGGTGCCAATCTCAACCAGGCGACCCGAAGCGTACCCACACATTCATCCAATAAGCTGGGGTCTTCACTCGGTTACTTCCCGATCCAAAATCACCCGAGTGGACTACTCAACCGCGGGCTACCCTCAAAAGGGATCCTCAAGAGACACAATCTCATGCCACAGTTGGTCACTCAACATGCCAACATAACCCCAACAGACCCACGGGTCGAAGTCGATCTCTCAACTAATAAGGACACCCTGACGGGGACCAAACCGTCAGTGAACGGGACTGAAAACTGGCTAAAAAGGCGATCATAATGCTGATGCCCAAACTCACGATCAAAAACTCCGAACCAACAACGACAATCCGAGTAAATCCCATTCAAGATGCTGAAAGTTGTAGGCTCCACTGATGCCGCACAGTAGAAACTGTAAACTGAAGCTGAAATCTTAATCTATCAAATAGTATAGAATAGAAATGCTGAGTAATCAGGACTGATAGCCAAGCAGGCATGGCCTACGCCCAGGTATATCAATCAAAGCTGGAAGTAATAGACGTACTGAAAGGCTCAAATGTGGGATCCAAGCTGCCTGCAAAACAACGGTTCGTCCTGCCTCAAAACTCATAGGGTTGGACTAATGAAGTGTGGACCGAAAATCAACCCACAGTAACTCTACAGCCACAATGGGAGGCATCACTAAAACACACAAATCCATCTCCCAACACCGGAAACACTAGCATTGGCGTTGGTATCAGTCTCATTATGCATTGGCCATGCTCTCCCGGCACTGCCATGTTTAAAAAGCTCCTCACCTCAAGAATAAATGTTGGTCTCAGCCAAACTCGAATAACATCCATTTGGTCGGATTCCACCGCCACTCCAATGGCTAGAATAAGGTGACCCAAAAAGGCATGCACTTGGAGCTAAAACTTGTACCTCAATAACTTGGCATACAGCTTCATCCACACAGGTATGGTAGCACATCCACAAAGTGCTCCTCGTGCTCCAAGTCGCTCTGGGAGTAAAGCAAATATCCTTGGGGAACACCACTCCCAATCCGTCCAAGCACAACTGGGACATACAATTCCTCAAATCTTGAAGTCGACAGGGTATTCGTCATTCCATTGGGCCTCACTATAAGCTCATAATGCCCCTACCGTGTCCTGAGTGCCCTCTAGGCAAGGTCCTCGGCTGTCTGATTCCAAGTGGGTACTCGCATCATACAATAACTGTCGGAGTATAGCTCCATCAAAAGGCCCTAGATACCACCCGGACCTGTCTACACTCGAACCATAATAGGACCCTCACAGTCGTATATCAACGACGTGGCATTACCACCGTATACCAACGGCGTGGCACTAGGTCAAAAAGACCCCTCGATCCATCAGATCCTGCAACTGTGCCATCAGCTCTCTCAGCTCTACAGGCGATATCCAATGAGGTGCTATCGAGGGTGGCGCGGTTCCCCGAACCACGTCAAACGCAATCTCTATCTCCCTAACCGGCAGCATTACCAACAACTAAGGTGAAATCACACCCGGGATCTCGTGGGCAACAGAGATATCCCTGAGTCCCGGTGCCGTTGTAAGCACCTCTCACACTGTCACTAAAACCTGTGTGCTCTAACAATCTCAACAAGCAAGCCTCCTCTTGTCCGCCTTGCCGAAGATCAAAGTCCTCTCTCGCCGCAGTCAAACATTCTGCGGCATTGTGCCAAACAATCTCAAGCACAGGGTCGAAGCACCGAATTGCTACAATTTCCAATAATTCTGCCAGCAACTCGCGGTCTCGGCCGCACTGGACATGATCCAAAACCTCCTCCACATGCACAACAACAACAGGAACCTGTACCTCTAGTGCACGTGGTAACAAATCTGCCTTTTGTCCAGACAAGAATGAAACATGCTCTAACTCCGACTGCTGTGGTGAAATCCCACCTGCGACAACCCGATCCGCTGTTGTGGCACCCTCCAACCGGGCGGTACAGGTTTATCCGCTCTATACAAGTGGTTGTCGCTCAATCTGCCTGAAAATCAGGTCTATCCACAAGGGAGCACGACCTCTGTCTCTGATCACATTGAGGCGACGAATAAGGTCCTCCGCAGATAACAAATCCACGCTACCGCTGCGCCACTCTGATATCGATGCTGATGCTGCCTTCGGGGTCTACCCGATCTCGGGCATCACGGGAACTCATTATCCTGGAGAAAGAAATCAGAAATGCCTCTGTCGGCCGATCAATCCTCTATCACCCGGCGCCAAGCGCCAAAATCCAGAACTCGCCTCTGGCGGCAGATCCCTATCCAAAGGAACTACAGCGCCATGCTCCATATACAATGCCTACTCCATCGAGGCGTCAATAATCCATAACAGAGGGACCAACTAAGCCGGAAGGTATCCTGGCGCAAACCACTCCCAGTCTCACATATCCTATGCGCCTCGTCCCTCGAAACCTGGAGCGCGCAGTTCAACAACTGCATACACTCTCTAGCACAGGGAGGCTCTCAATTAATCACTCCATCAACACCAACCACGACTCTGCCTCCACAGGCTCCAAACTCAATCTTACGAGTCGGGGTGGATCATCTGCCAAATCTGGCTCAATAGATCGATCATGTCCCACAGCTCCTCTGCTGTCAATTATCCACCCTGCCTCGGTGCCTCGACACTAAACATTGGCACAGAGGGGGCTACTCAGTGCTCCGACAACTGTGTCACCAAGACCAGCTGCTCACCCTGTCGCTGATAAGCCTCTGACAATCCTGTCATCTAGGTCCGGAGTTCTCTGACCTCAATCCGGGTATCCGGCCCAAAACCAACTGCTCAAGCTCAACTGCTATGACAGGATGCACACGAGTCAAAACCCAGCGTCGGGGAGGCACCCCTCGCCATGACGAAACTGCAAATCAGCACACAAAAGCCACTCGACCCAATCCAGCGAAAGTCTAAAGCATGTCACCCGTTCCACAGCATTATGTTGTATGCAGCCAACATAATCACTTAGGAGAATAAACATGCCAATCACTCTTCCCGTCCCTTGGGAGAGGTATAAAACTCAATCAGGACTCTCGCTAAAAATCACGACTCTCACTAAATCAACCAAGGGTCAAACCATAAGCCTCGGGTTTCTAAGTCCTCCATGACCTACAACCTAGGCTCTGATACCACTCTAATCTGTCACGCCCCGAGGTCGAAACTGCGACCCGGGCTCGCCAACAGATCCGCCACCT
This sequence comes from Tillandsia leiboldiana, assembly GCA_029204045.2. NCBI lineage: Eukaryota > Viridiplantae > Streptophyta > Magnoliopsida > Poales > Bromeliaceae > Tillandsia > Tillandsia leiboldiana. The sequence continues at coordinate 35,587,481 of CM055064.1, read as the reverse complement.
ATGCCGTCCTGCATAGGCGAAGCGTCCTACCTACAAGAAAAGTACTACAGCAAATAGATATCAGAGCTATAAATAAAAAATCTGATGTATAACTAAAATCAATCACTGTACAACTGGAAATAATACAACAATGTTCGCCTCCCAAAAATAATAATAATAATACAATATCCTCTAATACAAGCTCTGAACCCAACCGGGAGGTAACTCCAATAAATACATTAGTGTACAGTCTCTCAATACATAATATATCCTCACTACATCAGTCTCTCAAAAGAGGAAAAAAATAAAACAACTAATCTACTGAAGATCTCCTCTGAAGGGTACCGCTACTCTCCAACGACGGGTAGGGATCTAGCACGCGACTCCCTCGCCTCGAACAACCACCGCAGAATCTGCGACACCCGCTAAGACTCTGCAAAACAAGGGAGAGGAAGGAAAAATGAGGGGGAAGACCCCCAAAGGGTGTGAGAACTACACCAAAAAGGGAGTTCTCAGTGGGTACCACCGCCAGACCTGACGGTCTGCCCACTAAGTCCTCGAGATACGTAAAATAACCAAAGCCGTAAGGACAGAAATAAGGGAGCTGGAGACTCTCAACAGCTATCCTGCCTCTATCTAAATGCCCAAGATGGGAGAACCAACGAAGGGTATGAAACCACTAGCACATGAAGTGCACAATCGACCCAATCGATAGACCAGTAATCACTGGCACCACCTGCTATGCCTGCTATGCCTGCCATGCCTGCCTACTATGCCTGCCTTGCCTGCCTACTATGCCTGCCTTGCCTGCCTACTATGCCTGCCTTGCCTGCCTACTATGCCTGCCTTGCCTGCCTACTATGCCTGCCTTGCCTGCCTACTGTGCCTGCCTTGCCTGCCTACTATCCTGCCTTGCCTGCCTACTATCGAAATGCTCAAGAACTCAGCTGCGGGAATACTGACCGACTACTGACCGGTACGATCGCATCCCAAAATAGGTGACAGACCGACTACTGACCGGTACGGTCGCACCCAAAATAAGTAACAGACCGGCTCCTGACCGGCACGGTCGCACACTAAATAAGTAATAGACCGGCTCCTGACCGGCACGGTCGTACACTAAATAAATGACAGACCGGCTCCTGACCGGCACGGTCGCCCACTAAATAAATGACAGACCGCCTCCTGACCGGCATGGTCGCACACTAAATAAGTAGGAAACTCCGGCCACTAGAGAAATCCGATAACCAATCTGGTGCAATAATAACCACCCGGTCGACCGCCCAAAGTCCGCGGTCGCCGCAATACCCTGCCACCACAATCCAGCACAACCCATATCCCAAGAATCTGACTACACTATCCCAAACCCCCTGCCCGCCCGAGCAACATAGACCGCCTGACTAACAAAGGAGGAGAAAGGGAAAAGCAAGGTTTCTCCTAAGTCAAGTTCCAATAAGTAGTGTAGCAGTAAAAGATGGCCTAACTAGATGACCATACAAACATGCTGTTGTCCTCAGAAACGATAAAAGTGGGTAAAACATGTAGTAGCAAAGCATGCTAAAAAAGTCCCTACTATGCTGTACTAATCTCACACAAGTAGGCTGATGAATAAACATGTACAAGAACCACATGATCTAGGCCATTCCTTGCTTACCTCTCGCTCGTATCGGTTGTACAACAAATATGTCGGTCATCAATCATAGAGGGGTGACATCCCCACAAGTGCACTTATATTCGCCATAACATAAACACCTTATACAGTTACCATTATTAAGCTTACCCACCTGAAGCGCTTAAACCAAGGTAAACCTGAAGTCGGTGAAGTGTGTAGACGCTCACAGTCCAAAATCTGCCAAAATTACACCCTCGGTACATGTCGCGCAAGCCTTGGCTCCAAACAACTGAAAACACCCGGAATCCACAATGTCCAATTTTCTCTAGTTCCAACAGGCCCAGCAACACTTGCAAACACCCCTGAGTACAACAATAAGGTCCAACATTACACTTTTATTCCAAAAATAATCCACATATACAACATCAGAAAACAGCCCTGAAGATGTGCAGTTTTCACCTGCAGAAATTGCCCAGAAAAATCCAATAAAAATATCACAGCAATCCTCGCGTCGATACCTTCGAAACGAGTACCTGCACGTCCAATTCCGAGCCCCGTAGGCCGAGTTACAAATTCCACAGTGCAGGTGCGCAAAACTACACAGCAACATAACTGTAATTCCATTTACAGACAAGGAGAAGACCATATACCTTCGGGAAAAACTCAGAAAAATCCAAGAAAAATACTGTGATATTCCTTGCGTCGAGTAGATAAAAAAAGTGTACAAGCACGTCGCCATACGAAGCCCGGTTGCGGAGATATCGCCGAAAGACCATGCCGCTTTCCAAATCTCCATCACAGAAATGGGGTCACAGTAAGCTCGAACAAACACCTCGAAAAGCGCGAAATAAGGGAAAGCTGAAAATACCTAGATTGTATATCTGTCCGTCGCGGATCCAGCGGCGAAGAAATCACTCGAAAAGGTGGTCGGAGTAGGCCGGGGGAGCTCGCGCACCGAAACGCGACGATGGGGAACCCAAATGGACGAGCTTCGCGCCGCGCCGTAAAAATGGAAACCTCGATAAGCGTGCCACCAAAAATCTCAAAACTTTGCAGATAGATGCAGCATAGCTCGGGGATCATCTTTGCTGAAGGTGCCATGGCGGTTTGAAGCTCAGAAACGCAAAAAAGAGGAGGAAGAAGAAGGCTCGGGTCATTAAATAGGCTCCTCAAACAAATCCCGAAATGACCAACATGTCCCCAGTTTCGGGCGCGAGGAACTTTCGGGCGCGCACTGTAGCAGCCCGAAAGTTCCCCTGGGCGCGCACTGTAGCAGCCCGAATCTTCCCTGGGCCTCCACGTCGCCCGCCAAACAGGCGACAGCAATCCAGACCAACCACCGCACGACACGTGGCTCGCTGCACAGCCGACACGTGGCACGCACCCAGTCAACGCGTCGCTGCCACGCCCACGTGCGCGCTGTCAGCGCCGCCTGCGCCCTCCTGCCAGGCACGCGCCCCGAGGCCACCCACACACACTCCGTGAACCGGGTCCACTGCACCGACAAATCATAAGCCGCCACGTGTCCAGCCCTCTGGTGCACGCCGGCCCGTGGACCGCGCACCTGCCCGCGCGCCCGCGCGCCTGCCCGCGCGCTGTGAGCTGCCCGCGCTTGCCCGCCGCCGCGTCTGCGTCCACGCCGCCGCGCTCCGCCGCTGCCCGCCGCCGCCGCCGCTGCCCGCCGGCGGCCGGAACAGTAACACCTGTCTCGAAAAACGTGCACAACATCCGGGCTCCGAAAAATACAAGTGAATAGTCAATTTTCATCATTTTCGCGCGCTGAATCCAAATCCGAAGTCCGATTTGCCAAATTCCAACTCTAAAAATTGCCGAAGGCATCCGGAAAGATGTTCTTTTGTCCAAACTTCGCGCTGAGCCCAAATTTAATATCCATTGCGCGCAAAACCACTTCTAAACATTCGACAGGGCCATTTGATCACCCACGTGATCCATTTAAGCCCGAAGTCCCCCACTTGTGTCCAAATTGTGCACAAACCCCGCCGACGCGCCGCATAGGCCTCCAGAAGCTGTAGATGCAATGGTGCTCCATAAAGTGGGAATTTCGGGTCTTCACATATATATATATATATATATATATATATATATATATATATATATATATATATATATATATATATATATATATATATATATATATATATATATATATATATAAACTTTACTATTTAGATTTTAGGCCAATAATTTTTTATGAATTTTAATTATTAAATTAAAATTTTAATTTTTTAATTTTTTTTCAACTTTACACCTAATAGTAGGAATGAAAATCAAACTTGTTGTTCGCGATCCAGCTCGTGTTCGGCTCGTTAATAAACGAGCCGAACACGAGCCAAATTTTTCAGCTCGATATTTAAACGAGCCAGCTCGTGTTCGGCTCGTTTATTAAACGAGCCGAACACGAGCCGACCCCAGCTCGCTCGTGTTCGGCTCGTTGACACCCCTAGTGTTGGGAGATGGATTTGCGTGTTTTAGTGATGCCTCCCATAGTGGTTGTGGAGTACTGTGGGTTTATCTTTGGTCCGCGCTTCATCAGTCCAACCCTATGAGTATTGTAGCAGGACGAACCGCTGTTTTGTAGGCAGCTTGGATCCCACAGTTGAGCCTTTCAGTACGCCTATTATTTTCAGCTTTGATTGATATACCTGGGCGTAGGCCATGTCTGCTTGGCTATCAGTTCTGATTACTCAGCGTTTCTGTTCTATACTATACGATAGATTAAGATTTCAGCTTCAGTTTACAGTTTCTGCCATGCGGCACCAGTGGAGACTACAGCTTTCAGCATCTTGAGTGCGATTTACGCGGATTGTCGTTGATGGTTCGGACTTTTGACCGCGAGTTTGGGCATCAGCATTATGATCGCCTTTCGAGCTAGTTTTCAGTCCCGTTCACCGACTGTTTGGTCATCGTCAGGGTGTTCTTTACTAGTTGAGAGATCGACTTCGACCCGTTGGGGTTATGTTAGCTTGTTGAGTGACCAACTGTGGCATGAGATTGTGTCTCTTGAGGATCCCTTTTGAGGGTAGCCTGCGGTTGAGTAGTCCACTCGGGTGGTTTGGATCGGGAAGTGACCGAGTGAAGACCCCAGCTTTTTGGATTCTTTTCCTTATTGGATGAATGTGTGGGTATGCTTCGGGTCACCTTGGTTGAGTTGACACAGGATGTGGTTTGGTGCGTGTTGCACTAGTGGTTATTTCCGTTTCCCCCAGCCTTTTATTGGAGCCCCTTTGGTATTTCACGTCTCATCTCAGGAGTGATGTGTTTTTGGATCCCTCGCCCGTGATTGACTCGTCCCTTTGAGATCTGTGAGTGTCTGGAGTACTATGGAAGCCCGTTGCGAATTCTGGCTCGTGAGGTGAGGGAATTGCGCAATCGGGCTATGCCGTACTGGTTGTTATTGTTGTTGTTACTGTGGAGTAATCACGGGGAGTGAGTGGTGACTTAGGAGCTGGAGATAGTGATGTTGAGTACTTACCCTTGGTGTTTGTGACTCCTGGTGGATTTGAGCTAGTTTCGAGGACGATACTTTCTTTTAGTGGGGGAGGATGTGAGGCAAATTCCACTAGGGGCAGACACCGTGCCCACCCTTCGCCCAGGTCCAAAACGCATGCCCGAAGCATGTCCTCCACAATTTGTATCACCCGCTCTGATTGTCCATCGGTCTGCGGGTGAAAAGCCGTACTGAAGTGCAACTTGGTTCCCATTGCTCGCTGCAGGCTCTGCCAAAAGTTTGACACAAATCGCGTGTCCCTGTCCGACGTGATGGACGTCGGCACCCCATGCAACCTTACTATCTCGTTGATGTAGGTTTGCGCCAGTCGTTCCCGCGCCCACGTCGTGTGTATGGGCAGAAAGTGGGCTGATTTCGTCAAACGGTCCACGATTACCCATATTGCATCGTGTCCCTGTGACGATCTCGGGAACCCGGTCACAAAATCCATTGTAATCATGTCCCATTTCCACTCGGGCACCGGTAAGGGTTGCAATTTTCCTGCTGGACGCTGGTGCTCGGCCTTCACTCGTTGGCACACCAGGCAGTGTGCCACAAACCGAGTCACGTCTTCCTTCATTTTGGGCCACCAGAAGGTCTGTTTGACGTCCTTTTACATCTTCGTTCCCCCGGGATGCGCTGTATATGGAGCGGTATGCGCCTCCCGCAGGATTTCCTCTTTGAGTTCCGGTAGATCCGGCACGCAGATTCGTCCCCGAAATCGTATCGTGCCGTCGGAGTTTACTGTGAAATCACCTTCTTGGTCGGCAGTTACTCTACTTCGCACCAGCTGGAGTTGGTCATCAGTCGACTGCCCCTCGAGAATTCTGTCAAGCAGGGTAGGTCTGACCACCAGTGTCAGAAGTTGTTCGACTGTACCCGCTGGTACTACTTCTAGTCTTAATCGCGAAAATTCCGCAATCAGACTATCTTGCTGGGTGATGGCACTTACCCCTGCCTTCTCGGCCTGCCCCTTACGGCTCAGGGCGTCGGCCACCACATTTGCCTTTCCTGGGTGGTAGTGGATCGTTAAATCGTAATCCTTCAGTAGCTCGAGCCACCGTCTTTGTCGCAAATTTAACTCCTTTTGGGTAAAAATGTACTTAAGACTTTTATGATCTGAGTACACATTGCAGTGTGCCCCATACAGGTAGTGTCTCCAAAGCTTGAGGACGAACACAACCGCTGCGAGTTCCAAATCGTGCACGGGGTAGTTTCGCTCGTATTCCTTGAGCTGCCTTGACGCATAGGCTATAACCTTTCCCCGTTGCATGAGTACTCCACCCAGTCCGTTTCGCGACGCATCGCAATACACTTCATAATCCTCCCCTGGTTCTGGCAGGGCGAGAATCGGAGGTCGCGTCAATCTATCCTTGAGCTCCTCGAAGCTCCCCTGACATTTGTCCGTCCAGATGAACTTTTCCCCCTTTTTAGTCAAACGGTTTAAGAGGGTGGCTATCTTGGAGAAACCCTCCACGAAGCGCCGGTAGTACCCGGCTAATCCTAGAAAGCTTCGAACCTCTGTTACCGTCGTCGGTTGGGACCAGTCCGTCACCGAATCTATCTTCTTCGGATCGACTGCGACTCCAGCCGCTGAGATTATGTGCCCCAAGAAGCCAACCTCTCGGAGCCAAAACTCACACTTTTTGAGTTTGGCGTAGAGTTTCTGTTCCCGTAGGGTCTGGAGGACTGTGCGCAGATGTTCTTCATGTTCCTCGTCTGTACGGGAGTAGATGAGGATATCGTCGATGAAGACCACCACGAATAAATCCAGGAAGGGTTTGAATACCCTGTTCATCATGTCCATGAACACCGCCGGGGCATTCGTGAGCCCGAACGGCATTACTGTAAATTCGTAATGACCGTAGCGAGTCCGAAAAGCCGTTTTGGGGATGTCCTCCCCCTTGACCTGGACCTGATGATAGCCCGACTGCAGGTCAATCTTTGAAAACACCGTCGCCCCCTGTAGTTGGTCGAAGAGGTCGTCGATCCTTGGCAGGGGGTACTTGTTCTTAACGGTGACCTTGTTTATCTCCCGGTAGTCGATGCACAATCGGAGACTTCCGTCCTTCTTCCTCACAAACAGGACGGGCGCGCCCCAGGGTGACGCGCTAGGTCTGATGAAGCCCTTATCCAAAAGGTCCTCCAACTGTGCCTTGAGTTCCTTCAACTCCGCGAAGGCCATCCTGTACGGTGCCTTGGTGATGGGTTTGGTGCCGGGAAGTAGTTCAATAGGAAAGTCGACCTCTCGTTCCGGCGGCGCTCCGGGGAGCTCTGCCGGAAACACGTCCAGAATTTCCCTTACCACGGGACCGCTGATCCTTATCTGGGGAGCGGCCCTGAACTACCTATCGGCCCATTGGGTTCTCGGCTGCAAGGCATAGGGTGGAGCCTATTTATTCCTTGCATGGCCCTTAACGGGCCTCGAGTACACAAGGTTCTCCTATGCTTCGAAGCTCGCCCGCGCACATCGGCCGGGGGAGGCTTCGCCTAATACTTAAGGATTCTAGAGAGAGGGAGCGAGAGAGAGAGTCTAACAGGGGCAGCAGGTTAAGGTGTGACCGATGCTCCTAATCTAAGAGGGAAAAGTGAAACCACAAACTACCTGCCGTTACTAGGTCTGGGACGTCGCGTCCTCCACTGTAGTATCCCGGGGAGTCCGCCCACAGCCCTTGGGCCAGCGTCGTACGGCGTGCTGGGGAAGGGACTTGACGTCTGAGGAGTCTGCGGATTGCTGGTCGTCAGGCGAATCCTTTGGCTGAACGGGGGCCGCAGCACTCTCTGGTCCTTTCTGCTGCGGTGGCGCGGTGGCGGCGGGGATGGGCCCCTGTGGGCAGAAGGCACGGGAGTGGTCCGGTAAGCCGCACTGATTGCAGTAATGGTACCTCCACGTACATTCTGCCACCGGGTGAGCACCCTTGCAGATTACGCACGGTCCCCGTGGTGGTTTCGCGTCCCTTTGATATTCCATGACCGAGCGGTTCCCTTGTCTAATGTTCTTCAGGTCGTCCTCCAATTGCCGCTTGACGCTGTCGGAGAAGAAAGTGTCAAAAAGTTCCTCTCTAAAGGCCGTCCATGTCGGTAGCGGGTCGTTTGTTGACGGGTCCGGGCGTACCGTCTTCTACCAGATGCGTGCATTCCCTTTGAGGAAGTGAACGGCTAGTGGAACCCGCTCGTGTTCCTCCATCAGTAGGTCCTCGAAGAGTTTTTCCAAGGTGTCTACCCATTTCTCGACGACCCATGGATCGGTCGTCTCTCCCTCAAAAGTGGGAGGGTCATGCTTCTTGAACCTAGTCAAATTCGTCCTGACCCTTTCTCGCGTCGTTCGTTGCTCCGTAATCCCTCCTACAGCGGCGGACCCCCCGAGAGTAGGGGTCGTTCCTGCCTCCCCTGCTGTCGCTCCTATCACGGGCCCCGTGGTCGTCGGAGTAGGTACATCCCTTCGGGATGGGGGCTGTTCCGTCGTCGTGCCACCCGTCCCTTGCGGTCCCGTAGTGGGTGCGGTGGCTTCGGGCGGAGGGGTCGGATCGCGCTCGGCTGGCGCGGTTGCCTGTTGCTGCGTCAGGTGACGAACCTGCTCCGTCAGCGTCGCTAATTGCCCGGCCATTTCCCGCAGTTGTTGTCGGAGGAGCTGGTTTTCTGCGGTGGTCGGGGTCACTCTGTCCGCGTCCGCATTCTCGGTGGACGATCTAGTCCGGGCCATCGTCCGCTATAGACAAAGAAACCACGTTAACCCTAAGGTTATAACCCTAACACCCTGTCTTACGATTACACCTACATTACGTTCCCCTTTTCCCCGTACTCTCACGTACTACGCACCTATACCTTGGTTATCTCATGTCTAATTTGCTTGTGGTACCCTACACTGTGGATGTGGATCACGTCTACTATGGTTATGGTTGTTTTTCTCTGATACCATTTAATCTGTCACGCCCCCGGGGGTTTTTGAGTCTATCAAAGTGGAAAATCGTGTGTATCTTTTTTTTTTTCTTCTTAACAAGGTAATTTAAACCTCATCCCCGATGCGTGCCAGACCGCCACATACACAAATTCTCCCTGCCCACGGACAGAGTCTCCTTTGTATATGCACGGCGTCTCATTTACAACAACATACATCAAACACCAACCATCATCCATACAATAGACATACATCATCAAGCGGAATATTAAAGCGGCCTCAGTGTTTATAAAGGATAAAGCCAGCGGTTGCAAAACCCGTGCCCACACGGCACTTCGTTTTGAGAAAACCTTTTCGAAGTCATTTGGTTTATCATGAAAACGTGCCGCATAAGAAAACATCACCAAAAGAACCGAAATATAAAAGTACACCTCATCCACAGCGCTAAGTAATACATGTCCACGAATATTACGACCCACAAGCAAATTAACTAAATTAAGCGTAAGAGAAATGAGATAATAAAAACCAAGTGTTCTGACTACGGCCCTCGCGACGCAGTCTCACCGCCCTCCCGGCTAACGCACCTCGTAACACCTGTCACGGAGTGGGTAATGTCAGTGACAAACAAAGTAGATGTCTAATAACAATAAGGAATAAGGAGCAAACCGAAAACACCGGAACCATTTCGCTAAAACCCTGCACATATTAAGCTGGGCCCCAACCCCAGATTTATCAATTTAATTGGGCACCAACCCCAGATTTATCAATTTAATTGGGCACCAACCCCAGAATATTTGTCGGAGAGACTAAAGTCTCCCCTCGTGCGCAAACACCTACTTTGATGCTTTAACCTCTTCGCGGTGCTGGTGTGCTATCTTCAGCGGGCGCGAAGAGGTCCTCACGGCACCCACACCTTTGTGAGGAACACGGGTCATAAGAGACCACTCTTCCGGAAAAGTACACCCATGCGGAGGCCAATCCGCCTGTGTACGTGCAGCATCCGAAAACGGATTTGCCGAGATCGGCGTGTCATGAGCACCTTCAATTGTTAGATAAAAACACAATTATGCGAAAGGTTAAACTGTCCATCTACTTTGTTAGATAAATTAAGAGCACTTTAATGACGATAGATGCACTTACTGCACTTGTTGCACTTATCGCAACCGTACCCACCTATTTGAAGAGAGATCGGAACACCCGAATCCTTCGCGCACCCCCGCTGCGCGTCTGGACCTAAGGAAAGTCCGCACGGATAACTATAGTCAAAAGCGCGTACTAACATCCGAAAACACAAGACCCAATTTACTCTTTTCGACGGAAAAGTCCAACAAAACTCAATCCTCAACCGGTAGCCCACTCGGGACGTCAATGGTTAGACCAAGAAGGCCCCGGCGGCGAAAATGATGAGAGAAGAGACCCGACGGCGCGCCCCCGACAATTTCGTCGAGGCGCGGAGCGTCGGCGAAATCGGCACCCAACAAAATAAAACAGTGACCAAAAAGATCCCAAGTTGCCATGCCAAGAAAACCGCGGAGATTGTGATCCCAACGGCGAAGACGGCGCTCAAAACGGTGGAAAAAACGGACAAAAACGGAGCAAATGAACTTCGGGCTGTCGGTTGGTGCACGGGGGCGACCGTGCACCGGGTTCACGGCGTCAGGCGGCGGCGGCATGCGCCGGGTGCACGCAGGAGGCGTACACCGCGCATCTCGGGCCGGGCCGGTGCACGACCCGAGCGTGCACCGGGTCCTTGCCCTTCGGCCGCAAGCGCGTGCGCCGGGTGCACGCATGAGGCGTGCACCGCGTGCCTTGGGTCGGGCCGGTGCACGAAACCGTGCACCGGGTCTGGTGCTTCCGACGCTGCGGGCATGCACCGGGTGCTCGCCTGGACCCGTGGACCGTGCTGTACGGACAAGCACAGTAAACCCTAATTTCGCGGTTTTCTTCGCCGTTTTTGCTCCCGTTTTCGCTCCCGTGCGACTCCGGCGAAGACCCCGCGACCATGGTAACGACGGCGGCGGCCTCCTGTTAACCCACTATGTTCCAACGAAACATCCCCAAAAATCTCCGAATAAATCTGCGGTAAATCTAACGGCTAAACCGTTGATCCACGAACCACCAAAACATAAATCAGAACCCCGATCGAATTTTTGACCAAGTCCGATAAAAAGAAACCGACTAAAAATCATCGATTAAACTCGATAAAAACCATCGATCACCCTCGATCAAGAACGAGAATAAAACATGGATCAAAACCCGACGAAAATCCGCGATCGATGTACTAATTAAAACGACCTTACGAGAACACGGAAAACCTCCGATTAATTCTACAAAAAAATTAACGACCACTAACCTCAATCTATCGGAATTAAAGAACCGATCTTGTTTCCTTTCGGCGTTGGAGACCCGGATCCGCTCCCCGTAGACGATGGCGTCTCGTTCTCCGATCTCCGGCACGTGAATCAGGGCGATCGGGTTCCTCCGCTTCCTCCTTCTTTTCCTCTTTTCTCCTCTGGTTAGGGTTCCGTCTTTTCTTTTCTTTTTCTCTTCTCACCGATTAGGGTTTTCATTTCTTTCTTTTCTTTTCTTTTCTTTAATCGGGATCCCTTATATAGCTCGTATTAAATCTTTAATTAATTCCCTTTAATTAATTCCCCTTTTAATTTGTACGTAAGAGAATTCTATTTTCCCACATGGATAATTAATTAACTAATTAATTATCCCCTACGAGATAACCCACCTTATCTCTAACGGGTGCAAGATATTTTGCACGGATTCCGATGCATGACTAATCACCGTATTACTTTGAATCCCGTTCCGGGGGATCCCGATATCGGATTTCAGATCCGATCGCAACGTCGGCTTTCTTTTTCCGCGCTCTATCGCAGAAAAATACTAGCACCCCACAATGGCCAACTTTTAAGAATTGAATAATTTTATTTCACTTAAGGGCTTAAATGACTACACGTAAGTCAAAAATACCCCGAAAGGCCGGATCACTACACATGATCACCGATCCCCGGTCAATCCGCTAAGCATATCCAATCGCTTCTTCTAACGTCGGCACTCGCCGAGAATACACCAAGTGATAAATATTCCGATGCAGTCCTCTCTCAACTAGCTCAACCTTCTGGGCCTCATCCAGGCGGCAAGGGGTACACCGCTCAACAGTCGCAAAACTCGCGAACATACTCCTGAAGAGGCCGACTCCCCTGCTGCAAGCGTCTAAGATCCCTTTCTAGTTTCCGCTTACACTGTCAGGAAAGAAGGCCCTGAACAGCAAAGCACGAAACTGGTTCCAAGTCAACAACTGCGCTCCGGGTGGTCCAACAGGACAAACTCGACGCCACCAAATCTCAGCGTCCCTTTCCCAAAAGTGCGTAGCCAAGTGCACCTGATGCTTCTCCATTGCTGTTATCCAGTTTTCAGCCTCCCACGGCTCCAAGCTCAATCCTGTCAATCGGGGTGGATCAGACTGCCGGGACTGGCTCAATCGATCGATGATGCCCCAAAGCTCATCTACTATCCGCCATCCACCCTACCTCGGTGCCTCGGCACTACTCGTCGACACGGAGGGGGCTGCTCGCTCAATCGGTGCTACTGATACAACTGAATATGCCACTGCATAGGAAGAAGGTGCTGGAGGACTCTCAAGCGGTACTGCAACTAGCTGTGCTCTCTGCTCCAACAGGCGCATCAAACATTCCATGGCTTCCTCCTGGCATCGGACAGTCTCTGACATCGGTGCCATCTGGGTCCATAACTCCTGGGTCTCGCTCGGCTCTGATAGCTCTGCCTCCCGCTGCTCGGGTACTCATCAGATGCGGGGTGTGTGTCCTCTTCACAACACGACATCTCAGGGGTATCGTAATCCACTGCACAATAACAAACATCAGGACACAACAACCATACGACCCAATCCAGCGAAAGTCTAAGACATGTCATCCATTCCATAGCATTATGTTGTCTGCAGCCAACATAATCGCTTAGGAGAATATACATGCCAATCACTCATCCCGTCTCTTGGGAGAGGTATAAACTCAATCAGGACTCTCGCTAAAAGTCACGACTCTCACGTAGTCATCCTAATGTCCAACCACAAGCCTAGGGTTTCTAAGTCCACCACGACCTACAACCTAGGCTCTGATACCACTCTAATCCGTCACGCCCCGGGGTCGAAACTGCGACCCGGGCTCGCTAACAGATCCGCCATCTGTACGAAAACTGCCGTACAGATGAAGCGTCTAACCTGCAAAAAAAATCAACTACAGTAACAGATATCAGAGCTGAAAGTAAACTACTAAAACTGAAATCCAATCACTGTACAACTGAAAATAATACAATATCCATCTCCCCAAATACGATCGTATAAAAAGTCCTCTGATACAAAACCCAAAAGGGAGATATCTCCAATAAATAAATCAGTGTACAAGCTCTCAATACAAAAATATCCTCACTACAACAGTCTCTCAAACTGTAAAATAAAATACAACTCTATACCTCACAACAAGGGTCTCTCAACAGAGGGAAAAGAAGTAAACTAAGCTACTGAAGCTCTCATCTGAAGGGGGGTACCGCTACACTCCAACGACGGGTAGGGAACTAGCTCGCGACTCCCTCACCTCGGTCAGAAGGATCAGCAACTGGAGCACAGAAACAGGAGTAGAAGCCCCTGGGGAAAAGACACCACGACGGGTGTGAGAACTACTTCCCACAGTAGTTCTCAGTGGGTGCCGTCAACAAGCCCAACGGTCTGCCCACTAAGTCTACTAGAGGCATAAAGTAACAAAGTATACGGAAAGAAAAGAGCTGGAAAAGGATATCTCTACAGCTACTATGCCTCTATCTAGATGCTCAAGAAGTGGGACAAAAGATAATAAGATGCATCTACTCACTACTGACGATATATCACAAGTACCATGCTCAAGAAAACTCTACTATGACACATGCTATGCCATCACTCTCTCAAAGTCACCCAATCTCAGATGACTGTCCCACTTTGGACCAGTCAACAAACCTGCGCTCATCTACTGCCACTACGCCCAAACAAGACTTGGTCTTACGTAGGGTGTCCCTCAAGGACTATCTCATCTCAAGCGAACTCTAGTGTATCAACTAGTCGCATCATCGCAGCCTCGTCAGGCTCGGAATCATCATCGCACCCGGGGCGTAGCTCGAGGGGAGCGACCCCAACGAACTCAAGTATCACAAGTATCTCATAACTGGCATGAAATGCCAGGCTCAGCAGGCTATAATCCACGATCAAACAGATCGGTATCTCAAAGCTCGAAACACAACTCGGTCGGAAAAGAACCTCGACTCAAATATGAAATGCCCAAACACTCTCACTGCTATGTCGGAGAACCCTCAACGACTCAACTCACAACACTACTCACTAAAGAAAGTACCACACAGCTGGGACCGCCGTCACTCCAAACGGCTCCCACAACAGAACACCAACCGCACCGATAACTCAGAAAGGGCCGACACCATAAGGGTTCGGAAAACCCGATAGGTTGGTGCTAAGAACCCTATCAAACAAGAACAGACTCTAGGCTCCGCCTATCGAAGTTCCCGGCCCCCTTACAGTCCGGGAACACCACAACCTCGGTATAACACGCAGAAGATACCAACTAGGGCCCGAAAGTTCCGGGAGGCCTACACTTACAACCCTATCAAACAAGAACAGGTTCCAGGCTCGGCCCCCGTGGCTTTCGTCCCGACAAAGGAATGGCCCCTAGAACCCAGACCACTCGAATCCTTACAAGTGGGGAAGTTTACACGAAAACGGGGTGACATTAATTACTGAAAACCATTTTCACTCAACCCACGCGGGTGGGGACTAAAAGTAGTTCCCATTTTGAAAAACCATCTTGATTTGAGGAGAAACTCATTTTAATGATTTTTAGTTCTTTTAGGAAAATCAGTTAGAAAACAAGGATTTACCCAAACCCCGAAGGGCTGATGCTTTTGTCCAATCAAACAAGAACAGACTTCAGCGGCCCTTCGATGCTTGGAAGAAAACATCGATAAACTAAAAATCATGTGTATGTCAAAAAAAGTTCTGGGTTCTAGGTCCAACTAAAACAAGCACACAACTGCCACTAACACGGTAGCGACAGCACAACAGGGATAGAAGACGTCCCGGGACTACCGTTTATCCAAACGGCTCCCGGCACAGAAAAGCGACCCACTACAACTACCAGACTCCACTCTGCTCCCAAGCACGAGTGCAAATGCATCCCACACTAAAAGAAAGTCCTGACCTCTCGGCCCACTACCCGGGCGAGGATAACACTATGTCCAGGAATGAAAGAACAGTGTGGATGTCTAAACATAAATAACCCTAGCCCAAGTGAGGGTTTTCTACTGGTCTGGTTACACATGCAACATATGACGGGGGTGCTAGGTCAAGTTCCAAGATAACTATAATTTAACATGATAAAAGGAATATCGATTCCTACAAACTGGCATGCTATACAGGAAATAAACTATCATGCATAGTCCTACATCAGTAGAATTACTGTACAGTCCATAAAACTTGTAGATAAGGCCACCCACCTCGGTTTGCCACCAATTGCTCGTAGACACTTGCAATTGGCCTCACGCGATACGCACGCAAAAATATGCACGCCGCCGGAGTCCACACGCAAAACGGAGCACGGTGCCGAAACTCGCGCGCAAAACGGAGTCCGCACGCAAAACGATGCACGCTGTCGGAGTCCGCACGCAAAATGGAGCACGGTGCCGAAACCCGCACGCAAAACGGAGTCCGCACGCAAAACGGTGCACGCTGCCGGAGTTCGCACGCAAAACGGAGCACGGTGCCGAAACCCGTGCGCAAAACGGAGTCTGCACGCAAAAACGGAGCACACCGTCGGGGTCCGCACGCAAAATGGTGCAGAAAAACACGGTCCCTAACACAGATAAGAGCAAGAGGGTCAATTAACTGTCCAAAGGAACGCTCCAAAACTGTGCCAAAAATACCATAAAAACAAATGCGGGACCTACCCGACTGCGCCGCCGCCGCCCAAAACGCTCCGTTGGAAAAACTCGCACGCTCCACGAGGCCCACGACGCCACGCCGCACCACCCACCATCTCCTCCCTCAATCTCCCTCTCGCTCGGTTGAAGAAGAAAGAAAAGGAAGGAAAGAAATGGCGTGCGGGGGAGGAAGAAGAAGAAGAAAAGAAAAAGAGAGAGAGGAGGTGGTCCACAGGGCCGGTCCACGGTGCACCGCACAAAAAGGGGGGCCCAGCTGTCGGGTGGTCCACGAGGCCGGGGCGCGTGCACCGGGTCCACGCACGCGCCCCGTGCGCCAGGTGGCGTGCGGCAACGCGCCCGCCACACGGGCGCGTTACACTGCGCCACCCCAGGCGCGGGACACGCGCCCGCCACACGGGCACGCGTGCCCCCGCGCCCGCGCGGGCGCCAACGGGGGCCCGCCACGTGGCGGCCCCCGCGTGGCCCGTGCCGAAGGCGCGCCTCCCCGCGCGCCTGACGCGCCTGCCGCGCGTGCCTCGAGCCCCGTGCCGCCACCTCGGGATCCGCGCTACGCCAACGCCTCGGTTTGCATGCCGCGTCGCCTCGAAAAACGCGCACGCCTACCGGACTCCAAAACCAATAAATAAATAGTCCATTCCTAGCGATTTCGCGCGCTGAATCCAAAAACGATGTCCATTTTTCCAAATTCTCATCCAAAAATTGCCGAATGCCCCCGGATAGCCAACATGATCCGATTTCCGCGCCGGGTCCAATTCTGAAGTCCGATTTGCCAAATTCCAACTCTAAAAATTCTCGAAGGCAACCGGAGAGGTAAACTTTTATCCAAACTTCGCCCGAAATCCAAATTTGACATCCACGTCGCGCGAAACCACCTCTAAACACTCGACGGGTCTCCCAATTTCCCACGGGATCTCTTTTTTAAGCCCGAAGTCCAACACTTGTGTCCAAATTGCGCACAAACACCACCGACACACCACGCAGGCCTCCAGTGATGCAGACTAAACTCCAAATTGCACCACAAATCCATATCTCGGGCCCGACACGCGCACAAACACTCCCAAATGCCACCAAAAGCTGCCCAACAACCAGCAAACCCTACGCGGGGGATTCCGGGACCTCACAGCACTGGAGGGCAGGACACGTGGCAGCTCGTGATTTGTTGGTGTTGCAGGCGCAGTCCACGGGGAAAATGAGCGGGTGTACGGTGGACCGGAGGGTGGACACGTGGCGGCCACTGGTTGGCTGGTCCACATGCGCGTGGTCCACGGAGCGGGGGTGGCTGCCTCGGGGCGCGTGCCTGGCAGGGGGCGCAGGCGGCGCTGGCAGCGTGCGCACGTGGGCGTGGCAGTGACCGTTGACGAGTGCGTTCCACGTGTCGACGCCTCAGTGCACCACGTGTCGACGCCTCAGTGCGCCACGTGTCGAGCAGCGGATGGCCCCGCACGGTTGTCCGCTGTTCGGATGATGATGTGGCGGCTCCTGAGTGATTCGGGCGTGAACAGTGTTGGGCCGGGCCCAACACTGTAGCAGCCCGAATCAATTGCGCGCCCGGTTTTTTGGCCCAAAAGCCCAATTTCGGATTTTCGGGTTGAGCCTATAAATAGGCCCTTTGCACACCGAGTTGAAGCTTTTTCCCGAGCTCTTTGGCCAGTGCACCCTTCACCAAAGTTGTTGATCTCCTCGCTGTGCATCTCGTGGAAAAGGCCCGGATATTTTGGAGGCCGCGGCGTCGACGACTTCGGCATCGTAGCGCAGAGCGACGTTCCTTCATCGAAGGCCCGTTATCGTCGCATTTTTGTCTGAGAGGTCCACAGAGCTACCCCGACAGTGTTTTTGGACGATTCTTGCGGCGTTAGATTCAAGAGAGGTAGATCTATGATTCTTGTATTGTCTACTTTTCTCAGATTTGAGCTTTGTTTGGGGTTCCGGGTACGGTTTTAACCCCCTTTGCCGCTGATGGAATTTCTGGACAGCGACATCTTGCCGGATTTTTATCTCCGCGCTCAGGCATCGGATGGAGACGTGCCTGTACACTTTTTGGATTTACGCATCGCAAGGATTACCATCATATTTTTTGTGGAATTTTCTGAGGCTTGCCCGAAGGTATACTTCTTCCCCCTTTACTGTGCAGAGTATTACAGTTGTGTTGCTGCGAGGTTTTGCGCACCCTGTGTTGTGGAAATTGTAACTCGGCCTACGGGGCTCGGAATTGGACGTGCAGGTACCCGTTTCGAAGGTCTTGACGCGACGATCGCGACAGTATTTATCTTGGATTTTTCTGAGTTCTTGCTACAGGTGAAAAATCCACATCTTTGGGACTGTTCCAACATAATTGTATGTACTTGGATATTTTGGAATAAAAGTGTAACCTTGGACTTATTGTTGTACCCAGGAAGGTTCTCGACTGTTTCTGAACCTGTTGGAACTGGAGAAAATTGGAGATAGTGGATTCCGGGTGTTTTCAGCTGTTTGGAGCCAAGGCTTGCGCGACATGTACCGAGGGTGCAGTTTTGGCAGATTTTGGACTGTGAGCGTCTACACACTTCACCGACTTCGGCTGTGCCTGCGGAAAGCGTTACAGGTGGGTGTTTCGTCACCAGAACCGGTGGAGGGCTCTCTAATTCTATGTATTAGAATGCATGCATGTTAGTGTACCAATATCTGATTGAGATGCAAGCTTGGTAATGACATTGGTTCGAGAAATGGTATGATATGATATTGAGATATGCCTGATGGAAACTTGCAAGATAATATATTCATGTCTGGTAATTTGAGAGCATGCATAATTCGTTGTACAACCTATAGCTTTGAGAGGTGAGCATAAGAATAATATAGTTCATGTGGATTGAGGCTTTCATGATTTATGGTACACATTAGATATCTTCGAGATATTATATGTTCGATGATTGTATTTACCTATGCTAGTTGAGAGCATGTTTAGGGAGATGAGGCTGATGTTATTTGGTTTTGGTGTTTATATCCCTTAATGTTCCCTGCTCATGTTTGGTTTATTTAATGCTATTATTGGAACTTGACCTAGCACCCCATCATATGCTGCATGTTTTACCAGACCAGTAGAGAACCTTCACTTGGGCTAGGTTCTTTTATGCTTTAGACTTCCCACACTTTGCATCTTTCCTGGACATAGTGTTGCCTTGCCCGGGTAGTGGGCCGAGGGGTCAGGTTTCTGTGGGACATTGTTGCACTCATGCCTGGGGGCTGAGTGTAGTCTGGTAGCTGAGTTTAGATTGTGCTAGTGTCGTGAGAGCCGTTGAGTAGACGGTGGTCCCGGGCCGTCGAGTATCTTCCGGTCTGTGTTGTTGGGAACCGTTGGGGTTGACGGTGGTCCCGGGTCGTTGAGTGTTGTCCGACCTGTTTTGTTAGCCCTGAGTTGTGGGTCGATCCCGGCTGTGGAGTATCTCCAGCCAGTGCATTTTGTGCTATGAGTTGGTGGAGTTTGCTAGTGTCTTGAGATTGAGAGAGCTGATCAGCTGAGTCGTCGAGAGTGCTCCGACCGTTGTGCGAGATGTTTGAGGATTCTGAGTCCTTCCGTTCAGAGCGTGAGCGTGGATTTTGGACTATAGCCTGCAGTGCCACCTGAGCGACAGAGTGCGCGGATACCTTTTCCTCGGTGGGGTCGCGCCCCTCGAGAGCCACGCCCGGGGTGGATTTGTTACTCTTGTATCGCGACTTGTCGACGCAGTCCCTCTGGCTGGGCCAGTTATGGCAGTCACGGACGCCCTACGTCAGTCCGGTCCTACGTGGATGTAACGGCAGTAGGTAGGCGCATGTTTGACTGTACCCGAGGAGGCAGTCAGTGTAGATTGGGTGACTATACTTAAGTGTTAGTAGACGCATCATGTTTCCATCTGTTCCACTTTTTGAGCATCTAGATAGAGGCATAGTAGCTGTAGAGTTATTTTCCAGCTTCTTTCCTTTCAGTACTGTATTACATTATTACTTTATGCCTCTAGTAGACTTAGTGGGCAGACCGTCGGGCTTGTTGGCGGCACCCACTGAGAACTACTGTGGGATGTAGTTCTCACACCCGTCGTGGTGTCTTTTCCCCCAGGGACTTCTACTCTTGTTCCTGCTGCTCCAGTTGCTGATCCTTCTGACCGATGTGAGGGAGTCGCGAGCTAGTTCCCTACCCGTCGTTGGAGTATAGTGGTACCCCCTTCAGAGGAGAGCTTCACTAGATTAGTTATTTTATTTTTTCCTCTTTTGAGAGACTGATGTAGTGAGGATATGTTATGTATTGAGAGCCTGTACACTGATGTATTTATTGGAGATACCTCTCTGTTGAGTTCTGAGATTTTGTATCAGAGGATTTTGTATATGATCGTATTTGGGAGATGGATATTGTATTATTTCCAGTTGTACAGTGGTTGATTTCAGTTTTTCAGCAGATTTTCATTTATAGCTCTGATATCTGTTAGCTGTAGTACTTTTCTTGCAGGTAGGACGCTTCGCCTATGCGGAGTTTGGCATAGGTGGCGGATCTGTTGGCGAGCCCGGGTCGCAGTTTCGACCCCGGGGCGTGACAATTAGTGGCCCTTTTAATAATGTTGGTATTAAAGGTGTTTGTTTTATTGTCTTCCCGACTAGTGTGGTTAAAGTGCATTGCTGTATTGGTGACGCCGTACATGTACAAAGGAGACTCCGTCCGTTTGAGGAGTAAATTTGTATATGTGGCGGGTCTGGCACGTACCGGAGGGTAGGGTTGTTTCCAAAAGAAAAATTTATGCGCATTCTTCCACTTATACTTACCCCCGGGGCGTGACACCTCCAGCCAGTGGGTTAGTATTGTGAGTTGGACATTGTCGATCTGATTGATCGTGGATTTGGATTATAGCCTGCATGAGACATATTGAGCTCGATAGAGATGCGTGGATACTTTCCTCGGTGGGGTCACGCCCCTCGAGTGCCGCTCCGGAGCTGGGCCTGTTACTTTGCTATCGCGACTTGTCGACGCAATCCTTGTGGGACGCCCTACATAATTCCAGTCCTCCGTGGATGTAATGGCAGTAGGTGGGCGTAGGTTTGACTGGACCCCATGTGGCAGTCAGTGTGATTGGGTTGATTGATTATGCTGGGTTAGAGTCGATGCCTCGTTTTCATCTGTTTCACCCATTGAGCATTATAGATAGAGGCATGATAGCTGTAGATATCTTTCCAGCTTATCTTTTCATTATTATAGTTTTCCTGTTATCTTATGCTTCTAGTAGACTTAGTGGGCAGACCGTTGGTCTTGGAGACGGTACCCACTGAGAACTACGTGTTGGTGTAGTTCTCACACCCTCTGTCGGTGACAGATTTTCTTGAGGCATCTGTAGGTTCTTATGAGGATCCACAAGGATCTAAATAGGTACTATCAAAAAAGTAGAGGGGGTGAATAGGTGTAATACTCAAAAACCAATATCAGTGCAAAATAAAAACCAATGCGGAAAATAAAAACAGCACACCGAGATTTACGTGGAAACTCCAATCTAGGAGAAAAACCACGGGACCAACACGCAATAACAATCCACTAAGAAAAGAAGAATAACAAGGTGATTAGACTCCACGGACTCAAACCCCTCCTTCAACTTCTTCGGATCTTGCGCTCCACCGATTGCACGTCCACTGCACACGTTCGAATCCACGAACGCCACTCGAATCCACGAGCACACGTTTCGAATCCACGAAACGCCTTCAACACATCGAATCCACGATGCTACGTCGAATCCACGACGCAAACTCAGCCGATACAGAATATAGGCTTCGTTGGTGATCCTTTGCTTAGATTAACATTGAAGAACCATAGATGGAATCTCTAAGCAAAGACTAGATCAATTCGACAAAAGATATATCTTGGAAGAACCGTCGAATTGACCTAAAAGAGGCTAAAGAGAAGAACGATAAAAACCAGCCTCTAGGGTTGCTCTCGAGTGTTTCTAAATTGATCGGTAGTTCTCGAGAAACCCTGAGTGTCTATTTATTGGTTAGAAACATTTGGAAAGAGATAAGCATCAAAAACTGACTTAACAGAATTTTTCCCGCACGACGGTCCGAACTGGATTTGGCTAATCCGGACTGTCGTCTTTTTTCAGCAATTTTCCTGAAAAAATAGTTCGGGGTCCGGACTGGAATTTCCTGATCCGGACTGTTCATGTGATTTCAACAAACACATAGTTCGGGGTCCGGACTGAAACAGGGGAGGTCCGGACTGGATTTCCGCATGAACTAAACTATGTTCGGGGTCCGGACTGGAATGCCCTGATCCGGATCCTGAACATATTACATGTCCAGTTTTTGATTTTTATGCAATTAAAAATTCATCCAAGTGTTTCTACACTATAAGAAAGTATTCGGATCACCAAAATTATTTAGTTAAACATACCTGATCCTTTTGAATTCTTTTTTCTTGAGATTGATGTAATTGATCCACAATTCTTCATCTTCAATCTTCAGGACTCAAAACACTGAGTGTCAACTTGAGCTCTTGTTGAATCTTCTCTGAGTCTTCGATTGCTGATTGACAATTTGATCACTTCAAGGCTCCGACTCAACTCACGAAATATGCCAACACAAAAAGCCGTAACAGCATCTACCCGTGTTCCTACTCCGGTTGCTACACCTGCTGATCGAGGTAAGGGAGTCGCGAGCTAGTTCCCTACCCGTCCTTGGAGTGTAGCTGTACCCCTTTTTGGAGCTTTGTACTACAGTCTGCTGGATTATTGTATATAGTTACCTTTGAGAAGTTCATTTTGAGAGACTTATGTATTGTGAGGATCAGACTTGTACTATTTTGGAGTTGAATTTTTATATTTCAGTAATTACTTTCCAGCTCTGATATCTGTATAGCTGTAGTATTATCTTTTGCAGGTTAGACTCTTCGTCTATACGGGGCTTTCCGTATGGGCGGCGGATCTGTTGGTGAGCCCGGGTCACAGTTTCGACCCCGGGGCGTGACACCCACGACTCAACCTTTACCATACGCTCGAAGTAGATCTTCTCCGCTCGTCCACAACGTACTTCGAATCGACGAACCACGTCCAACTTTGAATCCATGAAGTCTTTACCAAAACAACGCGTGTCGAATCCACGAACGCACCCAACTCCGAATCCACGAAGTCTTCACCGAATCCACGGTCTTCACGCGAATCCACGTGCCGATGAGATCATAGGAGAAATAAATAGAACCTTGAAATGAGAACTGGATTTTGTAGTATACTGCACATTTGAAGACAAATAGAAGAGATGTGATATTATTTATGAGATCGTAAGCGAAATAGATATAATCTTAAAATAGAAAACTTTCATTTTGCCACTATTATTTATGAGATTGTAGGGAAAATAAATAGAACCTTAAAATGAGAAACTCCCACTTTGTCACTATTAGGATTTTGAGGTCTTATATATTAAACCGTTGGCTCCACAACCAACTTGAAGACAAATAGAGAAGACACAAATAGAGAAGAGGGATATAGAAGATGAATAGCAGATCGTGTAAAAAGAATGAAGAATGATTCGACAGTTTACTCTTTCCACTTATTTGAAAACGAAGATAAAAGGAATATAAAATGATATATATAAATTTAATAAACAATAAAAAAGGTTATTCGTTAGAGAAAAAAAAAGGTGCAAAACTTATTTCGTTATATTATTTTTCTTGCGTAAGAAAAAAAACTAATTTTTTTTTTCGCCAAAAAAATAAAAACAAATTTCCTTTTCCGCAAAAAAAATAAAAATAATTTTTTTTTGCCGCCAAAAAATAAAAAATTTAAAAAAAGTATTTATAAAAAGAAAAAATATTATGAAATTAAATTCAAATTTAATTGTTTTATTTATTTTATAAATTTGATTAGTTTCGATTTGTTTTTAATTCTAAATTTGAATTGTTTTGATTTCTTTTGATTTATAATTTATTTTTAAAATTTGATTTGATTCGATTTGTTTATAGTTTTTAATTCCTAACCTATTTTATATATAGTATAGATCTTAAAATATTAATTTAAAAAGAAAAAATATTTTGAAATTAAATTCAAATTTGATTGTTGCTTTAAATAGTTATTAGTGGCATGAGTTTATTTCATAAGTAATTTATTTTCTAAATTTGATTTGTTTAATTCTGTCAACCAACTCCTATTCTCTTTTATATATAGAATATTTTGAAATTAAATTCAAATTTGAATGTTTAATTTATTTTATTTGTTTTGATTTGTTTTAATTCAAATTTAATCGTTAAGTTTAAATAGTTATTAGTGGCATGAGTCTATTTTTTAATTAATTTATTTTCTAAATCTAATTTGTTTCGATTTGTTTTTAATTTTAAATTTGATTTGTTTCGATTCTTTTTTATTTGTAATTTATTTTTAAAATTTGATTTGTTTTGATTTGTTTATAGTTCTTGATAATATGAAAATATAAAAAAGAAATAGAATAATATATAAATATTTAATAAATAAAAAAATTAAAAATAAAAATGTAAAATTTAGTTTCTATAGAAAAGAATATTTTGAAATTAAATTCAAATTTGATTGTTTAATTTATTTTATTTGAAATTATAGATAGAATTCATTGGTGCTACCAATTTTTTAGCCTTTGGATTAAGCAATGTGCGGTTAGGATGATAGTGGTCCCCTAGGGTTTATTGTGTGATTGGTTGAATAGTAAAAATCCTAGGGGACTACTATAATCCCAACCGCACATCCTTTCATCAAAGGGCTGGAAATAGTATCCATTGCTTGGTGTTATCGATAGTATTCCAACCAGACTATATATATATATATATATATATATATATATATATATATATATATATATATATATATATATATATATATATATATATATATATATATATTAAGTCATTAGTGCTACCAATTTTTTAGCTCTTGGATTAAGAGATGTGCGGTTAGGATGATAATGGTTTCCTAGGGTTTAATGGGTGGTTGGTTGAATAGTAAAAATTCTAGGGAACCACTATAATCCCAACCGCACATCCTTTCATCCAAGAGCTAGAAACTTGATAGCACCAATTACTTGGTGTTATCTATAGTATTCCAGCCGGACTCTCTCTCTCTCTCTCTCTCTCTCTCTCTCTCTCTCTCTCTCTCGATATATATATATATATATATATATAATTAAGCTTCTATACTTGTAAAAGTACCAAGTCATTGGTGTTTGTAGGTTTTATCCTTTGGATGAAAGGATGTGTGGTTAGGATGATAGTGGGCCCCTTAGGTTTAGTGGGTGGTTGGTGGAATAGTATGATCTAATGGGTGAAATTAGTCAAAGCCTTAGATCTAACGGTAGAAAATTTACAAACACTAAATGCTTGGTGCTTTTACAAGCATAGTAGCCGGACTATATATATATATATATATATATATATATATATATATATATATATATATATATATATATATATATATATATAGTAGAACTTATATACTTTTAAAAGTATAAGCCCAAATATGCTTGTGAATTTTTTACCATAGAATTTTTATTAAGATTTGTGCTATTATAAAGTCAACTAAAAAGAGAGAAAGAGAAAGTAAATAGCACGAATCTCAATACAAATTCAATGGTAAAAAAATCACAAACATATTTGGACTTGTGCTTTTGAAAGTATATAAGCTCTACTATATATACATATATATATATATATATATATATATATATAATTGATCTCCTATGTTTTTAAAAGTACCAAGTCATTGGTGCTTGTAGATTTTTAGCCCTTGGATGAAATTGTTAAGGATTTTTGTATTGGCGTATTTCGTGAAATGTTTTGAGTCTTGAAGATTGAAGTTGAAGAATTGTCGATCACATACATCAATCTCAAGAAGAATGGATTCAAAATGATCAGGTACGTTTAACTAAATATTTTTGATGATTTGAATACATTCTTATATTTTAGAAACACTTGGAATGATTTTTATTGAATAAAAATCAAAACTGGACATTTTATATGTTCCGGATTCGGATCAGCCACATCCAGTCCGGACCGCGAACATGGTTTGGTTCATGCGAAATTCCAGTCCGGACCCCGAACTTTGTTTTTGCAATATCGCATGAATCAGTCCGGATCAGGTAAATCCAGTCCGGACCCCAAACTGTTTTTCATGAAATTTTCTTGAAAAAGTCGACAGTCCGGATCAGCCAAAATCCAGTCCGGACTGTCATGCGGAAAAAATTCTGTTAAGTTATTTTTTGATTCTTATCTCTTTTCAAAAGGTTTCTAACCTATAAATAAACCCTAATATCATCTTTTAGGGTATTCCTTGTATTCCCAATATTCCCAATAATTTCTATTATTTCAAAAAGGGAATCCACATATAGAGAAGAAAAGAAAACACGTTTAATTTCATGTTTCTTCATCTATATTGACTAATTTGATTCTAGAGTTTTCAAACTCTCTATTTCTTGTAGAATCAAATTGACGAATACTTAGATGGTATTTTCTTGTCTATCTATGATCTAAGTATTCGGTTATCATCACCACCAATAAACAAAACAACGATTTCTGAAAGGAACATCGGCGCGTGGATTCACGTGGCCTTGTGGATTCAAGGTGCTATCGCTTTCGTGGATTCGGAGCAAGGTGAGTTCGTGTGATCAATTCGTACCAAATTGGTGACAACCGTGGAATCGGTTAGACGTCGTGGATTCGACGTTGGACTTCGTGGATTCGAAGTTGAAGACGCAAATCGTGTGATCGAGGAGCATTGCGGACTGCGGAGAAGATCTACTCGGAGCGTATGAAAAAGGTTTGAGTCGTGTGTTGCGTTACATCACCTTGTACGTGTTTAATCTTAGTGGATTTCCCGTGTTAACGGTCCCGTGGTTTTTTACTCCTGTGATGGAGTTTTCCACATAAAATCTTGCGTACTTTATTTATTTTTCACATTGGGTTATTTTTACGCAAAGATTTCCGAGTTTTATTGTTTACACCTATTCACCCCCCTCTAGGTGGTTTTTCTTCTATTTTGATCTATTATCCCATAACCCACAAGTGGTATCATAGAGGGAATAGGGTTATAAACAATGGTTAAGGGTGGAAACATCAATAGACCGCCGTTCTTCGATGGAACAAATTATGCTTATTGGAAAGTACGCATGAGAGCGTTTTTAATTTCCATCGATGAACGAGTGTGGCAATCAATTGAGTTCAGATGGACATATCCTACTGAGATTATTGCCGATGATGTTGTCACCATCAAACCTATGTCGAAGTGGATCAAGGAAGAAATTGAATTATCTTCTTACAATGGCAAGGGAATTAATGCTTTATTTAATGCTTTGTCACAAACTGAGTTCTCTCACATCTCGGCATTTGAGACCGCGAAAGAAATCTGGGATACTCTACAAGTTATACATGAGGGTACAAGTTTAGTGAAGATTCAAAAACTGCAGATGCTTACGAGCAAATTTGACTCAATTCATATGGCAGAAAATGAATCCTTCACAGATTATTATACACGATTGCAAGATATCGTAAATACATGTGCTAACTTGGGAGAGAAAATCTCAGAATCTAAAGTTGTAAGAAAAATTTTGAGAACACTTCCAGAGAGATTTCGCCCTAAGGTTGTAGCCATTGAAACAGTAAAACACCTGGACGAGATCAAAGTAGAAGAATTAGTTGGTGCACTTCAAACTTATGAAATGACTTTTCCTACTAACTATTCTTCTGGAAAGCCTTCTTCTTCTAAGTCTTCAGGTATGGCATTGAAATCAACAAAAGAAGAAGACGCGGATTCATCCTCCTCAGACGCTGACGATGATCTTTCAATGGAGGAATTCGAGAAACAACTTGCACTCTTGAGAAAAAAATTTCGCCGAAACTTTAGAAGGGGTAATTCAAGCAAATCATCATACTTCTTTAAGTCCAAGAAAGGCAAAGGATTTTTAGGTTCAAAATCAAGAAAGCAAGAGGGTTCTTCGAAGGAAAAGAAAAACACCTAGGGACACAACTTCACCTTTCATGTGCTTTTCATCGACTTCCGGTTCGTTATCCATCTCCTCCTTGAATGAAAAAACTGCAACGGATGATGAACCGAGCGATTCCGAAGGTGAAGATTTTGCTCTTACCTACCATAAATTGTTAAAGGATTCAAAGAAATTGGCAAAGCATAACAAGGATTTGAGGAGAAAGTTGTGGGATCTTGAAGAACAATCCAACAAGGCAACTACTCTCTAAAAAGCTCTTGAAGAGGATAGGGACAATTTGATCAAGATAAACACTTCCCTTCAAGAGAAGAACGAGCATTTCGAGAAGAATCATATAAAGTTGGTGGATAAAGCAAACTACTTCTTGAAGCTCTACTCCGAGGCTCGGAAAGCAAATTTGGAGATGACGAAGACCATATTCCAACTTAAAGAAGATTTGAAGAGATTTTCATCAGGAAGGAGCAAGTTGGACAAGTTACTTGGTCTTGGTCAAACGAATCGTTTGGGCCTTGGATACGATCGAACTGGCGAGGATCCATGTTCGAGCGGTACGAATTTTGTGCCTCAGTCGGATGCTCCGCCTCCGACGGAAATCATCGCAGCCAACGTAGACAAGCCTGCCTCATCTTCTTTGGGTTCAACTGTTACCAAGGTATGTCATTGTTGTGGTTTTGTAGGGCACATAAGACCAAATTGCATACATGGAGCGAAACGTTCATATTAAGCGAATCATGCACCAACTACCATCAAGAGAACCAACCGGAAATCCAAAGAAAATCAACCAAAGGTCAAGAACAATTGTAGCATGTCCCCCAAGACAACATCAATGTGGAAATCAAAGAAAAGTGATCAACCAAAATAAGACACGTTCACCAAGGAGCTCAACTTCACGATCATTGCCGACGTATTCCAATACTCGTAAGGTTTGGGTGCGCAAAGGTGAAATCTACCATTGTCTTGTCATTCACACATCACTACATGCATATGACAATACGTCTTGGTATTTGGATAGTGGTTGCTCACGGCACATGACCGGAGATAAAAATTATTTTAAATCGTTTGAGAAAACCTCCGGAGGACTTGTTGTTTTCGGAGATGGATGATCTTCAAAAGTAGTTGGAAAAGAAACAATTACTATTCCAAACGGCCCAGTTTTGAAAAATATTTTATATGTTGAGGGCCTCAAGACTAATCTCATAAGCATTAGTCAATTGTGTGATGATGGTTTTTCAGTTAGTTTTTCTGCGATAGAGTGTTTGTAACTGATGTAAACCATTCATTCTTTTTGAAAGGGATCACAGAATAATTGCTATGTAGTTCCTAATAAAACTTTTGAACATTGTAACCTAGTTTCACTTGACACTGAGACTCTTTGGCATGAAAGACTAGGTCACATGAACTTTAAGGAACTATCTAGAATTACACATAAGGATGTTGTTAGAGGTGTTCCTAAACTGAACTTCAAAGAAAACATTGTGTGTGGTGGTTGCCAAAAGAAAAAACAAACTAGATCCACTCACAAGAATTTGAACCATGTAGGAATAAAACGCCCACTAGAATTATTGCATATGGATTTAATGGGGCCAACTCGTCAACCTAGTTTGGGTGGAAAATGGTACATATTTCTCATGGTTGATGATTTCTCTAGATTTTCAAGGGTTATATTTTTAAAAGAGAAAGTGGATACTTTTGACTTTTTTCATGATATTTGTCATCGGATTATGATTGAGAAAAATGAAAAGATTGTCCGTGTTCGCAGTGATAGAGGTGGAGAATTTATAAATTCAAAATTTATTAATTTTTGCTCTTCAAACGGCATAAAACATGATTCTCCGCACCTTATACACCGCAACAAAACGGTGTAGTCGAGCGCAAAAATAGAGTTGTGGAAGAGATGGCGCGTGCTATGCTTCATAGCAGGAAACTCACTTTATATTTTTGGGCTGAAGTAGTTAACACCACAGTCTATGTGATCAATCGTATCTATTTGCGCCCGGGTACTTTAAATACTCAATATGAACTATGGTTTAGTAGAAAACCTAATATCAAGTATTTTCGCATATTCGGGAGTCGTTGTTACATTTTACGCGATCGTGAAAATCTTGGAAAGTTCGACTCTCGTAGTGACGAAGGAATCTTTATGGGTTATTCTACAAATAGTAGAGCATATCGAGTATACAATCTTGAATCTAAAACGATGGTAGAAACAATAAATGTTAAAGTAGATGAAGCTTCTCATTTTTCTTCTGATGAATCTACTCTTGATATGTCTCTCGATGATGAATTAATTGCCGATAATGTTGCATCTATGCATGATAAATCTTCTGAAAATTTTGATGCATCTAATGGTTCTTCTAGTTCATCTAATGTGCAGGATTCATCACATATTTCCCCGAGTACTTCTTTACCTCAAACACTTCGTATCTCCAAGGACCATCCCGGAACAAATATTATTGGAGATCCTCAAGAAGGTGTTAGAACTCGGAGACAATTGGAATGTTGAGTTGCATGTTATGTCTCTATGATTGAACCGAAAAATGTTGATGAAGCTCTTCAAGATGATTATTGGATTGAAGCAATGCAAGAAGAGCTCAATCAATTTGAAAGGAACAAAGTCTGGGAATTAATGAAGCCCCCCTAAGCAACAAAACGTTATTGGTACTAAATGGATTTTCAAGAACAAGAAAAATGAAGACGGTACCATTGTAAGAAACAAAGCACGATTGGTTGCTCAGGGCTACTCACAAATTGAAGGAATAGACTTTGATGAGACATTCACCCCGGTTGCCCGCCTCGAGTCCATTCGTATCCTTTTCGCGATTGCTTGTCATTTTAAGATTAAGTTTTTTTAGATGGATGTGAAGAGCGCATTT
This sequence comes from Tillandsia leiboldiana, assembly GCA_029204045.2. NCBI lineage: Eukaryota > Viridiplantae > Streptophyta > Magnoliopsida > Poales > Bromeliaceae > Tillandsia > Tillandsia leiboldiana. The sequence continues at coordinate 35,556,666 of CM055064.1, read as the reverse complement.
TTAAATGGTTTTCTAAACTAAGAAGTTTATGTGGCTCAACCGAAAGGTTTCATTGATCATAAACTTCCAAACTATGTTTTTCGATTGAAAAAGGCTCGTTACGGACTAAAACAAGCACCGCGAGTATGGTTTGAAAGAGTAACGAAATATCTTTTGGAAAAGGGCTATATTCGAGGGGGAGCCGATCGGACACTTTTTGTGAAGCACTTTCAGAACAACTTCATTGTGGCACAAATCTATGTGGATGACATCGTGTTTGGTGCTACAACAAACAAGGATGCTTCAAAGTTCGCGGAAATAATGGAAAGCGAGTTTGAGCTGTCAATGATGGGCGAACTTACGTATTTTCTTGGATTGCAGGTTAAGCAAAGTAATGATGGCATTCATTTATGTCAATCCAAGTATGCGAAGAAGTTGGTAAAGAAATTCGGATTAGAAAATTCTAAAGACTATCCGACTCCTATGGGAACTAGCAATAAGGGTTTAGGAAGTGAATCTCACGGAGAGAGTGTAGACGAGAAACTTTATAGAAGCATGATTGGAAGTCTACTCTACCTTACGGCTAGTCACCCTGTCACGCCCCGAGATTCAAAAGTGGGTCTAAATTATTTTATTTTTTTTTTTTTTTTTAAATCAGAGTTAAAAATCTTGTTTTCTCCAAGGCGTGAACAGACCGCCACACATATAGAAAAGCCTCTGTACAACAAACAGAGCCTTTCCTATATATGCTCGGCTAACAGATATAGTCAATCAGAGTAGATACGAAATAGCTATACTAAATAAGTTCTACTCTATTACAACCACAAGGTTCATAAGTTAATACATCCAGTTCTCAAAATGGAAATACAGTTGCAATGTTTTACTAAATCAAAAGGGGTACATCCTACCAGGGATAAATCTACCACGCGTCCTCACACAGAACGTCCAAAGGTCCCCACACCCGAAGGACCTGAAAAACAGTCACCCGAGGGTGTGAGACACACCGGAGTGTATCCCAGTGGGCACGACGGGCCGGGAAATAGCCAGCCGTACCTACTGGATACCATAATAAGCGGATAGCAAAAGTAGGATATACTGAAACTGAAAGGTATAATTCAAATATATAATCTAAGCAGAGTACCATTAATCATGGATTAATCAACAGAGCAGTGTAATCATATATAAAGCTGATCATGCTATAACTGATAATCTGACAAGTAGGAATGAATATGTTATAGCTGACAAGCAGGAAATGATCATGCTATAACTGATAATATAATAAGCGGAGAATGATCATGCTATAACTGATAATATGATAAGCGGGAAATAACAAAGATCATGCGTCAAAGGTGTCACCTCAAATATACCCAATCGAATGCCACTGTTGGCCACAAGGGCCTCAGGCTAAACTGCCATGGAGCATATGGACCTCAGGCAAAAGCCCCTTTTGGTCGGACCTCAGGCAAAAGCCCCTTTTGGTCATTGGGGCCTCAGGCTAAAGCCCCTATTGGACACCCAATCAAGCTATCATAACCTCAAAGGCTCACGGGTCAATCAGACCTCTCTATCGGTAAAGAACACCATTACGGGTAGCTAATCCGCTGGTGTGCGCGACTGAAAGCTTGGCTCGACGGCAATCATAATGCTGATGCTCAAACCATAGTCCACTGACCACATAGACGGCAAGAAGTCGAGGAAAATCCCCACTGGGATGCTAGTATAACATGCCACATACTGAAATAGTAACCTATTCTAAACATGTAGTGAAGAATAGAAGCAGGTATAGACTATGCTAGTGACCAATCAAGCATGGCATGTGTCCAGGAAATGCATATCAACCACTGAAAAGAACAGGATATATCTCAATCATGAATAACAAGCAACTGCTGGAATATAAGCATGATGTATAACTACTGCTGGAAATCAAGGCATAATAAAAGCTCATCTGTGGGATCAAGGTTATGCAGATGTAAGGATTTTGTGCTGATATGCAAGCAAGTAGTAAGAGCATGTATAAACTCAATAGCAATCATAATGCTAAATCTCAATCCACGGTCGGTAGACCGGACAGTCGGCGAGAAGCCGAGGAAATCCCCATCGGGATACCGATACTGATGCAATCATGCCAGGTACTGAGACTAGAACTCCTATTCTAAACATGCAGTGAAGAATAGAGTATAACGAAAGGCTCATCAGTATAATCAAGCAATATAGATATAATGACTGAATGCTGGAATGAAAGCATATAGTAAGGCTAAAGCATAGGTTCAGGGTTACACCAAGAACAGGGGTCCGACCTACCACGGCACCCAATAGGGCCGACCAGATAAAACGCGGACCGAAGATAAACCCACCTGTATATAGGAGGAACAACGACTCCACCAGAAGGCTCGTTGGTCGGAGTCAGACTGCAAAGACCTGGATCATGAATACTGATCAGGAAATGACCCACACATATCCAAAATCCACTAAATAAACCCTGTTTTGGCTCGTTCTCTTAAACGGAGAATCATTTTTACGAGCCGTCACCTCCAGTAGATGGCATTCGACTTGCTGAACGTCGTGCTCACCCATTTGTGGCAGCACGATGCCCGAGGAAAACTTCGGGCCATGAATTACTTCTCTAACCTAGCCGAAACACATTTTCGTTTCTTCGGCTCATCAAAACCCAAAATAAACGCGAGCATCGCGTTCAGTGACTCCAATTTAGCCAGGATTACACTATTGCAATATTTCAAACAGACCCTAACACTGTTTTTAAACAATTATTGTATTAAGGCTTGGTTTTAACATAACTTCGAATCTACACATTTTCAGACAAAACTTCAAGAATTAAAAAGTCTCTGGATAGTGCCAGGACCCCAGGGCTTGCCCCATTTGCAGCCCAGGTCTGCTGGTTTAACCAGAACCAAGCCCTTGTACTCACACAAGTTCACAATGCACCAATCATTTGTCCACACAGATTCAACTTGATCTGAAGTGAGCATCAAGCTCAGGGGACCTTTCTAAGAAACTTTGATATTCAACTCGAAGCCTGAATCCACTGTTTTCTTTTTTGTGGCATTTCAGCAAACACATGATGTGCACATTTCCACACAACACAAGTAACACCAACCCAGAGTTGGTTCTCAGCATTCACAGAACCTGGGGCTTCAAAACTTGGATCAAAACACTCCATTAAGCACCCAGAACATTTCCCCTCAACTTGGAGAAGCCAAAAACCCCCAGGTTGAGCTCGGGCTCGAGGAAGAAGATGACCATATGCTTTGAAATTCGTGATGATCAACCCAGAGCTTCTGAGCTTCATCCAGATGCACCAACAGGTGCCAAATCACCTTGTGAATCTTCCTGAGACTGTGCCCGGCGACAGGGCACGGCGGCGGCGCGGCGGGGCCAAGCTCGGACTCGAGCTTCAACACCATTAATGGTGAAATTCCACAGAGGCTACTTGGAGACTTCCAACATGGATGGAATCTCTCCTATAGTCCATAGGAAGCTTCCCGACCATCCCCTCCCCGGCCGGAGTTGGCCGGAGCGCCGGCGACCATGCTTGATCTATTCTCGGGTCAATAATGGCCGCCATCCGCATTGGTGCTGCATGGACTCCATGCAAGTGCATGGATGCACTCCTCACACACCCAGGAAGGTTTCTGGGTAAGTGGCCGGCGGCGGGGAGGCGCGCCGGCGCCGGAGCAGCAAGCTCGGCCGAAGTGAAAAATCCCGAAAACTAGGGTTGGGTTCTGCAATCGATCCACTTGATCAAACTCCACCAAATTTGGTGGAGTTGATCCTAATCTCCTACAGTCCAAGCCCACCATTTTACTTTCCCATTTGATCCACTGGTTGCCGAGAAAAACGGCGGCGGAGCAATGGCTAGGTTTCCGGCCATCTTGCTCCCGCCGGCCAACCAGGCTGTATGGGGACTCGGGCTTGTGCAGGGAGCATCCTTTGGACATGGAAAATCTACTGCTAAGGGTCTCGGGTGCTAGGAACCAATGGTTAGAGTGCTCTTACCTTGGCCGAAGTTGGTGAAGAGGGAAGTAGCCGGTTCTTGGTCCCTTCTTCACGCGCGGCCACTGCAAACTCCAGCAATGTTCCAGAGATGCCAAGAATTCCTCAGAGCTCTTCAGATCCAACTATGGTAAGGTTTGGTTCAACTCTCCTCCTTCTCTCTCTCTCCCGAGTTCACAGCTATGGTGTTGTGACTCCTCGGCCACCCAACACTCAGGGTTAAGTCTGGGAACACAGGAAAGGATGGAGCTTCGGATTCTACTCCAAACTCTTCGAGCTCTGGTCCAGGGTAGCTCAAGAGACAACAACTCTTAAATGCAAGATTCCTTGCACCAAATCCTTTCACACTCAATCCCCTAGCTCCGAGCTCAGCTCAGCCACCTTCGTGGGCCACTTAGGTCTGCAAAAGCCCAGTGAACAAGGTCCCAAAAGCCTTGGCCCAAGAAGCTTGAAGAAAGGTAATAATTCGGCGCTTTTCACGCATTTCGAGAAAACTTGCTCGACGAAATGCGAAACAGACTTCGCCACGACGTCCGGCTCGTCGAGACCTTCAAGTTAGGCTATTTATTTGTTCAGAAATTTATTTAATTCTTTAAAAATTCACGATTACTACACGCCCGGATATTTCTTTCAGTGTTGGGATTTGCGCGAGATATCAATCAGCACCGAAGGAAATTCACCTGAAAGCGGTGAAAAGGATCATCCGATACGTCAAAGGTACAATCAATTTCAGAATTTGGTATCCTATGGGCACATCTCTCGATGTTATAGGATATTCGGATGCCGATTGGGCTGGATCAGTGGATGATCGAAAGAGCACGAGTGGTGCATGTTTTTATCTTGGCCATTGTCTTGTTGCATTGTCACGCCCCGGGGTCGAAACTGTGACCCGGGCCCGCCAACAGATCCGCCGCCCATACGGGAGGCCCCGTATAAACGAAGCGTCAAACCTGCAAAAAGAAGGATGCTATAGCTATACAGATATCAGAGCTGAAAAGTAGACTACTGAAATAAGAAAATACAACTCCAAAAGTATAAGTCTGAACCTCACTACAGTAGTCTCTCAAAAAATAAAACTCCCAAAAGTAACTAACAACAATAATCCAGCAGACTGTACTACTAAGCTCCAAGGACGGGGTACAGCTATACTCCAAGGACGGGTAGGGAACTAGCTCGCGACTCCCTCACCTCGATTAGCAACAGAAGCAGCAGGAACTGGAGAAGGGGTCCCTGGGAAAAGTCACCACAGCGGGTGTGAGAACAACATCCCACAGTAGTTCTCAGTGGGTACCTCCACCAAGCCCGACGGTCTGCCCACTAAGTCTACTAGAGGCATAAGATAACAGGAAAACTGTACTAAGGTAAAGATAAGCTGGAAAGAAATCTACAGCTATCATGCCTCTATCTACAATGCTCAATGGGTGATAGAGATGAAAATGATGCATCGACTCTAACCAGAATACTCAATCAACCCAATCACAGTGACTGCCACATGGGATCCAGTCAAACCTGTGCCCACCTACTGCCATTACATCCACAGAGGACTAGACTTACGTAGAGCGTCCGTGACTGCCAGAACTGGCCCAGCCAGAGGGACTGCGTCGACAAGTCGCGATAGCAAAGTAATAGGCCTAGCTCCGGAGCGGCACTCGAGGGGCGCGACCCCACCGAGGAAAGTATCCGCGCATCTCTGTCGAGCTCAATATGGCTCATGCAGGCTATAGTCCAATCCACGATCAACAAGATCGACAGTACCCAAATCACCTCTCTAACTCACTAATTAGAAATACTCGAACAGTCAGGACCACTGTCAACCCAACGGCTCCCCAAATAGAACATCAACCCAACATGCAAACGCACTAGCTGGGTATACTCCACAGCCGTCAACAATGAAGGGTCCGGGGACCCCGACAGACTAGAACCTACAACCCAAATCAAACAAGAACAGGCTCTAGGCATAGCCTCTCGTTGTTCTCAACCCAAAGAAAAAGGCAGCCCTTAGAACCCAGACCACTCGAATCTTCTCGAGTGAGGAAGTTTACTGGAAAAATATGACATTTATTACTGAAAACCATTTTTCACTCAAACCCACGCGGGGTGAAGACTGAAAGTAGTTTCATTTTGTAAAACCATCTTAATTTGAGAAAAACCCATTTTTAGTGATTTTTAGGTCTTTTAGGAAAAACATTTAGAAAACACAAACCCCGAAGGGCTAATGCCTTCGTCCAATCAGACAAGAACAGACTCCGGCGACCCTTCGATGTTTGAAAGAAAAACATTGGTTGACTAAAATCATGTGTGTCCAAAAAGGTTCTGGGTTCAAGGTCCTGCTATCACTAGTATACTACTGCTACTAACATAGTGGCGACACATAAAACAGAGAAGCACGACATCCCGGGACCACCGTTTACCCAAACGGCTCCCGCCACAGATATAAGACCAGCTACATCTACCAGACTCCACTCAGCCCCCAAGCACGAGTGTAACATGCATCCCACACTAAGAAAAATCCCGACCACTCAGCCCACTATCCGGGCGAGGAAAACACTATGTCCAGGGATAGAGAGTAAAGTGTGGATGTCTAAAGCATAAACAAACCTAGCCCAAGTGAGGATTTTCTACTAGTCTGGTTACACATGCAACATATGACAGGGTGCTAGGTCAAGTTCCAATAATAGCATTTAGTTTAACTAAAGCAAGATCAGGGAACATTAACCAACATGATTTCAATAACAACACAGGAAAGACAACATCTCTCTTTCTAACATGCATTCTAACATATCTCACAATCATGCATGCTTTATATACAATAGAATTAATGAACCGTCCATCGATTTTGGAGACGAAGCAACCCACCTGAAGCGCGCGTCAATCCAAGATCCAAATGGCTGAAACAAAACGGGGATAATCCTCAAGTTCTCACAATTCCAACGAGCCCAAAAACACCAGAAAACTCCTCCTGGGCACAAAGATATAGTCAAAATACCGCGGTAAGCATAAACTCCCAAAGTCTCAAATCTGTGCACAAACAGTCCGGGAAAAGTCCAAATATCACCTTTGGGATGACCTCCATAAATTCCAATAAAAATATGGCTGCGATCCTCGCGAAGCATAGATGTCAATCGAGTCCTCACAGGCCGAAATACGATACCCGAGCATGGAGATAAAAATCCGACAATCGTCCGCTGTCCAGAAAAACCACCAGCAGGAAATGGGCTCAAAGATGTTCCAGAAACCCCAATAAAAACCCAAAACTGAGAAGACCGAAAAACATGAAAAATGGAGATCTACCTCTCATGAAACCAATGCCATGAAAATCGTCCAAAAATTCCTTAGGAGTAGCTCTGTGGGCCTCTTCGACCGAAACGTGACGAAAAGGTCCACCGAATAAAGAACCTCGCACTGCGCCGAATCACCGAAGCCGTCGATGCCGCGCCCTCCAAAAATTCTGAAACTCCCTCGAGAGATGCAGCACAAGAAGAGGAACAACTTCTCTAAAGCACTCAACCACAGGGGGGCTTGGAAAAAGGCCCAAAGAACTACAAAAGGGCTATTTATAGCCCAAAGTCCACACGAGAGGAAAATATGGATTTGGGCGCCCGAAATCGGCCCAGCCCGTTACTATGCGCGCCCGAAACCCACTCGGCCCGCCATGTCGCCCGTTCCGCGCCCGGCGCGCCCGGTGCATGCGCGCCCGCCAATCACGGCGCGCTGCGTGGCAACACGGTCCACGGCGGGGTGCACGAGCTGCGGTCCGCGTCGGGTCACCCGGGTCGCTGCGGCCGCCAATGGGCGAGTGCCACGTGGCCTAGCATGGTCCACGGTGCACCGCGCCCGCGCGCGAGTCATGCCTCACGTCACGCCCGTTGACCGCCCAATCCGCGCGCGCCACGTGTTCCGCCGAAGTCCGCTGGCCCCGGTGCACGCCCAAGTCCCGTGAACCGCGCCGTGCCTGCCCCCGCCTAGCACACGCCTGCCCGCGCCTGCACGCCGCCGCGCTGCCGCGCTCCGCCGCCTTCCCGTGCTGCCCGCCGGCCGCTGGAACAGTAACCATGCCTCGAAATCCGTGTTTTGGCATCCGGGCTCCGAAAGATACAAGTAAATAGTCCATTTTCATCATTTTCGCGCGCTGAGTCCAAATGCGATATCCGTTTTGCCAAATTCCACTTCTAAAATTTGTCAAAGGCATCCAGACAGGTATTCTTAATCCAAATTTCACACTGGGTCCAATTATGAGGTCCGATTTGCGCGCTACCATCTCCAACACACATCATAGGCCTCCAGAAGCCACAATTCACACCGTAAGACCTTCGTGGAGATCCGGGTCATCACATGCATGGCATAGTAAAAAGTAAAAGTGCATTGCTCTATCTACTGCCGAGGCGGAATACATTTCAGCGGGAAGTTGTTCAACTCAATTGATTTGGATGAAAAGTGTATTGAGTGACTTCCGCATTCCTGCGACCTCGGTAACTATTTTATGTGACAACACCAGTGCCATTAATATTTCTAAAAATCCTGTGTTGCACTCGAGAACAAAACACATTGAACTAAGATATTATTTTCTAAGAGAGCTAGTTGAATCAAGTACTTTGCAAATTTCTTATGTTTCAACTGATGATCAATTAGCCGATATTTTGACAAAATCTTTGGATCAAAAACGTTTTGTACATTTGCGAAAGGCAATTGACATGCTTTCTTTCTCATAACATTTTTTTGAACCATTGCTTAAGTTAGGTTTTGTTTTGTATTTTTGTTCTTTTCGTTTGTAAATATGCAGTCTAGAACATTAACGGAGCATTAGCAATATTGACTTTAATTGCATCCTTTCATATCTTGAAAATTTTATTATGAATTAGATATCATTATAATTCATTTGATGCAATGATCATTTATATCAATTATTTCATCTTTATTTGATCAAAGTCATCTCTTGGTATTGTTTTTATCTTATTTGATAATTGAAATAAGTATGAACACGAGATCAATTTTTGGTTGAATACTTAATATTTTACATAATTGATAGCCAATTGAGGGGGAGTAATTTTTAGTTTTTCATGCTCATAAGATGTGGGAAGAGTTACATCCATTAATGGAGTGTGAAAACTACCACCACATGGAGGAAAGAGCTACCACCTCGGTCGTCCGAGTACTGTGTGCAGCTACCACATGTTTACCAAGCATGGTGTTACTGTTTATTTGATAAAATGCTTTTTGGAATACTTGATTCTGTCAAATTCCAAGGTTGGTATAAGGTGAGATTTTTGAATGAAAGATGCTCAAAGTGCCACTCCCTAAACATGTTGACTAGATAATATTATCTAATTTATTAGGGACTTCAAACATCTATCGATCTTTGTGCTTCATTTTCTTTGCTCAATTAATGATTTGATAAATTTTTTACTCATTAAATCGTGATTGATGTTTCGAACTTGCTCAACTTTAGAGGTTATAAATTTTATAAATTTTTGTTTCTTTATTTGAGATATTTTGATAGATTTCTCATAATCTAATATTTTTCATATGAAACGATAATTTTTGTTTAAAGTTGAGATGCAAGAATGCTTACATACATTTTCTGGATTTTCTGGAATTTTTCAAAAATTTTCTGAAGAAAAAGTTGCAAGCAGTCCGGACTGGATTGGTCAGTCTAGATCCCGAACCATGGGATTTTCTGCACGAAGCTGATCCGGACTGACTTCTTAATCCGATCCGGACCGCGGCTAGGTTTTATTAAAAACGAGAGGGTTCCGATTTCTTATTCACTCTAAGCTTCTATTTTTGCTTCGTTGAGTTTCTCTCTCTAGAATCAAGAGCACTTGGATCTCTCTTGACTCGATTTCACTCAAATCAAGTATTTGATCAAAATCTCGGGTTTTTCACAGTTCATGTTATTTTCTTCAAAACGAGATAGAAATCATGCCTCGAATTCAATTTTTGATATTTTTCTCTGAAATTTCTTGCATAAATTGAACTTTGGATGCCTAAGAAACCTTTCTATGATTGTTTGTGAATTTATAAAAGGATTTTTAGGCTTCGATTTCTGAAATTTCAATTTTAGGGCATATTTTTGGAATTTTCAAAAATCATGAGATTGATCTATTTTTAAAATTTCTTTTGCAAATCTTTCTTGATTCCTAGCTTCTACATGATATAAGAATTGTTTGGGTATAATTTTTTCAATTTTTTGGAATTAAACAATTTTTTCCATATTTTGGATTTCTTGTTCACAGGACCATCTTCTCAAAACTCTGTCGAAAATGGTGTTTGGTTGGATAATCATCTTTGTCATAGCATTGGTTAGCACAAGAGTAACCAATAAGTTGAAGCGAGGGAAGAAGAATCAAGATGAACCTGAACTCGTTTCGTTAGATGACTCAAAGACTGAATCGGAAGACTGGGAGAAGACAGTTAAGGAAGCACAAGAGGCTGCCGTGGCTAACGATAGGTCTGCTTTAAAAAACAAGGCACCTATGGAATCTTGCTCGATGATAAGGAAGTATGCTAGAAGGAAGCAAATACGGGGTAGTGGAGTTCATATTAATGAGTCTCTTGCAGGTATACAATCTCCAACTGGAGAAAACATCATCCAGATGAAAGATTCTAAATGGATTGGAGATAGACATGCGTCGTCAACTCCAGTATCTGTTGCACCATTTGGACCCTCGTTACCTACTTCAACACCAATGAGAGACACGTCAAAGGATGACGCCTGTGTGTCCTCCATTTATCGCGAGCAGCAGCGACTTTCTTCAGAGCAAGAAAGGATGTCATTTGACTTACAGCGCATCACTGCCGATCAACATAATCTTCGAAAGCATTGTTCGTAACTCTCAAAGCTGGTCAAGGCAATATTTGACAAATTAGGATGCTACAACAGCTCTGACGACAATGATGACTCAGATTGATTTTTCTTTGATGACTTCAGACTCTCTCTCTAACAGTTTTTTTTCTTTTGCAGGTTTTTCGTTTCTTTTACCTTAAGTTTTTTTTACTTTCGAACTTTTTCCTCCATTTTGTTTTGGCTTGTTTAAGTGACAAAAAGGGGGAGAGAACTTTGAACTTTGAAGGTAAGTAGGACTAAACTTGTGATAACATGCCTTGTGACTAACTATTTGACTAACTATTTGGGCATGCAATATTTCTAACAAGTGACTATCGACAACTGACAAAACTTTGAACTTGTTAATTTTTGTGAACCTTGAATTATGACACTTGGAACTTTATTGATATATGATGATATGTAAATCTTTGATTGTCTATTTTCATACATATCTGATAATTAATGTCATAAGTTAAATAAGTGTAAACTCTAACTCTCTGATTACTTATTGAATTATTGAAATTTTGAGGTATATAATGATTTCTTTTGTCAAGATTGTTTTTTTTGCAGAGAGTACAAGCGTCTAAGTCTAGAGTTTGTATTAGGAGTTTATCTCTTGTATTTACATTTTACTTGGATCATTAATGCGTATTTTTGTTGTATGGTGATAGCAATAAAAATTATTTTTGTTTATTTTTTGTGAATTATTTGTTTTGTCACGAAACCGCCAAAGGGAGAGATTGTCAAGGATTTTTGTATTGGCGTATTTCGTGAAGTGTTTTGAGTCTTGAAGATTGAAGTTGAAGAATTGTCGATCACATACATCAATCTCAAGAAGAATGGATTCAAAATGATCAGGTACGTTTAACTAAATATTTTTGATGATTTGAATACATTCTTATAGTTTAGAAACACTTGGAATATGTAGTGGCCCAGACTTTCGTGTAGCTTTCCCCCGTGATCCGTGGTGAGAAACACCTATTATTGGTGTGTCGGGCCGTAACGCGTCAAATGGATGTGTTAGATGGACTCAGTGAGGTTCCTGGATCAAGCCTGTCTTTCGGCTACTTTTTTCGAATTTTCGAAGTGGTTTCAGGCTAATCGGAGGCCGAATTTGGATTCAGCGCGGAAAAATGCCTGAAAACGAATATTTACTTGTATTTTTCTGAGTCCGGATGCCCAAAAAGGGACACCCGGAAGTTTTATATGGATTCGGGTGCATTGGGGGAGGCCGTGGACCGGCTGGGTGCCACGTGGGGGCCTGGGATTGGCCGCCCCATGCGGTGCGGTCCACGAGGAGGAGCGGCGGGTGCATGGACCGGGGCGGGGGACATGTGGCATCCCCGGAGTGGTCGGAGCACGCGGCGCGGTCCACGGAACCCGCGCGGGTGCATTGACCGGGCGGGGGACATGTGGCAGCCTCTGATAGGCGGGCTCTCGTAGGCGCAGTCCACGGAGGCGCACGTGGGCACCTCGGGGCGGGTGCATGGCTGGGCTCAGGCGGTGCGGCAGGGCACACGTGGGCGCGGTTGAGTGCGGGCCACGTGGCGCCCTGAGATTCGCGGGCGCCACCTACCCATTTGACCAGGCGCGGGCCACGCGTCAGCGCCCGGGCGCGCTTGCACACGCTGTCCAGTGTTTGGGATACGTGTCAAGCGCAGGTAGATCCGGGCACTGGTCGAATGGGCTTCTGTATCGGGCTTTCGGCGCCCGAAAGTTTCGAGCGCCCGAATCTTAGGCCCAAAACCAAGATTCTTCCATTTTTCGGGCTGGGCCTATAAATTGGCCCCATTCTCCTCCGTTTCTGGGTTTTTGGACTGTTTTCCCCGAGAGATCTCTTTATAGGACTTCTTCCCCACTTTGATCTGCACCTTGTGAAGGAGTTCTGGGATTTTTGGAGTCCGCGACATCGACGTCTACGGTGATTCGGCGCACTTCGACGTTCCTTCTTCGGCGGCCTTTTCCGTCGCGTTTCGGTCCGCGGGCTCCCCTTGGCTACCCCAAAGGAGTTATTGGGTGATTCTTACGCCTGTGTTTCCATGACAGGTAGGACTACATTTCTTGTATTTATAGCTTCCCTCCATTTCGAGCTTTTCTTGGGTTTTACGGATCATCTTTGGACCCCTTTTTCTGCGGCGGACTTTTGGACAGCGGAGGAGTATTTGTGGGATTTCTCGGCCCACAAGTGTCGGAACGAGGAGTATAAGTACTCGATTTGCATCTACTCGTCACAAGGATCACAACCACTATTTTTCTGGATTTTTTAGAGGACGTTTCGAAGGTGATGTTTTAACTTCTTCTGGACAGAATTCCGCAGATTTGTGATCGTGAGGAGTTTTGGCTTGCAGCGGTGTTCTAATTGTATCTTGGCCTACAGGTGTCGGAACGGGACGTGTGAGTACTCGATTTGCATCCACTCGTCTCGAGGATGATTTTTCTGGAATTTTTGGAGGTCATCTCGCAGGTAAAAATTGACCATCTTTTGGACTGTTTGCGCGGATAGCGGCATTGTGACAATTATGGAATTGATTGTGCACCGTATTGGTTGTTGTTGCAGTTTTCGTAGTGAGCCGGGGTTTTCCTTGGGGGAGGGCGAGGTTGGATCTGTGCTTCGCGACCGAGGTGGGTGGTTGTTGTGTACCTCTATTTCGACATGCTCACTAGGAATATTAGAGAGATCCCCTATGTTAGGATTGTTGAAAATCATGCATGTTTAATTACCCCAATTAATTTCTAGCCTATCTAACTGAGATTGAGACATTATGGTTGGGACGTGTTCTATGCTATGCTAGCACTTAACCTTGCATGTGGAATTGACTATTATATTGGGACAATGTAATTTATCCTGTTGGTGGGTACTACTTGAGGATTTTATGGACAAGCATAGGTGGATGGTGATTATGACCGATGATTTATTCCTTTGCGAGATTGTTACCTGATACTCCTTCTTCTATCTTTCTCGAGAACACTTGCATGCTTGTATGGACATCTAGATAGGCCATCTTTTACTACTACACTATCATGTTGGGATTTGACTTAGGAGAAACCATGATTGTTCTTATCTCCTTTCTATTTAGACTCTTGATACTTGTTGCTCGGGTTCGAGTAGGGGTTTGGGATAGTGTAGTCGGGACCTTGATTGTGGATTGTGGGGTATAGCGGCGACCGCGGATATTGGGCGGTTGACCGGATGTCGGTTGTTGGACGTGATTGTGGATTGTGGGGTATAGCGGCGACCGCGGATATTGGGCGGTTGACCGGATGTAGGTTGTTGGACTTGATTGTGGATTGTGGGGTATTGCGGTAACTACGGATATTGGGCAGTTGACCGGATGTTTACTTTTGCATCAGATTGGGAATCGGGGTTTCTTAAGTGGAGGGATTTGTTCCACTTGAGCATAGTCGTGATTCAGTCCTGCTATATATAGATATTTGTGACATGGTTACTTTACTCGTGTGGGTAGCTCCCCTCGAGTACCACTCCGGAGCGTACAGTGGTGCCAACTAGGCGCCGGACAGTGAGCGTGCAGTGGTGCCAAATAGGCGCCGGACAGTTATTGAGTTTTGCTATCACTTTGGCGCTAGCCGGGGACTGGCTTGCCCGATGATGATGGCGGCAGCAGGCAGTACCGGTTTTTACTGGTGGATAGATTGGGTTTATTTGGATGGTTACGGTTACTGATGCATACATACAGTTATTCCTTTCTGGCACTGCCTTTAGAGGCATAGTAGTGGTAGTTTCCTTTTATCAGCAGTCTTTATTGCGTACCACTCTTCTTTCCCTTTTGCCTCTGGTAGACCTAGTTGGTACGTCGGAGTTTGTGGCTTTACCCACTTGGGGAGACTATTGGTTTTACTAGTAGTTCTCACTCCCATTGTTGTTTTCCCTTTTTTTCCTCCCTTTGTTTTGCAGAGCCTTCTGCGGGAGTTGCTGGGCTTTCGGCGCCTGATCGAGGTGAGGGATCGCTGAGTAGATAGATCTCCTGGCAGGATGAAAGAGTTTAACTGGACTTTTGGTGTACCCATTTTACTCAGACTGTTGTACTTTTACTTTTGGTTTGGCTTTAGCCAGCTGGTTGTATTATTTTGGTGAGCTGGGAGAGACAGATGTATTATTTTTACAGTTGTACTTTATTTTACTTCCAGTTCCAGTCTGAGATGCAGTAGTTTTTAGTTCAGCTCTGTATTTGTGCTCTTTTATTATATATCTTATATCTGAGCAGGTTACCGTCGCTTCGTGTACGCGACACACAGCGGTTCTGTAGACGGGCCCGGGTTCTGGTTTACACCTGGGGCGTGACAGATTAGGTTGGTATCAGAGCTTAGGGATAGGTCAGTTGGGACTTAGGAAACCCTAGGCTGTTTGGAGGACCCTAGCATGATAGGGAGCGAGAGACGTGATATCTTTGCGAAAGTCAGTGATTTATTTATTTGACTCTTCCAGTGAGTGAAGAGGGATCGACATATTCTATTTCTGTTGGACAATTATGTTGGCTGCAGACAACATAAAGTTACAGAAATAGGGGGATGTCTTTGACTTTCGCTAGATTGGGTCGAGTGTGGTTATGTTGCTGATTTGTTTTTTCTTGTGACAGGATGCCTCCCCGACATCGGATCCCTATCCGGGGTACCCCTGTACCCCCTATTGAGCCGGAGCAGTCCGGGCCTTCTGAGATTAGCGAGTTGAGGGCCTTGGTGGCCCAGTTGGTTGAGAGCAACAGCCGACAGGAGCAGCGGATTGAGCAGCTACTTGCACAGAGAGAGGCGCCGCCCCCGACTATTTTGGAGGCCCCTGCACCACCTGTTGTACCACTTGTGCCGATGGCACCATCGTCGAGTAGCGGGGCCCAGGGAGCGGCTCAGCCTTTGACCCTGGCTGAGGAGGCCGCAGAGCATGCCCTATCGGTGGAGAGAGGCGACACCGTGGTTGCTAGGAGAGGCTGGGTGGTCGCACAGCGTTCAGAGAGGAAACACCCAGCCTCGAATGTTGATGGACAAGCCAGTTCTAGGAGACAGCCACGGCTTCGCGACAGATGTATTTTCTGTGGCGGACCTCATCTGTCGCACACCTGTGATCAGAGGTGGGTTCGCTGTTATAGGTGTGGACTGTCATGCCACATTCGAGCTACATGCCCTCTGCCGACTTCCACGGCACCATCTTCAGCCTTGGCTCCTATTGTATCCTAGCAGAGGTCTCAGTCGCGACAGCAGAGACGGCAGCAGCAGCAGAGGCAGCCCCAGCAGGCTGGCCGGTGTATCTTCTGCAGGGGTCAGCATTTTGCTAATACTTGTGATCAGCGGCAGGGACGCTGCTATCTTTGTGGTCAGTCTGGACATTTGCGGGCTTCATGCTCCCTACCGACATGTGCAGCACCGACTTCGGCGTCTGTTCCTACTACTTCCAACCTTCGACCGGGAGCTTCACCGACAGATCTCCAGGCAGACCGAGTTTCGCCTCCACGCCCTACTAGTGAGAGACAGCCATTGTCGAGCGGTCAGGATGGCTAAGCGCAGGCGGAGGATTCTGCTATAGCTGACTGTGTGGTGGCAGGTATGATTTACTTTCTGGCATTGTAGTTCGCACTTTATTTGGTACTAGAGCATCCCATTCATTTGTTAGTAGATCATTTGCATCATTGCATGGGTTAGAGGTAGGACGGTTACCACGTGCACGAGAGGTTCAGATTTACGATCACACTTTCCACGTGGAGGAGTGTTGTTGGTCCTGCTCGGTGCAGATCGAGTCCTGGATTATGCCAGCAGACCTGATGGTCTTTAGACAGCTGCGGGACTTTGATGTGGTGCTTGGGATGGACTGGCTGGCTCGGTATTTTGCGATGATCGATTGTGTCGCGAGGACGGTGACTTTTGGAGAGCCAGGCCAGGAGGTGTTCGTGTATCGGGGATGCCAGAGTGCTTTCTTCGCCTCTATGGTTTCGACTTCGCGAGCGAGGCAGATGATTCGCAGTGGATGCGTAGCCTTTTTGGCTAGCATAGTTGAGGGGCCTACGGCGGCGCCGGGTGTGGTGACCCCGATCCCCGTGTAGCTTCTCCCATGAACCATGGTGTAGAACACCTAGTGTTGGTGTGTCTGGCCCATAGTGCATCAAAGGGATGCCACAGATGGACCCTGTGTGATATCCACAGCTGGATTGGCCTTCGGCTGCATTTGCCGAATTTTTGAAATGGTTTTGGGCCAAACAGAGGTTGGATTTGGATTCAGCGCGGAAAAACGCTTGAAAATGGTTATTTGCTTTTTTGATTCTGAGTCCGGATGCCCAAAAAGGGACTCCCGGAAGTTTTCGCTGAATTTCGGTGCATGGGAGGGGCCGTGGACCACCGGCCGCCACATGGCGGCCTGTTATTGGCCGGTCCGCAGCACTCGGTCCACAGAGGGGCGCGGCTGGGTGCACGGACCCGGCGCATGGACACGTGGCGCCGCCTGATTGGCGGGCTCGTGATGCGCGGTCTACTGGGTGGCGCGGCGGTGCATGGACCAAGGCGGGTGGACACGTGGCAGTCCCCGGTTGGTCGGTGCACGTGGCGCGGTCCACGGAACCCGAAGTAGGGTGCGTGGACCGGGTGCAGGTGACACGTGTCGGCGTGCTACTCGCGGGCTCACGAGGCGCGGCGCACGGGGTCGCGGGCGGGCGCCTCGGGGCGCATGCGTGGCAGGCGGCCAGGCTGCGCCTGCCCGCACGTGTGACCGCAACAGTGCCAGGGCCAGGGGGCGCTCCGCGATTGGCGGGCGCCACCTACCCGTTTCACCGGGGAGGAGCCACGCGGCGGCACCACACGCGCCCCGCACAGCTGTTTGCTGTGCGGGACACGTGTCGGTCACCGGGAGGGCCACGTGTTTGACGCCCCACTTCCCAGGGGGTCACCCATCCTAGAACTACTCTAGCTCTAGCACGCTTAACTCTCATTACCTCTTGGATCTTGCTACCATCCAAAATGCTATAGCCGGGTTAAGAGATTTAGTCCTATTATATCATTTATATATAGGAGTAATCCAAATTCCGGGGGTGTCACATTCTTCGCCCCTTTAAGCCCTGACGTCCACGTCAGGCTCAAGCACACTCACAAGCACCAGGCGATGTGAGGCTCGTCTCGCTAGCCTTAACCGACCTTGTGAGGAGCTACACTCCACCCACAACGGTCATTAGCCGGGGAGCCTTGCTCTACCCACTATATAACCCTGGCTCAGCCAAGACTCATCTCACATTTCCGGCTGGTGAATGGCTCTGATACCAACTTTGACGCCCCACTTCCCAGGGGGTCACCCATCCTAGAACAACTCTAGCTCTAGCACGCTTAACTCTCATAACCTCTTGGATCTTGCTACCATCCAAAATGCTATAGCTGGGTTAAGAGATTTAGTCCTATTATATCATTTATATATAGGACTAATCCAAACTCCGGGGGTGTCACAACGTGGCCACTCCCGGTGCGCCCCGCACAGCTGTTTGCTGTGCGGGTGACGTGGCGGCACGAGAAATTTCCGGGCGCCTACAGTGTTTCTCCTCTGCGGTCGGATTCGGGCGCCCGAATCTTCGGGAGCGCCCGAATCCTGGGACTTGAATGGAATTTTTTTGCATTTGTTTGTTGTGGCCTATAAATAGCCCGAGCCGCTTTCTTTTGCATTTCTTTGGCACTTCCGAGCTTCAAACCGACGGGAGGTCTTCAGCAAAGTTGATCCCCACGCAGTGCTGCATCCATCTGTCGATTTCGGGGATTTTACGTGGCACGCTTATCGAGGTTTCCATTTTCTTGGCGCGTCGCGATGTTCCTTCGCCGGTGTTTCTCCCGTCGCGTTTCGGTGCGCGAGCTCCCCCGGCCTACTCCAACCACCTTTTCGAGCGATTTCTTTGCCGTTGGATCCGCGACTGGTAAGGCTACGATCTTGGTATTTTCAGAATTTCCTTGTTTTGCGCTTTTCGAGGAGTTATTCCATGCTTACTGGGACCCTGGTTTTCTGTGAGGATTTCGAGGATAGCAGATTGATTCGGGGTTTTCTCCGCGCTCGGATATCGGATTGAGACAAGCCTTTGCACTTTTTGTATCTGCTCGTCGCGAGGATTATCATAGTATTTTTCTTGGATTTTTCCAAGACCTTCCCGGAGGTATCTGTGCATGGGATTACAGTTGTGTGGTTGTAAGGTTTTGCGCACCTGTGTTGTGGAATTTGTAACTTGGCCTACGGTGCTCGGAATTGGGCGTGCAGGTACCCGTTTCGAAGGTCTCGACGTGAGGATCACGGTGGTATTTTTATTGGAATTTTTGGAGTTTGTTTTACAGGTGAGAATTTCGCATTAAGAGGACTGTTCCCAGCAGAATTGTAAAACTTGGATTTTTTGGAATTAAGTGTAACTTTGGGTTGTATTTTTGTACCCAGGAAGTATTGAACACTGTTCCTGTATTGTTGGATTGGTGGGTGAGTAGAGATATCTGTTTCTGGGTATTCTCAGCTGTACGACTCCAAACAGTTAGCAGCTTCAGGTGGGTGGCTTCGCTTTCAGGATCTATGGACTGTGCACTAATTCTATTGATATAGAATCATGCATGATAGTGATTGGACTTGGTAGCATGCTAGAATCTGAATGTTAATATTCTTTGTATTTATCTGATGATCCATGATCTCTTTTTCTTCCTACCACCTGTTAAATTATTGTTATCTTGGAATCTGACCTAGCACCCCCGTCATATGTTGCATGTGTAACCAGACCAGTAGAAAACCCTCACTTGGGCTAGGGTTATTTATGTTTAGACATCCACACATTATGTTTCATTCCTGGACTTAGTGTTATCCTCGCCCGGAGAGTGGGCCGAGCGGTCGGGACTTCCTTTTAGTGTGGGATGCATTTGCACTCGTGCTTGGGAGCAGAGTGGAGTCTGGTAGTTGTAGTGGATCACTTGTCTGTACCGGGAACCGTTTGGGGTAAACGGTGGTCCTGGGAGGTCTTGTTTTTCCCCTGTTTGTGTTGTCGCCACTGTGTTAGTGGCAGTAGTGTACCAGCGTTAGCAGGACCTAGAACCCAGAACCCTTTTTCGACATACACATGATTTTCGTCTAGCAACGTTTTCTTCCAAGCATCGAAGGGCCGCTGGAGTCTATTCTTGTTTGATTGGACAAAGGCATCAGCCCTTCGGGGTTTGGGTAAAATACTTGTTTTGCAACTGCTTTTTCTAAAAGAACTAAAAATCATTATAAAAAATGGGTTTCTCCTCAAATCAAGATAGTTTTTCAAAAAGGGAACTACTTTTAATCCTCACCCTGTGTGGGTTGAGTGAAAATGATTTTCAATAACAAATGTCACCTTTTTCCTGTAAATCTTCCCACTCGAAAGGATTCGAGTGGTCTGGGTTCTAGGGGCCGTTCCTTTGTCGGGACGAAAGCCACGGGGGCCGAGCCTGGAACCTGTTCTTGTTTGATAGGGTTGTAGGTGTAGGTCTCCCGGAACTTTCGGGCCCTGGTTGGTGTCTTCTGCGTGTTGTACCGAGGTTATTGTGTTCCCGAACTATAAGGGGTCGGGAACTTAGATAGGCGGAGCCTAGAGTCTGTTCTTGTTTGATAGGGTTCTAAGCACCGGCCTATCGGGTTTCCGAACCCTTATGGTGTCGGTCTTTTCTGTGAGTTTAGTGCTCTGTTGTGGGAGTCGTCTGGTGGACGGTGGTCCTGGCTGTGGAGTATCTCTAGACAGTGTGTTTGTGCTGTGAGCTGTTGGAGAGGCTTGTGTCTCGTGTTTTGTAAGAGCTGATCAGCTGAGTCGTCGAGAGTGCTCCGACTGTTGTGCGAGATGTTTGAGGATTGAGTCCTTCCGTTCAGAGCGTGAGCGTGGATTTTGGACTATAGCCTGCAGTGCCACCTGAGCTCAACAGAGTGCGCGGATACCTTTGTCCTCGTTGGGGTCGCTCCCCTTGAGTGCCACGTCCGGGGTGGGTCTGCACTTTGGTATCGCGACTTGTCGACGCCGTCCCTCTGACTAGGCCAGTTTTGGCAGTTACGGACAGTCCCTTTGGCTGGGCCTGTTTTGGCAGCTACGGACGCCCTACGTCAGTCCGGTCCTCCGGGATGTAACGGCAGTAGGTGGCAGGTTTGACTGGACCCGAGGAGGCAGTCAGGTAGATTGGGTGATCTGGATGTTGAGGGTTAGTAGATGCATCATGTTTCCATCTGTTCCACTTTTTGAGCATCTAGATAGAGGCATAGTAGCTGTAGAGTCACTTTTCCAGCCCTTTCATTTCAGTATAATATTGTTACTTTATGCCTCTAGTAGAGTTAGTGGGCAGACCGTCGGGCTTGTTGGCGGCACCCACTGAGAACTACTTGGGACGTAGTTCTCACACCCGTCGTGGTGTCTTTTCCCACTGGGACTTCTACTCCTGTTCCTGCTGCTCCAGTTGTTGATCCGGCTGATCGAGGTAAGGGAGTCGCGAGATAGATCCCTACCAGTCATCGTCGTCCAGAGAGTAGATGTACCCCTTTACTTTTTGAGAGTTCTTGTTGAGAGACCTTTGTAGTGAGGTATAGAGTTGTACTTTTTATTTTACTGCTTGAGAGATTTATGTGTTTTGGGGAGGAGTTTGAGTTGTATATATTTTATTTCTAGCAGTTTACTTTCAGCTCTGATATCTGTATAGTATAGTTGATCTTTTACAGGTTAGTCGTTTCGTCTATACGGGGCCTCCCGTATGGGCGGCAGATCTGTTGGCGAGCCCGGGTCGCAGTTTCGACGCCGGGGTGTGACAGATTAGAGTGGTATCAGAGCCTAGGTTGTAGGTTATTGTGGACTTAGAAACCCTAGGCTTGTGGTTGGACATTAGGATGACTACGTGAGAGTCGTGACTTTTAGCGAGAGTCCTGATTGAGTTTTATACCTCTCCCAAGGGACGGGATGAGTGATTGGCATGTTTATTCTCCTAAGCGATTATGTTGGTTGCCGACAACATAATGCTAGGGAATGGATGACATGTCTTAAACTTTCGCTGGATTGGGTCGAGTGTTGTTTGGTACTGTCCTGATGTTTGCATGTGTATTGAAGGTGAGCACGATGCCTCCCCGACGCAGGGTACAGACGCGTTCTCAGCCTTCCCCCTCCGATGAGCCTGAGCATGAGGTGTCACGCCCCGGGTGTGAACCCGAACCCGGGCCCGCCAACAGATCCGCCGTGCACACGGAATTTTCCATGTACACGAAGCGCTGGTAACCTGCTCAGATAGATAATATACAATAAAAAAGCGTAAACAGAGCTGAACTAATAGAACTAAAAGTAATCTCAGACTGAAAATAAGATACAAGCTGAAATAAGGTACAATAAACTCCCAGCTTACCATGAATATACAACCAGCTGGCTAAAGCCAGTCCCAAAAGTAAACTAATATAGTCTGAGATACAAAAGGGGTACAATAAAAGTCCAGCTACTCTCACAGTCGGGGTAGATGATCTAGCTAGTCCGCAATCCTCTTACCTCGATCTGCCGCTGAAGGCCCAGCAGCTCCCGCAGACGACTCTGCAAAACACAGGGGGAAAGGACAGAAAACAACAATGGGGGGTGAGAACTACTAGATAAACCAGTAGCCTCCCCTAGTGGGTAAAACCTCAAACACTGACACACCCACTAGGACTATAAGAGGCGAAAAGGGAAGAACAGTGGTATGCAATAAAGACTGCTGAAAAAGGAAACTACCACTACTAAGCCTCTAAATGCAGTGCCAAAAGATAACTGTAAATATGCAACTATAAAGCTAACTGCCCAAAGAAACCCAATCAAAGGGCCAGGAAATACTGGCACTGCCTGCTCTGTCGTCACTCGCAACTCATCAAGGTGCCCGGCGCTCGGCACGGTGTAAAGCCTACTCCGGAGTGGCACTCGAGGGGAGCGACCCACACGAGTAAAGTACCTCTGTATCAAGCATCTCTGTAACCAATGTCTCACAATAGCAGGACTGGATCATGACTATGATCAAAGTGGGAAATATCCATCCACTAAAGTAACCCTGATCCCCAATCAGACGCAATAGTAATCAACGAGTGGGAAACACCATCCACTAGGAAAATCTGAAACCCAATCTGATGCATAAGTGAACATCCGGTCAACCGCCTAATGTCCGCGGTCGCCGCAACACCCTATAAGTCCACAATCTGATATCATAAACAATATCTGGCTAACCGCCTCATGTCCGCGGTTACCACAATGCCCCACAATATATATAATCGAGTCAAACCTGTCCCAGACTCAAGCCTCAACTACACTATCCCAAACCCTGCTCAAACCGAGCAACATATATCCAAATGCGAAGGAGAATAGTGAAACATGGTTTCTCCTAAGTCAAGTCCCAAAGATAGTGTAGCAATAAATAGTAGTCCATTTAGATGTCCAAACAAGCATGCAAAGGTTCGCATTTAAAAACAGAAGGAAAGTATTGGGTATTTATTTAGAAAAAGATGGTTATATGATAAGACTATTGCATGCGCTGATAGGTTACAGCATATGTCCAGCAACAGTGTCCCAGTTTATTATAAATGAGCTATTATATCATTTGTGGGGTTTACTTATGCATTTTATGATTAAAAGTACCGATTATCAATTTAAAGTCGGGAGTCTCTAATACTCCTAGTGAGATAGTCAGAAGTGAGGTAAGCAACAACCACCCACCTCGAAAAGCGTGCACAATACCCCAAGAAAATACCCGTTGTCCTCTATGCACACCGTCAGCTGAAACAGTATCCTACAACATCACATAAGTGTACACGGTGTAAAAACTACAAGTCTCAAAACAGATTTGCTGTTTTTATAATCAGCACGCAAAACGAGGAATTTCACCTCTGTTCCGAGCTCCAAAAATCCCAGAAAAATCACGGTTGCGTTCCTCGCGAAAAGTAGCCCAAAATCGACTCTTGAATCGCCTCGATCTGATATTCCTACGCGGAGAAACAATTCGTCGAAGTCGCCGCTGTCCAAAACCCAAACAGCAAAAGAGGGGGTCAAAACACCTCGGGAATCGTGCCAAGGAATTGGAATCCAAAGAAACCACCAACACGGAAAACGAAGCCCTACCTCTTAGGAACACACCGGCGAAGAAATCGTCGAAAGAGGACTCCTGTACTGCGCAGGGGACTCCTCGGACTGAAATGCGACGATAATGGGCCAAGATTGGGGAAAAACGAGGAACACTGTAAAATCCGGATCGCCGCTGTCGAACTTCCAGAAAATCTGGGAACGCACCACGAGGTAGAAAATAAGAAGATGAAAAACTTCTCTTCAATGACCTCTCTCTGATTCTCTCTCTTTCTCTCAAAAAACAGAGAAAAAGAAGGGAGGGGAAGGGCTATTTATAGGCCCAAAAAATCTTTTGGGAAAAAGACCTCTGTGTCCCCACTTTCGGGCGGCTACAGTGCCCAGGCCCACTTTCGGGCGTGAACAGTGCAGCCCGGCCCGCGATTCGGGCGGCTATAGTGCGGCCCGGCCCAGGGGTTTCCGGGCGCGCACAGTGCGGCCCGGCCCAGCCCGCCCGCGCACGGGATCCCTTCCCGTCCAACCGGCCGTCCGACCCGGCCCACGGCCCGCCACGTGTCCGCCAAACAGGCGGCAGCCGTGCGGGCCCAACGGGGAAGCGCCACGTGTCCCCCGTGATTGGCGGCA
The DNA here is from genome assembly GCA_029204045.2 of Tillandsia leiboldiana. Classification (NCBI taxonomy): domain Eukaryota; kingdom Viridiplantae; phylum Streptophyta; class Magnoliopsida; order Poales; family Bromeliaceae; genus Tillandsia; species Tillandsia leiboldiana. The sequence continues at coordinate 35,532,210 of CM055064.1, read as the reverse complement.
GGGTGGGCGCGCCAGCCAACGGCGTGGCGACACGTGGCCCCGCCCGACACGGCTGTCGGCGGGCGTCGCCGCCACGTGCGCCCACGTGCGCCCACGTGCGCCCATGTGCGCGTACGGCCGCCGCCGCGTGGCGCCGCGTGCGCCACGCGCACATGGACCAGCCAACCCGGGGCCGCCACGTGGCACGCCCCGGTCCACCGTGCACCGCGCCCCCTCCGCGCCTGCCCGGCCTGCCCGCGCTGCCCGCGCACCCTCCCGTGCGCCGCGCGCCTTGCACCGGCCCAACTGCGTGCCGCCACGTGGCCCGCCGGTCCACCATGCACCGGCCGCCCTTTCCGTGGACCGGGGGGCGTGCGCCGGCCCAATGAGAAGCCGCCACGTGTCCCTGGCCGGTCCACAGGTCCCCCCATGCACCATTTTTCACAGAAAACTTCCGGGGGTCCCTTTTTGGGCATCCGGACTCCGTTTTCAACAAATAAAAAGCCGTTTTCAAGCGTTTTTCCGCGCTGAATCCAAATACGGCCTCCGCTTGGCCCAAATCTTTCTATAAAATTCGGCAATTACCTTCGAAGGTCAAACCAACAGTAAATACCACACAGTGTCCATCCGTAGCATCCCTTTGATGCACTGTGGACCTAATACACCAATAATAGGTGTTTCACACCCGGGATTCACGGGAAAAACAGAACGGAAACCAGGGCCACTACAGGAGGAGCCAGCACAGGGTCAGCAGAGTGAGGTGCAGGAGCTTCCGGCTTAGATGGCCCAGTTGTCAGAGGCTGTTCGGCGCCAGGAGGAGGCCATAGGTCGGATGATGCTTATGTTGGAGCAGAGGGTATAGCTAGTTGTAGCACCCCCAGGGAGTTTTCCCGCACCTTCGTCGCCAGCTGTGGCACCCCCAGTTGTACCAGCAGTGCAGGTAGCCCCTATTGCACCAGATATCGGTAGACAACCGTTCGGGACGGCACGATAGTTGACTCGGGCAGAGCAGCGAGAGGTGGTTGATATGTTGACGAGATTCCATCAGTCTGATCCACATCGTTTTTCGGGGCAGAGTTCGGAGCGTGGAGAGGCGGTGACGGCCGAGGTGGCTCCAACTCCCGCAGGGATTTCGGGGGCGAAGCGCCGAGCACGGGATGTTGAGGGACAGACGAGTCAGCAGGGACCTCCGAGACCTTCACAATCTCATCCTTAGGGTCGTCGGTTTCGGAGGCGCCGGAGATCAGGTGGGCCCCCGCAGCAGCCGCGGTATCAGCAGCACCAGCAGCGACAGCAGTCTCAGCAGCAGTACCCCCGACAGCAGCGGTTTCGGCACCAGCGACAGGAGCGGTGTGTCATCAGTGGCGGGCCTCATCCACCGTCGCAGTGTGACCAGAGGCAGAGACGGTGTTTCCTATGCGGAGAGTTGGGACATTTTCGCGTAGCTTGCCCCCAGGCCATTCTGTCAGTGCGGCCTATTGCGACAGCACCCCCCTTGCCTATCCATGCAGCGGAAACCCCTCCGGCACACCATCTGACAGAGTGGGCCACGACATCGGGACATACGGGACGACGATCTGCAGCACCCAGTGGACGGGTTTATGCAGCCCTGGTGGAGGACACCCCGGTAGCAGATCGTGTTGCGGCAGGTATGATCTTATTTCTGTTAGCTGAGTTGAGCATTTCGATACCGCTGCATTCTTCTGCATTATTAGTAGAGCATCTGCATCAGCATCTTTGCATGGGTGTGGGTTAGGAATTTATGCTACATGTTTTAGCGTTTGGATTCTTCCCAGTATCCTACGAGTAGAGGAGGATCGCGGTGTATGATCAATGCAGTTGAGACTTGGGACTTCACCTGCTGATGTGACGATTCAAGGACAGCTCCAGGACTTGGATTGAGCACACAGGTTGGACTGGTTGGTGCGGTGCCGTGCTACGACTGATAATGGAATGAGAGCAGTTACCCTTCTGCGAGTTGGACAGGAGGAGTTCATTTTTCTCGGGTTGCCGGCGTATCCTTCCAGCAGCATGGGCTTCAGCGACTGTGGACAGACGCCACCTTGGGAGCAGATGTGATGTTTAGGACTAGAGGTTGTGTCCTTAGGAGTCTCGGTTAGTGGTAGCTTTCGTTTTTGTAGCCACAGCAGGAACGGCACCAACACTTCCCTCCATTTTCTCGCCTTTGTGCTGAAATTTATGAACAGGACGAAAACTTCGAAAGATTGCTCCAGAAATGGAGACAGTGCCCGAACTTGTTCTTGTTTGATTGGGGCGAAGGCATTGATCTTTCGAAATTTTCTGACTTTTCGCTAATTTTAGCTGTTTTCTAAATCGAGGGTTGGGGTTGATGATTTTCCTGCTGGTGGAGCCGTACCTTTCTTGTTAGTTTAGTGTTTGAGTTCTTTGGGTTGATTTGATTGTTTTAGTTTTGTTGTTGTGGTGTGTTTCTGTTTCGGGGACGAAACTTTCTTTTAGTGGGGGAGGATGTGGCGACCCCGATCCCCGTGTAGCTTTTCCCATGAACCGTGGTGTAGAACACCTAGTGTTGGTGTGTCTGGCCCATAGTGCATCAAAGGGATGCCACAGATGGACCCTGTGTGATATCCACAGCTGGATTGGCCTTCGGCTGCATTTCCCGAATTTTTGAAATGGTTTTGGGCCAAACAGAGGTTGGATTAGGATTCAGCGTGGAAAAACGCTTGAAAATGGCTATTTGCTTGTTTGATTCTGAGTCCGGATGCCCAAAAACGGACTCCCGGAAGTTTTCGCTGAATTTCGGTGCATGGGAGGGGCCGTGGACCGCCGGCTGCCACGTGGCGGCCTGTTATTGGCCGGTCCGCAGCACTCCGTCCACAGAGGGGCGCGGCTGGGTGCACGGACCCGGTTGGCGGGCTCGTGATGCGCGGTCTACTGGGTGGCGCGGCGGTGCATGGACCAAGGCGGGTGGACACGTGGCAGCCCCCAGTTGGTCGGTGCACGCGGCGCGGTCCACGGAACCCGAAGTAGGGTGCGTGGATCGGGTGCAGGGGACACGTGTCGGCGTGCTACTCGCGGGCTCACGAGGCGCGGCGCACCGGGTCGCGGGCGGGCGCCTCGGGGCGAGTGCGTGGCAGGCGGCCAGGCTGCGCCTGCCTGCACGTGTGACCGCGACAGTGCCAGGGCCAGGTGGCACTCTGCGATTGGCGGGCGCCACCTACCCGTTTGACCGGAGAGGAGCCACGCGGCGGCACCACACGCGCCCCGCACAGCTGTTTGCTGTGCGGGACACGTGTCGGTCACCGGGAGGGCCACGTGGCCACTCCCGGCGCGCCCCGCACAGCTGTTTGCTGTGCGGGTGACGTGGCGGCACGAGAAATTTCCGGGCGCCTACAGTGTTTCTCCTCTGCGGTCGGATTCGGGCGCCCGAATCTTCGGGAGTGCCCGAATCCTAGGACTTGAATGGAATTTTTGCATTTGTTTGTTGCGGCCTATAAATAGCCCGAGCCGCTTTCTTTTGCATTCTTTTGGAACTTCCGAGCTTCAAACCGACGGGAGGTCTTCAGCAACGTTGATCCCCACGCAGTGCTGCATCCATCTGTCGATTTCGGAGATTTTACGTGGCACGCTTATCGAGGTTTCCATTTTCTTGGCGCGTCGCGACGTTCCTTCGCCGATGTTTCTCCCGTCGCGTTTCTGTGCGCGAGCTCCCCCGGCCTACTCCGACCACCTTTTCGAGCGATTTCTTCGCCGTTGGATCCGCGACAGGTAAGGCTACGATCTTGGTATTTCCAGTATTTCCTCGTTTCACGCTTTTCGAGGAGTTCTTCCATGCTTATTGGGACCCTAGTTTTCTGTGAGGATTTCGAGGACAGCAGATTGATTCGGGGTTTTCTCCGCGCTCGGATATCGGATTGAGACAAGCCTTTGCCCTTTTTGTATCTACTCGTCGCGAGGATTATCATAGTATTTTTCTTGGATTTTTCCGAGACCTTCCCGGAGGTATGGTTTTCTCCCTTCATCTGTGCATGGGATTACAGTTGTGTGGTTGTGAGGTTTTACGCACCTGTGTTGTGGAATTTTTAACTTGGCCTACGGTGCTCGGAATTAGGTGTGCAGGTACCCGTTTCGAAGGACTCGACGCGAGGATCGCGGTGGTATTTTTATTGGAATTTTTGGAGTTTGTTTTACAGGTGAGAATTTCGCATTAAGAGGACTATACCCAGCAGAATTGTAAAACTTGGATTTTATGGAATTAAGTGTAACTTTGGGTTGTATTTTTGTACCCAGGAAGTATTGAACACTGTTCCTGTATTGTTGGATTGGTGGGTGAGTAGAGATATCTGTTTTTGGGTATTCTCAGCTGTACGACTCCTGACAGTTAGCACCTTCAGGTGGGTGGCTTTGCTTTCAGGATCTATGGACTGTGCACTAATTCTATTGGTATAGAATCATGCATGATAGTGATTGGACTTGGTAGCATGCTAGAATCTGAATGTTAATATTCTTTGTATTTATCTAATGATCTATGATCTCTTTTGCTTTCTACCACCTGTTAAATTATTGTTATCTTGGAACCTGACCTAGCACCCCCGTCATATGTTGCATGTGTAACCAGACCAGTAGAAAACCCTCACTTGGGCTAGGGTTATTTATGTTTAGACATCCACATATTATGTTTCATTCCTGGACTTAGTGTTATCCTCGCCCGGATAGTGGGCCGAGCGGTCGGGACTTCCTTTTAGTGTGGGATGCATTTGCACTAGCGCTTGGGAGCAGAGTGGAGTCTGGTAGTTGTAGTGGATCGCTTGTCTGTACCGGGAACCGTTTGGGGTAAACGGTGGTCCCGGGAGGTCTTGTTTTTCCCCTGTTTGGGTTGTCGCCACTGTGTTAGTGGCAGTAGTGTACCAGTGTTAGCAGGACCTAGAACCCAGAACCCTTTTTCGACATACGCATGATTTTAGTCTACCAACATTTTCTTCCAAGTATCGAAGGGCCGCTGGAGTCTGTTCTTGTTTAATTGGACAAAGGCATCAGCCCTTCGGGGTTTGGGTAAAATACTTGTTTTGCAACTGTGTTTCCTAAAAAACTAAAAATCATTAAAAAAAATGGGTTTCCCCTCAAATCAAGATAGTTTTTCAAAAAGGGAACTACTTTTAATCCTCACCCTGTGTGGGTTGAGTGAAAATGATTTTCAATAACAAAAGTCACCTTTTTCCTGTAAATCTTCCAACTCGAAAGGATTCGAGTGGTCTGGGTTCTAGGGGCCGTTCCTTTGTCGGGACGAAAGCCACGGGGGCCGAGCCTGGAACCTGTACTTGTTTGATAGGGTTGTAGGTGTAGGTCTCCCGGAACTTTCGGGCCCTGGTTGGTGTCTTCTGCGTATTGTACCGAGGTTGTTGTGTTCCCTAACTATAAGAGGTCGGGAACTTCGATAGGCGGAGCCTAGAGTCTGTTCTTGTTTGATAGGGTTCTAAGCACCGGCCTATCGGGTTTCCGAACCCTTATGGTGTCTGTCTTTCCTGTGAGTTTAGTGTTCTGTTGTGGGAGCCGTCTGGTGGACGGTGGTCCTGGCTGTGGAGTATCTCTAGACAGTGTGTTTGTGCTGTGAGCTGTTGGAGAGGCTTGTGTCTCGTGTTTCGTGAGAGCTGATCAGCTGAGTCGTCGAGAGTGCTCCGACTGTTGTGCGAGATGTTTGAGGATTGAGTCCTTCCGTTCAGAGCGTGAGCGTGGATTTTGGACTATAGCCTGCAGTGCCACCTGAGCTCGACAGAGTGCATGGATACCTTTGTCCTCGTTGGGGTCGCTCCCCTCGAGTGCCACGTCCGGGGTGGGTCTGCACTTTGGTATCGCGACTTGTCGACGCCGTCCCTCTGACTGGGCCAGTTTTGGCAGTTACGGACACAGTCCCTCTGGCTGGGCCAGTTTTGGCTGCTACGGACCCCCTACGTCAGTCCGGTCCTCCGTGATGTAACGGCAGTAGGTAGGCGCAGGTTTGACTGGACCCGAGGAGGCAGTCAGGTAGTTTGGGTGATCTGGATGTTGAGGGTTAGTAGATGCATCATGTTTCCATCTGTTCCACTTTTTGAGCATCTAGATAGAGGCATAGTAGCTGTCGAGTTAATTTTCCAGCCCTTTCATTTCAGTATTATATTGTTACTTTATGCCTCTAGTAGACTTAGTGGGCAGACCGTCGGGCTTGTTGGCGGCACCCACTGAGAACTACTTGGGACGTAGTTCTCACACCCGTCGTGGTGTCTTTTCCCACAGGGACTTCTACTCCTGTTCCTGCTGCTCCAGTTGCTGATCCGGCTGATCGAGGTAAGGGAGTCGCGAGATAGATCCCTACCAGTCGTCGTCGTCCAGAGAGTAGATGTACCCCTTTACTTTTTGAGAGTTCTTGTTGAGAGACCTTTGTAGTGAGGTATAGAGTTGTACTTTTTATTTTACTGCTTGAGAGATTTATGTGTTTTGGGGAGGAGTTTGAGTTGTATATATTTTATTTCTAGCAGTTTACTTTTAGCTCTGATATCTGTATAGTATAGTTGATCTTTTGCAGGTTAGTCGCTTCGTCTATACGGGGCCTCCCGTATGGGCGGCGGATCTGTTGGCGAGCCCGGGTCACAGTTTCGACGCCGGGGCGTGACACCGGGACTCGGGGATATCTCCATTGTTTGCGAGTTCCCGGATGTTTTCCTACCGGAGTTGATTAGCATGCCGCCAGATAGAAAGATTGAGTTTGTGGTTGACGTAGTCCCTAGAACTGCGCCAATCTCGAGGGCACCCTACCGGATGGCACCGGCAGAGCTGCGAGAGTTGAAGGTGCAACTCCAGGATTGGATGGATAGGAGTTTTGTCAGACCAAGTGTGTCGCCTTGGGGAGCGCCGGTGCTATTCGTGATGAGGAAGGATGGTTCACTTCAGCTCTGCGTGGATTACCAGGAATTGGATAAAGTGACCATCAAGAACAAGTACCCTTTTTGCCACGCATTAATGATTTGTTTGACCAGCTGCAAGGGTCTTGTGTCTTCTCAAAGATTTATTTGCAATCTGGTTACCACCAACTGAAGGTGAAGGCCGAGGACATTCCGAAGACAGCTTTCAGGTCACGGTACGGGCATTATGAGTTCACTGTCATGCCTTTTGGATTGACTAGTGCCCCTGCTGCAGTTATGGATTTGATGAACTGCATTTTTTCGACCGTACTTGGATGCGTATTGATGCAGGAGAGTAGGGTAATTGCTTATGCATCCCGACGGCTTAAGGATTATGAGAAGAATTACCCTGCCCCTGACATAGAGCTTGCTGCAGTGGTTTTTGCGCACTGAAGTTGTGGCGCCACTACTAGAGGAGATAAGGCGGCTCGAGCTAGAGGCAGCGTCCCCTGGGGTCGTTGCTAGACGAATGTCTTTGGTTGTGCAGCCCACTCTACTGGACAGGATCAGAGAGGGACACAGTGAGGACCCCCACTTGACCAGGATTAGAGATCAGATTCCGAGCGATCAGTCAGGGGACTTTATAGTGGATACTTCGGGAGTACGTAGGTACAGGGACCGAGCATGTGTGCCAATGGACTTCGAGATCAGAGAGTAGATTTAGAGAGAGTCCCGTTATACACCTTATACCCTTCATCCTGGTGGGACTAAGATGTATAAGGACCTCAAGGCACACTTTTGGTGGAACGGCGTGATGAGGGATGTTGGGAGGTGTGTGGCTCAGTGTTTAACTTGCCAATAGGGGAAAGCTGTGCATCGGGTGCCAGTTGGCAAGTTGCAGAGTCTCCCAATCCCTGAGTGGAAATGGAATCTTATCGATGGACTTTGTGGTTGGTTTACCGGGGGCCCTGGGAGGAGCTGATGCTTTTTGGGTAGTAGGGGTTAGACTCACCAAGTCCGCCCACTTTTGCCGATGCGGACAACATGGTTACTCGAGCGGCTAGCCCAGCTGTACTTGGATGAGGTGGTGAGGTTACTTGGAGTGCTCGCCTCTATTGTATCAGATAGAGACCCGAGGTTTGCTTCGCATTTCTGGAGGAGTTTATAGACAGCCTTGGGAGCTTGAGTCGTTGATGTTTGACACCTAACCCTACCTGTGCGAGGATCCGGCTTGAGGGATGAATTTTGTTTCTGGCACGAAAGTTTTCTTAGTTGGGGAGGATGTAGTGGCCCAGACTTTCGTGTAGCTTTCCCCCGTGATCCGTGGTGTGAAACACCTATTATTGGTGTGTCCGACCGTAACGCGTCAAATGGATGTGTTAGATGGACTCAGTGAGGTTCCAAGATAAAGCCTGTCTTTCGGCTGCTTTTGTCGAATTTTGGAAGTGGTTTCAAGCTAATCGGAGACCGGATTTGGATTCAGGGCGGAAAAACGCTTGAAAACGGCTATTTACTTGTATTTTTCTGAGTCCGGATGCCCAAAAACGGACACCCGAAAATTTTCTGTGGATTCGGGAGCATTGGGGAGGTCGTGGACCGGATGGGTGCCACGTGGCGGCCTGGGATTGCCCGGCCCACGCGGCGCGGTCCACGGGGAGGCACGGCGGGTGCATGAACCGGGGCGGGGGACACGTGGAGTCCCCGGAGTGGTCGGCGCACGCGGCGCGGTCCACGGAACCCACGCGGGTGCATGGACCGGGCGCGGGGACACGTGGCGGCCTCTGATAGGCGGGCTCTCGTAGGCGCGGTCCACGGAGGCGCACGTGGCCGCCTCGGGGCGCGTGCGTGGTAGGGGGTAGGCGGCGCGGCAGGGCGCACGTGGGCCGCAGTTGATTGCGGGCCACGTGGCACCTGCGATTCGTGGGTGCCACCTACCCGTTTGACCGGGCGCGGGCGACGCGTCAGCGCCCGGGCGCGCTTGCACACGTTGTCCCGTGTTCGGGACACGTGTCAAGCGCAGGTAGATCCGGGCGCTGGTCAAATGGGACTCTGGATCTGGCTTTCAGCGCCCGAAAGTTTCGGGCGCTCGAATCTTCGGCCCAAAACCAAGATTCTTCCATTTTTCGGGCTGGGCCTATAAATAGGCCCCATTCTCCTATGTTTCTAGGTTTTTGGACTGTTTTCTCCGAGAGCTCTCTTTAAAGGACTTCTTCCCCACTTTGATCTCCACCTTGTGAAGGAGTTCTGGGATTTTTGGAGGCCGCGACATCGACATCTACGGCAATTCGGCTCACTTCGACGTTCCTTCTTCGGCGGCATTGCATGCTTGTATGGGCATCTAGATAAGCCATCTTTTATTACTACACTATTATGTTGGGATTTGACTTAGGAGAAACCATGATTGTTCTTTTCTTCTTTCTATTTAGACTCTTGATACTTGTTGCTCGGGTTCGAGTAGGGGTTTGGGATAGTGTAGTCGGGACCTTGATTGTGGATTCTGGGGTATAGCAGCGACCGCGGATATTGGGCGGTTGACCGGATGTCGGTTGTTAGACTTAATTGTGGATTGTGGGGTATAGCGGCGACCAGGGATATTGGGCGGTTGACCGGATGTAGGTTGTTGGACTTGATTGTGGATTGTGGGGTATTGCGGCAACCGCGGATATTGGGCGGTTGACAGGATGTTTACTTTTGCATCAGATTGGGGATCGGAGTTTCTTTAGTGGAGGGATTTGTTCCACTTGAGCATAGTCGTGATTCAGTCCTGCTATATAGAGATATTTGTGACATGGTTACTTTACTCGTGTGGGTAGCTCCCCTCGAGTACCACTTCGGAGTGTACAGTGGTGCCAAATAGGCGCCGGACAGTGAGTGTGCAGTGGTGCTATATAGGCGCCGGACAGTTATTGAGTTTTGCTATCACTTCGGCGCTAGCCAGGGACTGGCTTGCCCAATGACGATGGCGGCAGCAGGCAGTACCGGTTTTTACTGGTGGATAGATTGGGTTTATTTGGACGGTTATGGTTACTGATGCATACATACAGTTATTCCTTTCTGGCACTGCCTTTAGAGGCATAGTAGTGGTAGTTTCCTTTTATCAACAGTCTTTATTGCTTACCACTCTTCTTTCCTTTTGCCTCTGGTAGACCTAGTGGGTACGTCGGAGTTTGAGGCTTTACCCACTTGGGGAGGCTACTGGTTTTACTAGTAGTTCTCACCCCCATTGTTGTTTCCCCTTTTTTTCGTCCCTTTGTTTTGCAGAGCCTTCTGCGGGAGCTGCTGGGCTTTCGGCGGCTGATCGAGGTGAGGGATCGCTGAGTAGATAGATCTCCTAGCAGGATGAGAGAGTTTAGCTGGACTTTTGGTGTACCCATTTTACTCAGACTGTTGTACTTTTACTTTTGGTCTGGCTTTAGCCAGCTGTTGTATTATTTTGGTGAGCTGGGAGAGACAGATGTATTATCTTTATAGTTGTACTTTATTTTACTTCCAATTTCAGTCTGAGATGTGGTGGTTTTTAGTTCAGCTCTGTATTTGTGCTCTTTTATTGTATATCTTATATCTGAGCAGGTTACAGGCGTTTCGTGTACGCGGGAAATTTCGTGTGCACGGCGGATCTGTAGACGGGCCCGGGTTCTGGTTTACACCCGAGGCATTACAGAATGATTTTCATTGAATAAAAATTAAAACTAGACATTTTATATGTTCCGGATCTGGATGAGCCACATCTAGTCCGGACCCCGAACTTTGTTTTTCCAATATCGCATGAATCAGTCCGGATCAGGTAAATCTTGTCCGGACCCCGAACTGTTTTTCAGGAAATTCTCTTGAAAAAGTCGACAGTCCGGATCAGCCAAAATCCAGTCCGGACTGCCATGCGGGAAAAATTTTGTTAAGTCTGGTTTTGATTCTTATCTCTTTCCAAAAGATTTCTAACCTATTAATAAACCCTAATATCATCTTTTAGGGTATTCCCTTTACTCCCAATAATTCCTATTATTTCAAAAAGGGAATCCACATATAGAGAAGAAAGGAAAACACGTTTAATTTCATGTTTCTTCATCTATATTAACAAATTTGATTCTAGGGTTTTCAAACTCTCTATTTCTTGTAGAATCAAATTGATGAATACTTAGATGGTGTTTTCTTGTCTATCTATGATCTAAGTATTCGGATTATCATCACCACCAATAAACAAAACAACGATTTCTGAAAGGAACATCGGCGCGTGGATTCGCGTGGCCTTGTGGATTCAAGGTGCTATCGCTTTCGTGGATTCGGAGCGAGGTGCGCTCGTGTGATCGATTCGTACCAAATTGGTGACAACCGTGGAATCGGTTAGACGTCGTGGATTCGACGTTGGACTTCGTGGATTCGAATTTGAAGACGCAAATCGTGTGATCAAGGAGCATTGCTGACTGCAGAGAAGATCTACTCGGAGCATATGAAAAAGGTTTGAGTCGTGTGTTGCGTTACATCACCTTGTACGTGTTTAATCTTAGTGGGTTTCCCGTGTTAACGGTCCCGTGGTTTTTTACTCCTGTGATGGAGTTTTCCACGTAAAATTTTGCGTACTTTATTTATTTTCCGCATTTGGTTATTTTTACGCAAAGATTTTTGAGTTTTATTGTTTACACCTATTCACCCCCCCTCTAGGTGGTTTTTCTCCTATTTAGATCCGTTATCCCATAACCCACAGAAAAGATGTGTGGTTTGGATGATAGTGGGCTTTTTGAATTAAATAAGTGGTTGGTGGAATAGAATGATCTAAGAAATGAAATTAGTGAAAAGGAGTAGATCTAACGGTAGAAAACTTACAAGCACCAATTGCTTGGTGCTTGTACAAGCATAGTAGCCGGACTATATATATATATATATATATATATATATATATATATATATATATATATATATATATATATATATATATATATATATATATATATATATATATATATATATATATATAGGCTAGAATACTATTGATAGCACCAAGCCATTGGTGCTATCAAGTTTTTAGCCGTTGGATGAAAAAATATGCGGTTGGGATTATAGTGGTCCCCTAGGGTTTACTAGGTGGTTGGTTGAATAGTAAAAATCTTAGGGGGCCACTATAATCCCAACTGCATATCTTTTCATCCAACGGCTGAAAACTTGATAGCACCAATTGTTTGGTGCTATCGATAGTATTCTAGCCGGACTATATATATATATATATATATATATATATATATATGAGTTAGGCTTGTGTGCTTTTAAAAGCACGGATATTTCTGTGCCCCCAAGTTGTTTTCGATGTTGAGGCGTTCGAATGGATGATCGACTCCGTTAATCTTAATCTAGAGTATTTAAAAGGTCTAGAAATTAAATTTCGTGAATTTTTGATATCATTTCCCTAGTGATCAAAGTGGCTCAAAATCAATAATTTTAATGGTCATGGTGAGCCGTTTGCAAGTTTAATAGTGTAGAAATATCCAAATCACATAAAATTTTGATAGAAAATTCATTATACTATATATAACAAGATAAAATTTAGTATCATATCATATCATCACTAGGTAAATGAGCCCTTTAATCTAAAATTTTAGATCTTTAATCTAAAATTTTAGTATCATATTATCACTAGGTAAATGAGCCCTTTCAATCACTAGGTAAATAATATAAAAAAATCACAAAATTTATTTTCCAAATACTTCAAATATTCTAAATCAAGTCTAACGGAGTCGATCGTCCGTTCGAAAGTTCCAACGTTAAAAACAACTTGGGAGCACGAAGTGTTCCGTGCTTCTAAAAGCACACGTCCTACTCATATATATATATAGTCCGGCTACTATGCTTGTATAAGCACTAAGTAATTGGTGCTTGTAAGTTTTCTATCGTTAGATATCTACCATTTTGACTAATTTCATCCCTTAGATCATTCTATTTCACCAACCACTCACTTAACTCAAGAGGTCCACTATCATCCTAACCATACATCTTTTCACCCAAGGTCTAGAAACCTACAAGCACCAATGACTTATACTTTTAAAAGTATAGGAGCTCAATTTTATATATATATATATATATATATATATATATATATATATATATATATATATATAGAGAGAGAGAGAGAGAGAGAGAGAGAGAGAGAGTAGAGCTTATATACTTTTAAAAGTATAAGACCAAATATGTTTGTGAATTTTTTATCATAGAATTTGCATTAATATTTGTACTTTTGTAAAGTCAACTAAAAATAGAGAAATAGAAAGTATAATAGCATAGATCTCAATGCAAATCCAATAGTAAAAAATCACAAGCATATTTGAGCTTATACTTTTGAAAGTATATAAGCTTATACATAGAGTAGGGCTTATATACTTTAAAAAGCACAAGTCCAACTATACTTGTAATTTTTTTACCATTGGATTTGCATTGAGATCTGTGTTATTGTAAAGTCAACTAAAGAGAGAGAAAGAGAAAGTACAATAGTACGGATCTTAATACAAATTTAATGGTAAAAAAATCACAAGCATAGTTGGGCTTGTACTTTTGAAAATATATAAGCTCTACTATATATATATATATATATATATATATATATATATATATATATATATATATATATATATATATATATATATATATATATATATATATATATATACTTATGTATATATATGTTACGACTTTTTATGTTGGCATATTTCGTGATTTGAGTCGGAGTCTTGAAGTGATCAAATTGTCAAATCAGCAATCGAAGACTCAGAGAAGATTCAACAAGAGCTCAAGTTGACACTCAGGTATGATTAAAATAATCATGGTGATTTAAGTATATTTACAATCTTTGGAAACATGATTTTATTGAAACCCGGTGTAGAAGAGGTTTTGGGAACTTGGTTTTTAACTCATAACTTATTTAAAGTTTGAATTCCGGTACATGGTTTGTTTTGTTAAACTTATCTTTGAAAAATTCTGTATTTTACATTGAGTACCGGAACGACACTTTGAGTTCCTCAAAACCCGACACAAGATTTTCTGGAATTTACATTGAGTACCGGAACCTGACTTTGAGTACCGGTACGCAATAGAAAATCTGTCTATTGCGCCATTGAGTACCGGAACCTGCTATTTAGTACCAGTATGCAATGTTAAGTCGTGATAAGAATGCTAAACCGACTTTGATTGATTTCCAAAGGTTATAAATAGATACTTAGGGTTTCTCAAGAGGTACCGACCAATTCATAAACACTTGAGAGCAACCCTAGAGGCTAGGTTTTTATCGTTCATCTTTTTAGCCTCTCTTACGTCAATTCGACGGTTCTTTGACGTGATATTTTTTGTCGAATTGACCTAATCTTTGCTTAGAGATTTCTTCCATGGTTCTCTAATAATATTCTAAGCACAGGATCACCATCGAAGCCTATACTTTCGTAACGGCTGAGTTTGCGTCAAGGAGTTGATGTGGCATCGTGGATTCGATGTGTTGAAGGCGTTTCGTAGATTCGAAACGTGTTGCTCATGGATTCGAGTGGCGCTCGTGGATTCAGATGTGTGCATTGGACCTGCAGTTGGTGAGCGCAAGATCCGGAGAAGTTGAAGGTAGGGTTGGAGTCCGTGGAGTCGGTAATCACCTTGTTATCTTTCAATTCTTAGTGGATTGTTATTGCGTGTTGGTCCCGTGGTTTTTTACTCCTGTGATGGAGTTTTCTACGTAAATCTCGGTGTGCTATTTTTATTTTTCGCATTTATTTTAAATTGCACTGAGATTGGTATTTTGGATATTGCACCTAGGTGTTTGATAAAACCTATTTAGATCCTTGGGGATCCATAAACCTACAATTGGTATCGGAGCGGGTTTTAGGTTTTTCTATCATGTCGGGTGAAGGTGGTAATATTAATAGACCTCCTTTTTTCGATGGGACCAATTATGCCTATTGGAAAGTCCGGATGAGAGCTTTTCTCATCGCAATTGATGAGCGGGTATCGCAAACCGTGGAATACGGTTGAGAACATCCAATTGATGTAGTAGACAATTCTACTACCCTGAAACCTCGCTCTAGATGGTCTAAAGAGGAGATCGAAAAATCTTCTTACAACGGGAAAGGTATGAACGCTTTATTTAATTCTCTTGCCTCGATCGAGTTTACACGTATTTCTACGTGTGAAACTGCAAAGGAGATTTGGGATATTCTTCAAATTACACATAAGGGTACTAGTCTAGTAAAAATTCAAAAGCTCCAGATGGTTACAAGTCAATTTGACTCTATTCATATGGATGAGCATGAATTGTTTACTGATTATTATACCAGACTTCAAGATAAAATCAATACATGTGCTAATTTAGGAGAAAAGATCCTGGAATCAAAAAGTTGTAAGAAAGATTCTTCGGACTCTTCCGGAACGTTTTAGGGCAAAGGTTGCCGCCATTGAAGCCGTCAATCATCCGGATGACATGAGAATAGAGGAATTAGTAGGTGCTTTACAAACATATGAAATGACTTTTCCTACTAATCAATTTTCTTCTAAGTCTTCTTCTAAGGGTGCAGAAATTGGATTCAAATCAACAAAGGAAGGAGATAGCGGCTCAAACTCCGACGATGAAATTTCTTTTGCTGATTGTGAAGAACAACTCGCACGGATCACGCAGAAATTTCGTCGGAATTTTTGGAAGAATCGAACCGATAGATCTTTATCCTCGAAACCAACTAAAGGATCATCGGGTTCTAAATCCTCTAAACTCAAAAGATTTGCAAAACCTTCTAAAGAAAAAGAAAAAGATCAATTCGAAGGGGAAATCCAATGCTACAGATGCAAAGGCTTTGGCCATATCTCAACGGATTGTCCTTCTAAGAAATCATATAAAAAGAAGCCTTTGCAAGCAATTACTTGGGACGATTCGGCTTCCGATGAATCGACCTCAAGTAAAGAGGAAAAAGGATAATGCTGTTGCTTTTCATACTTCTCTAGTTCCCTCCTCTAATGTTTGTTTGTCATCATTAATTACTGACTCTACTTCTTTGATTTTGCATGAATCATCTACATCCGACGGAGAGTCGTCAATTGAGGGGGAGTCGGACGAAGAAGAACTCGTTGAGGCTTATCAACAACTTCCTACGGAATCAAAGAAGATGGCCAAGCACATCAAGAAGTTGAGGAAACAACGACCTGAGGTTGAAGACGAGAATTGTATGTTAAAGATCAAAATTGATGATCTCGAGGAGGAACGAGGACTTGTATTGAACAATAATAAAATCCTCCAAGAAAAGCTAAACCAATCGGAAACGACCGTTAATTCTTATCTGGACAAAATTGGTTTTCTGGAAAAACAGTTTGAGGAAATTCATGAAGCCAACCAAGGTTTGACCAAGCAAGTTCATCAACTCAAATCCGACGTACAAAAATTTTCAACCGGTTCAAGAGACTTGACGGTATGTCCGGATTAGGTCAAACAAGTAAAATTGGTTTGGGATTTAAAAGGAAACAAACTGAGAAGGCTTCAAGTTCCACAACTATATTGAAAGGAAGAACATGTCATCAATGTGGAATTGAAGGACACATGATGAAGACATGCCCGAAAAATAGAAAGAAAATTTCTTCGGCATCTTCATCTACGGAGCGGACTCTACGGATTCAAAAGCAACATCAATTCAATGGAGTACCCTCAATCCATCAAAGGTTCGAGCCACAACATCGGTTATTCAAGTGGGCATTTCAACGCGGGAACCTAAGGTGGATCGACAGTCAAAACAAACAACCCCCGGCCACAACGAATTAAGACAACCCAAAATCCGATGGTTTTGGTTTAGGAAAGGTGATATCTTTCCTTGTCTTAAGTTTTAAATAGCTTTTGACTATATGTAATGCTTTGATCAGTTTTCTCTTCATATATATCGTGATCTTTCCATTACATGATTTCAATGCTTGTCGTTTTTATTTATGTTTTGTTTTTAAACAAAAGGGATTTAATAAACGATTGCGACTTGTTTTAGTGCATTGAATATAAAAAGGGTTTACTTTCATTCACTCCTAATTAATTTCATATTAACTATCAACCTTACTCCATAATCATAATCTTTGAAGATATTCCATTATAGCAGTTTTTTATAGTTATATTCATCAAATTTTAGTAATCATGTGTGATCTTAAGGTGCTTAACCTATCTCGGTTGTGTGAATTCATTGTGATAAACATGAGACAGCGAATAGACTAAAATTTGGGATTTAATTCTTTCACGTAAGAGATTGCATTCTTACAAGGGTAATTAAAAGAGTTGAAAAGATGTGGAAAGAGTTACATCCGTAAAGGAGTGTGAAAACTACCACCACATGTTGGAAAGAAATACCACATGTTTTTGGATGCGTGATAATATTTTTTGTAAAATCTTTAGATGAAGCATTCGGAGATTCATATTCAAACTTCCTATATTTTGAACAATCTCTTGGTTGGTATAAGATGGGATAGTTGAAAGATGCTTAAAAAGCCACCTTTAGGTATTTTAGTGCTTATCTCAAATTTGAAAGGGTATTGATCAAATTGATGTCATTTGAAAATCCCTGTAAGTCATTTTTGATAATCCGTTACATCCTGATAGAGTTCGGATCTCTAGATTATTTTTGATGACTTGTATTTGACGTATATAAAATGAAAAATAGTTATAATGTTTTATCTTTGTTTTTCATGATTTCGGAGTAAATCTTTTTAATTTTTGTAAAATTAATTGGATTGAATGACATCTGTGTGATCTCGAAGTTTTCAAGCACTTAAATTGATTTTCTTGATTGCACGCAAATCGGTATTTCAAAGATTTCAAAATTTGGATTTATTTTAAGAAATTTTTTGATTTTTGCTCTGGAGTACTGGTACTCCCATTTCGGTACCGGAACGGAATTCTCGGAATAATGTTTTTGATCCGGAACCCGAAACTGGTTTTTAACGTTTTTATATTTGGTACCGGTACGCTCCTTCGAGTACCGCTACGCAATCTGCGGATTTGTTAAATACCGGAACCGAGGTGTATTTTCTCACTTCCCTTTCAATAGAAACTCTTCCTTTCTCTCTCCACTAATGATGTTAGTGATTTTCTTTTGTCTAGTATTTTCACTGTTTGACAACTTATGACAAAAAGGGGGAGAAGAAAAATGACGGAGATGAGATGAAATGATTCGAGATAGGGGGAGATGATGAAAAACGAGCCGAAAATCAAAAAGAACCAAAAGGACGAATCAAATGTAGGACTTACATTTAATTTCTGACAACTGACTTTTGATTGTGTTTGGAGTTTTGTTTTGCAGGATTTACATCACTTTAAGACTACAAGTCCTAAATCATAGAGTTTGTTCTAGGACTGGTTCAAATGTATTTTTGTTTATTGGATCTTTCACGCAAAGAAAGTCAATGTTTTGGTGATGACATTGAGTTTCGATTTTTTGGTTTAAGATGAGTGTCTTGAGCGTTTTATGTATTTTTGGGTTTTGTCACGAAATTGCCAAAGGGGGAGATTGTTACGCCTTTTTATGTTGGTATATTTCATGATTTGAGTCGGAGTCTTGAAGTGATCAAATTGTCAAATCAGCAATCGAAGACTCAGAGAAGATTCAACAAGAGCTCAAGTTGATACTCAGGTATGATTAAAATAATCATGGTGATTTAAGTATATTTACAATCTTTGGAATCATGATTTTATTGAAACCCGGTTTAGAAGAGGTTTTGGGAACTTGGTTTTTAACTCATAACTTATTTTAAGTTTGAATTCTGGTACATGGTTTGTTTTGTTAAACTTATCTTTGAAAACTTCTGTATTTTACATTGAGTACCGGAACCACACTTTGAGTTCCTCAAAACCCGACACAAGATTTTCTGAAATTTACATTGAGTACCGGAACTTGACTTTGAGTACCGGTACGCAATAGAAAATCTGTCTATTGCGCCATTGAGTACCGGAACCTGCTATTTAGTACCGGTACGCAATGTTAAGTCGTGATAAGAATGCTAAACCGACTTTGATTGATTTCCAAAGGTTATAAATAGATACTTAGGGTTTCTCAAGAGGTACCGACCAATTCATAAACACTTGAGAGCAACCCTAGAGGCTAGATTTTTATCGTTCATCTTTTTAGCCTCTCTTAGGTTAATTCGACGGTTCTTTGACGTGATGTTTTTTGTCGAATTGATCTAATCTTTGCTTAGAGATTTCTTCTATGGTTTTCTAATGATATTCTAAACAAAGGATCACCATCGAAGCCTATACTTTCGTAACGGCTGAGTTTGCATCAAGGAGTTGACGTGGCATCGTGGATTCGATGTGTTGAAGGTGTTTCGTGGATTCGAAACGTGTTGCTCATGGATTTGAGTGGCGTTCGTGGATTCGGACGTGTGCATTGGACCTGCAGTCGGTGAGCGCAAGATCCGGAGACGTTGAAGGTGGGGTTGGGAGTCCGTGGAGTCGGTAATCACCTTGTTATCTTTCAATTCTTAGTGGATTGTTATTGCGTGTTGGTCCCGTGGTTTTTTACTCCTGTGATGAAGTTTTCCACGTAAATCTCGGTGTGCTGTTTTTATTTTCCGCATTTATTTTAAATTGCACTGAGATTGGTATTTTGGATATTGCACCTATTCACCCCCCCTCTAGGTGTTTGATAGAACCTTTTTAGATCCTTGGGGATCAATAAACCTACAATACATATATATATATATATATATATATATATATATATATATATATATATATATAGAGAGAGAGAGAGAGAGAGAGAGTCAGGCTGGTATACTATCAATAGCACATCCTGACTTGTGCTAGTGAACATTTTAGCGTTGGATCGCTTTGCGATTCATGCTGAGAATTTAAAAGAATTGACCGAGTGTTTTCCGTTTCACGGTTCGTTTTGGCATTTTCTCTTTCTTCTTCACCCTCTCTCTTTTCTTTGGGATATGTGTGCACACTTTCTCTCTCTTCTTCTCTCTTTGTTTGGGATACGTGCGAGAATGAGAGAGAGAGAAAGAGGCAGAGAGAGAGAGAGGAGAGAGGCATTGCTTTTCTCTTTCTTTCTTTCTCCCTAGTTTTCTCTCTTCAACTTTCTTCCCTGCCGCCCCTACCTCGGTCCAGAGCACGCCGGCCCACCACTCCTACCCCGGTCCAGAGCTCGCCGGCCGCCGGCTCGCCCTGCGGTCTAGAGCCCGACGCCTCCCCCCCCCCCCCCCCCCCCCCCCCCCACCCCCGGGTCCAGATCTGGCTACTTGCAAGCTTCCTTCTCTATTTTTTTTTTTTTTTTTTCGTTTGTTCGTTTGCTTTTTTTTTATTTATTTCTTTTTTCATTTTGGAATTCCAATTTTTTTTAGGTTTGTTCGTTTATATTTTTTTCTATTTTTTTTTTAGATTTGTTTGTTGTTTTTTTTGCTAATTTATATATTTTTAAGCCATAATTTAAATTTTTTTTAGATTTATTTGTTTGAATTTTTATTTTTTTTTTCGTTTTGGAAGTGCAATTTTTTTTAGATTTGTTTGTTGATTTTTTTTTTCTGATTTTTTTTTTTGGATTTATTTGTTTGATCAAATTTATATTTTGTGTTTTGTAGTTCAATTTCCTTCGCCCCACCCCCGCCCGCGCGCTCGCGCGCCCTACGTGTCTCAGATCCATCATCTCTCAGCCAGCAGTAACTTGGTATGATTTTTTTCTTTATAATTGCATTTTTTTTTAATTTGTTATATGTTGCTATTCATCTTCGGTGATTTTTTTGGTAATTATTGTGTGCCTTCATTACCTAAAATTAGATATTTTTTTAAAATTTCCTTTTGCAACTATTATTTAGTTTTTAAGTTTTGCAGAGTATCTGATTAAAACTGAAATTGACTAGTTGATTGGTAGAGTACTTATTAATGCACGACAAAATTGAAAAATTTTATGTGTCTTAGTTCAGGTGGAGAAGTTTTCTTCTTTTGCACATGATGTTATATTGGGACATTTTCTCTCTCCTCTTTTTAGGATTGTTGATTGTGAAGGGCTTAACTTTAGATTATATTGAGTGTAAACTGCCATTACATTATTTTTGATAATTTGTTTACTCCTATAACTCAAAAAAAGTATCCTTTGTTTCCTAGCTGATTGTGAGGACCTATATTTAGAGCATATTATATCTCAAATTGGACGTGCCCAGGAATATCTTGTTACGTAGGACAAAAGAACCTAGATACTATTGTTTTTTCTTTTTTTCTTTCTATTGTTTGAGCGTTAATTTTATATTTTTTTATAGGAGTTAGTTAAATGATGGAACAAGACTCTATAATTGGTTCCTCAGTTTCATTGAGTAATCTTGATGTGAGAGATGAGGTGAATGCGGAAGTTGAGGAATTGATTGCTAAAAATCAAATATGCATGAGCAAACATTCCATTGATGAGCTACGTATTGGTTTAGAGTTCACTTGTATAGAGAATGCTAAAAAGTTCTACAATGATTATGCTTTTAAAATGGGGTTTAGTATAAGAAAGCTAACCCATTATAAGGCAAGAAAACAAGATGATGCCATCACATCTATAACCTATTGTTGCTCCAAAGCCGATCATTCTAAATCTACATCTCAAGAGAAATGTGAACACCAAAATTCTCAAGGTAGCAATACACCCAAAAAGGATTGTCCCAACA
>CM055064.1:35484176-35510745 GCA_029204045.2 Tillandsia leiboldiana | reverse complement strand
CATGAACAGTAACCAGTTGCGTAAAATATCAAGTAGATAGTCCATTTTTACTGTTTTCGCGCGCTGAATCCGAATTTGATGTCCATTTTGCCAAATTCCAACTCCAAAATTTGCCGAAGGCATCCGGAAAGGTGTTCTTTTGTCCAAACTTCGCGCTGAGCTCAATTTTAATATCCGTTTCGCGCGAAACCACTTCTAAAGATCTGACGGAGTCAATCGATCACCCACGTGATCCATTTAAGCCCGAAGTCCGCCACTTGTGTCCAATTGGTGCACAAACACCTCCAACACACAGTACAGGCCCCCAGAAGCCACTAATCACTCTACAATAGCTCTGCGGAGATCCAAGTCATCACATCCTCCCCACTAAAAGAAAGTTTCGTCCTCGAAACTAAAATCATTCCTCAACCGGGAACCTCAACCAAATAGAGGGGGTAAATATCCAATCATCCTCCACTCAAGCTCCCAAGGCTGTCTAATACCTCCTCCAGAGACGCGATACAATCCTCGGGTCTCTAACTAGAACAAAATAGAGGCGGGCATTCCAGAAAACCGCACCACCTCATCCAAGTACAGCTGGGCTAACCGCTCGAGCTACCAAGTAGCCTGCATCGGTACAGGCATCCGCTCCTCCCAGGGCCCCGATAATCCAACCACAAGTCCATCGGCACAAAAGCTTGATCCCAATACCTCTGTACTCCCAAGGTATCCAATATAAGTCCCCCAACTGATTACGTAGACTTTGATCTCTAATCTTTAAACCGTCGGGGTGTAGAAGCAATTCCCCAACTCTCCGGCATCAACACACAGCCATATGCAGCCGAGAAAACCAGATTGCAAATCAACCTTCAGGAAGACCCGGGACCCTTACAACCGGTAAATCAAATCCTCCAAGCTCGACAAGGGTGCTAGCTCTAGATGGTCACTTCATCTAATTCCCGGGGATCCACGCAAAGCCGAAGTGAACCAACCTTCCACATCTCGACTAGCACCGGCGCCCCCAAAGGCGACACACTTGGTTTGACAAAATTCCCAAAACATCGAATCCTGGAGTTGTGTCCTCAACTCTCAAACTAGTGACATGCTAGACAACTCCGATAGGAGAACAGCCGGAAACTCGCAACCAAATGGGGTATCCCCGAGTCCCGGCGCCGCCGTAGGCCCCTCAACCATACCAGCCAAAAAGGCTACTCATCCACTGCGAAACATCCGCCTCGCTCACGAAGTCAAAACCATAGAGGGGAAGATAACCCTCAAGCAACTCAGGTACACCAACACCTCCGGGCCTGGCTCCCCAAGAAAACTGTCCTCGCGGCATAATCATCCGCCGCGAAAGGAAACCGAACCAGCCAGCCCAACAAGTACCACAACAACATCCCGCAGCTGAGCCAAGACCATCAGGTCTACCGGCAAAATTCAGGACTCAAGCTGCACCGGGCAGGACCAACAACTCTCCTCCACGTGCTAAGCGCGATCGGGAAAATAAGCCTCCCGTGCGCGTGGTGACCATCCTGCCCCCTAACCCAAGCAATGAAGCAAAAGCACTACCCACCAAGAAGGGAATTCTCCCGTATCAAGAAGATATGAACCCAAAAGTCCGGAACAACTCAAACCTACTACCACACCGACCGCTGTAACATATGTGCTCCGACAGTCTCAGAAATCCACTATCCTGGAAAAAGAAATCGGGAATGCCTTCTCCGACTGATCTGTCCTCCATCACCCGGCGCCAAGCGCCTCAATCAGAACTCGCCTCAGGCGGTAGATCCCAATCCAAAGGAACTACAATGCCACGCTCCATACCCGGCGCCTACTCCAATCAGGCGTCCCAAATCCGTAATGGAGGGCCCCAACGAATTGGCCCCAACGAATTAAAAGGTATCCTGGCGCAATCCACTCTCAGACACTCATATCCTATACGCCCCGTCCCTCTATACATGGAGCGTGCAGTTCAGCAACTGCGTTAACTCTTGACACAAAAGGCTTCCAAGTACTCTCTATCCCCCACCGAACAAGACCCTGTCTCCAAAGGCTCCATACTCAATCCCACAAATCGGGGTGACTCATCCGCCAAAACTGGCTCACTTGATCAAAGCAATCCCACAGCTTACCCGCTGTCAACTGTCCACCCTGCCTCGGTGCCCCAACACTAAACGGCGGCACGGAGGGGGCTACTCGCTACTCCGACAACTGTGCCACTGCGCTGCTCCGACAACTGTGCCTCTGCGCTGTTCCGACAACTGTGCCACTGCGCTGCTCCGACAACTGTGCCCCTGCGCTGTTCTGACAACTGTTCCACTGCTCCGCTGATCTGCCTCCAGCACTCCTACCCTTCGGGTCCGGAGCTCTCAGACTCCAATCTGGGTATCCGGCCTGAAACAACCAGCTCAGACCCAACTGCCGCACCAAGGTGCACCCGGGTCAGGGCCCAACGTCGGGGAGACACCTCTCACCACGACAAAACCGCAAATCAGCACACCCCAAACACTCGACCCAATCTAGCGAAAGTCAAAGACATCCCTCTATTTTTGTAACTTTATGTTGTCTGCAGCCAACATAACTGTCCCACAAAAATAGGATATGTCGATCCCTCTTCACTCACAGGAAAAGTCAAACAAATAAATCACCGACTTTCGCAAAATGTCGCGTCTCTCACGCGCTAACATCCTAGGGTCCGCCGAAAAGCCTAGGGTTTCCTAAGTCCCAACTGACCTATCCCTAAGCTCTGATACCACCTAATCTGTCACGCCCCGGGTGTAAACCGGAACCCGGACCCGTCTACAGATCCGCCGTGCACACGGTATTTCCCGCGTACACGAAGCGCCAAACCTGCTCAGATATAAGAGATAATAATAAAAGAGCAATAAAAACAGAGCTGAACTAAAAACTAATACATCTCAGACTGAAGCTGGAAATAAAATACAATACATCTGTATAAATGATACATCAGTTTCTTCCAGCTCACCAAAAATAAATACAACCTGCTGGCAAAAGCCAGTCCCAAAAGTAAAGGTACAACCGTATGAGGAAACATGGGTACATCAACAGTCCAGCTAACCCGCTCATCCTGCCTCGAGATCTATCCACTCAGCCGTCCTCTCTCCTCGACCCGCCGCTGAAAGCCCAGCAGCACCCGCAGAAGACACTGCAAAACAAGGGAGAAGAAAAAGAGGAGAGAAGAATGGGGGTGAGAACTACTAGTAAACCAGTAGCCTCCCCTAGTGGGTAAAACCTCAAACTCTGACACACCCACTAGGTCAACCATAGGCAAAAAGGAAAGAAGAGTGGTAAGAAATGAAACAGCTGAGAAAGCGAAATCTACCACTACTATGCCTCTAAAATGCAGTCCTAGACTGGAATAACCGTATGCAACAGTAACCAACCGTCCCAGATGGACCCAATCTGTACCGCCTCATCATCGGGCAAATAAGCCGCGCCGATGTGATAGCAAAACTCCTGCTGCCGCCCTCATCATCGGGCAAATCAGCCGCGCCGATGTGATGGCAAAACTGTCAATAACTGTCTGGCCCCAGCCTCCGGAGGGGATCTCGAGGGGAGCGACCCACACGAGGAAAGCATCACCGGGCAATAACCGCGCCGGTGTGATAAGTATCAAAAGCAGGACTGGATCAATATAAAACCCCAGTGGAACACACCCCTCCACTAAAAGAAAACTGATCCCCAATCTGATGCATAAGTGATCATCCGGTCAATCGCCCAAAATCCGCGATCGCCGCAATACCTCACAATCCACGACCAGGTCTCACCACCGACCTCCGGTCAACCGCCCAATATCCGCGGTCGCCGGAATAACCCACAATCACAATCATGTCCCACATCCGACATCTGGTCAACCGCCTACTATCCGCGGTTGCCACAAAACCCTCTAGTCCATAATCATGCCCTATCACCGATGTCCTATAACCGACATCCGGTCAACCGCCCAATATCCGCGGTCGCCGCCAAAACCCATAATCCATAATCCAGGCCCCGGCTAAACTATCCCAAACCCCCGCTCAAACCCGAGCAACAAATACCACCTCACTAACGAAAGGAGAAAAGAAACAAACAAGGTTTCTCCTAAGTCAAGTTCCAGCATGAAAGTGTAGCGGTAAAAGATGGCCTATCTAGATGTCCATACTAGCATGCAAGTGTTCTCAAGGAAATATAATTTAAGTCATTGATCATTAACAGTATCCACCTATGCATGTCACCTACCCTCAAGTAGAACCACTAACAGGATAATCATATAGTCCAAAATAAATATTCCATTCCACATGCAAGGTTAAACGCTATCAAAGCAACCCAATCCCCACACAGGCATGCATAAACCCAACCCCGATCATGATTAATCAAGATGTCCAAGTAAAGGGGGTCACTCTAATATTCCTAGTGAGCATGTCAAAATAGAGGTAAGCAACAACCACCCACCTCGAGCGCTAAGTCCTGGTCCCAACAGTGAAGTCCACGCCCGGTCTAAGCAATCACCACAACACTGCACAAAGCACCCCAAAAGGACATACACAATTAACATACAATGCTCACACAAAATCTGTCCCAAACACAACAGTCGACAGTTTTGCCTTTTTCACCTGCGAGATCTGCTCGAAAAATTCCAGCAAAAATACTGTCACGATCCTCGCGACGAACCGGTCGAAATGAGTATCTGCACGTTCAAATCCGAGTTTCCTATGCTGAGATACAAATTCGACAAGGGAACCACCCCGAAATAAACCAATCACAAAATCTGAATCACAAGGTTCTGTCAACAGGAACTTTTCACCTTCGGGGAAAATTCAGAAAATTCCAAGAAAATTTGGAGATATTCCTCGCGATGTGTAGATGCAAAACGCCTTCTGAATCACCCCAATCCGATGCCTGTGCGCGAAGATATCGTCAAAATACTGCAGCGCTGTCCAAAACTCCGCCCCAGAAAATGAGGTCACAAGATGATCCGAAAAACCCATGAAATGTTCGGAATGGGAAAAACCAGTAAACACGGGAAACATAGCCCTACCTGTCTTGAAGCCAACGGCGCAAGAATCGCCTCAATCGGAGGTCGGAGTAAGCCTGGGGAGTCCGCGCACTGAAACCACGACGAAGAAGACCACAAATGAACGAGCGTCGTGCCGCGCCGTAAAAATGAAAACCTCGGGATGCGTGCAGCAGAAAAATCCTGGAATCTGCAGATGGATCTGGCTCTGGGAGAGGAGGAAATCTCGTGAAGAACACACTGCAAGAAACCTGCCAGAAAAAGAGCTCCAGGGAGATGTTCGGGCTCTATTTATAGGCCCAAAACAACAAATCCGGAAATACCGGATTTGTCCCAACTTTCGGGCGCAAGCCCGTTTTCGGGCGCCCGAAAGTCCCACGGGCCGGCCCGCGACGAGCGCCCGGATTCCCCTGGTGGCGCCACGTGTTCCCGGAACACGGGACAGCGTCCCCAGCCGCTCTGCGCCCGCCACGTCGCCCGCGCCCGGTCAAAGCGGTAGGTGGCGCCCGCCAATGGCAGGGTGTGCCACGTGGCCCGCCCTGACAGGTCGCCGACAGCGCCCAGTTGCCGCCTGCCACGCCGCCTGTCGCCCTGACGTGCACGCGCCCCGAGGCGCCCCGGTGCGCCTCCGTGGACCCCGCCCCCGTGAGCCCACCAACCGCAAGACGCCACGTGTCCAGACCGGTCCATGCACCACTCCGCGTTGCTCCGTGATCCCAGTTCACTGCACCGACCCTACCGCACGCCGCCACGTGTCCAACGCGCTCCCGTGCACCGCGCGCCTTCCCGCGCGCCCGCGCGCCTGCCCGCGCCCGCGCGCTGCCCGCGGCCGCTCCGCCGCCTGCCCGAGCCCGTCCGCCACGCTCCGCCGCTGCCCGCCGCGCTCCGCCGCTGCCCGCCGGCCGCCGGAGTTTCTGTTCCGGCATGAACAGTAACCAGTTGCGCAAAATATCAAGTAGATAATCCATTTTTACCGTTTTCGCGCGCTGAATCCGAATTTGATGTCCATTTTGCCAAATTCCAACTCCAAAATTTGCCGAAGGCATCCGGAAAGATGTTCTTTTGTCCAAACTTCGCGCTGAGCTCAATTTTAATATCCGTTTCGCGCGAAACCACTTCTAAAGATCCGACGGAGTCAATCGATCACCCACGTGATCCATTTAAGCCCGAAGTCGGCCACTTGTGTCCAATTGGTGCACAAACACCTCCAACACACAGTACAGACGCCTCAGAAGCCACTAATCACTCTACAACAGCTTTGCGGAGATCCAGGTCATCACATCCGCCGTCCATGCGGGAAGCCCCGCATAGACGAAGCGTCTAACCTGCAAAAGATAATACTACAGCTATACAGATATCAGAGCTGAAAAGTAAACTACTGAAATATGAAAATACAACTCCAAATAGTACAAGTCTGATCCTCACAATACATAAGTCTCTCAAAATGAACTCTCATAGGTAACTATATACAATAATCCAGCAGACTGTACTACAAAGCTCAAAAAAAGGGTACAGCTACACTCAAAGGACGGGTAGGGAACTAGCTCGCGACTCCCTTACCTCGATCAGCAGGTGCAGCTATAGGAGTAGGAACAGGGTGTAACGATCCGGCCCACTAGCAATAATAACTCGTTGGGCCCACACCACAGCCCAAAATGCTTAAGCCCATTTATTATTACTAGTGTCCATATCTCTTATAAACCCAATCACAATTCCATCCACATCCGATGTGGGACTATTGGGGGTGTCACACAGGGGTAGATGCCTCCGGAAAATCTGTCACCGACAAAAGGTGTGAGAACTACACCAACACGTAGTTCTCAGTGGGTACCGTCTCCAAGACCAACGGTCTGCCCACTAAGTCTACTAGAGGCATAAGATAACAGGAAAACTGTAATAATGTAAATATAAGCTGGAAAGAAATCTACAGCTATCATGCCTCTATCTACAATGCTCAATGGGTGATACAGATGAAAATGATGCATCGACTCTAACCCAATATATACAATCAACTCAATCACACTGACTGCCACATAAGGTCTAGTCAAACCTGTGCCCACCTACTGCCATTACATCCACGGAGGACTGGACTTACGTCGGGCGTCCCACACGGATTGCGTCGACAAGTCGCGATAGTAAAGTAACAGACCCAGCTCCGGAGTGGCACTCGAGGGGCGCGACCCCACAGAGGAAAGTATCCACGCATCTCTGTCGAGCTCAATATGGCTCATGCAGGCTATAATCCAAATCCATGATTAATCAGATCGACAATGTCCAACTCACAATACTAACCCACTGGCTGGAGGTACTCAACAGCCGGGACCGTCGTCGACCCAACGGCTCCCAAAACAGGACATCCAACTCACAAACGAGAAAGAACCAACCGACACAGTAAGGGTCCGAGAATCCCGAAAGGTCGGTGTCTAGAATCCCAATCAAACAAGAACAGACTCGAGACTCAACCTTTCGAAGATCTCGACCCCTTATAGTTCGGGAAAAAATCAACTCCCTCGGGTAAAACATCCGGAAGGAACCAATCAGGATTGAAAAGTTTGAGGAGACTAGCACCTACAACCCTATCAAACAAGAACAGATTCTAGGCACAGCCCCCGTAGCTTTCGTCCCAAATAAGGAAACGACCCCTAGAACCCAGATCACTCAAACCCTCTCGGGTGAGGAAGTTTGTAAGAAAAGATGACAGTTATTACCAAAAATTATTTTTATTTAAGAAACTCAATTTAATGAATTTTAGTTCTTTAAGAAAAGTAGTCAAAACAAGTTTTATTTTCCAAACCCCAAAGGGCTAATGCCTTCACCCTATCAAACAAGAACAGGCTCCGGCGACCCTTCGGAATTCGGTAGGAAAACATTAGTTTACTAAAATTATGTGTGTCCAAAAACAGTCTGGGTTCAAGGTCCTGCTATTACCAGCTCAACACTACTACAAACACAGTGTTAATGACACTGGTTGGAGAATACCCGACAACCCGGGACCACCGTTTACCCAAACGGCTCCCAACACTAGCACAACACTAGCCACAGCTACCAGACTCCACTCGGCCCCCGGGCACGAGTGCTAATGCATCCCATAATAACCCGACCACTCGGCTTACTATCCGTGCGAGGAGAAACTCTAAGTCCTGGAAAAAGGAATGCAAGAGGTGGAAACTAGAACATAAAAGAATCTAGCCCAAGTGAGCGTTTTCTAGCAGTTTGGTTGAATACATGCAATCATATGTCAGGGAGATAGTCAAAGTCCAATAACTCAATAAACATCAATAGTAGCACCTATTCTAGCATGCTGAGTACTATCATAATAGAATTAGAAGGAAGTCCGCAGACTTGGAGGAAAATCCAACCCACCTCGGTTTGCCACCAATTGCTTGTAGACACTTGCAATTGGGTTCCCGCAGAAATGTTCACTTCGAAACAGAAAGCGCAACGGCGCCCATCATGCGCGAACGGTACACCCCGAAAAGTTCGGCGATAATTCTGCGCGGCCAACGGCACCACCAAAAATGGTCCCTAACAGGGAAAAGGGCACAAAATTCAAAGAAAAAATCTCGAAAGAAAAACTCAACAACTGTGCCGAAAAACACCGCAAAACACGAGGAGAAACCTACCTTAACACCTGTGCACCGTCAAACATGCGCACGCCCGACCGGCTCCAAGAAAGACCTCGCGCGCGCTCCGCAGCACAATCGGGGCGCTCCACGGCACAAACGGCGCTCCACGGCACTCCAAAAATCCCCCCCGAATTTTCCCTCGCTCTCCTGAGAATTTGGGACGGAGCAAGAGAAAAAAAGAGGGAAAGAGAGGGAAATTCAGGCCTTAAATAGCCCGAAATCGGGCTATTCACAGTGCAAGACCAACCCGGGGTGCCAGCCGGCGCCCCACGTGTCAGCGCGCCCGCAGCGCGCTCCGCCTCGCGCGGAGCGGGGCCAACGGGGCCCCGCCACGTGGCGGTGCCCATGCAGCCCAGCGCCCCGCGTCAACGCGGGGCGCCTGCATCCACGCGTCAGCGAGCCCGCAGCGCGCTCCGCCTCGCGTGGAGCGGGGCCAACGGGACCCCGCCACGTGGCGGTGCCCACGCAGCCCAGCACCCTGCGTCAACGCGGGGCGCCTGCATCCACGCGCCCTCGGGCGGCGCACCCAACGCGGCCTTGCCGCGTAGCGCCGCCCACTGGCGCCCATGCCCCCTATATCGCCTCGATCACTGCACCCGGCCAACCACAGCACGACACATGGCACGGCGCGGGTTCACTGCACCCAGTGCACACGCGGTGGGCCGTGGACCATCCCACCCGCAAATTCGGCCCGTAAGCCCGAATTCGCCCGAAAAAAGTCAATTTTGACTGTTTCCGTGCGCTGAGTCCTTTTTGGTGTCCATTTGACGCACAACGCACTCGATACACCAAAAAATAGGTGTTTCGCCACCAACCACACGGTCAAGTCGCGCGAAAAAAAATTCAGGACACCACAATAACCAACTTCGGTTGTTATGGAATATTCGGCATCAATGGATTCCTGCATATTTTCAAGATACTTTCTTTGCAAATATGCCCACTTCACATCGTAGCGAAAGTATGAATGCAGTGGCAAAAATATGGTTAGATTGACATACATCAGTATTCAAATTCGTCACTCAGTTTGAGAAAATGTCAAACAATCAATATGAGAGAAAGGACATGGAGGATTTCATGAAAAAGGATGGAGAGCCTATGTCACGCCCCGGGTGTAAACCAGAATCCGGGCCCGTCCACAGATCCGTCGTGCACACAGAATTTCCCGTGTACACGAAGCGCTGGTAACCTGCTCAGATATAAAAGATATAATAATGGAGCATAAAAAAAAGCTAAACTAAAACTAATACATCTCAGACCACAGCTGGAAAGTAAAAGTACAATAAAACTCTCAAAATATACAAGTGTCTCTCCCAGCTCACCAAATAAGTACAAACTGTTGGCACAAAATAAACTACAACTGTCTGAGAAATAAAGGGTACAACTGATACACAACTAAGCTCGCAGTCGGGGTAGAAGTGTTATCTAATCCGCTACCCTCTTACCTCGATCTGCCCAAGGCGGCCCTGCAACTCTCGCAGAAGACTCTGCAAAACAAAGGGGGAAAAGAAAAGAGAGACAATGGGGGTGAGAACTACTATATAAAACAGTAGTCTCCCCTAGTGGGCAAAACCTCAAACTCTGACGTGCCCACTAGGACTACTAGAGGCAAAAAGGGAAAGAATAGTTGTAAGCTATAAAGGCTACTGATAAGGAAACTACCACTACTATGCCTCTAACTCAGTATCAAAAGAAATGACTGTATGAATGCATCAGAAAATTGTCTCTGTCCAAATAAACCCAATCTTGTGCCACCAGTAAAACTGGTATTGCCTACTTTGCTGTCTCAAGTATCTGCTAACCAATCGGTACTCACTGACCGATGGTCACTGTCTGGCACTCACTGGCCAATATATCAATCGCCTACTCCGGAGTGGCACTTGAGGGGAGCGACCCACACGAGTAAAGTATCTCTGTCATCAGTATCACAAGTATCTCTATATAGCAGGACTGGATCATGACTATGATCAAAGTGGAAAATCCATCCACTAAAGAAACCCGAACCCCCAATCAATGCAATAATACTCAATCAGTGGGAAACCCCATCCACTAGAGGAATCCTATCCCCAATCTGATGCACAAGTAAACATCCAGTCAACCGCCCAATGGCCGCGGTCGCCGCAAAACCCCACAAGACCAAAATCTGATAGAGTAATCATCATCTGGCTAACCGCCTAACGTCCGCGGTTACCACAATGCCCCACAATCTATAATCGAGTCTAACCTGTCCCTGACTCGATAACCTCGACTACACTATCCCAAATCCCTGCTCTAACTCGAGCAACATGCATCTGAATAGAAAGGAGAACAGCTCAACATGGTTTCTACTAAGTCAAGTCCCAATATGATAGTGTAGCAATGAATAGTGGCCTAACTAGATGTCCAAACAAGCATGCAATTGTCCTTTACTTAGTAAAATAAATGCAATTGTCCACGAAATAAAGCATGCTAGCAACAAATCATCACGATGGCCTAAGTGCCCTATGTACTAGTAAGTCATATGTATAATATCTACAAAGTTACTAATATAGCATTCTCTCTGTCAAGTGATATTACCACTCTAATTGACTAATGCCATTTGTAAGCAAGTACTAACATATGTCCCATCTATCTCACATAAGCATGCAAGTATCGTTCAAAGGGTGAAATTAGCTTTCTAATATGGAAGACACTCCAATAAGCCTAGTGGGTAGTCAAAAGTAAGAGATTCGCAACAACACCCACCTCGAATGCTAAATCCCTGTCCAAAAGTGAAGTCCTCGCCCAAGTCAGTCAACCGCCACAAACACTGTACAACATGCCCCAAAAACATACACAATTAAACATACAAAGCTCCAACAAAAATCTGTCCAAACACAACAGTCCAGTGTTGCCCTGTTTTCACCTACGAAAAAGGCTCGAAAAATTCCAAGAAAAATACTATCACGATCGTCGCGACGAACCGGTCGAAATGAGTACCTTCACGTTCAAATCCGAGTTTCCTACACTGAGATACAAATTCGACAAGGGAACCACCCCGAAATAAACCAATCTCAAAATCTGTAGCACAAAGTTCTGTAAACAGGGATTTTTCACCTTTGAGGAGAACTCAGAAAATTCCAAGAAAATTTGAGGATATTGCTTGCGCTATGTAGATGCAAATCGACTATAGGCGTGCCTCGATCCGATGCCTGTGCGCGAAGATATCGCCAAAATACCCAAGTGCTGTCCAAAACTCCGCGAAGAAAATGGGGTTAAAGGAAGCCCGGGAAACTCCGGGATAAACTCGAAAATAGGGGGAGCTCAAAACACAAATATCGAAGCCCTACCTGTCGTGAGTCCAACGGCGCGAGAATCGTCTGAATTGGAGGTCGGAGTAAGCCGGGGGAGTCCTCGCACTGAAATGCGACGAAGGCGGTCACCAAAGAATGAGCGTCGCGCTGCGCCGTAAAAATGAAAACCTCGGGATGCGTGCCACGGAAAAATTCGGGAATCTACAGATGGAACCAGCCCTGGGAGAGAAGAAATCCTTGTGAAGGTTGCTCTGGAAGAAACAGAACAGAGAAAAAGCTCTCTGGGCTTGAGCTGGGCCTTTTTATAGACCCAAGCAAACAATTCCCAAAATACCGAGTGTATCCTCGGATTCGGGCGCCGGCGGATGATTCGGGCGCCCGAATCCGCGATCTAACGGTCACTGTGGAGCGCCCGAATCCTCCAGATGAAGCCACGTATCCCCCGAACAGCGGACAACTATGCGGGCCGCTCAGAAGCGGCCGCGTGGCTCAGCCCTGGTCAACGCGGTGGTTGGCGCCCGCCAACCCGCGGGCGCCACGTGGCCCCGTGGTCACGGGCCGCGCGTGCGAGCAGGCGCCGCCTGACTGCCCTGGCAGGCACGCGCCCCGAGGTTCCAGCCCGCGCCCCCGTGCGCCGCACTTCGTGAGCCCGCCAATGGCATGCTGCCACGCGTCCCTGCGCCAGGTCCATACACCCGCGCGGGGACTCCGCGGACCGCGCACTCTGCGCCAGCCAACCAGGGGTCGACACGTGTCCCCCCGCTCCGGTCCATGCACCGCCGCGACAACCCCGTGAACCGCGCTTCAAAAGCCGTCCAATCCGAGCCTGCCACGTGTCCTGCGCCGGGCTCATGCACCCAGCCGCGCCGCTCTGTGGACCGAGCGCTGTGAACCGGCCAATAACAGGCCGCCACGTGGCATGCTGGCGGTCCACAGTCCCCCCCATGCACCAGAAACCACTGAAAACTTCCGGGAGTCCGTTTTTGGGCATCCGGACTCAGAAATAAACAAGCAAATAGCCGTTTTCAAGCATTTTTCCGCGCTGAATCCAAATCCAATCTCTGTTTGGCCCAAAACCTTTTCTAAAATTCAGCAAATGAAGCCAAAGGCCAATCTGGCAATAAATACCTCAAGGGGTCCATCTGTGCTATCCCTTTGATACACTATGGACCAGACACACCATCAACAGGTGTTTTACACATTGGATTCACGGGAAAGATAGCATGGGAATCTGGACCATTACATCCTCCCCTATAAGAAAAAGTTTCGTCCTCGAAACAAAAGTCATACCTCAAGCCGGAGCCTCGAACAAGTGGGGTAGGCGTCCATCATCGCTGACTCCAGCTCCCAAGTAGCCTCGCGCTCACTATGGCTGCTCCACAGAATCTTCACGTAAGGAAAAGCCCGGCTGCGTAACTTCCTCACCACACGGTCTAAAATCCGCAATGGCCGCTCGACATAGCTCAAGTCCTCAGTGATCTCCAGTGGGGTGAAATTGATGATGTGCGACGGGTCATAAACATACCTCCTCAGAGTAGATACATGAAACACATCGTGAACACCAGCAAGTCTGGGAGGAAGTGCAAGCCTGTAGGCAACTGGCCCTATGCGCTCCAATACCCTGAAAGGGCCAATAAAACGGGAGCTAAACTTCCCACGAATTCCGAATCTCATGACCCCCATAGACGGCGAGACCTTCAGAAAAACATGATATCCCACCTGAAACTATAGGTCTCGTCGCCGCACATCGGTATAACTCCTCTGCCTGCTCTGAGCGGTCTGAAGATGCTGCCTGATCACTCTGACCTTTTCCTTTGCCTCTCGCAGTAACTCTGGCCCCAATGTCCGCCTCTCACACACATCGCTCCAGTAAAGCGGTGACCAACACCTGCATCCAAATAATGCTTCAAATGGAGCCCTCTGGATGCTCGCCAGAAAGCTATTGTTGTACACAAACTCAGCCAGAGATAGGTGTCGGATCCATCCACCGCCAAAATCCAATATGGAAGCTCTGAGTATGTCCTCGAGGATCTGTATAGTGCGCTCCGACTGCCCATCCGTCAGTGGGTGGAAAGCTGTACTGAATCTAAGCTGCGCGCCCAAGGCGTCCTGTAAGCTCCTCCATCAACGTGCCGCAAATCTCGAGTCTCGATCTGATACAATAGAGGCGGGCACTCCATGTAACCTCACCACCTCATCCAAGTACAGCTGAGCTAGCCGCTCAAGTGATCAAATAGTCTGCATTGGCAAGAAGTGAGCGGATTTCATGAGTAGAACAACGATCACCCAAATGGCATCTGCACCACCCTGGGCCCTCGGTAAACTGACCACAAAAATCCAACATGATGTGGTCCCATTTCCACTCAGGGATTGGGAGACTCTATAACTTGCCAGCCGACACCCGATGCTCAGTTTTCTCCTGTTGGCAAGTTAAACACTGAGCCACAAATCTCCCTATACCCCTCTTCATGCCGCTCCACCAGAAGTGTGCCTTGAGGTCCTTATACATCTTAGTCCTACTAGGATGGAGGGTGTAAAGTGTATAATGGGCCTCTCTCAATATCTGCTCCCTGATCTCTGAGTCCACAGACACATACACTCGGTTTCTGTACCGCAGTACTCCTGCAGCATCAACCCCAAGTCCCCAAACTGCTCACTCGAAATCAGACCTCTGATCCTAGTCAAACGGGGGTCCTTACTCTGTCTCTCGCTCTTTGGTCCTGTCCAGCAGAGTGGGCTGCACAACTAAGGACGTCAGTCTAGTAGAGACCCCAGGGGACACAACCTCTAAGTCAAGCCACCTCATCTCCTCACGCGGTGGCGCCTGGTCGATAATCATCAGCGATAAGCTTTGCACTGCTCTCCTACACAGGGCATCAGCAACCACATTGGCCTTGCCAAGATGGTAAAGTATGTCCACATCATAGTCCTTTAACAGTTCCAACCATCTGCACTGCCTCAAGTTGAGCTCCTTCCGTGTAAACAGGTACTTCAAGCTCTTGTGGTCGGTATAAATCTCGCAGTATTCCCTATACAGGTAATGGCGCCACAACTTCAGTGCGAAAATCACAGCAGCTAGATCCAGGTCGTGGGTAGGGTAATTCTTTTCATAATCCTTAAGTTGCCAAGAGGCATAAGCGATTACCCTACCTTCCTGCATCAGCACACAACCAAGTCCACGGTGCGATGCATCACTGTAAATCACGTATCCTTTCCCCATAACAGGGAGGAAAAGGATAAGGGCCGACATCAATATGTTCTTCAAATCCTCGAAGCTCCTCTGGCAATCCTCACTCCAGATAAACTTAATTCCTTTACGCGTCAGACGAGTGAGGGGTGTGGAGAGTTTAGCAAAACCCTCCACAAACTGACGGTAATAACCGGCCAAGCTCCATAAAACTGCGAACCTCTGATACCATCGTCGGTCGGGTCCAATCCCGGACTGCCTCAATCTTCGGCGGGTCTACTGCCACTCCTGCGGCTGAGATCACATGGCCCAAAGAGACAACTTCCCGAAGCCAAAATTCGCACTTAGCTAACTTGGCATACAACTTCCTCTCTCTCAGAAGTTGCAGCACCATGCTCAGGTGCTCCTCGTGCTCCGCATCACTTCGGGAATAAATCAGGATATCATCACTGAATACAACGACAAACCGAACCAGGTAAGGTCGAAAGATCTTGTTCATTAAATCCATAAAAGCGGCAGGGGCATTAGTCAATCCAAAAAGGCATGACGGTAAACAAATAATGCCCGTACCGTGTCCTGAATGACGTCTTTGGGATGTCCTCGGCCTTCACCTTTAATTGGTGGTAACCAGACTGTAGATCAATCTTGGAGAAGACACAAGACCCTTGCAGCTGATCAAATAAATCATCAATGCGCGGCAAAGGGTACTTGTTCTTGATGGTCACTTTATTCAACTCTCGGTAATCCACACAAAGCCGAAGTGAACCATCCTTCTTTTTCACAAATAGCACCGGCGCTCCCCAAGGCGATACACTTGGTCTCACAAAACCTTTGTCCAATAAATCCTGAAGTTGCGCCTTTAACTCCCGCAGCTCAGCCGGTGCCATTCGGTAAGAAGCCTTAGAGATTGGCGCAGTTCCTGGGACTACGTCAATCAAAAACTCGATCTCCCTATCCGGCGGCATACTAGTCAGCTCCGGTGGAAACACATCCGGGAACTCGTGGACAATAGGGATATCCCCGAGTCTCGGTGCCGCCGTCGGCTCCTCAACCACACAAGCCAAAAAGGCCACGCATCCACTGTGAATCATCCGCCTCGCACGAGAAGTCGAAACTACCGAGGCGAAGAAAGCACTCTGGCACCCTCTATACACAAACACCTCCTG
Organism: Tillandsia leiboldiana; assembly: GCA_029204045.2. Taxonomy (NCBI): domain Eukaryota; kingdom Viridiplantae; phylum Streptophyta; class Magnoliopsida; order Poales; family Bromeliaceae; genus Tillandsia; species Tillandsia leiboldiana. The sequence continues at coordinate 35,494,504 of CM055064.1, read as the reverse complement.
GCCTGGCTAGCTAAAGGTCACAGTCCTCGCGGCATAATCAATAATCGAAAAGTATCGAGCCAGCCAATCCAACCCAAGAACCAGATCAAAGTCCCTCAGCTGTCTCAAGACCAACAGGTCCACTAGCATAATCCAGGACTCAATCTGCATCGGGCAGGACCAACAACACTCCTCCACGTGCAAAGTGTGATCGGGAAACTAAACCTCTCGTGCACGTGGTAAAAGCCCTACCTCTAACCCATGTGATGATGCAACTGATCTACACATGAAAGAATGTGATGCTCTTATAACAAATAAATTATGAATCCAAATGCCAGAAATAGACCATACCTGCCACCACACAGTCCGCTGTAGCAGAATCCCCCGCCTGCGCTAAGCCATCCTGACCGCTCAACAACGGCTGTCTCTCACCCGAAGGGTGTGGAGGAGAAACTCGGTCTGCCTGGAGGCTTGTCGGTGAAGCTCCCGGTCGCAGCTGGGAAGTGGTAGGAACAGATGCCGAAGTCGATGCTGCACGTGCCGGCTGGGGCTGCCTCTGCTGCTGCTACCATCTCTGTAGCCGTGACCGCGGCCTCTGCTGGGATGCGGTAGGGGCTAATGCTGAAGAAGGTGCTACTAAAGTCTGAAAGGGACACGTAGATCGGATATGGCCTGGCTGCCCACATCGGAAGCATCGACCCTCCCTCAAGCCAGAGGTATCTGATGGATGCTGCCCCCCACAGAAAATGCACCGGATCGATGCCCGAGACTGTCGAGACTGCTGCTGCGGTGGCCTCTGAGATCTACCAGGTCCTCGTCGATCAAGACGCCCACGGCCGGAAGACTGGGGCCGCGGGGGTCGTGGCGGTCTCCCTGAACTGGCCTGTCCATCATCCTCTGGGGCTGGGCGTTTCCTGTCTGGACGTTGCTCTGAAGCCCCGGCCCCCTCGCCAACCGCCAAGTCACCCCGCTGCGCCAGCAACTGCTCCAGGCACTGGTCCTGACGAAAGCTCCTCGCCACTAACTGGGTCACCAAGGCCCGCAGTTCTCCCAACTCGACGGATACCGCCCGCTCAGACTCTTCGGAAGGTGTGGGAGTACCCCGGGTGGGAGAACGACGACGGGGCGACATCCTGCCACAGGAAACCAGAAATCAGCAACAAAATCCCACACGACCCAATCTAGCGAAAGGCAAAGACATCTCCCTATTTCTGTAACTTTATGTTGTCTGCAGCCAACATAATTGTTCAATAAAAATAGGATATGTCGATCCCTCTTCACTCACTGGAAGAGTCAAATGACCAAAATCACCGACTTTCGCAAAATATCACGCCACTCACGCCCTATCATCCTAGGGTCTGCCAAAAGCCTAGGGTTTCCCTAAGTACCAACTGACCTATCCCTAAGCTCTGATACCAACCTAATCTGTCACGCCCGGGGTGTAAACCAGAACCCGGGCCCGTCCACAGATCCGCCGTGCACACAGAATTTTCCGTGTACACGAAGCGCTGGTAACCTGCTCAGATGTAAAAGATATAATAAAGGAGCATAAAACAGAGCTAAACTAAAACTAATACATCTCAGATCACAGCTGGAAAGGAAAAGTACAATAAAACTCTCAAAATATACAAGTGTCTCTGTAGTGTTCTGGTTTTTCCCATGCAACTTTCCGATGAATCCACTGTGTAGAACACCTAGTGTTGGTGTGTCTGGCCCATGGTGCATCAAAGGGGTGCCACAGATGGACCTTGTGAGACTTTGATAGCTGATTTGGCCTTCGGCTGTATTTGTCGAATTTTAGAAAAGGTTTTGGGCCAATCTGAGGTTGGATTTGGATTCGGCGCGGAAAAACGCTTGAAAACGGCTATTTGCTTGTTAAATTTGGAGTCCGGATGACCAAAAACGGGCTTACGGAAGTTTTCGGGAATTTTTTGTGCATGGGAGGTGACCGTGGACCGGCCTGAGCCACGTGGCGGCCTGTCATTGGCCGGCTCACGCAGCTCGGTCCACGGGGGAAGCGGGTTGGTGCATGAACCGCGCGGGCGGGCCACGTGGCGCGCGCGTAGTGGATGGCACACGCGGCGCGGCTCAGTGACTTTGCGCGGCATGCGTGGACCGGGCGCATGACACGTGGCGGCATGGTACTGGCTGGATCAGGAAGTCGCGGTCCACGGTGGAGGCGCCTCGGTACGGAGCGCACTGTGGCGCTGACGGCGCTGTCGGGGCACTCGAGTGCGGGCCACGCGTCGGCCCGCCATTGGCGGGCCGTACCTACCCCCGCTGACCGCGGGGGGACGCATGGCGCGCAGCGAGGCCTTTTCACTGCTGTTCCCTGTTGTAGGGCGATGTGGCATCACCAGGGAGATTCGGGCGCGTCGGACAGGGAGTATGCGACCGGATTTTCGGGCGCAATGCGCCCGAAACTTGCGCCCGAAAACCCGGCCCAACAGCACTTATGGGCTGGGCTATAAATAGGGTCCTTAGTGTTTTTTTTGGCTCTTCTGGATCTTTTTCCACAGAGAGTTCTTCAGAGAAATTTTCCCCCACACAGTGCACGATCCTTTGGAGGACTTTGAGGATTTTTCGAAGGCACGCATCTCGAGGTTCGCGATTTTACGGCGCGGCGCGACGCTCGTTCTCCGGCGACCCGCTTCGCCCCTTCTCAGTGTTTGGGCTCCCCCGATTCACCCCGACTTCCGATTTCGCCGATTTTCGCGCCGTTGGACTCACGACAGGTAGGACTTCAACTCCTGTGTTTTGAGGTTCCTCGTTTTCCATGCTGACCTTGGAGTTTTCTGAGCACCCATTTGACCTTTTTTTCTTCGCGGATTTTTGGACAGCACCGCGGTGTTCTAGCCGTATCTTTTCGCTCAGACCTCGGATCGAGGCGATTCAAAAGGAAATTCTCATCTACACTTCGCAAGGAATCTCCTGGATTTTTCCCTGAATTTTTGGAATATTTTCTGAAGGTGAAAGTCTCCTTCCTCTGTAGTGCTTTGACACAGATTTTCTGGACATTTGGATTCGGGGTGTTTCCCTTGCAGAATTTGTAACTCAGCGTAGAAAAATCGGATTTGAACGTGCAGGTACTCGTTTCGACGGGTTCGTCGCGAGGATCGCGACAGTATTTATCTTGGATTTTTTCGGGCATTTTTCACAGGTGAAAACAGACAAATAGTGGACTGTTGTAAAATTGGACAGATTTGGTTGGAATATTATATTAATTTATGTGTGTTCCTTTGGGGTATTTTGTACAGAGTTGTGGTGACTATTTTGGACTGAGCGTGGGATTCGCTTTTGGGTCAGGGATTAGCGCTCGAGGTGGGTGATGTTGTAAACCTCCTACTTGTGATTTGTCACTAGGCCAATTAGAATGCTCTTGATCATGTTGTTAGTAGAACTGTGAAATGGACCTAGCATGCTTGTATGAGATCATGGTTTCTTTGTTAATATTTGCATTGTTAGAAAACTACAAGTTAGTAGGTTGTGTTTCCATGCTTTAGATATGTAGTATAATTACTTGGAAATCATGTTAAACCCATATCATGTTGTATGTTTAAGGGAAGATTTGGGCATGTGGTTAGAATTCATATTGTTAAAAAGATTACTTGTTAATCGATCGTGTATCAAGATTGTATCGTGTATCACGTATTATGCAACCTGTACATTGGAGGTTTCATGTTCGTAGGTTGGTAAAGGTTAGAGTACTTAAAATGGTTTTATCAAGTAAGGGACTTTGCATGCTTGAATGGCCATCTAGCTAGGCCACCTTTTTCTGCTACACAAACATGCTGGAATTGACTTAGGAGAAACCATGCTTTTATTCTTTCTCCTGTTGTCTGGTCTTAGGGGATAGTGTAGTCAGATGTTCAGAGTTTGGGACAGTCGGGGATTGATGGTTGGTTATTGCGGCAACCGAGGACTGTGGGCGGTTGACCGGATTATTATTAGCATTATTATTATTGCATCAGATTGGAGGTAGGGGATCGAGTTTCCCTTTAGTGGATGGGTTTTCCCACTTTGATCAGAGTCGTGACCCAGTCCTGCTATTTTATGATACTGATGATACTAGTTACAGTGATTCATTACTCGTGTGGGTCGCTCCCCTCGAGTGCCACTCCGGAGTAGGCTTTAGACCGTGTTGGGTGCCGGTCAGACCGTGTTGGGTTCCGGTCATTTGGACAGTAGAGATACTGAGTTGTGAGATTGATGACAGAGCAGGCAGTACCGGGTTTTATACCGGATCATCTGATTGGGTCCTGTTGGTAGATTATTTCACCGATACATCCGTACTTACTCTTTCCGGCTCTGCATTTAGAGGCATAGTAGTGGTAGCTTTATTTTTATCAGCGGTTATATTTATAGCTTACCACCCCTGTTCTATTTCCTTTTCGCCTCTGGTAGTCCTAGTGGGCATGTCTGAGTTTGAGGTCTACCCACTAGGGGGAGGCTACTGTTTTTATGGTAGATCTCACCCCCACTGTTTTCTCTTTTCTTGTTCCCCTTGTTTTGCAGAGTCATCTGCTGGAGTTGCGGGACCCTCTTCCCAGGATCGAGGTAAGAGGATCGCTGACTAGATAGCTACTACCCCGAGCTCGAGATTGATAGTTTTGATGTATCCCTAGTACACTCAGACGGTTGTATTTTCTTTTATTTTGGGTCTGGCTGCGGCCAGCTGGTTGTATTTATTTCGTGAGCTGGGAGAGACACATGTATATTTCTGAGAGTTTATTGTACTTTTATTTCCAGCATATGTCTGAGATGTACTAGTTTTAGTTTAGCTCTGTTTTTATGCTCCTGTATTATTTCATTTATATCTGAGCAGGTTACCAGCGCTTCGTGTACACGGGAAATACCGTGTGCACGGCGGATCTGTGGACGAGCCCGGGTTCTGGTTTACACCCGGGGCGTGACAGATTCAGTTGGTATCAGAGCTTAGGGATAGGTCGGTTGGGACTTAGGAAACCCTAGGCTTGGGGCAGACCCTAGGAAGGCAGGGCGTGAGTGACGCGACATTTTGCGAAAGTCGGCAATTTGTTATTTAACTCTTCCTGTGAGTGGAGAGGGATTGGCATAGCCAATTTCTGGGGTACTATTATGTTGGCTGCAGACAACATAAGGTTATAGAAATAGGGGGATGTCCATGACTTTCGCTGGATTGGGTCGAGAGTGGTTTTGTTTACTGACCCGTGGTTTCTTGTGTGGCCGGATGCCTCCTAGGCGGCAGATCCCTACCCGGGGTACTCCTACACCCCCGGAGGAGCCGGAGCAGTCCGGGCCCTCTGAGATCAGTGAGCTGAGGGCCATGGTGGCCCAGTTGGCGGAGAGTCACCGCCGACAGGAGAAGAGGTTCGAGCAGTTACTTGCCCAGGTTGGGGCACCTCCCCCTACTACTGTAGAGGCCCCTGTACCACCGGTTGTACCGCCGGCTATTCAACTAGTCCCTACGGCACCGTCGTCTAGCAGTGGGGCTCAGGGAGTGTTCAGGCCATTGACCCCAGCGGAGGAGCAGGAGTTTGCTGACAAACTCGCCCAGTTCTGTAAGCGAGGACCACCTAGGTTCTCGGGGCGGAGCACTCACCCATGGAGATAGGATCATGGCTAATATCAATGGAGAAGTTATTCAGGGACTTCTTCATTGACCACAGATTCAGAGTGCACATGGCTGTACATTGTCTAGAGGGGGATGCAGATGCCTGGTGGCGTCGGGATGAGCCGTTGGAGTTCCAGATCACCCGACAGCTACCCTGGTCGGAGTTCAGGAGGATGATCCTTGATACTATTTCTCCACGAGCGTGAAGAAAAAAGATAGAAGATGACTTGAAGAATCTCCAGCAGGGTGATCGGCCAGTGTGGGACTATTTTCAGGAGTTCACGCAGTTGCTCAACTGCGTACCCTATGTTGCCAGGGATGGACTGCACCAGGTGGAGCTTTTTGAGACAGGACTGCGCCCTGGGATCTATACCTTGGTGCACGCCCAGAGGCTCCAGACTTTATCAGAGGTAGTGGATCATGCCCAGTGGGTTGAGAGGGGAGACCACGTTGTCTCTAGACGTGGAGGCCTGGTCGCTCAGAGTTCTGAGAGGAAGCGACCAGTGCTAGACGAAGGGGGACAGGCCAGTTCCTGGAGGCCGCCCCGACCGGCACCGCCTCAGTTTACGGGCCATGGGCGTTCGGAGCGGCGAGGGCCTGGGGGATCCCAGAGGCCCCCACAGCATCAGCAGCCCCAGCGACAGCACCAGCACTCGCAGCCGCAGAGGTCGTAGTCGCGGCAGCAGGGATCTCAGCAGCAGTCGCACAGACAGCAGCAGCAGCAGCAGTCACGGCAGTTGCGAGCCCCTGGCAGTTGTATCTTCTGTGGGGGTCAGCATTTTCCCGGCACTTGTGATCAGAGGTGGGGGCGTTGTTTTGGCTGTGGTCAGGCCGGGCACATACGAGCCTCATGCCCTTTTTTGACATCAGTGGCACTTTCTTCGGCATCAGTTTCTCTTCCACCTCATCAGCGACCGCCAGCTCAGCGGCCCTATGCTCCAGCGAGCAGGGCTCCTTCTTCCCACCCTGCAGATTACCCGACCACCAGCTCAGAGCGGACGGGTTTATGCCGCCCAGGTGGAGGACTCCTCGGCAGCCGACCACGTGGTGGCAGGTATCATTTTACTTTTCGGTATTAGAGCTCGCACTTTATTTGATACCGGTGCATCACATTCTTTTATCAGTAGATCATTTGCATTATCCCATGGACTAGAGTTAGGTCGGTTGCCACATGCATTAGAGGTACAGATTCCTGATCATACATTGCATGTAGAGGAGTGTTGTTGGTCTAGCCCTGTACAGATTGAGTCTTGGATTTTGCCAGCGGACCTGATGGTCCTTAGTCAGCTGCGAGATTTCGATATAGTACTTGGGATGGATTGGCTGGCTCGCTATTTCGCGACGATTGATTGCGCCGCGAGGACTATTACTTTTAGTGAGCCAGGCCAGGAGGTGTTCGTTTACAGGGGGGTGCCAGAGTGCTTTCTTTGCCTCTGTGGTTTCGATTTCTCGAGCGAGGCAGATGATGTGCAGTGGATGCGTGGCCTTTTTGGCATCTGTGGTTAAGGAGCCTACGGCGGCACCGGGACTCGTAGATATCCCTATTGTCCACGAGTTCCCGGATGTGTTTCCTCCAGAGCTGATTCATATGCCGCCGGATAGGGAGGTTGAGTTTTTTATTGACGTAGTCCCAGGAACTGCGCCAATCTCTAAGGCTCCTTACCGGATGGCACCGGCTGAGCTGCGAGAGTTAAAGGCGCAACTCCAGAATTTAATGGATAAAGGCTTTGTGAGGCCAAGTGTATCGCCTTGGGGAGCGCCGGTGCTATTTGTGAAGAAGAAAGATGGATCACTTCGACTGTGTGTTGATTATCGGGAGTTGAATAAAGTGACCATCAAGAACAAGTACCCTTTGCCGCGCATTGATGACTTATTTGATCAGCTGCAAGGGTCTTGTGTCTTCTCCAAGATTGACTTACAGTCTGGTTACCACCAATTGAAGGTGAAGGCCGAGGACATCCCAAAGACAGTATTCAGGACGCGGTACGGGCATTATGAGTTTACCGTCATGCCGTTCGGATTGACAAATGCCCCTGCTGCTTTTATGGATTTAATGAACAGGATTTTCGACCATACCTGGATCGGTTCGTCGTTGTTTTTATCGATGACATCCTAGTTTATTCCCGGAGCGATGTGGAGCACGAGGAACACTTGAGGATTGTGCTGCAACTTCTGAGAGAGAGGAAGTTGTATGCCAAGTTATCTAAGTGTGATTTCTGGCTTCGGGAGGTTGTTTTTTTTTGGGCCACGTGATTTCAGCCGCTGGAGTGGCAGTAGACCCGGCGAAGATCGAGGCAGTCCGAGATTGGCCCCGACCGACGACGGTATCAGAGGTCCGCAGTTTCATGGGCTTAGCTGGATATTACCGTCGGTTCGTGGAAGGTTTTGCGAAACTTTCCACACCCCTCACTCGTTTGACGCGAAAAGGGATCAAGTTTATTTGGAGTGAGGTGTGCCAGAGGAGCTTTGAGGAATTAAAGAACAGATTGATGACGGCTCCTATCCTTTCCCTCCCTGTTATGGGGAAAGAATATGTGATTTATAGTGATGCATCGCACAGTGGACTTGGTTGCGTGCTGATGCAGGAGGGAAGGGTAATCGCTTATGCCTCTCGGCAACTGAAGGATTATGAAAAGAATTACCCTACTCATGATTTGGAGCTAGCTGCAGTGATTTTGCACTAAAGTTGTGGCGCCACTACCTGTATGGGGAGCACTGCGAGATTTACACCGACCACAGAGCTTGAAATACATGTTCACCATGGAATGGAAGCCTCAACGTGAGGCAAAAAGCGCAGATGGTTGGAATTGTTGAGGACTATGATGTGAACATAGTATACCATCCTGGCAAAGGCCAACGTGGTTGCTTGATGCTCATGAGCAGGAGAGCAGTACAGAGTCTATCTTTGATGAATACACCGAACAGCGCCATTAACTTGAGCAGATGAGGCGGTAGACGCTCGAGGTTGGTGTCCCTTGGAGGTCTCTGCTAGACTTATGTCTCTAGTCGTGCAGCCCACTCTGTTGGACAGGATTCGAGAGAGACAGAGTGAGGACCCCCACCTGATGAGGATTCGAGAGAGATACAGACTGGTTTGACAGGGGACTTTTCAGTTGATGCGGGGAGTACTGCGGTACAGGGACCGAGCTTGTGTGCCTATGGATGCAGAGATCCGAGAGCAGATCTTGAGGGAGGCCCATTATACACCTTATACCATCCATCCTGGTGGGACTAAGATGTATAGGGACCTTAAGGCACAGTTTTGGTGGAATGGGATGAAAAGAGACATTGGGAGATTTGTAGCACACTGTCTAACTTGTCAGCAAGTAAAGGCTGAGCATCGTGTACCTGCTGGCAAGTTGCAGAGTCTCCCCATCCCTGAATGGAAATGGGAACATGTTACGATGGATTTTGTCACGGGTTGCCGAGAGCACAGACGGGAGCGGATGCTATCTGGGTAGTCGTGGACAGGCTTACCAAGTCCGCTCACTTTCTACCGGTTCAGATGACTTGGCCGATGGAGCGACTGGCACAGGTGTACTTGGCTGAGGTGGTTAGATGCACGGGGTACCCGTTTCCATCGTATCAGATAGAGACCCGAGGTTTGTCTCGCATTTTTGGAGGAGTTTACAGACAGCCTTGGGGACGCAGCTCCGATTTAGTACAGCATTCCACCCACAGACCGATGGGCAGTCAGAGCGCACTATTCAGACCCTCGAGGATATGTGAGAGCATGCGTTCTGGACTTTGGAGGAGGGGTGGTAGACACTTGGGATTAGTTGAGTTTGCGTACACAACAGCTATCAGGCGAGCATTCAGATGGCTCCGTTTGAAGCGTTGTATGGACGCAAGTGTCGGTCACCCCTATATTGGAGTGACGTGGGGTGAGAAGAAGACTTTGGGTCCTGATCTATATTAGAGGCAGAGGAAAAGGTCAGATTGGACGACGACATCTCGAGACCGCCCAGAGTCGACAGAGGAGTTATGCTGATACTCGACGGCGAGACTTAGAGTTTCAGGTGGGGGACCATGTTTTTCTGAAAGTCTCGCCTTCGAAGGGGATTCGGAGATTTGGTATTCGTGGGAAACTGAGCCCTCGTTATCTTGGACCTTTCGAGGTGTTGGAGCGCTTAGGGCCAGTTGCCTACAGGCTTGCACTTCCCCCAGGCTTTCAGGTGTTCACGATGTTTTTCATGTATCGACTCTGAGGAGGTATGTTCTGACCCGTCCACATCATCGATTTCACCCCACTGAGGTTGCTGAGGACCTGAGCTATGTTGACGGCCGTTGAGGATCTTGGACCGTGAGGGTTAGGGAGTTGCTCAGTCGGCCATCCCTTATGTGAAGATCATCTGGAGCAGTCATGATGAGCGCGAGGCTACCTGGGAGCTGGAGTCAGCGATGATGGATGCTTACCCCACTTGTTTGAGGCCCCTGCTTGAGGTATGACTTTGTTCGAGGACGAAACTTTTTCTTGTGGGGAGGATGTAGTGTTCTGTTTTTTCCATGAACTTTCCGATGAATCCACTGTGTAGAAACACCTAGTGTTTGGTGTTCGGCCCATGGTGCATCAAAGGGCGTGCCACAAGGACCTTGTGAGACTTTGATAGCTGATTTGGCCTCGGCTGCATTTGCCGAATTTTAGAAAAGGTTTGGGTTTTGGGCCAATCTGAGGTGGGATTGGATTTCAGCGCGGAAAAAACAAAAAAACGCTTGAAAAAGGCTACTTTGCTGTTAAATTGGAGTCCGGATGACC
>CM055064.1:35449083-35484076 GCA_029204045.2 Tillandsia leiboldiana | reverse complement strand
GACGGCGCTGTCGGGGCACTCGAGTGCGGGCCACGCGTCGGCCCGCCATTGGCGGGCCGTACCTACCCCCGCTGACCGCGGGGGACGCATGGCGCGCAGCGAGGCCTTTTCACTGCTGTTCCCTGTTGTAGGGCGATGTGGCATCACCAGGGAGATTCGGGCGCGTCGGACAGGGAGTATGCGACCGGATTTTCGGGCGCAATGCGCCCGAAACTTGCGCCCGAAAACCCGGCCCAACAGCACTTATGGGCTGGGCTATAAATAGGGTCCTTAGTGTTTTTTTTGGCTCTTCTGGATCTTTTTCCACAGAGAGTTCTTCAGAGAAATTTTCCCCCACACAGTGCACGATCCTTTGGAGGACTTTGAGGATTTTTCGAAGGCACGCATCTCGAGGTTCGCGATTTTACGGCGCGGCGCGACGCTCGTTCTCCGGCGACCCGCTTCGCCCCTTCTCAGTGTTTGGGCTCCCCCGATTCACCCCGACTTCCGATTTCGCCGATTTTCGCGCCGTTGGACTCACGACAGGTAGGACTTCAACTCCTGTGTTTTGAGGTTCCTCGTTTTCCATGCTGACCTTGGAGTTTTCTGAGCACCCATTTGACCTTTTTTTCTTCGCGGATTTTTGGACAGCACCGCGGTGTTCTAGCCGTATCTTTTCGCTCAGACCTCGGATCGAGGCGATTCAAAAGGAAATTCTCATCTACACTTCGCAAGGAATCTCCTGGATTTTTCCCTGAATTTTTGGAATATTTTCTGAAGGTGAAAGTCTCCTTCCTCTGTAGTGCCTTTGACACAGATTTTCTGGACATTTGGATTCGGGGTGTTTCCCTTGCAGAATTTGTAACTCAGCGTAGAAAAATCGGATTTGAACGTGCAGGTACTCGTTTCGACGGGTTCGTCGCGAGGATCGCGACAGTATTTATCTGGATTTTTCGGGCATTTTTCACAGGTGAAAACAGACAAATAGTGGACTGTTGTAAAATTGGACAGATTTGGTTGGAATATTATATTAATTTATGTGTGTTCCTTTGGGGTATTTTGTACAGAGTTGTGGTGACTATTTGGACTGAGCGTGGGATTCGCTTTTGGGTCAGGGATTAGCGCTCGAGGTGGGTGATGTTGTAAACCTCCTACTTGTGATTTGTCACTAGGCCAATTAGAATGCTCTTGATCATGTTGTTAGTAGAACTGTGAAATGGACCTAGCATGCTTGTATGAGATCATGGTTTCTTGTTAATATTTGCATTGTTAGAAAACTACAAGTTAGTAGGTTGTGTTTCCATGCTTTAGATATGTAGTATAATTACTTGGAAATCATGTTAAACCCATATCATGTTGTATGTTTAAGGGAAGATTTGGGCATGTGGTTAGAATTCATATTGTTAAAAAGATTACTTGTTAATCGATCGTGTATCAAGATTGTATCGTGTATCACGTATTATGCAACCTGTACATTGGAGGTTTCATGTTCGTAGGTTGGTAAAGGTTAGAGTACTTAAAATGGTTTTATCAAGTAAGGGACTTTGCATGCTTGAATGGCCATCTAGCTAGGCCACCTTTTTCTGCTACACAAACATGCTGGAATTGACTTAGGAGAAACCATGCTTTTTATTCTTTCTCCTGTTGTCTGGTCTTAGGGGATAGTGTAGTCAGATGTTCAGAGTTTGGGACAGTCGGGGATTGATGGTTGGTTATTGCGGCAACCGAGGACTGTGGGCGGTTGACCGGATTATTATTAGCATTATTATTATTGCATCAGATTGGAGGTAGGGGATCGAGTTTCCCTTTAGTGGATGGGTTTTCCCACTTTGATCAGAGTCGTGACCCAGTCCTGCTATTTTATGATACTGATGATACTAGTTACAGTGATTCATTACTCGTGTGGGTCGCTCCCCTCGAGTGCCACTCCGGAGTAGGCTTTAGACCGTGTTGGGTGCCGGTCAGACCGTGTTGGGTTCCGGTCATTTGGACAGTAGAGATACTGAGTTGTGAGATTGATGACAGAGCAGGCAGTACCGGGTTTTATACCGGATCATCTGATTGGGTCCTGTTGGTAGATTATTTCACCGATACATCCGTACTTACTCTTTCCGGCTCTGCATTTAGAGGCATAGTAGTGGTAGCTTTATTTTTATCAGCGGTTATATTTATAGCTTACCACCCCTGTTCTATTTCCTTTTCGCCTCTGGTAGTCCTAGTGGGCATGTCTGAGTTTGAGGTCTACCCACTAGGGGGAGGCTACTGTTTTTATGGTAGATCTCACCCCCACTGTTTCTCTTTTCTTGTTCCCCTTGTTTTGCAGAGTCATCTGCTGGAGTTGCGGGACCCTCTTCCCAGGATCGAGGTAAGAGGATCGCTGACTAGATAGCTACTACCCCGAGCTCGAGATTGATAGTTTTGATGTATCCCTAGTACACTCAGACGGTTGTATTTTCTTTTATTTTGGGTCTGGCTGCGGCCAGCTGGTTGTATTTATTTCGTGAGCTGGGAGAGACACATGTATATTTCTGAGAGTTTATTGTACTTTTATTTCCAGCATATGTCTGAGATGTACTAGTTTTAGTTTAGCTCTGTTTTTATGCTCCTGTATTATTTCATTTATATCTGAGCAGGTTACCAGCGCTTCGTGTACACGGGAATACCGTGTGCACGGCGGATCTGTGGACGAGCCCGGGTTCTGGTTTACACCCGGGGCGTGACAGATTCAGTTGGTATCAGAGCTTAGGGATAGGTCGGTTGGGACTTAGGAAACCCTAGGCTTGGGGCAGACCCTAGGAAGGCAGGGCGTGAGTGACGCGACATTTTGCGAAAGTCGGCAATTTGTTATTTAACTCTTCCTGTGAGTGGAGAGGGATTGGCATAGCCAATTTCTGGGGTACTATTATGTTGGCTGCAGACAACATAAGGTTATAGAAATAGGGGGATGTCCATGACTTTCGCTGGATTGGGTCGAGAGTGGTTTTGTTTACTGACCCGTGGTTTCTTGTGTGGCCGGATGCCTCCTAGGCGGCAGATCCCTACCCGGGGTACTCCTACACCCCCGGAGGAGCCGGAGCAGTCCGGGCCCTCTGAGATCAGTGAGCTGAGGGCCATGGTGGCCCAGTTGGCGGAGAGTCACCGCCGACAGGAGAAGAGGTTCGAGCAGTTACTTGCCCAGGTTGGGGCACCTCCCCCTACTACTGTAGAGGCCCCTGTACCACCGGTTGTACCGCCGGCTATTCAACTAGTCCCTACGGCACCGTCGTCTAGCAGTGGGGCTCAGGGAGTGTTCAGGCCATTGACCCCAGCGGAGGAGCAGGAGTTTGCTGACAAACTCGCCCAGTTCTGTAAGCGAGGACCACCTAGGTTCTCGGGGCGGAGCACTCACCCATGGGAGATAGGATCATGGCTAATATCAATGGAGAAGTTATTCAGGGACTTCTTCATTGACCACAGATTCAGAGTGCACATGGCTGTACATTGTCTAGAGGGGGATGCAGATGCCTGGTGGCGTCGGGATGAGCCGTTGGAGTTCCAGATCACCCGACAGCTACCCTGGTCGGAGTTCAGGAGGATGATCCTTGATACTTATTTCTCCACGAGCGTGAAGAAAAAGATAGAAGATGACTTGAAGAATCTCCAGCAGGGTGATCGGCCAGTGTGGGACTATTTTCAGGAGTTCACGCAGTTGCTCAACTGCGTACCCTATGTTGCCAGGGATGGACTGCACCAGGTGGAGCTTTTTGAGACAGGACTGCGCCCTGGGATCTATACCTTGGTGCACGCCCAGAGGCTCCAGACTTTATCAGAGGTAGTGGATCATGCCCAGTGGGTTGAGAGGGGAGACCACGTTGTCTCTAGACGTGGAGGCCTGGTCGCTCAGAGTTCTGAGAGGAAGCGACCAGTGCTAGACGAAGGGGGACAGGCCAGTTCCTGGAGGCCGCCCCGACCGGCACCGCCTCAGTTTACGGGCCATGGGCGTTCGGAGCGGCGAGGGCCTGGGGGATCCCAGAGGCCCCCACAGCATCAGCAGCCCCAGCGACAGCACCAGCACTCGCAGCCGCAGAGGTCGTAGTCGCGGCAGCAGGGATCTCAGCAGCAGTCGCACAGACAGCAGCAGCAGCAGCAGTCACGGCAGTTGCGAGCCCCTGGCAGTTGTATCTTCTGTGGGGGTCAGCATTTTCCCGGCACTTGTGATCAGAGGTGGGGGCGTTGTTTTGGCTGTGGTCAGGCCGGGCACATACGAGCCTCATGCCCTTTTTTGACATCAGTGGCACTTTCTTCGGCATCAGTTTCTCTTCCACCTCATCAGCGACCGCCAGCTCAGCGGCCCTATGCTCCAGCGAGCAGGGCTCCTTCTTCCCACCCTGCAGATTACCGACCACCAGCTCAGAGCGGACGGGTTTATGCCGCCCAGGTGGAGGACTCCTCGGCAGCCGACCACGTGGTGGCAGGTATCATTTTACTTTTCGGTATTAGAGCTCGCACTTTATTTGATACCGGTGCATCACATTCTTTTATCAGTAGATCATTTGCATTATCCCATGGACTAGAGTTAGGTCGGTTGCCACATGCATTAGAGGTACAGATTCCTGATCATACATTGCATGTAGAGGAGTGTTGTTGGTCTAGCCCTGTACAGATTGAGTCTTGGATTTTGCCAGCGGACCTGATGGTCCTTAGTCAGCTGCGAGATTTCGATATAGTACTTGGGATGGATTGGCTGGCTCGCTATTTCGCGACGATTGATTGCGCCGCGAGGACTATTACTTTTAGTGAGCCAGGCCAGGAGGTGTTCGTTTACAGGGGGTGCCAGAGTGCTTTCTTTGCCTCTGTGGTTTCGATTTCTCGAGCGAGGCAGATGATGTGCAGTGGATGCGTGGCCTTTTTGGCATCTGTGGTTAAGGAGCCTACGGCGGCACCGGGACTCGTAGATATCCCTATTGTCCACGAGTTCCCGGATGTGTTTCCTCCAGAGCTGATTCATATGCCGCCGGATAGGGAGGTTGAGTTTTTTATTGACGTAGTCCCAGGAACTGCGCCAATCTCTAAGGCTCCTTACCGGATGGCACCGGCTGAGCTGCGAGAGTTAAAGGCGCAACTCCAGAATTTAATGGATAAAGGCTTTGTGAGGCCAAGTGTATCGCCTTGGGGAGCGCCGGTGCTATTTGTGAAGAAGAAAGATGGATCACTTCGACTGTGTGTTGATTATCGGGAGTTGAATAAAGTGACCATCAAGAACAAGTACCCTTTGCCGCGCATTGATGACTTATTTGATCAGCTGCAAGGGTCTTGTGTCTTCTCCAAGATTGACTTACAGTCTGGTTACCACCAATTGAAGGTGAAGGCCGAGGACATCCCAAAGACAGTATTCAGGACGCGGTACGGGCATTATGAGTTTACCGTCATGCCGTTCGGATTGACAAATGCCCCTGCTGCTTTTATGGATTTAATGAACAGGATTTTTCGACCATACCTGGATCGGTTCGTCGTTGTTTTTATCGATGACATCCTAGTTTATTCCCGGAGCGATGTGGAGCACGAGGAACACTTGAGGATTGTGCTGCAACTTCTGAGAGAGAGGAAGTTGTATGCCAAGTTATCTAAGTGTGATTTCTGGCTTCGGGAGGTTGTTTTTTTGGGCCACGTGATTTCAGCCGCTGGAGTGGCAGTAGACCCGGCGAAGATCGAGGCAGTCCGAGATTGGCCCCGACCGACGACGGTATCAGAGGTCCGCAGTTTCATGGGCTTAGCTGGATATTACCGTCGGTTCGTGGAAGGTTTTGCGAAACTTTCCACACCCCTCACTCGTTTGACGCGAAAAGGGATCAAGTTTATTTGGAGTGAGGTGTGCCAGAGGAGCTTTGAGGAATTAAAGAACAGATTGATGACGGCTCCTATCCTTTCCCTCCCTGTTATGGGGAAAGAATATGTGATTTATAGTGATGCATCGCACAGTGGACTTGGTTGCGTGCTGATGCAGGAGGGAAGGGTAATCGCTTATGCCTCTCGGCAACTGAAGGATTATGAAAAGAATTACCCTACTCATGATTTGGAGCTAGCTGCAGTGATTTTTGCACTAAAGTTGTGGCGCCACTACCTGTATGGGGAGCACTGCGAGATTTACACCGACCACAAGAGCTTGAAATACCTGTTCACACAGAAGGAGCTCAACTTGAGGCAGCGCAGATGGTTGGAATTGTTGAAGGACTATGATGTAGACATATTATACCATCCTGGCAAGGCCAACGTGGTTGCTGATGCCATGAGCAGGAGAGCAGTACAGAGTCTATCTTTGATGATCACCGAACAGGCGCCATTACTTGAGCAGATGAGGCGGTTAGAGCTCGAGGTTGTGTCCCTTGGGGTCTCTGCTAGACTTATGTCTCTAGTCGTGCAGCCCACTCTGTTGGACAGGATTCGAGAGAGACAGAGTGAGGACCCCCACCTGATGAGGATTCGAGAGCCGATACAGACGGGTTTGACAGGGGACTTTTCAGTTGATGCTTCGGGAGTACTGCGGTACAGGGACCGAGCTTGCGTGCCTATGGATACAGAGATTCGAGAGCAGATCTTGAGGGAGGCCCACTATACACCTTATACCATTCATCCTGGTGGGACTAAGATGTATAGGGACCTCAAGGCACAGTTTTGGTGGAATGGGATGAAAAGAGACATTGGGAGATTTGTAGCACACTGTTTAACTTGTCAGCAAGTAAAGGCTGAGCATCGTGTACCTGCTGGCAAGTTACAGAGTCTCCCCATCCCTGAATGGAAATGGGAACATGTTACCATGGATTTTGTTACCGGGTTGCCGAGAGCACAGACGGGAGCGGATGCGATCTGGGTAGTCGTGGACAGGCTTACCAAGTCCGCTCACTTTCTACCGGTTCAGATGACTTGGCCGATGGAGCGACTGGCGCAGGTGTACTTGGCTGAGGTGGTTAGATTGCACGGGGTACCCGTGTCCATCGTATCAGATAGAGACCCGAGGTTTGTCTCGCATTTTTGGAGGAGTTTACAGACAACCTTGGGGACACAGCTCCGATTTAGTACAGCATTCCACCCACAGACCGATGGGCAGTCAGAGCGCACCATTCAGACCCTCGAGGATATGTTGAGAGCATGCGTTCTGGACTTTGGAGGAGGGTGGTACCGACACTTGGGATTAGTTGAGTTTGCGTACAACAACAGCTATCAGGCGAGCATTCAGATGGCTCCGTTTGAAGCGTTGTATGGACGCAAGTGTCGGTCACCCCTATATTGGAGTGACGTGGGTGAGAAGAAGACTTTGGGTCCTGATCTATTATTAGAGGCAGAGGAAAAGGTCAGATTGGTACGACGACATCTCGAAACCGCCCAGAGTCGACAGAGGAGTTATGCGGATACTCGACGGCGAGACTTAGAGTTTCAGGTGGGTGACCATGTTTTTCTGAAAGTCTCGCCTTCGAAGGGGATTCGGAGATTTGGTATTCGTGGGAAACTGAGCCCTCGTTATATTGGACCTTTCGAGGTGTTGGAGCGCTTAGGGCCAGTTGCCTACAGGCTTGCACTTCCCCCCAAGCTTTCAGGTGTTCACGATGTTTTTCATGTATCGACTCTGAGGAGGTATGTTCATGACCCGTCCCACATTATCGATTTCACCCCACTGGAGGTTGCTGAGGACCTGAACTATGTTGAGCGGCCGTTGAGGATCTTGGACCGTGAGGTTAGGGAGTTGCGCAGTCGGGCCATCCCTTATGTGAAGATCCTCTGGAGTAGTCATGATGAGCGCGAGACTACCTGGGAGCTGGAGTCAGCGATGATGGATGCTTACCCCTACTTGTTCGAGGCCCCTGCTTGAGGTATGACTTTTGTTTCGAGGACGAAACTTTTTCTTGTAGGGGAGGATGTAGTGTTCTGGTTTTTCCCATGCAACTTTCTGATGAATCCACTGTGTAGAACACCTAGTGTTGGTGTGTCTGGCCCATGGTGCATCAAAGGGGTGCCACAAATGGACCTTGTGAGACTTTGATAGCTGATTTGGCCTTCGGCTGTATTTGCCGAATTTTAGAAAAGGTTTTGGGCCAATCTGAGGTTGGATTTGGATTCAGCGCGGAAAAACGCTTGAAAACGGCTATTTGCTTGTTAAATTTGGAGTCCGGATGACCAAAAACGGGCTTCCGGAAGTTTTCGGGAATTTTTGGTGCATGGGAGGTGACCGTGGACCGGCCTGAGCCACGTGGCGGCCTGTCATTGGCCGGCTCACGCAGCTCAGTCCACGGGGGAAGCGGGTTAGTGCATGAACCGCGCGGGCGGGCCACGTGGCGCGCGTGTAGTGGATGGCACACGCGGCGCGGCTCAGTGACTTTGCGCGGCATGCGTGGACCGGGCGCATGACACGTGGCGGCATGGTACTGGCTGGCTCAGGAAGTCACGGTCCACGGTGGAGGCGC
The DNA here is from genome assembly GCA_029204045.2 of Tillandsia leiboldiana. Lineage (NCBI taxonomy): Eukaryota > Viridiplantae > Streptophyta > Magnoliopsida > Poales > Bromeliaceae > Tillandsia > Tillandsia leiboldiana. The sequence goes on along the minus strand of CM055064.1, from coordinate 35,475,662 downwards.
CTCGGTACGGAGCGCACTGTGGCGCTGACGGCGCTGTCGGGGCACTCGAGTGCGGGCCACGCGTCGGCCCGCCATTGGCGGGCCGTACCTACCCCCGCTGACCGCGGGGGGACGCGTGGCGCGCAGCGAGGCCTTTTCACTGCTGTTCCCTGTTGTAGGGCGACGTGGCATCACCAGGGAGATTCGGGCGCGTCGGACAGGGAGTATGCGACCGGATTTTCGGGCGCAATGCGCCCGAAACTTGCGCCCGAAAACCCGGCCCAACAACACTTATGGGCTGGGCTATAAATAGGGTCCTTAGTGTTTTTTTTGGCTCTTCTGGATCTTTTTCCACAGAGAGTTCTTCAGAGAAATTTTCCCCCGCACAGTGCACGATCCTTTGGAGGACTTTGAGGATTTTTCGAAGGCACGCATCCCGAGGTTCGCGATTTTACGGCGCGGCGCGACGCTCGTTCTCCGGCGACCCGCTTCGCCCCTTCTCAGTGTTTGGGCTCCCCCGATTCACCCCGACTTCCGATTTCGCCGATTTTCGCGCCGTTGGACTCACGACAGGTAGGACTTCAACTCCTGTGTTTTGAGGTTCCTCGTTTTCCATGCTGACCTTGGAGTTTTCTGAGCACCCATTTGACCTTTTTTTCTTCGTGGATTTTTGGACAGCACCGCGGTGTTCTAGCCGTATCTTTTCGCTTAGACGTCGGATCGAGGCGATTCAAAAGGAAATTCTCATCTACACTTCGCAAGGAATCTCCTGGATTTTTCCCTGAATTTTTGGAATATTTTCCGAAGGTGAAAGTCTCCTTCCACTGTAGTGCTTTGACACAGATTTTCTGGACATTTGGATTCGGGGTGTTTCCCTTGCAGAATTTGTAACTCAGCGTAGAAAAATCGGATTTGAACGTGCAGGTACTCGTTTCGACGGGTTCGTCGCGAGGATCGCGACAGTATTTATCTTGGATTTTTCCGGGCATTTTTCACAGGTGAAAACAGACAAATAGTGGACTGTTGTAAAATTGGACAGATTTGGTTGGAATATTATATTAATTTATGTGTGTTCCTTTGGGGTATTTTGTACAGAGTTGTGGTGACTATTTTGGACTGAGCGTGGGATTCGCTTTTGGGTCAGGGATTAGCGCTCGAGGTGGGTGATGTTGTAAACCTCCTACTTGTGATTTGTCACTAAGCCTATTAGAATGCTCTTGATCATGTTGTTAGTAGAACTGTGAAATGGACCTAGCATGCTTGTATGAGATCATGGTTTCTTTGTTAATATTTGCATTGTTAGAAAACTACAAGTTAGTAGGTTGTGTTTCCATGCTTTAGATATGTAGTATAATTACTTGGAAATCATGTTAAACCCATATCATGTTGTATGTTTAAGGGAAGATTTGGGCATGTGGTTAGAATTCATATTGTTAAAAAGATTACTTGTTAATCGATCGTGTATCAAGATTGTATCGTGTATCACTTATTATGCCACCTGTACATTGGAGGTTTCATGTTCGTAGGTTGGTAAAGGTTAGAGTACTTAAAATGGTTTTATCAAGTAAGGGACTTTGCATGCTTGAATGGTCATCTAGCTAGGCCACCTTTTTCTGCTACACAAACATGCTGGAATTGACTTAGGAGAAACCATGCTTTTTATTCTTTCTCCTGTTGTCTGGTATTAGGGGATAGTGTAGTCAGATGTTCAGAGTTTGGGACAGTCGGGGATTGATGGTTGGTTATTGCGGCAACCGCGGACTGTGGGCGGTTGACCGGATTATTATTAGCATTATTATTATTGCATCAGATTGGAGGTAGGGGATCGAGTTTCCCTTTAGTGGATGGGTTTTCCCACTTTGATCAGAGTCGTGACCCAGTCCTGCTATTTTATGATACTGATGATACTAGTTACAGTGATTCATTACTCGTGTGGGTCGCTCCCCTCGAGTGCCACTCCGGAGTAGGCTTTAGACCGTGTTGGGTGCCGGTCAGACCGTGTTGGGTTCCGGTCATTTGGACAGTAGAGATACTGAGTTGTGAGATTGATGACAGAGCAGGCAGTACCGGGTTTTATACCGGATCATCTGATTGGGTCCTGTTGGTAGATTATTTCACCGATACATCCGTACTTACTCTTTCCGGCTTTGCATTTAGAGGCATAGTAGTGGTAGCTTTATTTTTATCAGCGGTTATATTTATAGCTTACCACCCCTGTTCTATTTCCTTTTCGCCTCTGGTAGTCCTAGTGGGCATGTCTGAGTTTGAGGTCTACACACTAGGGGGAGGCTACTGTTTTTATGGTAGATCTCACCCCCCACTGTTTTCTCTTTTCTTGTTCCCCTTGTTTTGCAGAGTCATCTGCTGGAGTTGCGGGACCCTCTTCCCAGGATCGAGGTAAGAGGATCGCTGACTAGATAGCTACTACCCCGAGCTCGAGATTGATAGTTTTGATGTATCCCCAGTACACTCAGACGGTTGTATTTTCTTTTATTTTGGGTCTGGCTGCGGCCAGCTGGTTGTATTTATTTCGTGAGCTGGGAGAGACACATGTATATTTCTAAGAGTTTATTGTACTTTTATTTCCAGCATATGTCTGAGATGTACTAGTTTTAGTTTAGTTCTGTTTTTATGCTCCTGTATTATTTCATTTATATCTGAGCAGGTTACCAGCGCTTCGTGTACACGGGAAATACCGTGTGCACGGCGGATCTATGGACGAGCCCGGGTTCTGGTTTACACCCGGGGCGTGACAGTCTCTCCCAGCTCACCAAATAAGTACAAACTGTTGGCTAGAGCCAGACCCAAAATAAACTACAACTGTCTGAGAAATAAAGGGTACAACTGATACACAACTAAGCTCGCAGTCCGGGTAGAAGTGCTATCTAATCCGCTACCCTCTTACCTCGATCTGCCTAAGGCGGCCCTGCAACTCCCGCAGAAGACTCTGCAAAATAAAGGGGGAAAAGAAAAGAGAGACAATGGGGGTGAGAACTACTATATAAAACAGTAGTCTCCCCTAGTGGGCAAAACCTCAAACTCTGACGTGCCCACTAAGACTACTAGAGGCAAAAAGGGAAAGAACAGTTGTAAGCTATAAAGGCTACTAATAAGGAAATTACCACTACTATGCCTCTAACTCAGTATCAAAAGAAATGACTGTATGAATGCATCAGAAAATTGTCTCTGTCCAAATAAACCCAATCTTGTGCCACCAGTAAAACTGGTATTGCCTGCTTTGCTGTCTCAAGTATCTGCTAACCAATCGGTACTCACTGACCGATGGTCACTGTCTGGCACTCACTGGCCAATATATCAATCGCCTACTCCGGAGTGGCACTCGAGGGGAGCGACCTACACGAGTAAAGTATCTCTGTCATCAGTATCACAAGTATCTCTATATAGCAGGGCTGGATCATGACTATGATCAAAGTGGAAAATCCATCCACTAAAGAAACCCGAACCCCCAATCAATGAAATAATACTCAATAAGTAGGAAATCCCATCCACTAGAGGAATCCTATCCCCAATCTGATGCACAAGTAAACATCTGGTCAACCGCCCAATGGCCGCGGTCGCTGCAACACCCCACAAGACCAAAATCTGATAGAGTAATCATCATCTGGCTAACCGCCTAACGTCCGCGGTTACCACAATGCCCCACAATCTATAATCGAGTCTAACCTGTCCCCGACTCGATGACCTCGACTACACTATCCCAAATCCCTGCTCTAACTCGAGCAACATGCATCTGAATAGAAAGGAGAACAGCTCAACATGGTTTCTCCTAAGTCAAGTCCCAATATGATAGTGTAGCAATGAATAGTGGCCTAACTAGATGTCTAAACAAGCATGCAATTGTCCTTTACTTAGTAAAATAAATGCAATTGTCCACGAAATAAAGCATGCTAGCAACAAATCATCACGATGGCCTAAGTACCCTATGTACTAGTAAGTCATATGCATAATATTACCACTCTAATTCACTAATGCCATTTGTAAGCAAGTACTAACATATGTCCCATCTATCTCACATAAGCATGCAAGTATCGTTCAAAGGGTGAAATTAGCTTTCTAATATGGAAGACACTCCAATAAGCCTAGTGGGTAATCAAAAGTAAGAGATTCGCAACAACACCCACCTCGAATGCTAAATCCCTGTCGAAAAGTGAAGTCCTCGCCCAAGTAAGTCAACCGCCACAAACACTGTACAACATGCCCTAAAAACATACACAATTAAACATACAAAGCTCCAACAAAAATCTGTCCAAACACAACAGTCCAGTGTTGCCCTGTTTTCACCTGCGGAAAAGGCTCCGAAAATTTCAAGAAAAATACTGTCACGATCCTCGCGACGAACCGGTCGAAACGAGTACCTGCACGTTCAAATCCGAGTTTCCTATACTGAGATACAAATTCGACAAGGGAACCACCCCGAAATAAATCAATCTCAAAATCTGTAGCACAAAGTTCTGTAAATAGGGATTTTTCACCTTCGAGGAGAAGTCAGAAAATTCCAAGAAAATTTGAGAATATTCCTTGCGCTGTGTAGATGCAAATCGATTATAGGCGCGCCTCGATCCGATGCCTGTGCACGAAGATATCGCCGAAATACCCAAGTATTGTCCAAAACTCCGCGAAGAAAATGGGTTAAAAGGAAGCCCGGGAAACTCCAGGATAAACTCGAAAAGAGGGGGAGCTCAAAACACGAATATCGAAGCCCAACCTGTCCTGAGTCCAACGGCGCGAGAATCGTCTGAATCAAAGGTCGGAGTAAGCCGGGGGAGTCCTCGCACTGAAACGCGACGAAGGCGGTCACCAAAGAACGAGCGTCGCGCCGCGCCGTAAAAATGAGAACCTTGGGATGCGTGCCATGAAAAAATCCGGGAATCCACAGATGGAACCAGCCTTGGGAGAGAAGAAATCCTTGTGAAGGTTGCTCTGGAAGAAACAGAACAGAGAAAAAGCGCTCTGGGCTTGAGCTCGGCCTTTTTATAGACCCAAGCAAACAATTCCCAAAATACCGAGTGTATCCTCGGATTCGGGCGCCGGCGGATGATTCGGGCGCCCGAATCCGCGATCTAACGGTCACTGTGGAGCGCCCGAATCCGCCAGATGAAGCCACGTATCCCCCGAACAGCGGACAGCTGTGCGGGCCGCTCAGAAGCGGCTGCGTGGCTCAGCCCTAGTCAACGCGGTGGTTGGCGCCCGCCAACCCGCGGGCGCCACGTGGCCCCGTGGTCACGGGCCGCGGGTGCGGGCAGGCGCCGCCTGACTGCCCTGCCAGGCACGCGCCCCGAGGGGCCAGCCCGCGCCCCCGTGCGCTGCACTTCGTGAGCCCGCCAATGGCATGCTGCCACGCGTCCCTACGCCAGGTCCATACACCCGCGCGGGGACTCCGTGGACCGCGCACTCTGCGCCAGCCAACCGGGGGTCGACACGTGTCCCCCCGCTCCGGTCCATGCACCGCCGCGCCAACCCCGTGAACCGCGCACCAAAAGCCGTCCAATCCGAGCCTGCCACGTGTCCTGCGCCGGGCTCATGCACCCAGCCGCGCCGCTCTGTGGACCGAGCGCTGCGAACCGGCCAATAACAGGCCGCCACGTGGCATGCTGGCGGTCCACGGTCCCCCCATGCACCAGAAACTATTGAAAACTTCTGGGAGTCCGTTTTAGGGCATCCGGACTCAGAAATAAACAAGCAAATAGCCGTTTTCTAGCGTTTTTCCGCGCTGAATCCAAATCCAACCTCTGTTTGGCCCAAAATATTTTGTAAAATTCAGCAAATGCAGCCGAAGGCCAATCTGGCAATAAATATCTCAATGGGTCCATCTGTGCTATCTCTTTGATACACTATGGACCAGACACACCATCAATAGGTGTTTTACACATTGGATTCACGGGAAAGATAGCATGGGAATCTGGACCATTACAGCCTACTTTATAGTCAAATGATCCAATTGAGAAAGATGCACGCCGTATATACACGAGGACAATTTTTTCGGAATTCAAGGTTCAATTAAGGGCTACAACAGGTTACAAGTTGGTTGAATTGGAAAAAGAAAAGTTGTACAAGATTAGTTCGATTTCACAACCTTCCACTTCAAAACAACGGATGTGCACATATACTGTTACAGTTGTAAAGTCTGAAGATGTGGTATTTTGTACTTGTAAGTTGTTTGAATTTTATGGTCTTTTATGTGCTCATGCACTTAAAGTGATGCATCACATTGAAGTGTATAGCATTCCTTCTAGATATCTTTCAAAAAGGTGGACTAAGAATGCCAAAAAAGGAATATCCAGTAATTCTCTAGAAATGAGTGATGGGTCCTCATTTTGTAGGCCTCGAAGATTTGATTTGCTTGCATTAGAGGCGCAAAAATTTATCTTCGAGGGATCTAAAAGTCTTAAGGCATATGAAAATTAATGCATGTCGGATAATTAGAGAAGGAGTTGATGTGCTGACATCAATTAATCAGACATTAGAAATTGAGGAAGTAACATATGAGGAGCCTTCAAATGATCTTCATAGAATCCTAATTTCACAATCAAGTCAAGTTAATCAATGCACGATTAAAGATCCCCCTCACTCGTAATGTAAAGGACGAAGGAGGCGACAAAGGATTAAGCCACTAGTGGAAAAAAAGGAAAGGATGTCAAGAACTTGCAAGCAGAGTGGTGAAAAAGGACACAACATTAGGACATGCAAAGAGGTAAGATAAATTTTTTTATTTTAAGTTTCAATATCATAATAGTTTCCTTGCATACTTTTTCCAAATATTTCTACCTTTTCTATATTCACATAATATTAACAAGTATAGTATTTTGCATATTGTTGATAAAGCACTATCAATTGAAGAAAATTCTTGCGCGAGTCTTCAAGAAACAGATGAAGAAGAATCTTGAAAGCATGAATGGAAGATTATATGAAGAAAGAGGTTTTAGCAACTTGATTGGAGTTTTGTGTATGATGAAAAAAAAAGAATATATGGAAGATTATATGAAACATGTCTGTTTTGTAGTGTTTTCTGCAATCATTTGTTAGTTTGTTTGTGCATCACATTGTCATTTCTTATGTAGTGCTGTACTTCGTAGCTTTTATTTGTGCAGCTTTTTTTATTGTGCAATTTTGTGTTGTGCAGTTTTTTGTATGCAGTTTTTTTTATTGTGCAGTTTTTTGTATTGTGTAGTTATATGTATTGTGTAGTTATAATTTATCCTAGGAAACATTCATATGTTAGAACATATTTTCCTCACATGCCTTTTATTATCCCTTTTTTTTTTTTTTTTCTGAAATTGGAAACTTGTATGGCCCGAGAGGCTGGTTGAGAGTTTGTTTGAGTGAATGATAATAGAGTAACAATATTAGAGGGTTCCTTTTTATTCTTTCCATTTTTTCATATGCTTAGATGTGTTTTTATTATTTTACTCTTTTGCAATTAGAGGGTTTCCTTTTACATCTTTCTTTCCATTTATAGGATACCTTTTGCAATTGTTAGCACTTTATAAAAAGATTTTATGAATAAAAGCAAAATATTGGAATTTTAATATTAAGTCATGAGAATAAAATTCTGAATCCAATGATATATAAAGATGAACCAATAAACATTATCACACAAAATATAGACATTACAAACTAGACCAATTCGCTTGAACTTGACACTGCTCTAGCATTTTGGACTCAAATAATTTCAACATTATTACTGCATAAAATATAATCATATAATAAACAAATTTAAGGAATATGAAAGCATATGAATAGCTCGCGATAATAGAGATGACACTGAGAATTAAGAACAAATAAACTTATCCTTCAACTTATTGCTTCAATTTTATATTTATTAGTACAACTTGATACAACTATAGACGACAAGCACATCTGCTCCAATGCTTGGCATGTCATAGCACAATGATCTTGAAGATTTCTTCCAAAGAAGATATAACCATTAAAAATGCACTTGACGAGATTGCGTGTTATACCAAAACGAAATAAATCAACAAATAAATCCAAAAAAATGCACTGCATCACGGAGGGCGCGCGGGCGTGGGCGCGGGCGGGGGCAGGGCTGGGGTGGGGCGGAGGAAATTGAGCTACGAAACACAAAATATAAATTTGATCAAACAAATAAATCCAAAAAATAAAATTAGGAAAAAAAATTAACAAACAATCTAAAAAAAAATTGCAATTCCAAAACGAAAAAAAAAATAAAAAAAAATTCAAGCAAATAAATCTAAAAAAAAAAAATCTAAATTATGGCTTAAAAATATATAAATTAGCAAAAAATACAACAAACAAATCTAAAAAAAATAGAAAAAAATATCAACGAACAAACCTAAAAAAAATTGCAATTCCAAAACAAAAAAAGAAATAAAAAAAAAAGCAAACGAACAAACTAAAAAAAAAAAAAATATATATATATATAGAAGAAAGGTTGCAAGGAGCCAGATCTGGACCTGGGGGGGAGAGGTGGGGGCGACCCGGCGGCCGGCGGGTTCTGGACCGGGGTAGGGGTGGTGGGCCGGCGTGTAACATCCCGTACTTTTAAATATTTTGTTTGATGTCTTTTCCTTAAGTTTGAATTTTTTCGTAAATATTAATAGTTCGGAGGCCTAGAAGAATATTGTTTTAATTAAATCTCTATGACCTATATGTATCATTTTTTGATTAAAATTGATATCCCGATACGACTTCTCTCTCTCTTCCTTGTGCCGCCTGCTTCCATCCTGCATGCGCTCATGCTCGCAGGATCTTCTTTTTTGTGCCGTCATCCGTCGTCGTCGCCGCAACCGCCCTCCTCAAGCATGATCAATATCTTTGCTTCGTCGTCGACGGAATCTTATCGTCGACCTCGTTATTTTTCGTTCTTGAAGAGGTTCATTTTACGTTCTTTATTATTTTTTATCTCTTTTATTAAATCTTGAGATCCTCCAACTTTGTTGGTATAGGTTATGTGGTTTATATTTGGTATTTGCCTCTTTGTTGATTGGAATTTCAAATCTTTAAAATCTGATTCGTTCCAATCTAAGGTTATTATGATTGCGTCATTATTGTACTCAGAGATTTTCCTATGAGATTTAATTGTGCAAAATTCTCTAAATTCTTCATGCCTTACAAATTGCACACCAACTGTTCGACAAAATGCCTAAGAGAAGGCATAGATCGTTTTGCCCCTATTTTTGACCCCATTTAATTTCTGGTTATGAACTTATTATTCAATATCTAAAAATCACATTCTTTTCGACACTAGAAACCTTTGTTTAATAATTAACTTCTATTCTAGTTATCTTGCCATTTTGATTAATTTAGACTTTAGACTTCCACAATTTTGTTATTTATTTCGTTGTATACTTAATCCGACTAATATGGTGTATGGTTGCTTACCCAGGTATCGAGACTGTTTTACCGGGCGGGGACGGGTCCGGGTGAACGTGTCACGCCCCGGGGTCGAAATTGCGACCCGGGCTTGCCAACAGCTCCGCCGCCTATACAAAACCCCGCATAGGCGAAGCGTCCAACCTGCAAGAAAATGGACTACAGCTAAACAGATATCAGAGCTATAAAGAAAACTGCTGTAAAACTAAAATCCAATTATCTGTACAACTGGAAATAATAATATAATATCCAACTCCCATAAGTGATAATCATACAATATCCTCAAATACAATAACCCAAACTCAACAGGGAGGTAAACCGAAAATAATACATCAGTGTACAGGCTCTCAGTACAAGTCAGATCCTCACAATACAATGATCTCTCAAAAGTGGAAATAAAATAATCGACTGACTGTACTACAAATCTCCAATGTCGTGGTACCGCTACTCTCCACAGACGGGTAGGGATCTAGCTTGCGACTCCCTCGCCTCGAACAGCAACCGCAGAATCAACAACACCCGCTATAGTCGAAATCCACGCTCTCTCTCAGAACGGATAGACTCAAGATCCTCAACATCTCGCACAACGGTCGAAACACTCACAACGACCCAGGACTACCGTCAACCCAAACCGCTCCCAACAACACTAGCACTGATCTAATCCCAGCTTCCAGACTCCACTCAGCCCTCAGGCACGAGTGCAACAATAAAAGTACCTGCCTGAATAAACCCAATCATTGGACCAGTAAAACTGGTACTGCCTGCTGTGCCTGCCATATCCGGTATGCTGGCCAACGCATCACACCGATGGGAATAAGGAGTCTCAAGGACTCAAAGCCTGTCTGTCGCACACTCCGGAGTGGCACTCGAGGGGAGCGACCCACACGAGTAAAGTATCTCAGTAACAAGTATCATAATATAGCAGGACTGGATCACGACTCTGATCGAAGTGGAAAACCCATCCACTAAAGAAAACCTCGATCCTCAATAAGATGCAATAGTACTCAATAAGTGGGAAACTCCTTCCACTAGAGAAATCTGATAACCAATCTGATGCACAAGTACATATCCAGTCAACCGCCCAATGTCCGCGGTCGCTGCAATACCCCACAAGTCCATAATCTGGTACTACAACCAACATCCGGTGAACCGCCCAGTGTCCACGGTTGCCGCAACACCCCACAACCCACAATGAAGTCCAACCTGCCCCAGACTCAAAGTCTCGACTACACTATCCCAAACCCCTGCTCGAACCCGAGCAACATGTATCACAAATCTGACTAAAAAGGAGAAAAGAAATAAATATGGTTTCTCCTAAGTCAAGTCCCAACATGATAGTGTAGCGGTAAAAGATGGCCTATCTAGATGTCCATACAAGCATGCATTGTCCTCAAGGAAGATAAAAGATAATATAACCAATAGTAGCTCCACATAGGTATAATCACATGCCGAAATCACTAATGAACTACACCTGTCCATAATTCGTGATTCATAAGAATCAACTCAGGCGATATTCGCACATAGATACATAATCCTGCCCCGTCGCATAATCAAATCTCATAAAAGACTATGTGCTAAATGGCATGCTAATAATCACATAGGGTAACATTCCTTTAGGTAAGCTTTCCCTAATCATCAACATAAATGTCCAAATCTTGCAAGTCCTCGTAATATATAACATGAATATTAATCTTGCAATTCTTTATACAATCATCATTATAAGCTTACCTCTCAATCACAAACATTGTACCCTAACATGCATGCATTCTATCAGATAGAATTAGAGAACCGTCCACCGGTTCTGGGGACGAAGCAACCCACCTGAATCGCTTTCCGCATGCGAAGCTGAAGTCGGTGAAGTGCGCAGTCACTCATTAACAAAATCCGCCGAACAGCACCCTCGGTACACGGTCGCGCAAGCCTCTGCTTAACAAACAAAACAACCAACAACAACACGATCAATACCCCACAACACCCAAACAGCACATGCTGTTTTTACAAACCAGTAGAGAAGAGGGGGATTTTCACCTACGTACAGTCCTCCAAAAATCCAAGAAAAATCACCACTGCGATCCTCGCAACGAGTAGATACAAATCGAGTACTTATACACCTTATGCCGACACCTGTAGGCCAAGATACAAATAGAATATCGCGGTAAGCCAAACTATCCACGATCGCAATTCTGTGGAAAATCAGTCCCAAAGAAGCCTAAATATCACCTTTTAAGAGTCCTCCAAAAATTCTGATAAAAATACAGGTGTGTTCCTCTCGAAGCGTAGATGTCGATCGAATCCTCATACATCTCATTCCGATGCCCGTAGGCCGAGAAATCCAAACAAAACTCCACCGCTGTCCAAAACCTCGCAGCGGTACAAGGGGTCAAAAGTTACCTCTTACTATGCCAAAAACACAAAATGAGGCAAAATAATCAACATGGAAATCGAAGGCGTAACTCTTGTGAACGCGCTGCCGCAAAAAACAACTCAAAAGTCCATCGGTGTAATCCAGGGTGCCTCGCGCACTGAAATGCGACGGTAGAAGCCAAAAATGAAGGAACGTCGAAGTGCGCCGCGTCGCAGAACACGTCAATGCCGCGGCCTCCAAAAATCCCGGGAATCCACCACGAGATGAAGAACACAAGATAAAACAACTCTGCTGAAGACTCCACTGGGAGAAGAGCTCGGGAAAAGGGCCAAAAGAGCAGCCAAAGGGGGCTATTTATAGCCAAAACCCAACAATTTGATTAATTCAATCTGGGTCCCCACTTCCGGGCGCTCGAAACAACCGGGCTGCTACAGTAACCCAAAATGTACCCCAAACCATCAGCGCCCGAATCCACCCTGAAGCGCCACGTGTCCCCCGAACAGCAAACAGCAACCGCGGCCAACCCGCTCACGACACGTGGCCGCGCCCCATGCGCCCGCCTCGCCCGCGTCAGCGCCTCGGGCGCCATGCCCGCGTGCGTGCCCGCCTACCCCCGCCACCTGCCCGTGGTACGACCACCTGCCCGCGGTACGGCCCGCCTGACCCACTCGACCGCGTGGACCGAGCGCGCTACACCGCCCCAACCAGGATCTGCCACGTGTCCCCCGCCGGTCCATGCACCAGGCCGCACACCTCCATGGACCGCGCGCGCTGCGCCGGCCAACCGGGAGCCGCCACGCGTCCATCCCCTGGTGCACGCCTCGTTCCGTGGACCAGCCGGCCCGCGCCTTTGCCCGAGCCGCTGCCCGCAGCCGCTCCGCCGCCGCCGGCGCTTCCCCGGCGCCGGAACAATGCCCCATGCCTCGAAATCCATGTTTTGGCATCCGGGCTCCGAAAAATACAAATAGTCCATTTCCATCGTTTTCGCGCGCTGAGTCCAAATCTGATGTCCGTTTTGCCCAATTCCACTTCTAAAATTTGTCGAAGGCATCCAAATAAGTAATCTTAATCCAAATTTCGCGCTGAGTCTAATTCTTGGGTCCAATTTGCGCACAAATATCTCCAACACACAGCATAGGCCTCCAGAAGCCGCTGAACACACCACAAAAGCTCAGTGGAGATCCGGATCATCACATCCTCCCCCACTAAAAGAAAGTATCGTCCTCGAAACTAAAACAACTCAAAAAGGAGTCTCAGATACCAAGGGTAGGTACTCAACACCGCTGTCTCCAGCTCCCAAGTCACCTGTCACTTCCCGTGATTACTCCTCAACAACAACAAAACCAGTACGGCATGCCCCGGTTGCGCAATCCTCTCATCTCACGAGCCAGAATTCGCAACGGGCGTCCCTCGTACTCCAATCACTCCAGGATCTCAAATGGAGCGGGTCAATCACGGGCGAGGGATCCAAAAGCCTAACACTCCTGAGCTGAGACGTGGAAAAAAAAACCTCGGGGGTTCCATCAAAGAAGCTGGGGGAAAAAGGAATGAACAACCAGTGTAGTGTCACGCCCCGCGGTCGAAACTGCGACCCGGGCTCGCCAACAGATCCGCCATCTGTACGGAAACCCCCGCACAGACGAAGCGTCTATCCTGCAAGTCAGATCTATAGCTAAACATGTATCTTAGCTGAAATAAAACTAATAGCTACAGAATCACAACTGAACATCTGAATATACAAATCCTCAATACACAGTCCCTACCGCTATGTAAATAAATACAAATCTCTCAGACATGTCCAGGACAAAAGAGAAAACATTGTTACGGATTTTGTTTTGGCGCATTTCGTGAAAGTGTTAAGTCTTGAAGATTGAAGATGAATGAAGTTTGGATCATATACCTCAATCTCAAGAAAGAAGAATTCAAAAGGATCAGGTAAGTTTAACTAAAGATTTTTGGTGATCCGAATACTTCTTGTAGTGTAGAAATACTTGGAAGAATTTTTTACTGCATAAAAATCAAGAACTGAATATGGGACATGTTCAGGATCCGGATCAGACAGTCCAATCCGGATCCCGAAGGGTGCTTGTTCATTGGCAAATCCGATCCGGATCAAAGGCCATTTCGATCCGGATCCCGAACATGGGAATTTGCTGGAATACATGAACGATCCGGATCGAGCATTTTCAATCCGGATCCCGAACCCTGTTTTTCTGGAATTGCCTGACTCGTTACGACGATCCGGATCACAGTTAATCCGATCCGGATCGCCGTCGTAAAAATTTCCAGAAACGGACAATTTTTGATCCTTATCTCCTTCCAATAGTTTCTAACCTATAAATAGACCCTATGATTCATTTTTCTAGGGTAAGCCGGATAAGCCGTTAATCCCAAAAAGCCGTCATCTTTTATACGGCCTAAGATCCACATATAGAGAAGAAAGGAAATCATTAGATATTACCCTATGTTTCTTCATCTATATTGATTAGTTTGATTCTAGGTTTTCATACTCACATCTTGAGTTGAATCAAACTAATGAATACTTAGATGGTATTTCCTATCTATCTTTGATCTAAGTATTCGGCGGATCATCACCACCCAAAAACAACGATTTTCCCAAAATCGGCGCGTGGACTCGCGTGGCCTTGTGGATTCAAGGTGCAACCGCTCTCGTGGATTCGGAGCGAGGTACATTCGTGGATTCGAAGCGTGCTACTGGGTGAAGACCGTGGATTCGGTCAGACGTCGTGGACTCGACGTTGGACGCCGTGGATTCGGTGTTGGACGCAGATCGTGGATTCGAGACGCGTTGTGGAGCGAGCGGAGAAGATCAACTAGGAGCGTATGGAAAAGGTTGAGTCGTCTGTGAGTACGGTATATCACCTTGTACGTGGTTAATTCTAGTGGATTTCACCGTGTTATCGGTCCCGTGGTTTTTTTTACTCCGGTTTGGAGTTTTCCACGTAAAAATCTTGCGTGTTCATTTATATTTCCGCATTGGGTTTTTAATTGCGCAATGATTTTTTGAGTGTTTATTGTTTACACCTATTCACCCCCCTCTAGGTGTTTTTTCCCCTATTTAGATCCATTATTACATATAAACCCAACAAACATAAAATACAGGGTACATCTACCACTGACTCTCAAATAAAATGGTAAGGAGTTACTCGGCCACGTCCTCACCTCGAACAGCTGTCTCCGCGCGAACCAAGCCGGAACAGCAACCTCTGGAAACCTGTCACCGCAGCGGGTGTGAGAACTACTGCAGAAGGTAGTTCCCAGTGGGTACCGTCACCAATATCCACGGTATGCCCACTAAGTCTACTGGAGGCAAAACAATAGGTATGCAGATAGGTAGATAATAGGTAAGCTGAATGAAACTACAGCTAATATGCCACAAGTTCCATGCTCAAAGGAAACACTCATCTAAGAACATGCTATGCATCCACCTACTGCTACTATGCCTCGAGTATCATGCTCAAAGGAAAAACCCATCTAAGAACATGCTATGCATCCACTCGCTCACGAAGAGCTCACAATAACTCAAATCTCAATGACTGCCAAAACTGGCTCAGTCAAGCCTGCGCCTTCCTACTACTCCAACGTAGGGTGTCCGATCGCCCCTACTACTCCAACGTAGGGTGCCCAAACGAACTATCACAATATCACGCAAAGCAGCCTCATCAGGTGTGTAGAGTTATGAATCCCAAAGGATCTAAATAGGTACTATCAAACAACTAGAGGGGGGGTGAATAGGTGTAATACTTAAAAACTCAATCTCAGTGCAAAATAAAAATCAATGCGGAAAATAAAAACAGCACACCGAGATTTACGTGGAAACTCCAATCCAGGAGAAAAACCACGGGACCAACACGCAATAACAATCCACTAAGAATAGAAGAATAACAAGGTGATTACCGACTCCACGGACTCAACCCCTCCTTCAGCTTCTTCGGACCTCGCGCTGACCGGTTGGATATCCACGCAATAACAATCCCTAAGAAAAGAAGAATAACAAGGTGATTACCGTCTCCACGGATTTAACCCCTCGTTCAATTTCTTGGACCTCACGCTCCACCGATTTTGCACGCCCACTGCACACGTTCGAATCCACGAACGCCACTCGAATCCACGAGCACACGTTTCGAATCCACGAAACGCCTTTAGCACACCGAATCCACGATGCCACGTCGAATCCACGACGCAAACTCAGTCGATAAGAATATTGACTTTGATGGTGATCCTTTGCTTAGATTCTCAATGAGGAACCGTAGAAGAAATCTCTAAGCAAAAATTAGATCAATTCGACAAAAGATATGTTCTTGAAAGAACCATCGAATTGACCTAAAAGAGGCTATAAAGAAGAACGATGAAAACCTAGCCTCTAGGGTTGCTCTCAAGAGTTTTATAAAAAGATCGGCCGTAGCTCCCCCGTTTTTGAGAAACCCTAAGTGTCTATTTATAGTTTAGAAACCTTTGGAAAGAGATAAGAATCAAAAACATACCTTATCTGGAAATTTTCAGGACGGCGATCCGGATCAGATTTATTGCGATCCGGATCGTCGTAACGAGATTGACGATTCCAGAAAACCAAGGGTTCGGGATCCGGATTGCAAGGCCCGATCCGGATCGTTCATACAAATCAGAAAACTTAACATTCGGGATCCGGATCGGAAATTGCATGGATCCGGATCGAAGTCTTGTATGAAGCAACAACCTTCGGGATCCGGATCGTTGGCTCTGATCCGGATCCCGAACAAGTCCGAACACCAGTTTTTGATTATTATGCAATTAAAAGTTCATCCAAGTGTTTCTACACTATAAGAAAGTATTCGGATCACCACAATTATTTAGTTAAACATACCTGATCCTCTTGAATACTTTCTTCTTGAGATTGATGTAACTGATCCACAATTCTTCAACTTCAATCTTCAAGATTCAAGACACTGAGTGTCAACTTGAGCTCTTGTTGAATCTTCTCTAAGTCTTTGATTGCTGATTGACAATTTGATCCCTTTAAGACTCCGACTCAACTCACTGACTTGACTCACGAAATATGCCAATACCAAAATGCCGTAACAATCTCCCCCTTTGGCAATTTCGTGACAAAACCCAAAAATACATAAAAGCTCAAAACACTCATCTTAAACCAAAAAATCGAAACTCAATGTCATCACCAAAACATTGATTTTCTTTGCGTGAAAGATCCAATAAATACAAAATTACATTTGAACCCAAACAGTCCTAGAACATACTCTATGACTTAGGACTTGGAGTCTTAAAGTGATGTAATTCCTGCAAAACCAAAACTCCAAACAAAATCAAACGTTAGTCGTTAGAAATTAGAATCCTACATTTGATCCGTCTTCCTTTTGGTTCTTTTATTTTTTCTTTGTCTCCCCCTATTTTGAGCATCTCTAACATGTTCTCCATGTTCTCCCCCTTTGTGATACGATCATCATTTTCCGTTCTCCCCCTATCTCGATGATCTCATCTCTGTCTCCCCCTATTTCTCTTCTCCCCCTTTTTGTCACAAATTGTCAAACAGTGAACATACTAGACAAAAGGAAATCACTAACAGCATTAGTTCATAGAGAAAGAGAGATAAAAGCTCAGTTCCGGTATATAACAAAATGCAGATTGCGTACCTGTACCAGAAGGCAAAAATCAAATAATTTCTTGAAACAAATCCAGATTTTGGAATCTTTTCAAATACCGATTTGTATTCCATCAAGAAATCCATTTAAGTGCTTTGAAAAACAATGAATTCACATAGATGCCATTCAATCCAATTAATTTCACGAAATTAAAAAGATTTACTCCAAAATCATGAAAAATAAAGGTAAAACATTATAAACCGTTTTTTCATGTTATATTCATCAAACACAAGTCATCAAAAATAATCTTGAGATCCAAACTCTATCAAGATGTAATGGATTTACAAAGATGACTTACGGAGATTTCCAAATGACATCAATTCTGAATTTTTACCCTTTCAAATTTGAGATAAGCACTAAAATACCTAAGGGTGGCTCTTTGAGCATCTTTCAACTATTCCACCTTATACCAACCAGGAGATTGTTCAAAATATAAGAGTTTTGCATATAAATCTCCAAATGCTTCAACTAAAGATTTTCTCATAAAATACTATCAAGCATCCATAACATGTGGTAGCTTCACACACAAACCGGACGACCGGGGTGGCAGCTCTTTCCAGCATGTGGTGGTAGTTTTCACACTCCTTTCGAATGTAACTCTTTCCACATCTTTCATAATTCAATTATTTACCCTTGTAAGAAGGCAATCTCTTACGTGAAAGAATTAAATCCCAAATTTTAGTCTATCGGTTGTCTCACGTTTATCACAATGAATTCACACAACCGAGATAGATTAAGCATCTAAAGATCACACATGATTTCTAAAATTTGATGCTTATAATATCAAAAACTCCTATAATGAAGTATCTTCAAGATTATGATTATGGAGTAAAGTTGATAATTCAAATAAAATTAAATTGGAGTGATTGAAAGTGAAAACCCTTTTTATTCAATGCACTTGTTCGTTAAAATTCTTTTGTTTTAAAAAAAACAAAACATAAAAACGAAGAGCATTGAAAACATGTAATGCAGAGATTAAAAAAAAAATGAAAGGAAAACCAATCAAAGCATTACATACAGTCAAAAGCTATTTAGAACTTAAGACAAGGAAAGATATCACCTTTCCGAATCCAAAATTGTCGAATTCTGGGTTGTCTTGATTCATTGTGGTTGGGAGATGATAGCTTTGACTGTTGATCCACCTTAGGTCTTTGCCTCGCAGTGATCCACTTGAATGATTGATGTTGTGGCTCGGACCTTTGGTGGGTTGAGTGAACTCCTTTGACTTGATGTGTCTTTTGATTCCGTTGAGTTCGCTCCGTAGATGAAGTTGCCGAAGGACTCTTCTTTCTCTTTTTCGGGCAATCCTTCACCAAATGTCCTTCAAGTCCACATAAGTGACATGTTCTTCCTTTCAATTTGAATGTGGAACTTGAAGCATGCACAGTTTGATCCTTTTTAAATCCCAAACCAACCTTGCTTGTTTGACCTAATCCGGACATACATTCAAGTTTCTTGGAACCGGTTGAAATCCTTTGTATGTCGGATTTAAGTTGATGAACTTGCTTGGTCAATGCTTGATTGGTGACATGAATTTCCTCAAACTGCTTTTCAAGAAAATCAATCTTGTTAATATGGGAATTAACGACCGTTTCCGATTGATTTATCTTTTCTTGGAGGATTTTATTATTATCCAATAAAAGCTCTCGTTCCTCCTCGAGATCATGAAGTTTGATCTTTAAAGCATGATTCTCGTCTTGATTTTCAAGTCGTTGCTTCCTCAACTTCTTGATATGCTTGACCATCTTCTTAGATTCCGTAAGAAGTTGTTGGTATGCCTCAACGAGTTCTTCTTCGTCCGACTCCCCCTCACTTGATGACTCTCCGCCGGATGTTGATGTTTCATGCAAAATCAAAGGAATAGAGTCAGTGATTAAAGATGATAAGCAAACATTAGAAGAGGGAATATGAGAGGCATGTAAGGCAACGACTTTTTCCTCTTTACTTGAGGTCGATTCATTAGAAGTAGAATCGTCCCAAGTTTTTGCTTGCAAAGCCTTCTTTTTATATGATTTCGGAGAAGGACATTCCGTTGAAAAATGGCTGTAGCCTTTGCATCGATAGCATTGGATTTCCCCTTCGAAATCATCTTTTTCTTTTTCTTAGAAGGTTTTGCAACGCCTTTGAGGTAAGAGGATTTAGAACCCGATGATCCTTTAGATGGTTTCGTGGATGAAGATCCATCGGTTCGATTCTTCCAAAATTTCCGACGAAATTTCTTTGTGATCCGCGCCAATTGTTCTTCAAAATCGGCAAAAGAGATTTCATCGTCGGAACTTGATTCGCTATCTTCTTCCTTTGTGGATTTGAATGCAATACCTGTAAGCTTAGAAGAAGACTTGGAAGAAACTTGATTAGTAGAAAAAGTCATTTCATAAGTTTGTAAAGCACCTACTAATTCCTCTACTCTCATCTCATCCGGATGACTAACGGTTTCAATGGCGGTAACCTTTGCCCTAAACCGTTCCGGAAGAGTCCGAAGTATCTTTCTTACAATTTTCGACTCCGGGATCTTTTCTCCTAAATTAGCACAAGTGTTGATTATATCTTGAAGTCTTGTGTAATAATCTGTAAACAATTCATGCTCTTCCATATGAATAGAGTCAAATTGACTTGTAAGCATCTGGAGCTTTTGAATTTTTACAAGATTAGTACCCTCATGTGTAATTTTGAGAATATCCCAAATTTCCTTCGCGGTTTCACACGCGAAAATTCGTGTGAACTCAGTCGAGGAAAGAGAATTAAATAAAGCGTTCATACCTTTCCCATTGTAAGAAGATCTTTCAAATTCCTCTTTGGACCATCTAGAGCGAGGTTTTGGGGTAGTAGAATTTCCTACTTCCTCAACAGGATGCACCCAACCGCATTCCACGGATTGCCATACCCGCTCATCAATTGCGATGAGAAAAGCTCTCATCCGCACTTTCCAATAAGCATAATTAGTCCCATCAAAAAGAGGAGGTCTATAAATATTACCACTTTCACCCAACATGATAGATAAACCTAAAACCCGCTCTGATACCAATTGTAGAGTTATGAATCCCAAAGGATCTAAATAGGTACTATCAAACAACTAGAGGGGGGGTGAATAGGTGTAATACTTAAAAACTCAATCTCAGTGCAAAATAAAAACCAATGCGGAAAATAAAAACAGCACACCGAGATTTACGTGGAAACTCCAATCCAGGAGAAAAACCACGGGACCAACACGCAATAACAATCCACTAAGAATAG
Organism: Tillandsia leiboldiana; assembly: GCA_029204045.2. Taxonomy (NCBI): domain Eukaryota; kingdom Viridiplantae; phylum Streptophyta; class Magnoliopsida; order Poales; family Bromeliaceae; genus Tillandsia; species Tillandsia leiboldiana. Next base: position 35,455,055 of record CM055064.1, on the reverse strand, counting down.
AAGAATAACAAGGTGATTACCGACTCCACGGACTCAACCCCTCCTTCAGCTTCTTCGGACCTTGCGCTGACCGGTTGGATATCCGCGCAATAACAATCCCTAAGAAAAGAAGAATAACAAGGTGATTACCGTCTCCACGGATTTAACCCCTCCTTCAATTTCTTGGACCTCACGCTCCACCGATTTTGCACGCCCACTGCACACGTTCGAATCCACGAACGCCACTCGAATCCACGAGCACACGTTCGAATCCACGAAACGCCTTTAGCACACCGAATCCACGATGCCACGTCGAATCCACGACGCAAACTCAGTCGATAAGAATATTGACTTTGATGGTGATCCTTTGCTTAGATTCTCATGAAGAACCGTAGAAGAAATCTCTAAGCAAAGATTAGATCAATTCGACAAAAGATATGTTCTTGAAAGAACCATCGAATTGACCTAAAAGAGGCTATAAAGAAGAACGATGAAAACCTAGCCTCTAGGGTTGCTCTCAAGAGTTTTTATAAAAAGATCGGCCGTAGCTCCCCCGTTTTTGAGAAACCCTAAGTGTCTATTTATAGTTTAGAAACCTTTGGAAAGAGATAAGAATCAAAAACATACTTATCTGGAAATTTTCAGGACGGCGATCCGGATCAGATTTATTGCGATCCGGATCGTCGTAACGAGATTGACGATTCCAGAAAACCAAGGGTTCGGGATCCGGATTGCAAGGCCCGATCCGGATCGTTCATACAAATCAGAAAACTTAACATTCGGGATCCGGATCGAAAAATTGCATGGATTCCGGATCGAAGTCTTGTATGAAGCAACAAACCTTCGGGATCCGGATCGTTGGCTCTGATCCGGATCCTGAACAAGTCCGAACACCAGTTTTTGATTATTATGCAATTAAAAGTTCATCCAAGTGTTCTACACTATAAGAAAGTATTCGGATCACCACAATTATTTAGTTAAACATACCTGATCCTCTTGAATACTTTCTTCTTGAGATTGATGTAACTGATCCACAATTCTTCAACTTCAATCTTCAAGATTCAAGACACTGAGTGTCAACTTGAGCTCTTGTTGAATCTTCTCTAAGTCTTTGATTGCTGATTGACAATTTGATCCCTTTAAGACTCCGACTCACTCACTGACTTGACTCACGAAATATGCCAATACCAAAATGCCGTAACAAGGGCATCATCATCATCATCATCATCGTCATCGCATCCGGAGCGGCAACTCGAGGGGAGCGACCCCACCGAGTAACAAGTGTGTCTCATCTGGCTCAATAAGCGGCACATGCAGGCTAAAATCCACGATAAAAAAGATCGGAAACTCGAATGCCAAATGATCATAACTCGGTCGGAAAACACAACACGACTCAATCTGGAAATGCCCAACTCATCACATAATCAGTCGGAGAACCCTCAACGACCCGATCTGATAAAGCCCAAACAACCAATAGCTACGTCGGGGAACCTTCCCCGACTCAATCTGATAATGCATAACCCAATGGCTAAGTCAAAAAACTCTCCACGACTCAATCTGCCAAAGCCCAACTCTCATAGGTAAGTCGGAAAACTCTCCACGACTCGATCTGCTAATGCACAACTCATGATCTAGAGTAAACCAATCAACCCAACAAGGGAATCAATTCTCAATCTCTCGCACGGGAGGCCCGAAAATTCTGAAAGACTGCCGCCTACAACCCTGATCACACAAGAACAGGCCGCAGGCACAGCCGCCCGTAGCTTCCGCCCCCGAAGTGGACAATGATCAAACTCTCATGACACTAGAAACTCATCTCACAGAGCTCTAAAATCCTCTCGGCCTCCAGGCACGAGGATACATGCATCCCAAACCTATCCCACCCCCTCTGGGCGTTCGCAATAATTAAAAACCATTTATAAAATTAGTTTTCCTTAAAACCAGCTCGGTGATTTTTAAAACGGTTCAGATGCAATTCTAATGCCAACTAACCATACAGTCTAGTGTCAGTCATCTCTAGATCATGCTAAAAATGTCTGGGGCTCATGATTGTCTTTCTACAATTCTCTAGGCAACTATCAGATTTACTAGCTATAATAACAGGTATGCTAGACATGCTAAACATGCATACTGTAGTGCACCGGCTTCGCTGAATAGCCAAGTGCGGGTGAATCACTTTCATCATATTTTAAAATGTGATTAAATATGGCGGAATAAGTTTGGTTCGAAGAAAATAGTCTTCGGATCAAAAGTGAGTGGAGGAAGGTAGCCAGCTGAAACTTGTTGTTTCGGTTGAACTTTGGTCAAATTGGGCAAATGCAATGAGAACGTGTTTTAAAGGTGTTTCCCAGGGTGCTGTGCAAATTTCAGGGAAAACCGAGCTCATACGTACGAAATTGCCTTAAAAACGGACTCTGAAGCTCAAATGCCAAAATTTGCCTAAGTGCAGAAATTGATGCTGATACGGGTACTCAATTCAGAGTACCGGAACACAATGCATTTTGTGCTGGAAATTACATTGGGTACCGGGTACTGAATGCTGAGTACCGGTACGCAGTGTGCCGAGTGTAAGGAAGTTGGCCAAAAATATCTAAGTCCCTGGTTTCGGTACCAAATATTGTGTACCGGTACCCAATGTAAAATAGGTGATTTCCAGCCCTCGGGTGGAGATTTCGTGGGTTTAGTACCGGAACACAAGTTGGTACCGGAACTAAAAGGCCATGTACCGGTACTCAAGCCTGAGTACCTATACTCAATGCAGGAAATGGGGACAGAGAGATGAATTCTTTTGTAAGTGAGGGCAGAATCGTAAATTCCACCCTCTGATTCTCACCAACCTCTGCACAGCATTAATTCCCTCCCTCTCTCTCTTCCATCCCATACACTCCTCCTCCTCTTCTGTTCGAACCAAGGAGAAAAAGAGAGAAAGAAGAGTGCGAGAGGGAGAGAGCGGGCAGCAGCAGCAGAGAGCGGCTCTTCTCCTGGGCTGTGGCTGGGGGAGCTTCGGGGGAACCTGGAAGGACTCAAGTGGAGCTTCTTCTTCGTCTTCTTCTTCCTTATCCCATCTCCCAAACCCGAGGAGTTTGTAAGAGGTAAGTCTATGGTTTTATCTCTAGATTAGTTTTATGGGTTTTAGATTTGACCCCATGCCTTGTGCACGTTAGGGACCGTGTTTTACTGTGCCATTGTGCTGCGCGGAGTATCGCGGGCGTTTTGGCGCGCATCGTTTTGCGTGCAAGCTCGAGAAAACTGGAGCAATCGCGTGGAGACCAATTGCAAGTGTCTACAAGCAATTGGGTACACCACAAGGTGGGGAATTCTGAACGAAACTGGGTGACCTCTCCCTTGCTCCTTTGCTTTTTGATCTAGAAGCATGATAGTAACCTGTTAGAGGCGTTAGGGAATCATGATAAATATGCATGCGTATAAGTGAATGTTATTTTACGAATGAGATGAAAATAATTGCATGCATGAAAGTGATTAGCTATTCACGATTGTGATCATGTTAGGGTATAACCCTAAGAATTATTTGGAAGCATAAGGGAAAGAGCATGTTGGTAATAAAACTAGGAGAAAACCTAGTTTAGGGGTTTAATGAGTGACATTAACTTAGGAGTTTATCCTAGGATTGAACGAGTGGCATTGTCTTAGGAGATAACCTAAGGACATTGGATAGAGTGATCAACTTAGAGTCGAGGAACTCTAGGATGAGTATGATATGGAACTTAGGTAAGGGAACCTAAGGGGAGTTTTAAACTCACAGACAGGAAATTAGAGTCAGTGTAACTCTAAATTAAAAGTGGAACAGGGAAAATAGAGTTTAGTAACTCTAGGATTTAGTGAGGAATCAGGAAAGTGGGATAAGATCCCAAGGTTAAAGAGTTAAAAAAATATAACCTAGATAGTCATAGGGTGTCTGGGCAAATGGACAACAACTTTAACTTCAACTTGAGTTAAATAAAATGAAAGAGAAATGTTTAAGAGTCCAGGAGACTCTCTAGTTACCCGTGTGGCAAGACCTAGGGTAAGGGATGAATTAATGAAAAAAATAAAGCTTAAGAGAAAGCTAAAAGTGGCTTAATAAGCAAGACAAGCAAATTGCTAATGTTAAGGAATTTGTTTGGCGTATTCGTGAAAATGGTTAAGTCTTGAAGATTGAAGATAAAGAAGTATGGATCATATACCTCAATCTCAAGTAAGAAGAATTCAAACGGATCAGGTACGTTTAACTAAATAATTTTGGTGATCCGAATATCTCTAATAGTGTAGAAACACTTGGATGGATTTTGAATCGCATAAAAATCAAAAACTGGACATCATGTTATATGTTCAGGATCCGGATCATGTGTCTACAGTCGGGACCCCGAACATAGGGTAGTTCATGCGCAAATCCAGTCCGGAACACATTGGTTCAGTCCGGACCCCGAACGTGGATTTTGCGGAAACTGCATGAACAGTCCGGACCGTGGATCTTCAGTCCGGACCCCGAACGTGGAGTTTGCAGAGAAATGCATGAACAGTCCGGACCGTGGATTCTTCAGTCCGGATCCCGAATGTGTGTTTTTCTGGAAATAGTCTGTTAGCTATGACAGTCCGGACCCGCGTCCTGAAGAATTCCAGATAAGGTTAGTTTTTGATTCTTATCTCTTCAACGGTTTCTACCTATAAAATTAACCCTATGATTCATTTTTTAGGGTAATCCAAAATACGGTCGAAAAAGAGATATCCACATATAGAGAAGAAAGAAAATAACTAGATTTAATTCTATGTTTTTACATCTATATTAATTAATTTGATTCTAGGTTTTCATACTCAGATTTTGAGTAGAATCAAATTAATGAATACTTAGATGGTATTTCCGATCTATCTTTGATCTAAGTATTCGGCGGATTATCACCACCCCAAAAACAACGATTTTCCCAAACGCGCGTGGACTGGCGCGTGGCCTTGTGGATTCAAGGTGCTACCCCTCTCGTGGATTCGGAGCGAGGTACGTTCGTGGATTCGAGACGTGCTACTGGGTGAAGACCGTGGATTCGGTCAGACGTCGTGGACTCGACGTTGGACACTGTGGATTCGACGTTGGACGCAAATCGTGGATTCGCGCGTTGCGGAGCGAGCGGAGAAGATCAACTCGGAGCGTATGGAAAAAAGGATGAGTGTCTGTGAGTGCGTTATATCACCTTTGTACGTGATATAATCTAGTTGATTTCACCGTGTTATCGGTCCCGTGGTTTTTTACTCCTGGTTTTGGGTTTTCCACGTAAAAATTTTGCGTGTTATTTTCATTCCGCATTTGGGTTTTTATTGCGCAAAGATTTTTGATTGTTTACGTTTACACCTCTTCACCCCCCCTCTCGTGGTTTTTCTCCTATTAGATCCTTATTACAGAAGTGACCCAACAGCTAAAAGAAGAGAACAGAAAGAAAATGCAAAAGGTGCATTCAGGTTGAGACTCGTCAGTTTAGGAGCAGGACTCCTTGGCCAGTGACCTGTTGGACGAGATACCTTGAAAAGGCTAAAGGAAAAAGTAAAAGAGATTGCCAGTGGAAATGTGAGCTGAAGGCTCGAGTGAGAAAGAAAAGAAAAGCAAGTGCTTAAGAGTAAAGACAAAGATAAATGCATAAAGTGCAAAAGGGCTAAGTGCGAGAGGAAAAAAAATAAAAAAATAAGAAAAGATAATAAAACGAGCGCGCCTCCGGGGGGTGTAATGTGGTTCTGCGGGGACATATAGGGTAGGGCCCTCTCTTCCCGGGTAGAGACCCGTAGAACACATTCTTCCGTAGGGGCGGTGGTAACACTCGCGGGTGTCACGCCCCGGGGTCGAAACTGTGGACCCGGGCTCGCTAACAGATCCGCCATCTGTACGGACCAAACTGCCGTACGACGAAGCAAACTATCTGCAAAAAGAATCAAACTACAGTATACAGATATCAGAGCTGAAAGTAAACTACTAAAAATGAAATCCAAACACTGTACAACTGAAAAATATA
>CM055064.1:35390823-35448983 GCA_029204045.2 Tillandsia leiboldiana | reverse complement strand
CCCCCACTAAAAGAAAGTATCGTCTCGAAACGAAACAACCAAAAAGGAGTCTCAGATACCAGGGTAGGTACTCAACACCGCTGTCTCCACTTCCCAATCACCTGTCACTTCCGTGATTACTCCTCAACAACAACAAACCAGTACGGCATCCCCGGTTGCGCAATCCTCTCATCTCACGAGCCAGAATTCGCAACGGGCGTCCCTCGTACTCCATCACTACTCCAGGATCTCAAATGGAGCGGGTCAATCACGGCGAGGGATCCAAAGCCTAACACTCCTGAGCTGAGACGTGGACAAAAAAAACCTCGGGGTTCCATCAAGAAGCGGGGGAAAAAGTAAGAACAACCAGTGTAGTTTCACGCCCCGCGTCGAACCTGCGACCCGGGCTCGCCACAGATCCGCCATCTGTACGGAAACCCCCGCACAGACGAAGCGTCTATCCTGCAAGTCAGATCTATAGCTAAACATGTATCTTAGCTGAAATAAAACTAATAGCTAACAGAATCACAACTGAACTCTGAATATACAAATCCTCAATACACATTCCCCTACCGCTATGTAAATAAATACAAATCTCCAGACATGTCCAGGACAAAAGAGAAAACATTGTTACGGATTTTGTTTTTGGCGCATTTTCGTGAAAGTGTTACGTCTTGAAGATTGAAGATGAATGAAGTTTGGATCATATACCTCAATCTCAAGAAAGAAGAATTCAAAAGGTCAGGTAAGTTTAACTAAAGATTTTTGGTGATCCGAATACTTCTTGTAGTGTAGAAATACTTGGAAGAATTTTTTACTGCATAAAAATCAGAACTGAATAATGGGACATGTTCAGGAGCCGATCAGACAGTCCAATCCGGATCCCAAGGGGCTTTGTTCATTGTGCAAATCCGATCCGGATCAAGGCCATTTGCGATCCGGATCCCGAACATTGGGAATTTTGCTGGAATACATGACGATCCGGATCGAGCATTTTCAATCCGGATCCCGAACCTGTTTTTTCTGGAATTGCCCTGACTCGTTACGACGATCCGATCCAGTAATCCGATCCGATCGCCGTCGTAAAAATTCCACAGAAACGGACAATTGTTGATCCTTATCTCCTTCCATAGTTTCTAACCTATAAATAGACCCTACATGATTCCTTTTTCTAGGTAATCCGGATAAGCCGTTATCCCAAAAAGCCGTCATCTTTTATACGGCCTAGATCCAAATATAGAGAAGAAAGAAATCATTAGATATTACCCTATGTTTCTTCATCTATATTGATTGTGTGATTCTAGTTTTCATACTCACATCTTGAGTTGAATCAAACTAATGAATACTTAGATGGTATTTCCTATCTATCTTTGATCTAAGTATTCGGCGGATCATCACCACCCAAAAACAACGATTTCCCCAAAATCGGCGCGTGGACTCGCGTGGCCTTGTGGATTCAAGGTGCAACCGCTCTCGTGGATTCGGAGCGAGGTACGTTCGTGGATTCGAAGCGTGCTATTGGGTGAAGACCGTGGATTCGGTCACGTCGTGGACTCGACGTTGGACGCCGTGGATTCGTGTTGACGCAGATCGTTGATTCGAGAAGCGTCGTGGAGCGAGCGGAGAAGATCAACTAGGAGCGTATGGAAAAGGTTGAGTCGTCTGTAGGTACGGTATATCACCTTGTACGTGTTTAATTCTAGTGGATTTCACCGTGTTAATCGTCCCGTGGTTTTTTTTACTCCGGTTTGGGTTTTCCACGTAAAAATCTTGCGTGTTCATTTATTATTTCCGCATTGGGTTTTTAATTGCGCAATGATTTTTGAGTGTTTATTGTTTCACCTATTCACCCCTCTAGGTGTTTTTTTCCCCTATTTGATCCATTATTAACATATAAACCCAACAACAGCAAATACAGGTCCATCTACCACTGACTCTCAATAAAACTGTAAGGAGTTACTCGCACGTCCTCACCTCGAACAGCTGTCTCCCGCGCGAACCAAGCCGGAACAGCAACCTCTGGAAACCTGTCACCGCAGCGGGTGTGAGAACTAACTGCAGAAGTAGTTCCCAGTGGTTACCGTCACCAATATCCACGGTATGCCCACTAAGTTCTACTGGAGGCAAAACAATAGGTATGCAGATAGGTAGATAATAGGTAAGCTGAATGAAACTAACAGCTAATATGCCACAAGTCCATGCTCAAGGAAACACTCATCTAAGAAATGCTAGGCATCCACCACTTGACTATGCCTCGAGTATCATGTCAAAAGAAAAACCTCTAAGAACATGCTATGCATCCACTCGCTCCGAAGAGCTCACAATAACTCAAATCTCAATGACTGCCAAAACTGGCTCAGTCAAGCCTGCGCCTTCCTACTACTCCAACGTAGGGTGTCCGATCGCCCCTACTACTCCAACGTAGGGTGCCCAAACGAACTATCACAATATCACGCAAAGCAGCCTCATCAGGTGTGTAGAGTTATGAATCCCAAAGGATCTAAATAGGTACTATCAACAACTAGAGGGGGGTGAATAGGTGTAATACTTAAAAACTCAATCTCAGTGCAAAATAAAAATCAATGCGGAAAATAAAAACAGCACACCGAGATTTACGTGGAAACTCCAATCCAGGAGAAAAACCACGGGACCAACACGCAATAACATCCACTAAGAATAGAAGAATAACAAGGTGATTACCGACTCCACGGACTCAACCCCTCCTTCAGCTTCTTCGGACCTCGCGCTGACCGGTTGGATATCCACGCAATAACAATCCCTAAGAAAGAAGAATAACAAGGTGATTACCGTCTCCACGGATTTAACCCCTCGTTCAATTTCTTTGGACCTCACGCTCCACCGATTTTGCACGCCCACTGCACACGTTTCGAATCCACGAACGCCACTCGAATCCACGAGCACACGTTTCGAATCCACGAAACGCCTTTAGCACACCGAATCCACGATGCCACGTCGAATCCACGACGCAAACTCAGTCGATAAGAATATTGACTTTGATGGTGATCCTTTGCTTAGATTCTCAATGAGGAACCGTAGAAGAAATCTCTAAGCAAAAATTAGATCAATTCGACAAAAGATATGTTCTTGAAAGAACCATCGAATTGACCTAAAAGAGGCTATAAAGAAGAACGATGAAAACCTAGCCTCTAGGGTTGCTCTCAAGAGTTTTATAAAAAGATCGGCCGTAGCTCCCCCGTTTTTGAGAAACCCTAAGTGTCTATTTATAGTTTAGAAACCTTTGGAAAGAGATAAGAATCAAAAACATACCTTATCTGGAAATTTTCAGGACGGCGATCCGGATCAGATTTATTGCGATCCGGATCGTCGTAACGAGATTGACGATTCCAGAAAACCAAGGGTTCGGGATCCGGATTGCAAGGCCCGATCCGGATCGTTCATACAAATCAGAAAACTTAACATTCGGGATCCGGATCGGAAATTGCATGGATCCGGATCGAAGTCTTGTATGAAGCAACAACCTTCGGGATCCGGATCGTTGGCTCTGATCCGATCCCGAACAAGTCCGAACACCAGTTTTTGATTATTATGCAATTAAAAGTTCATCCAAGTGTTTCTACACTATAAGAAAGTATTCGGATCACCACAATTATTTAGTTAAACATACCTGATCCTCTTGAATACTTTCTTCTTGAGATTGATGTAACTGATCCACAATTCTTCAACTTCAATCTTCAAGATTCAAGACACTGAGTGTCAACTTGAGCTCTTGTTGAATCTTCTCTAAGTCTTTGATTGCTGATTGACAATTTGATCCCTTTAAGACTCCGACTCAACTCACTGACTTGACTCACGAAATATGCCAATACCAAAATGCCGTAACAATCTCCCCCTTTGGCAATTTCGTGACAAAACCCAAAAATACATAAAAGCTCAAAACACTCATCTTAAACCAAAAAATCGAAACTCAATGTCATCACCAAAACATTGATTTTCTTTGCGTGAAAGATCCAATAAATACAAATTACATTTGAACCAAACAGTCCTAGAACATACTCTATGACTTAGGACTTGGAGTCTTAAAGTGATGTAATTCCTGCAAAACCAAAACTCCAAACAAAATCAAACGTTAGTCGTTAGAAATTAGAATCCTACATTTGATCCGTCTTCCTTTTGGTTCTTTTATTTTTTCTTTGTCTCCCCCTATTTTGAGCATCTCTAACATGTTCTCCATGTTCTCCCCCTTTGTGATACGATCATCATTTTCCGTTCTCCCCCTATCTCGATGATCTCATCTCTGTCTCCCCCTATTTCTCTTCTCCCCCTTTTTGTCACAAATTGTCAAACAGTGAACATACTAGACAAAAGGAAATCACTAACAGCATTAGTTCATAGAGAAAGAGAGATAAAAGCTCAGTTCCGGTATATAACAAAAATGCAGATTGCGTACCTGTACCAGAAGGCAAAAATCAAATAATTTCTTGAAACAAATCCAGATTTTGGAATCTTTTCAAATACCGATTTGTATTCCATCAAGAAATCCATTTAAGTGCTTTGAAAAACAATGAATTCACATAGATGCCATTCAATCCATTAATTTCACGAAATTAAAAAGATTTACTCCAAAATCATGAAAAATAAAGGTAAACATTATAAACCGTTTTTCATGTTATATTCATCAAACACAAGTCATCAAAAATAATCTTGAGATCCAAACTCTATCAAGATGTAATGGATTTACAAAGATGACTTACGGAGATTTCCAAATGACATCAATTCTGAATTTTTACCCTTTCAAATTTGAGATAAGCACTAAAATACCTAAGGGTGGCTCTTTGAGCATCTTTCAACTATTCCACCTTATACCAACCAGGAGATTGTTCAAAATATAAGAGTTTTGCATATAAATCTCCAAATGCTTCAACTAAAGATTTTCTCATAAAATACTATCAAGCATCCATAACATGTGGTAGCTTCACACACAAACCGGACGACCGGGGGTGGCAGCTCTTTCCAGCATGTGGTGGTAGTTTTCACACTCCTTTCGAATGTAACTCTTTCCACATCTTTCATAATTCAATTATTACCCTTGTAAGAAGGCAATCTCTTACGTGAAAGAATTAAATCCCAAATTTTAGTCTATCGGTTGTCTCACGTTTATCACAATGAATTCACACAACCGAGATAGATTAAGCATCTAAAGATCACACATGATTTCTAAAATTTGATGCTTATAATATCAAAAACTCCTATAATGAAGTATCTTCAAGATTATGATTATGGAGTAAAGTTGATAATTCAAATAAAATTAAATTGGAGTGATTGAAAGTGAAAACCCTTTTTATTCAATGCACTTGTTCGTTAAAATTCTTTTGTTTTAAAAAAAACAAAACATAAAAACGAAGAGCATTGAAAACATGTAATGCAGAGATTAAAAAAAAAATGAAAGGAAAACCAATCAAAGCATTACATACAGTCAAAAGCTATTTAGAACTTAAGACAAGGAAAGATATCACCTTTCCGAATCCAAAATTGTCGAATTCTGGGTTGTCTTGATTCATTGTGGTTGGGAGATGATAGCTTTGACTGTTGATCCACCTTAGGTCTTTGCCTCGCAGTGATCCACTTGAATGATTGATGTTGTGGCTCGGACCTTTGGTGGGTTGAGTGAACTCCTTTGACTTGATGTGTCTTTTGATTCCGTTGAGTTCGCTCCGTAGATGAAGTTGCCGAAGGACTCTTCTTTCTCTTTTTCGGGCAATCCTTCACCAAATGTCCTTCAAGTCCACATAAGTGACATGTTCTTCCTTTCAATTTGAATGTGGAACTTGAAGCATGCACAGTTTGATCCTTTTTAAATCCCAAACCAACCTTGCTTGTTTGACCTAATCCGGACATACATTCAAGTTTCTTGGAACCGGTTGAAATCCTTTGTATGTCGGATTTAAGTTGATGAACTTGCTTGGTCAATGCTTGATTGGTGACATGAATTTCCTCAAACTGCTTTTCAAGAAAATCAATCTTGTTAATATGGGAATTAACGACCGTTTCCGATTGATTTATCTTTTCTTGGAGGATTTTATTATTATCCAATAAAAGCTCTCGTTCCTCCTCGAGATCATGAAGTTTGATCTTTAAAGCATGATTCTCGTCTTGATTTTCAAGTCGTTGCTTCCTCAACTTCTTGATATGCTTGACCATCTTCTTAGATTCCGTAAGAAGTTGTTGGTATGCCTCAACGAGTTCTTCTTCGTCCGACTCCCCCTCACTTGATGACTCTCCGCCGGATGTTGATGTTTCATGCAAAATCAAAGGAATAGAGTCAGTGATTAAAGATGATAAGCAAACATTAGAAGAGGGAATATGAGAGGCATGTAAGGCAACGACTTTTTCCTCTTTACTTGAGGTCGATTCATTAGAAGTAGAATCGTCCCAAGTTTTTGCTTGCAAAGCCTTCTTTTTATATGATTTCGGAGAAGGACATTCCGTTGAAAAATGGCTGTAGCCTTTGCATCGATAGCATTGGATTTCCCCTTCGAAATCATCTTTTTCTTTTTCTTTAGAAGGTTTTGCAACGCCTTTGAGGTAAGAGGATTTAGAACCCGATGATCCTTTAGATGGTTTCGTGGATGAAGATCCATCGGTTCGATTCTTCCAAAATTTCCGACGAAATTTCTTTGTGATCCGCGCCAATTGTTCTTCAAAATCGGCAAAAGAGATTTCATCGTCGGAACTTGATTCGCTATCTTCTTCCTTTGTGGATTTGAATGCAATACCTGTAAGCTTAGAAGAAGACTTGGAAGAAACTTGATTAGTAGAAAAAGTCATTTCATAAGTTTGTAAAGCACCTACTAATTCCTCTACTCTCATCTCATCCGGATGACTAACGGTTTCAATGGCGGTAACCTTTGCCCTAAACCGTTCCGGAAGAGTCCGAAGTATCTTTCTTACAATTTTCGACTCCGGGATCTTTTCTCCTAAATTAGCACAAGTGTTGATTATATCTTGAAGTCTTGTGTAATAATCTGTAAACAATTCATGCTCTTCCATATGAATAGAGTCAAATTGACTTGTAAGCATCTGGAGCTTTTGAATTTTTACAAGATTAGTACCCTCATGTGTAATTTTGAGAATATCCCAAATTTCCTTCGCGGTTTCACACGCGAAAATTCGTGTGAACTCAGTCGAGGAAAGAGAATTAAATAAAGCGTTCATACCTTTCCCATTGTAAGAAGATCTTTCAAATTCCTCTTTGGACCATCTAGAGCGAGGTTTTGGGGTAGTAGAATTTCCTACTTCCTCAACAGGATGCACCCAACCGCATTCCACGGATTGCCATACCCGCTCATCAATTGCGATGAGAAAAGCTCTCATCCGCACTTTCCAATAAGCATAATTAGTCCCATCAAAAAGAGGAGGTCTATAAATATTACCACTTTCACCCAACATGATAGATAAACCTAAAACCCGCTCTGATACCAATTGTAGAGTTATGAATCCCAAAGGATCTAAATAGGTACTATCAAACAACTAGAGGGGGGGTGAATAGGTGTAATACTTAAAAACTCAATCTCAGTGCAAAATAAAAACCAATGCGGAAAATAAAAACAGCACACCGAGATTTACGTGGAAACTCCAATCCAGGAGAAAAACCACGGGACCAACACGCAATAACAATCCACTAAGAATAGAAGAATAACAAGGTGATTACCGACTCCACGGACTCAACCCCTCCTTCAGCTTCTTCGGACCTTGCGCTGACCGGTTGGATATCCGCGCAATAACAATCCCTAAGAAAAGAAGAATAACAAGGTGATTACCGTCTCCACGGATTTAACCCCTCCTTCAATTTCTTGGACCTCACGCTCCACCGATTTTGCACGCCCACTGCACACGTTCGAATCCACGAACGCCACTCGAATCCACGAGCACACGTTTCGAATCCACGAAACGCCTTTAGCACACCGAATCCACGATGCCACGTCGAATCCACGACGCAAACTCAGTCGATAAGAATATTGACTTTGATGGTGATCCTTTGCTTAGATTCTCAATGAAGAACCGTAGAAGAAATCTCTAAGCAAAGATTAGATCAATTCGACAAAAGATATGTTCTTGAAAGAACCATCGAATTGACCTAAAAGAGGCTATAAAGAAGAACGATGAAAACCTAGCCTCTAGGGTTGCTCTCAAGAGTTTTATAAAAAGATCGGCCGTAGCTCCCCCGTTTTTGAGAAACCCTAAGTGTCTATTTATAGTTTAGAAACCTTTGGAAAGAGATAAGAATCAAAAACATACCTTATCTGGAAATTTTCAGGACGGCGATCCGGATCAGATTTATTGCGATCCGGATCGTCGTAACGAGATTGACGATTCCAGAAAACCAAGGGTTCGGGATCCGGATTGCAAGGCCCGATCCGGATCGTTCATACAAATCAGAAAACTTAACATTCGGGATCCGGATCGAAAATTGCATGGATCCGGATCGAAGTCTTGTATGAAGCAACAACCTTCGGGATCCGGATCGTTGGCTCTGATCCGGATCCTGAACAAGTCCGAACACCAGTTTTTGATTATTATGCAATTAAAAGTTCATCCAAGTGTTTCTACACTATAAGAAAGTATTCGGATCACCACAATTATTTAGTTAAACATACCTGATCCTCTTGAATACTTTCTTCTTGAGATTGATGTAACTGATCCACAATTCTTCAACTTCAATCTTCAAGATTCAAGACACTGAGTGTCAACTTGAGCTCTTGTTGAATCTTCTCTAAGTCTTTGATTGCTGATTGACAATTTGATCCCTTTAAGACTCCGACTCAACTCACTGACTTGACTCACGAAATATGCCAATACCAAAATGCCGTAACAAGGTGCATCATCATCATCATCATCATCGTCATCGCATCCGGAGCGGCAACTCGAGGGGAGCGACCCCACCGAGTAACAAGTGTGTCTCATCTGGCTCAATAAGCGGCACATGCAGGCTAAAATCCACGATAAAAAAGATCGGAAACTCGAATGCCAAATGATCATAACTCGGTCGGAAAACACAACACGACTCAATCTGGAAATGCCCAACTCATCACATAATCAGTCGGAGAACCCTCAACGACCCGATCTGATAAAGCCCAAACAACCAATAGCTACGTCGGGGAACCTTCCCCGACTCAATCTGATAATGCATAACCCAATGGCTAAGTCAAAAAACTCTCCACGACTCAATCTGCCAAAGCCCAAACTCTCATAGGTAAGTCGGAAAACTCTCCACGACTCGATCTGCTAATGCACAACTCATGATCTAGAGTAAACCAATCAACCCAACAAGGGAATCAATTCTCAATCTCTCGCACGGGAGGCCCGAAAATTCTGAAAGACTGCCGCCTACAACCCTGATCACACAAGAACAGGCCGCAGGCACAGCCGCCCGTAGCTTCCGCCCCCGAAGTGGAACAATGATCAAACTCTCATGACACTAGAAACTCATCTCACAGAGCTCTAAAATCCTCTCGGCCTCCAGGCACGAGGATACATGCATCCCAAACCTATCCCACCCCCTCTGGGCGTTCGCAATAATTAAAAACCATTTATAAAATTAGTTTTCCTTAAAACCAGCTCGGTGATTTTTAAAACGGTTCAGATGCAATTCTAATGCCAACTAACCATACAGTCTAGTGTCAAGTCATCTCTAGATCATGCTAAAAATGTCTGGGGCTCATGATTGTCTTTCTACAATTCTCTAGGCAACTATCAGATTTACTAGCTATAATAAACAGGTATGCTAGACATGCTAAACATGCATACTGTAGTGCACCGGCTTCGCTGAAATAGCCAAGTGCGGGTGAATCACTTTCATCATATTTTAAAATGTGATTAAAATATGGCGGAATAAGTTTGGTTCGAAGAAAATAGTCTTCGGATCAAAAGTGAGTGGAGAAGGTAGCAAGCTGAAACTTGTTGTTTCGGTTTGAACTTTGGTCAAATTGGGCAAAATGCAATGAGAACGTGTTTTAAAGGTGTTTCCCAGGGTGCGTGCAAAATTTCAGGGAAAACCGAGCTCATACGGTACGAAATTGCCTTAAAAACGGACTCTGAAAGCTCAAAATGCAAAAATTTGCCTAAGTGCAGAAATTGATGCTGAGTACGGGTACTCAATTCAGAGTACCGGAACACAATGCATTTTGTGCTGGAAATTACATTGGGTACCGGTACTGAATGCTGAGTACCGGTACGCAGTGTGCCCGAGTGTAAGGAAGTTGGCCAAAAATATTCTAAGTCCCTGGGTTCCGGTACCAAATATTGTGTACCGGTACCCAATGTAAAATAGGTGATTTCCAGCCCTCGGGTTGGAGATTTCGTGGGTTTAGTACCGGAACACAAGTTTGGTACCGGAACTAAAAGGCCATGTACCGGTACTCAAGCCTGAGTACCTATACTCAATGCCAGGAAATGGGGACAGAGAGATGAATTCTTTTGTAAGTGAGGGCAGAATCGTAAATTCACACCCTCTGAATTCTCACCAACCCTCTGCACAGCATTTAATTCCCTCCCTCTCTCTCTTCCATCCCATACACTCCTCCTCCTCTTCTCTGTTCGAACCAAGGAGAAAAAGAGAGAAAGAAAGAGTGCGAGAGGGAGAGAGCGGGCAGCAGCAGCAGGAGCGGCTCTTCTCCTGGGCTGTGGCTGGGGGAGCTTCGGGGGAACCTGGAAGGACTCAAGTGGAGCTTCTTCTTCGTCTTCTTCTTCCTTATCCCATCTCCCAAACCCGAGGAGTTGTAAGAGGTAAAGTCTATGGTTTTATCTCTAGATTAGTTTTATGGGTTTTAGATTTGACCCCATGCCTTGTGCACGTTAGGGACCGTGTTTTACTGTGCCATTGTGCTGCGCGGAGTATCGCCGGGCGTTTTGGCGCGCATCGTTTTGCGTGCAAGCTCGAGAAAACTGGAGCAATCGCGTGGAGACCAATTGCAAGTGTCTACAAGCAATTGGGTACACCACAAGGTGGGGAATTCTGCCGAAACTGGGTGACCTCTCCCCTTGCTCCTTTGCTTTTTGATCTAGAAGCATGATAGTAACCTGTTAGAGGCGTTAGGGAATCATGATAAATATGCATGCGTAGAAGTGAATGTTATTTTACGAATGAGATGAAAATAATTGCATGCATGAAAGTGATTAGCTATTCACGATTGTGATCATGTTAGGGTATAACCCTAAGAATTATTTGGAAGCATAAGGGAAAGAGCATGTTGGTAATAAAACTAGGAGAAAACCTAGTTTAGGGGTTTAATGAGTGACATTAAACTTAGGAGTTTATCCTAGGATTGAACGAGTGGCATTGTCTTAGGAGATAACCTAAGGACATTGGATAGAGTGATCAACTTAGAGTCGAGGAACTCTAGGATGAGTATGATATGGAACTTAGGTAAGGGAAACCTAAGGGGAGTTTTAAACTCACAGACAGGAAATTAGAGTCAGTGTAACTCTAAATTAAAAGTGGAACAGGAAAATAGAGTTAAGTTAACTCTAGGATTTAGTGAGGAATCAGGAAAGTGGGATAAGATCCCAAGGTTAAAGAGTTAAACAAATATAACCCTAGATAGTCATAGGGTGTCTGGGCAAATGGACAACAACTTTAACTTCAACTTGAGTTAAATAAAATGAAAGAGAAATGTTTAAGAGTCCAGGAGACTCTCTAGTTACCCGTGTGGCAAGACCTAGGGTAAGGGATGAATTAATGAAAAAAATAAAGCTTAAGAGAAAGCTAAAAGTGGCTTAATAAGCAAGACAAGCAAATTGCTAATGTTAAGGAATTTGTTTTGGCGTATTTCGTGAAAATGGTTAAGTCTTGAAGATTGAAGATAAAGAAGTATGGATCATATACCTCAATCTCAAGTAAGAAGAATTCAAACGGATCAGGTACGTTTAACTAAATAATTTTGGTGATCCGAATATCTCTAATAGTGTAGAAACACTTGGATGGATTTTGAATCGCATAAAAATCAAAAACTGGACATGTTATATGTTCAGGATCCGGATCATGTGTCTACAGTCGGGACCCCGAACATAGGGTAGTTCATGCGCAAATCCAGTCCGGAACACATTGGTTCAGTCCGGACCCCGAACGTGGATTTTGCGGAAACTGCATGAACAGTCCGGACCGTGGATCTTCAGTCCGGACCCCGAACGTGGAGTTTGCAGAAACTGCATGAACAGTCCGGACCGTGGATCTTCAGTCCGGATCCCGAATGTGTGTTTTTCTGGAAATAGTCTGTTTAGCTATGACAGTCCGGACCGTCGTCCTGAAGAATTCCAGATAAGGTTAGTTTTTGATTCTTATCCTCTTCCAACGGTTTCTAACCTATAAATTAACCCTATGATTCATTTTTTAGGGTAATCCAAAATACGGTCGAAAAAGAGATATCCACATATAGAGAAGAAAGAAAATAACTAGATTTAATTCTATGTTTCTACATCTATATTAATTAATTTGATTCTAGGTTTTCATACTCAGATTTTGAGTAGAATCAAATTAATGAATACTTAGATGGTATTTCCGATCTATCTTTGATCTAAGTATTCGGCGGATTATCACCACCCAAAAACAACGATTTTCCCAAATCGGCGCGTGGACTCGCGTGGCCTTGTGGATTCAAGGTGCTACCCCTCTCGTGGATTCGGAGCGAGGTACGTTCGTGGATTCGAGACGTGCTACTGGGTGAAGACCGTGGATTCGGTCAGACGTCGTGGACTCGACGTTGGACACTGTGGATTCGACGTTGGACGCAAATCGTGGATTCGAGGCGCGTTGCGGAGCGAGCGGAGAAGATCAACTCGGAGCGTATGGAAAAAGGATGAGTCGTCTGTGAGTGCGTTATATCACCTTTGTACGTGATATAATCTTAGTTGATTTCACCGTGTTATCGGTCCCGTGGTTTTTTACTCCTGGTTTTGGAGTTTTCCACGTAAAAATTTTGCGTGTTATTTTCATTTCCGCATTGGGTTTTTATTGCGCAAAGATTTTTTGATTGTTTATCGTTTACACCTATTCACCCCCCCTCTCGGTGGTTTTTCTCCTATTTAGATCCTTATTACAGAAGTGACCCAACAGCTAAAAGAAAGAGAACAGAAAGAAAATGCAAAAGGTGCATTCAGGTTGAGACTCGTCAGTTTAGGAGCAGGACTCCTTGGCCAGTGACCTGTTGGACGAGATACCTTGAAAAGGCTAAAGGAAAAAGTAAAAGAGATTGCCAGTGGAAATGTGAGCTGAAGGCTCGAGTGAGAAAGAAAAGAAAAGCAAGTGCTTAAGAGTAAAGACAAAGATAAATGCATAAAGTGCAAAAGGGCTAAGTGCCGAGAGGAAAGAAAATAAAAAATAAGAAAAGATAATAAAACGAGCGCGCCTACGGGGGTGTAATGTGGTTCTGCGGGACATATAGGGTAGGGCCCTCTTCCCGGGTAGAGACCCGTAGAACACATTCTTCCGTAGGGGCGGGGTAACACTCGCGGGTGTCACGCCCCGGGGTCGAAACTGTGACCCGGGCTCGCTAACAGATCCGCCATCTGTACGGACACTGCCGTACAGACGAAGCAACTAATCTGCAAAAAGAATCAACTACAGTATACAGATATCAGAGCTGAAAGTAAACTACTAAAAACTGAAATCCAAACACTGTACAACTGAAAAATATACAATATCCATCTCCCCAAATACGATCGTATAAAAAGTCCTCTGATATAAAAACCCAAAAGGGAGATATCTCCAATAAATGAGTCAGTGTACAAGCTCTCGATACAAAATATCCTCACTACAACAGTCTCTCAAACTGCAAAATAAAATACAACTCTATACCTCACAACAAAGGTCTCTCAACAGAGGGAAAAAGTAAACTAAACTACTGAAGCTCTCCTCTGAAGGGGGGGTACCGCTACACTCCAACGATGGGTAGGGAACTAGCTCGCGACTCCCTCGAAACCGGTCAGAAGGATCAGCAACTGGAGCACAGGAACAGGAAAAGAAGTCCCTGGGGAAAAAACACCACGACGGGTGTGAGAACTACTTCCCACAGTAGTTCTCAGTGGGTGCCGTCAACAAGCCCAACGGTCTGCCCACTAAGTCTACTAGGGGCATAAAGTAACAAAGTAATACGGAAGGAAAAGAGCTGGAAACACTACACCAAAACTTATTATTGCCGGCACTTTTGTGGTGGCATTTAGGAAAAAAGCCACCAAAAATAAATTTTTACCGGCAGTTTTTTAAAAATGCCGTTAAAAAAAAATTATATTTATTTTATTTTATTTATTTATTTAATCTTAAAAATAATTATATTAAAAATATTTTAAAAAATTTTTACTGGCATTTTTTTTAATGGCATTTGCAAAAAATGCCACTAAAACCTAATTAATATCCTACCAAATGCCAGCAAAGGGAAATTTTAATTCCCGCGCACGGTCGCGATAGCGCAGGGGAAATTTTTTTCCAACTAGGTATAGCTATCGCGCGCAAGAAAGAACAAAAAAAAATCCCAAAAAAATTCCCTAGCTACTTCCCCAACCGATACCCCCCTCCTCGACTCCTCCGAGCAGGTCTACATCTCCTCCCTCGCCCTCCTCAATATGCTCAAGCACGGTACAAACCCTACCCCCTCCCCCACCTTATCTCCTCCGATCCTATACGATCTCCTTCTTCTAGGGTTCGTGTCCAAATTTGGGTTTCTGATTCGGCTTTGGGGGGGTTTCTGAAACAGGTAGGGCGGGGGTTCCGATGGAGGTGATGGGGCTGATGCTGGGGGAGTTCGTGGACGAGTACACGGTGCGCGTTGTCGACGTCTTCGCGATGCCGCAGAGCGGGACCGGCGTCAGCGTCGAGGCCGTCGATCACGTCTTCCAGACCAACATGCTCGACATGCTCAAGCAGACCGGCAGGTAAAACAAAAGGGAGCTGCAAATCTGAATTTTTTTTTGCTTTCTGAGTTTTTGCTACTAAGTTTCACCATGATTGTTTAGTATAATGTTGTGGATATGGAAAAGATTGAATTAATGAAGGTAAAGGATGATTACACAAAAAAGAGTACGGAATTTGATGAATAATATGATTGTAAATTGTAAGCTTCTTCTACTGTCGAAATGGATCGACTTTCATGCCTAGAACTAAATTAATTAATGAGCAACAACAAGTACTAAGACGAGTCCTCATGCTTGCTAATTGATGAAAAACAGGATGTAGGAACTGGAAAAAACTACTCATGTTCGTAGTTAATGCATGAATTTAAGTAGATGCTAGAGTTGGTTTCTTCATTTCATGGAGGAAAAAGCCTCACCAAGACCAGTGAAAGTATCAACCTTTCAAGCAGGTTTACTCATACTCATTACTTAGGTTTGCAATTAGTTGGAGAAATTTGAAGGACATTGGAATTTGCTTTCAGAATGTTTCAGTACTCTTATGTGCTGAGATTTTCCTTTTAGAGAAGTCGAATTTGGGATCTCTCCTACGAGCATAGGTCCAAAAGCCTTATTTTCAGGTGAATATCTATGGATCAAAAAATAGTTCATGTATTTTCTGTCTTCTCTTTTTGTGTTTTCTTGTTTTTTTAATTTCAATCAATTACTATAGTCCAGAGCTAGCTTGAATTAATCTCCTCTCAGCTGACTAATTTGGGTAGCAAATCATGTACTATCTTATAATAGGATAGTCTATTCATAGATGGCGGGATCTAAAAATTGGATATGTAAGTCATTACTACTTCAGCCAGAAATATCCAAAAGATTTTTCGGATTTAATAGATTTTAATTAGTTTGCCCACTGCCCATTCAAATTAGCAAGTTTTATTAGGCTCTATGATTTTGGGCAGTTGCATATGGTTAGGTTTTTATGCCTACATATTCGATGATTCTTTCAGTCATGCATCAAACTCAATACCTTCTAAGAGTATAATTTTCAGCTATTGTTTGTATATGAACATGATAAGAAAAATGAGTTGATGACGAAACTGATATTGACAGAATCTCGCAGATCCTTGAACTCTTGAGATCAATATCTTAGGACTATATAAGAAGCAGGTCAGTTTGTATTAAGCAAATGGTCATACTCTTTCTGTTTCTTTCTGTCCAAACTATCTATTTTGAATCAGTGGTACCAGAGCAAGTATGATATTGCTTTTGAGAAGTCAGGTTTTTTATATTAGCAGTTTAGTGCCAATTCACTAGTCCTGAAAGTGGTCAGAGTAGGTCTTATACATTAATTTTTGGCTAGTCTTACATCATTATCTTCTCTACCTTTCTTTAGTTTGATAAACTGCTTCAAATTTGTGGTGGAGATACATTGTGTACTTCTTTAGATTGGAAGGTTTCTTTTGGTCTACCATTCTTGTCCTTAATATTGCTTGCATTGAGCATGTTTGTTTCCTGAATAACCCCTTACTCTACCACACAGACCGGGAATGGTTGTGGGATGGTACCACTCCCATCCTGGCTTTGGTTGCTGGCTCTCTGGTGTTGACATAAATACGCAACAGGTGTGTTCCTGGCATTTCCCTTTTATTTTTTGCTCTATGTTTTTTCTTTATTATCGAGAAATGACCATTGTGTTTATTCTGTTACAAATTACTTATGTTAGTGTTCAACTTTTCAGCTGTTATATTCAATAATCTTTTATAAACATAATGTTAACTGGATAATTTAAGCTTGTGATGCTGTTAACTCACAACTCGCTCTAATTGTGTGCCATAGTCTGTATTGGAAATTTATTACTTGGTAATTCACTTTATTTTACATTTTGTAGAGTTTTGAAGCATTGAATCCTAGAGCAGTTGCAGTTGTGGTAGACCCAATCCAGAGCGTTAAGGGCAAAGTAGTCATTGATGCTTTCCGGTTGATCAACCCTCAGACAATGATGATCGGCCAAGAGCCTCGCCAAACTACATCTAACGTCGGACACCTCAACAAGCCATCAATTCAGGTTTGCTCTTCTTGTTGAAGTGAAACTTACCTCTCTTATATATTTGGTCTTATATCTTGTTTGCAAATTTATACCTACACTACACCAATGCTGGCTTTTAGCGGCACTTTAAACTGCCGGGAAACATCATAAAAGTGCCGGTAATTAGTTTTCCCGGCATTTTTTTGTGGCATTTTTTTGTGCCGGCGAAAACTCCGTCGGCAAATCTTTTACCGGCACTTATATCAAACCGCCGGCATAGATGGTAAAGCCGGCACTTTAAACCGCCGGCAAAACGATCGACATTGCCAGCAAAATGATCTATTTCGGCACTCAAAACCGCCAGCATATCCCATTTTAGTGGCACTTATAAGTGCCGGCAAAACGATCTATTCCGGCACTCGAAACCGCCAGCATATCTTATTTTAGTGGCACTTACAAGTGCAAGCAAAACTATCTGTCCCGGCACTCCAAAATGCCAGCGTATCTGATTTTAGTGGCACTTAAAAGTGCCAGCAAAAAGATCTATTCCGACACTCCAAACCGCCAGCATATCCCATTTTAGTGGCACTTACAAGTGCCAGCAAAACGATCTATTCCGGCACTAGAAACCGCCAGCATATCTTATTTTAGTGGCACTTACAAGTGCCAGCAAAACTATCTGTCCCGGCACTCCAAAATGCCAGCGTATCTGATTTTAGTGGCACTTACAAGTGCCAGCAAAACTATCTGTCCCGGCACTCCAAACCGCCAGCATACCCCTTTTTAGTGGCACTCATAAGTGCCAAAATAATTATAAAATTATAGTTTTTCCATTTAATTATCCCAACAAAAAAGTGTCGACAAATATAATTAAAAGTGTCGGCAAATAAATTTATATCCTAACAAAAAGAAATGCCGACAAAAAGAGAATTTTTTATTCATTTTTACAATTAGCAATAAAATAATAGTTTAATTATGTCAAATACTTGTTTCATATCAACACAGAAGATTTTTAAAAGATATTTAAAAACATGCAAATAATTACAATTAAGCACAATAAATTTTAGTCATAGGCAAAATACCATCAATTTATAAAATTTTAAGTATATATCATCTAATCAACATCCATAATAGACAAAAAATACCATCAATTTATAAATTTTCAAGTATATATATCATCTAATCAACATCCATAATAGACAAAAAATACCATCAATTTAATTAATTGCAACAAGAAAATTATATCGGCATATATACTTCATATACATATTTGAGTCATATACAAAATGAAGGAAAAGAGGAGATCGACATTGCAATTAGTCACCAGATTACTTCTCCTTAACTTAATCAAACCTGCATTAGAAAAAAAAAAACTATTAAGCGACTGTGAAACAACAAAAAGATTTAATTAGCATACTATTTTCAATCTATATGAGAAGATAAAATTCTAAGAAAAGTGTAGTGATCCGGCCTTTCGGGGTATTTTTGACTTACGTATAGTCATTTAAGCCTTTAAGTGAAATAAAATTATTCAATTCTTAAAAGTTGGCCATTGTGGGGTGCTAGTATTTTTCTGCGATAGAGCGCGGAAAAAGAAAGCCGACGGTGCGATCGGATCTGAAATCCGATATCGGGATCCCCCGGAACGGGATTCAAAGTGATACGGTGATTAGTCGTGCATCGGAATCCGTGCAAAATATCTTGCACCCGTTAGAGATAAGGTGGGTTATCTCGTAGGGGATAATTAATTAGTTAATTAATTATCCCAGACGGAAAATAATAATTCTCTTACGTACGAATTAAAGAGAAATTAATTAGAGATAAAGTGCGACTATATAAGGGATTCCGATTAAAGAAAAGAAAAGAAAAGAAAGAAATAAAAACCCTAATCGGTGAGAAGAGAAAAAGAAAAGAAAAGACGGAACCCTAACCGGAGGAGAAAAGAGGAAAAGAAGGAGGAAGCGGAGGAACCCGATCGCCCTGATTCACGTGCCGGAGATCGGAGAACGAGACGCCATCGTCTACGGGGAGCGGATCCGGGTCTCCAACGCCGAAGGGAAACAAGATCAGTTCTTTAATTCCGATAGATTGAGGTTAGTGGTCGTTAATCTTTTTGTAGAATTAATCGGGGGTTTTCCGTGTTCTCGTAAGGTCGTATTAATTAGTACATCGATCGCGGATTTTCGTCGGGTTTTGATCCATGTTTTATTCTCGTTCTTGATCGAGGGTGATCGATGGTTTTTATCGAGTTTAATCGATAATTTTTAGTCGGTTTCTTTTTATCGGACTTGGTCGAAAATTCGATCGGGGTTCCGATTTATGTTTTGGTTGTTCGTGGATCAACGGTTTAGCCGTTAGATTTACCGCGGATTTATTCGGAGATTTTTGGGGATGTTTCGTTGGAACATAGTGGGTTAACGGGAGGCCGCCGCCGCCGTTGTTAAACGGGAGGCCGCCGCCGTCGTTACCATGGTCGCGGGGTCTTCGCCGGAGTCGCACGGGAGCGAAAACGGAGAAGAAATCGCGAAACGGGAGCGAAAACGGCGAAGAAAATCGCGAAATTAGGGTTTACTGTGCTTGTCCGTACAGCACGGTCCACGGGTCCAGGCGAGCACCCGGTGCATGCCCGCAGCGTCGGAAGCACCAGACCCGGTGCACGGTTTCGTGCACCGGCACGGCCCAAGGCGCGCGGTGCACGCCTCATGCGTGCACCCGGCGCACGCGCTTGCGGCCGAAGGGCAAGGACCCGGTGCACGCTCGGGTCGTGCACCGGCCCGGCCCGAGATGCGCGGTGCACGCCTCCTGCGTGCACCCGGCGCATGCCGCCGCCGCCTGACGCCGTGAACCCGGTGCACGGTTGCCCCCGTGCACCAACCGACAGCCCGAAGTTCATTTGCTCCGTTTTTGTCCGTTTTTCCACCGTTTTGAGCGCCGTCTTCGCCGTTGGGATCACAATCTCCGCGGTTTTCTTGGCATGGCAACTTGGGATCTTTTTGGTCACTGTTTTATTTTGTTGGGTGCCGATTTCGCCGACGCTCCGCGCCTCGACGAATTTGTCGGGGGCGCGCCGTCGGGTCTCTTCTCTCATCATTTTCGCCGCCGGGGCCTTCTTGGGCTAACCATTGACGCCCCGAGTGGGCTACCGGTTGAGGATTGAGTTTTGTTGGACTTTTCCGTCGAAAAGAGTAAATTGGGTCTTGTGTTTTCGGATGTTAGTACACGCTTTTGACTATAGTTATCCGTGCGGACTTTCTTTAGGTCCAGACGCGCAGCGGGGGTGCGCGAAGGATTCGGGTGTTCCGATCTCTCTTCAAATAGGTGGGTACGATTGCGATAAGTGCAACAAGTGCAGTAAGTGCATCTATCGTCATTAAAGTGCTCTTAATTTATCTAACAAAGTAGATGGACAGTTTAACCTTTCGCATAATTATGTTTTTATCTAACAATTGAAGCGGCTACGGTCGCAGTGCTCATGACACGCCGATCTCGGCAAATCCGTTTCGGATGTTGCACGTACACAGGCGGATTGGCCTCTGCATGGGTGTACTTTTCCGGAAGAGTGGTCTCTTATGACCCGTGTTCCTCACAAAAGTGTGGGTGCCGTGAGGACCTCTTCGCGCCCGCTGAAAATAGCACACCAGCACCGCGAAGAGGTTAAAAGCATCAAAGTAGGTGTTTGCGCACGAGGGGAGACTTTAGTCTCTCCGACAAATATTCTGGGGTTGGTGCCCAATTTAATTGATAATTCTGGGGTTGGTGCCCAATTTAATTGATAAATCTGGGGTTGGGGCCCAGCTTAATATGTGCAGGGTTTGAGCGAAATGGTTCCGGTGTATTCGGTTTGCTCCTTATTTCCTTATTGATATTAGACATCTATTTTGTTTGTCACTGACATTACCCACTCCGTGACAGGTGTTACGAGGTGCGTTAGCCGGGAGGGCGGTGAGACTGCGTCGCGAGAACCATAGTCAGAACACTTGGTTTTTATTATCTCATTTCTCTTACGCTTAATTTAGTTAATTTGCTTGTGGGTCGTAATATTCGTGGACATGTATTACTTAGCGCTGTGGATGAGGTGTACTTTTATATTTCGGTTCTTTTGGTGATGTTTTCTTTTGCGGCACGTTTTCATGATAAACCAAATGACTTCGAAAAGGTTTTCTCAAAACGAAGTGTCGTGTGGGCACGGGTTTTGCAACCGCTAGCTTTATCCTTTCTAAACACTGATGCTGCTTTAATATTCCGCTTGATGATGTATGTCTATTGTATGGTTGATGGTTGGTGTTTGATGTATGTTGTTGTAAATGAGACGCCGTGCATATACAAAGGAGACTCAGTCCGCGGGCAGGGAGAATTTGTATATGTGGCGGTCTGGCACGCACCGGGGATGAGGTTTAAAATACCTTGTTAAGGAAGAAAAAAAAAAGATACACGCAATTTTCCACTTTGATAGACTCAAAAACCCCCGGGGGCATGACAGATTAAATGGTATCAGAGAAAAACAACCATAACCATAGTAGACGTGATCCACATCCACAGTGTAGGGTACCACAAGCAAATTAGACATGAGATAACCAAGGTATAGGTACGTAGTACGTGAGAGTACGGGGAAAAGGGGAACGTAATGTAGGTGTAATCGTAAGACAGGGTGTTAGGGTTATAACCTTAGGGTTAACGTGATTTCTTTGTCTATAGCGGACGATGGCCCGGACTAGATCGTCCACCGAGAATGCGGACGCGGACAGAGTGACCCTGACCACCGCAGAAAACCAACTCCTCCGACAACAACTGCGGGAAATGGCCGGGCAATTAGCGACGCTGTCACGCCCCGGGGTCGAAACTGCGACCCGGCTCGCCAACAGATCCGCCACCTATGCCAAACCCGCATAGGCGAAGCGTCCTACCTGCAAGAGAAGTACTACAGCTAAACAGATATCAGAGCTAAAAATAAAAAGTCTGCTGTATAACTAAATCAATCACTGTACAACTGGAAATAATACAACAATATCCGTCTCCCAAAAAGATAATCATACAATATCCTCAAATACAAACTCAGGACTCAACCGGGAGGTATCTCCAATAAATACATCAGTGTACAGGCTCTCAATACAACAATCCTCACTACAACAGTCTCTCAAAGGAGGAAATAAAATAACTAATCTACTGAAGCTCTCCTCTGAAGGGGTACCGCTACACTCCAACGACGGGTAGGGAACTAGCTCGCGACTCCCTCGCTCGGTCAGAAGGATCAGCAACAGGAACAACAGGAACCAGAGTAGAAGTTCCTGTGGGAAAAGACACCACGACGGGTGTGAGAACTACGTCCCAAGTAGTTCTCAGTGGGTGCCGCCAACAAGCCCGACGGTCTGCCCACTAAGTCCACTAGAGGCATAAAGTAACAAAAGCAGTGCTGTAAGGAAAGCTGGAAAAGTAAACTCTACAGCTACTATGCCTCTACCTAGATGCTCAAGGAGTGGAACAGAAAGAACATGATGCCACAACTAACTCTCATCTCTGATCACCCAATCTGAATTGACTGCCTCATCAGGTCCAGTCAAGCCTGCGCCAACCTACTGCCGTTACGTCCCGGAGGAGCGGACTTACGTAGGACGTCCATGACTGCCAACATGCGCCAACCTACTGCCGTTACGTCCCGGAGGAGCGGACTTACGTAGGACGTCCATGACTGCCAACACCAGCACAGCCAGAGGGACAAATGCAACGACAAGTCGCGATAGAAAAGCTCAATCTCACGCCGGTACACAACCCGGTCTCGCCTACTCCGGAGTGGCACTCGAGGGGAGCGACCCGCTCGAGTAAAAAGTAACCCATCTCAAGTATCTCTGTAAAGTATCTCTGTAAAGTATCTCTGTCAAGCCAAATGTGGCTCATGCAGGCTATGATCCACGATCAAACAGATCGGTAACTCCAAGCTCAAAACACAACTCAGTCGGAAAAAGAACCTCGACTCAAACAGCTAAGTCGGAGAACCCTCAACGACTCAATCTGATAATGCACGACCATGGCTGAGTCGGGAAACCTCCACGACTCGATCTGCCAGAACCCCAAGATCCTCAAAGCTAAGTGGGAGAACCATCTCCACCACTAAATCAGAGAAACAACCTCTAGATCACACTCTACCAACTCATAGCACAAAGTCGCATCCACTGCGAACAACTGCCTCTACAGGCCAACATCGCATCCACTGACCCGAGGAAGGGTCCGGAAACCCCGAAAGACTAGAACCTACAATCCAAATCAAACAAGAACAGGCTTTAGGCATAGCCTCTCGTTGTTCTCGTCCCAAGAAGAAGGCAGACCTTAGAACCCAGACCACTCGAATCATCTCGGGTGGTTAATTATAGGAAAAAGGTGACATTTCTTACTGAAGCCATCTGATCTGTAAGAAATCCATATTTAATGATTTTTAGTTCTTTTTAGGAAAACAGTTGAAACCAAGTTTTACATCTAAGCCTCGAAGAGCTAATGCCTTCGTCCAATCAAACAGGAACAGACTCAGGCGACCCTACGATGCTTGGAAGAAAATATTTGGTTGATAAAAATCATATGTGTGTCCAAAAAGGTTCTGGGTTTAAGGTCCTGCTAACACTGATCTACCGCTGCCACTAACACAGCGGCGACAGATAAAACAAGAAAATAAAACATCTCGGGACCGCCGTCTACCCAAACAGCTCCCGCTACAAATGAACAACCAACTACATCTACCAGACTCCACTCTGCTCCCAAGCACGAGTGTAACATGCATCCCACACTAAAAGATAACTCCTGACCACTCGGCCCACTACCCGGGCGAGGAAGAACACTATGTCCAGGAAAGTAGAAGTGTGGATGTCTAAAGCAGAAATAACCCTAGCCCAAGTGAGGGTTTTCTACTAGTCTGGTTACACATGCAACATATGACGGGGTGCTAGGTCAAGTTCCAATAACTATAATTTACAGATGGTAGAAAGCAAGGAGATGACAATACCATCAGATAATACAAGGAATAGCAATTCCTACATTCTAACATGCTGCACAAGCATTTCACTATCATGCATAGTCCTACTATAGCAGATTTAAAGCACAGTCCATCAATCTTGGAGACAAGGCCACCCACCTGAAAATGCTAACTGTCCGGAGTCGCACAGCTGAGGAAGTCCAGAAACAGATATCTCTACACACCCACCAATCCAACAATACAGGAACAGTGATCAATACCTCCTGGGTACAAAAACACAACCCAAAGTTACACTTAATTCCATAAAATCCAAGCATCACAAATCTGCTGGGAACAGTCCCCTTAATGCGAAATTTTCACCTGTAAAACGAACTCCAAAAATTCCAATAAAAATATCACAGCGAGCGTCTCGTCGAGACCTTCGAAACGGGTACCTGCACGCCCAAATCCGAGCCCCGTAGGCCGAGTTACAAATTCCACAGTACAGGTACGCAAACACTCACAACCACACAACTGTAAACTCAAACACAGATAAAAGGGGAATAGTATACCTTGAGGCAAGCCTCAGAAAAATCCCGGAAAAATACAATGATAATCCTTGCGACGAGTAGATCCAAAAAGTGTATAGGCTCCTCTCGATCCGACACTCGGGTGCGGAGATAAAATTCCGGCAAGGGGCCGCTGTCCAAAAACTCCACCAGAAAACAGCGGCTTAGAAATGCCTCGAAAACCGTGTCATAAACTCTGAATCCAGCAAGATGATCAACACGAAAATCGAAGACGTACCTCTCATGATTCCAACGCCACAGAAATCGTCCAAAAATACTGAAGGAGTAGCTCTGTAGACCTCTCAGATCAAACTGCGACGATAACGGGCCTCCGATGAAAAAACGCCACACTGCGCTCCGATGCCGAAGTCGTCGACGCCGCGGCTTCCAAAAAATCCGGGCCTCTGCCAGAAGATGCGCAAGATGAAGATCTCCAACTTTGCTAAAGGGTCCAAGGGCAGGGGAGCTCGGGAAAGGGGGCAGAAAGCCCCAGCCAACAGCCTATTTATAGGCTCAGCCCGAAAGTCCAACACTTTGGACTTTTGGCCCAAGTTCCGGGCGCCCGCAGGTTTCGGGCGGCTACAGTGTTGGGCCCGGCCCAACACTGTGCGCGCCCGAATCAACGAGGGAGCGCCACGTGGCCCCGCACTGCTCCCCGCGCCCGGCACACGCGCGCCCGCGAACCGCGCGACGCCACGTGTCCCGACACGCGGACGTGCGCGGCTGCGCCCGACCAACCACGGGGCGCCACGTGGCGCCCCCACGTCGCCCGGCAGTGCCCACGCCGCGCCCACGTGCGCGGCCGCACCGCCCGCGGCACCGTGTCGGGCACGCATCCCGAGGCAGCCGCCGCTGCCGCGTGGACCGCGCGCACCAGAACCCGCCAACCACACTCGGCCACGTGTCCGCACCCGGTCCACCGTGCACCCGCGCCTCATCCGTGGACCGCGCCCGCTGAGCCGGCCAACCAGAAGGCGCCACGCGTCCTCCGCCCGGTGCACGACCGCCGCGGTGGACCGCGCGCCTCCGCCGCCGCCAACCGCCGCGCTCCGCCGCCCGCCGCCGCCGCCGGCGCCCCTCCGGCGGCCGGAACAGTACCAAAATCCTTGAAATGCGTGTTTTCGCATCCGGACTCCGAAAAATACAAATAAATAGTCCATCTTGACCGTTTTCGCGCGCTGAATCCAAATCCGAAGTCCGATTTGCCAAATTCCTCTTCTAAAATTTGCCGAAAATTCCCGGAGAAGTGTTCTTTACTCAAATTTCGCACTGAGTCCAATTTTAATAACCATTTCGCGCGAAACCACGTCAAAACATCCGACGGGGTCCTCCGATCACTCACGTGATCCATTATACACCCGAAGTCCATCACTTGAGTCCAAATTGGTGCAGAAACACCGCCGACATGCCACATAGGCCTCCAGAAGCTGCTAATCGCACTGTAGAAGCCCTGCGGAGATCTGGGTCACCACATCCTCCCCCACTAAAAGAAAGTTTCGTCCTCGAAACTAGTTCAACCCAAAAGGTGCCACAAAAACAAGGGTAGGTACAAAACACTGTCGTCTCCAGCTCTCAAGTCACCTGTCACTCCCCGTGATTACTCCACAACAACAACAACAACCGGTACGGCATGGCCCAAATTGCATAATTCTCTCATCTCACGAGCCAGAATTTGCAACGGCATCCCTCGTACCACAAGTACTCGCAGATCTCAAAGGAAACGAGTCCATCACGGGCGAGGAATCCACATGCCTAACACTCCTGAGCTGAGATGTGGAAGGAAAAGGCTGGGGGAAAAGAGAGAACAACCAATGTAGCACGCACCAAAACCGCTCCCTAGTGCCAGCTCAACCAGGCGATCCGAAACATACCCCATACGGTCATCCAGAGAAAAGAAGCCCTAATCGGCTAGGGTCCTCGCTCAAACACTCTCGGATCCTGACCAATCGCATGGACTGCTTCACCGCAGTCTATCGCCAAAAGGGACCCTCAGGGACACAACCTCGAGCCCTGTTCCGCAACGGTCCCACCCAGCGCCAGCAACGGAATCATCAAACTCAACCCCAAATAGCTCTCCGGTTCCAGGTATCCGCCACCACAGTGGCCCTATCGGGGTGATACAAAATGCTCAAGAATAACCCAATGGTAACTCCACAGCCACTATGGGAGGCATCACTAACACAAAGGTCCATCCCCCATCTCTGGCAAAGCTGCAATCGGCGCTAGTACCAGTCTCATCATCCGTTCGCCATGCTCTCCTGGCACTGCCAAATCCAAAAAACTCCTCACCTCAGCAATAAATGTTGATCTCAGCCAATCTCAAATAGCATCCACATTGGCCAGAATTCCACCGCCGCTCCTATGGCTAACACAATGTGACCCAAGAAGGTAAGCTTCTAAAGCTAAAACTTGTATCTCAATAATCTGGCATACAGCTTCATCCACACAGCATGGTAACACATCCACCAGTGCTCCTCATGCTCCAAGCCGCTCTGGGAGTAGATCATAATATCCCTGGAGGATCTAGTTACCAATGCAATCAAGTACAGCTGGAGCACAATTCCTCAAACCAAAAGAGTGGCAGGGCGCTAATCAATCCAATTGGCCTTACTAAAACATAATGCCCCTACCGTGTCCTGAACACCATCTTGGCGAAATACTCAGCCGTATGATTCCAAAATCTGTACCTGCATCAATCGTACAACTGCCGGAGTATAATTCCATCAAAAGGTCCAGAATAATACTTGGACCTGTCTACACTCGACCCATAAAAGGGCCCTCACAGTCGTGTATCAACGATGTGGCATCACCACCGTATATCAACGGCGTGGCACTAGGTCAAACAGACCCCTCGATCCATCAGATCCTGCAACTGCGCCATCAGCTCTCACAGCTCTACTGGCAATATCCAATCAGGTGCTGTCGAGGGTGGCGCGGTTCCCCGAACCACGCCAAACTCAATCTCTATCTCCCTAACCGGCGGCATTATCAACAGCTCAGGTGAAATCACACCCGGAATCTCGTGGCAACAGAGATATCTTTGGGTCCCGGTGCCGCCGTAAGCACCTCTCACACTGTCGCTATAACCAGTGTGCTCTAACGACCTCAACAACCAAATCTCCTCTCGTCTGCCTCGCAGAAGGTCAAAGTCCTCACCTTCCGCAGTCTAACATCCTGTGGCACTGTGCCAACCAAAACCCAAGCACTAGGTCGAAACGCCGAACTGCCATAATTACCAATAAGTCCACCCGTGTAACTCGCGGCCTCAACTGTGTTACGGAATTTGAGTTGGCGTAGTTTCGTGAAAGTCTCAAGTCTTGAAGATTGAAGGTGAAGAAAGTTGGATCATTTAACTCAATCTCAAGTAAGAAGAATTCAAAAGGATCAGGTATGTTTAACTAAAGAATTTGTGTGATCCGAATACTTCTTGTAGTGTAGAAACACTTGGAAGAATCTTTCATTGCATAAAAATCAAAAACTGGACTTGGGACATGTTCAGGATCCGGATCAGCTTGTTCGATCCGGATCCCGAAGGTGGTTCGTTCATACATCGTCGCAATCCGGATCGTAGTCTCTTGATCCGGATCCCGAACGTTGAGTTTACCATCTACCTTGAACGATCCGGATCTTGCTTCGCAATCCGGATCCCGAACGTTGATGTTTGGTGAACTGTATGAACGATCCGGATCGTAGTCACATGATCCGGATCCCGAACCTTCGTTTTTCTGGAATTGACTGTTTTGTTATGACGATCCGGATCCTAGTTATCACGATCCGGATCGCCGTCCGTAAATATCCAGAAATGGTTGGTTTTTGATTCTTATCTCCTGCCTAGGGTTTCTAACCTATAAATACACACTATGTCTTTCTTTCTAGGGTGAATCCACATAGCCGTCATTTTCTTGTATCATCATATACGGCTATAGATCCACATATAGAGAAGAAAGGAAATCATTAGAGAATACTCTATGTTTCTTCATCTATATTGATTAGTTTGATTCTAGGTTTTCATACTCACATCTTGAGTTGAATCAAACTAATGAATACTTAGATGGTATTTCCGATCTATCTTTGATCTAAGTATTCGGCGGATCATCACCACCCAAAAAACAACGATTTTTCCCAAAAATCGGCGCGTGGATTCGCGTGTCCTTGTGGATTCAAGGTTCAATCGCTCTCGTGGATTCGGAGCGAGGCACGTTCGTGGATTCGAACGGTGCTATTGGGTGAAGACCGTGGATTCGGTCGGACGTCGTGGATTCGACGTTGGACGCCGTGGATTCGGCGTTGGGCGCAGATCGTGGATTCGAGAAGCGTCGGAGCGAGCGGAGAAGATCCTCTAGGAGCGTATGGAAAAGGTTGAGTCGTAAGTGTGTACGGTAAATCACCTTGTACGTGTTTTAATTCTAGTGGATTTCTGCCGTGTTATCGGTCCCGTGGTTTTTTTTACTCCGGTGATGGAGTTTTCCACGTAAAAATCTTGCGTGTTATTTTATTTTCCGCATTGGGTTTTATCGCAACGATTTTTGGAGTGTTTATACGTTTACACCTATTCACCCCCCTCTAGGTGTTTCTTCCCCTATTTAGATCCGTGTTATATACGACCCAACAAGTGGTATCAGAGCGGGAATAGGGTTGTGAACAATGGTTGAAGGTGGAAACATCAATCGACCCCCTTTCTTTGATGGAACAAATTATGCGTACTGGAAAGTACGGATGAAAGCCTTTTTATCTTCCATCGACGAAAGGGTGTGGCATTCAATTGAATCAGGATGGACTAATCCAACTGAACTTATCTCTGATGTTCACACCTTAAAACCTAGGTCGAAATGGACCAAGGAAGAGTTTGAGTTATCTTCTTACAATGGCAAGGGAATTAATGCTATTTTTAATGCCTTATCTCAAACTGAATTCTCTCGCGTCTCGGCATGTGAGACTGCGAAAGAAATCTGGGATGTTCTCCAGGTTACACATGAGGGAACTAACCTCGTGAAGATTCAGAAACTGCAAATGCTTACGAGCAAGTTTGACTCTATCTTAATGGCAGAAAATGAATCTTTCACGGACTACTATACACGATTGCAAGACATCGTAAACTCATGTGCTAATCTGG
The DNA here is from genome assembly GCA_029204045.2 of Tillandsia leiboldiana. Classification (NCBI taxonomy): domain Eukaryota; kingdom Viridiplantae; phylum Streptophyta; class Magnoliopsida; order Poales; family Bromeliaceae; genus Tillandsia; species Tillandsia leiboldiana. The sequence goes on along the minus strand of CM055064.1, from coordinate 35,419,488 downwards.
GAGAGAAGATTCCAGAATTTAAGATTGTAAGAAAAATCTTAAGAACTCTTCCTGAACGATTTCGCCCAAAGGTTACTGCCATTGAAACTATTAAACACCCGGACGAAATACGTGTAGAAGAATTAGTTGGTTCATTACAAACTTATGAAATGACTTTTAATACTAACAATTCTTCTGGAAAAGCATCCACTTCTAAGTCTTCAGGTTATGCGTTGAAAACAACTAAGGAAGAAGACGCGGATACATCCTCCTCGGACGATGACGAGAACCTTTCTATGGAGGAATTTGAGAAGCAGCTCGCTCTCTTGACGAGGAATTTTCGCCGTAACTTTCGAAGGGGTAATTCAAGCAAATCTCCATCCTTCGGAAAGTGGAACAAAGGCAAGGGTACTCCAAGTCACAAGTCAAGAAAGCAGGAGAACTTCTCAAAGGATAAGAAAAGTTCAGAAGGACAACTGCAATGCTTCAAATGTCGAGGCTACGGCCACATTGCAACGGAATGTCCTAACAAGTATCCGGCAAAGAAGAAGGCGATGCAAGTCGTCACTTGGGATGACAACTCAACGTCAAATGAGTCGTCTTCAAGTGATGAAGAAAAGAGCTCCACCGCATTCCACGCGTCCACATCTTCACCATTCATGTGCTTTATGGCAAATACATCTGAGTCGTTGTCCAACTCCACTGTTGAAAAGAACGCAACGGACAACGAATCGGATGATTCGGAAGGTGAAGATTTTGCTCTAGCCTACCACAGACTTTTGAGGGACTCAAGGAAAGTGGCTAAGCAAAACAAGAGTTTGAGAGGGAGATTGCATGATCTCGAAGAAGAAGCAAAAAGAGCGACTTCTCTCTCAAACGCTCTTGAAGTGGAAAGGGAAAACCTGATAAAAGAAAATGCTTCCCTTCAAGAGTCCAATGAGCAACTTGAGAAGGAACATACAAATCTGGTGGATAACGCGAATCACTTCTCAAAGCTCTACAACGAGGCTCGACAGGATAACCTGGAAATGACAAAGACCATTTTCCAACTCAAGAATGACTTACAGCGATTCTCTTCAGGAAGGAGTAAGTTGGATAGACTTCTTGGTCTTGGTCAATCAAATAGGTTCGGCCTCGGATACACTCAAACTGGAAACAGTCCAAGTTCGAGTGAGACAGTTTTTGTGCCTCAGTCGGTATCTCCTCCTCCGACATCGGAATTCAAGACAAACAACGACAACAAACCTACTTCATCCTCTTTGGGATCGTCAAGATCTAAGGTATGTTTTCGTTGTGGTGTTTCAGGGCACATAAGAAGATATTGCAAGACGGGAGTCGAACGCTCATCTCAAGCACCTCTTGCATCAACTACCAAAAAGGCCCCTTTCCGGAAATCAAAGCAAAACTTTTCAAATGACAAGAGACTTGGTAGTTCACCGCGCAAGACGACTTCATCAAGGAGCAATAATCGTTTTAACAAGACGTTTTCACCTAGGCACAAAACTTCACGACCATTACAGACGCATTCCAAAAAGGTTTGGGTGCGCAAAGGTGAAATTTTCCCTTGTCTTGTTTCCAATATTTCCTTGCATGCATATGATAGCTCGTCTTGGTATCTGGATAGCGGGTGTTCCCGTCACATGACCGGTGACAAAAATAGTTTTCAAAATCTTGAGAAAATCTCCGGAGGACACGTTGTTTTCGGAGACGGTCGATCTTCCAAAATTGTTGGAAAAGGGACGGTAGCTATTCCAGATGGCCCGATTTTGAAAAATGTCTTATTTGTTGATGGCCTTAAGACTAACCTCATAAGCATAAGTCAACTTTGCGACAATGGTTTTTCAGTTAACTTTTCATCGGTTGAATGCGTTGTAACTGATAAGGACCATGTCTTCTTTCTAAAAGGGGTTAGATCTGAAAACAATTGTTATGTTGTTCCTAATAAATTTTCTGAAAATTGTAACTTAGCCGCTTTGAATAATGAAACTCTTTGGCATGAAAGGCTAGGTCACTTAAATTTTAAGGAACTTACTAGAATTTCAAACAAGGACGTGGTCAAGGGGATTCCAAAGCTTTTATTTAAACAAAATGTTGTGTGTGGTGGTTGCCAAAAGGGTAAACAGTCTAGGACTGCACACAAAAAACTTGAACCACGTTGGTACAAAACGGCCCTTGGAACTTTTGCACATGGACTTAATGGGGCCGACCCGTCAACCATCCTTGGGAGGTAAATGGTACATCCTTTTATTGGTTGATGATTTCTCTCGGTTTTCATGGGTAGCATTTTTGAGAGAGAAAGCTGATACGTTTGACTCTTTTCATGAGATTTGCCATCGTATTATGATTGAAAAGAATGAAAAGATCATTCGTGTTAGAAGTGATAGGGGTGGAGAATTCATAAATTCAAAATTCATTGATTTTTGTACTTCAAATGGCATTAAACATGAATTCTCGGCACCCCATACACCTCAGCAGAATGGTGTTGTTGAGCGCAAAAACAGGGTTGTTCAAGAGATGGCGCGTGTGATGCTTCATAGCCGGAAATTACCGCTACATTTTTGGGCTGAAGCTGTGAACACCGCTGTCTATGTCATTAACAGAGTGTATTTGCGCCCAGGAACCTTGAATACACCATATGAGCTGTGGTTTAGTAGAAAACCGGATATCAAGTACTTTCGTATCTTTGGGAGTCGATGTTACATCTTACGTGACCGTGAAAATCTTGGAAAGTTCGACTCTCGAAGTGATGAAGGGATCTTTTTGGGTTATTCTACGAATAGCAGAGCATATCGAGTATTTAACATTGAATCTAAGACGATCGTAGAATCTATAAATGTTAAAGTAGATGAAGCTTCTCATTTTGAATCTGAAAAATCTACCCTCGATATCTCTCTAGATGATGATTCTCCTGCTAGTGCATCTTCTCATAATAATACTTCCAATATTAATGATGCTTCTAATGGTTCTTCTAGTTTATCTGATATGCAGGAATCATCTCGTGTACCTCCGAGTACTCCGTTTCAACAAACGCTACGAATCTCCAAGGATCATCCGGAATCGAACATCATTGGAGATCCACAAGAAGGAGTTAGAACTCGAAGGCAGTTGGTTTGCGGATTTGCTTGCTATGTATCTTTAATCGAACCAAAGACAATAGATGAAGCTCTTCAGGATGACTACTGGATTAAAGCAATGCAGGAAGAGCTCCATCAATTTGAGCGAAACAAAGTCTGGGAATTAACGAAGCCTCCAAAGCAACATAATGTGATAGGTACCAAATGGATCTTCAAGAACAAGAAAGATGAAGATGGTACTATCATCAGGAACAAGGCACGACTAGTTGCTCAAGGCTACTCTCAAGTAGAAGGTATAGACTTTGACGAAACTTTCGCCCCTGTAGCTAGACTCGAGTCCATTCGTATATTGTTTGCTATTGCTTGTCATTTTAAAATCAAATTATTTCAAATGGACGTCAAGAGCGCATTTCTAAATGGGTTTTTAAATGAGGAAGTTTATGTAGCTCAACCGAAAGGTTTTGTAGATCATAAACAACCTAACCATGTTTTTCGTTTGAAAAAGGCTCTTTACGGTCTGAAACAAGCACCGCGAGCATGGTACGAAAGGTTAACAAAGCACCTTTTGGAGAAGGGCTATACTCGAGGGGGAGCTGACAGGACTCTCTTTGTGAAGCATTATCAAAATAATTTCATTGTAGCACAAATCTATGTCGATGACATTTTATTTGGTGCAACAAAAGATAATGATGCTTCTAAATTCGCGGAGACCATGGAAAGCGAATTTGAGATGTCCATGATGGGCGAATTGTCTTATTTCCTTGGATTGCAAATTAAACAAAATGATGAAGGTATTCACTTGAGTCAATCCAAGTATGCACTGGAGTTGGTCAAAAAGTTTGATCTAGAAAATTGTAAAGATTTTCCAACTCCAATGGGAACTAGCCACAAGGGACTTGGAAGTGAATCACATAGTGAGGATGTAGACGAGAAACTGTATAGAAGTATGATTGGAAGTCTACTTTACCTCACGGCTAGTCGCCCGGATATATCCTTTAGTGTTGGGATTTGCGCGAGATATCAATCAGCACCAAAGGAGGTTCACCTGAAAGCGGTGAAACGGATCATCCGGTACATCAAAGGATCAATTAACTTTCGGAATTTGGTATCCTATGGGAACAAGTCTGGACATTGTTGGATACTCAGATGCCGATTGGGCAGGATCAGTGGATGATCGGAAAAGCACGAGTGGTGCATGCTTCTATCTTGGCCATTGCCTTGTTGCATGGCACAGTAAAAAAGCAGAATTGCATAGCACTCTCGACTGCCGAAAGCGGAATACATTTCAGCTGGAAGTTGCTCAACTCAACTCATTTGGATGAAAAGCGTACTGAGTGACTTTCGCATTTCAGCATCTTCGGTAACAATACTTTGTGACAACACAAGTGCTATTAGCATTTCTAAAAACCCTGTGTTGCACTCTAGAACAAAACATATTGAACTTAGATATCATTTTCTTAGAGAGCTAGTTGAATCAAATACTCTTCAACTTTCATATATTTCAACTGAAGATCAATTAGCTGACTTTTAACAAAACCTTTGGATCAAAAACGTTTTATTCATTTACGAAAAGCAATTGGGATGCTTTCCTTTGAAATAACTTCTTTTTGAAACCTTTGCTTAGGATAGGTCTTGTATTTGTTTTTGTTTTGTTCATTATCTATGTTTATACATAGGATAGTAATTGAGCATAGATCTTAATTGACTTTAATTGCATCTGTTCACACATTTAGAAATTTATTATGCTTTTGCCATCATAATATTTCATTGTTGCAATGATCATTTATGTTAATTAAATCATCTTCTAAAGTGATCAGAGTCAATTTCTCTCTCAATGATCTCTTGGTATAGTCATTATCTTATTTGACTGTTTAGTCGAGTATGAAATCGAGATGAATTTTTGGTTGAATACTTTATATCTTAAATAATTGATAGCCAATTGAGGGGGAGTCAAAGATAATGTAAAATGCTCAAAAGATGTGGAAAGAGTTACATCCCAATGAGGAGTGTGAAAACTACCACCACATGGAGGAAAGAGCTACCACCTCGGTCGTCCGAGTATTGTGTGCAGCTACCACATGTATACCAAGCATGGTTGTTCAAATTTTTGATTAAGTAAAATGCATATTGAAATACTTGACTCTGTCAAATTTCAAGGTTGGTATAAGGTGGGATTTCTTAAAGAAAGATGCTCAAAGAGCCACTCTCTTCAACAGATTGTCTAGAAATATTATCTACTATATTTGGGATTTCAAACATCTATTGATCTTTGTATTTCATTTTCTTTACGAATTGATGATTTGATAAAGGCATTACTCATAAGATCAAGTTAGATGTAATTGAATGTGTTCAACTTTAAGGGATTTAATTTTTGTAAATTTTCGTTTCATTTTTGGATATTATTGATAGATTTGGCATAATCTAATTCTTGTTGTATGAAACGATGCTTTTTGTTTAAAGTTGATACACCTTTGTGCTTACAATCTTTTTCTGGATTTTTCCTGAATTTCTCTGAAATTTTCTAAAGAAAAAGTTGGGGCCGATCCGGATCGGGCTAGATGATCCGGATCCCGAACGCAGGAATTTCTCCTGCGGGCTGACGATCCGGATTGTATCTGCCGATCCGGATCCCGAACACAGTTTTCTTACTGCGGGTAGCCGATCCGGATCGCAGTTATGAACTGATCCGGATCGCGGCTAGGTTTTTATAAAGGAACGAAAGGGGTTTTGATTTCTTTACTCCAATCTTTTGTTCCGAAGTTTCCAGAACCTCTCTCTCTTGATTTCATCCTTCCTGGAATCTTTCAAACTCAGGTTCTTCAACTCCAAGTAAGTTTTATTGATCAAAATCTCGGTTTTTCACCGTTTTTCTCTTTTCCTCCTCAAACGTACGAATTTCTTGTATCAACTTTGTTTGTGGATGGTTTTTGATCAAATTTCTTTTGAAATAAGAACTCTGGGTTGTTTAGTTTTGATTATATGCTAGGTTTTTTCCTGATTAACGGATTTTTAGGCTTCGATTTCTAAAATTTCGGTTTTAGGGCATATAATAAGGATTTTCGAAATTCATGCAATTGATCTATCTTTAAAAGTCCTTTTTGCAAAACTAATTTGATTCTTAGTCTCTCTACATGATTATGATTGTTTGGGTACAATTTTTTCAATCTTTGAAAATTAACAATTTTTCATGTGTTCTTGAGTATTGCTCACAGGAATTCTTTTCTCTAGAAACCATTAGCAATGGTGATCACTTGGATTGTTTTCCTACTTGCTACCATGGTACATGTCAAGGATACTGCCAAGCCTAAGAAGGCTAAGAAAGCAAAGAAGACTAAGGTTGATTCCGACACTGAATCAGAAACAGAGTCGATCGACTGGGATAACATCGAAATTGAGCAAGCTGCTCCCATTGTCTCCAAAGGGAAAGCAACTGCTGAAGCTTCAAAACCTACTGCAGCTGAAAAAGGGAAAGCACCAATGGAACCAAGTCCAGTTGGGACAAAAAGAAAAACTGGTGCAAGAAAAAGAGGCAGTGCTCAAGGAATTACCATTGAGGAACCAGTTGCTAGGCAGCCTCCTCCACAAGACTTCATCAGCTCCGACAGAATCAAGGATTTTGAGAAGAGGGAATGCATTGGCGAGAGACATGTCAATGTCAAACCAATGAAGGAACGATCTGTAGCTTTTGGGACTTTGTTTGACCAAGTTGGTCTTGCTCAAATTTGCAACTTCCCTGAGACTACTGGGTACTGTCCACACTCAGTTCGAATTTTTTATCAGAACGCTGCAAGTCTGATTGATCACGAGGATGGACGTCGAGAATTTTACACTTTGGTTAAAAATATCAGAATCAAAGTCACACCCCAGCTGATTGGAGTTGTGCTAGATATGGCTGCCAGAGCTGATGGACTCCATTACCTAAAAACTCAAAGCTTCAACGACAACTCCTGGAGAGTTGTAGTTAATGGAATTTGTATTCCAAATACTCGGTCGACCGGAAATTCTGTTTCTCTAAAGAGCTTCGACCAGAGTATAGGTACTTAAACTTCATTGTCTGCTACAACATTCTTCCCAACATGAATACGAAGGTTCTTCGATGGGACAGAATGTTATACCTTTATCTTCTTGGAAACCCGGCCGCATTGATGGGAGCAAACTTGAATATTCCTTATCTCATTTGGTCAAGGATGGCGCGATATGTGGAACACTCTCACCCCTCAGAGAGACTACCCTATCCAATGATTATCATGCGCATCCTTAGAAAGTTTAAAGTCGATACAAGCGCGAGCTCATACATGTACAGTTTGGGCACCATTAATGAGACGACAATTGTGAAGTCTCTCTCGACGAAGCCAGATGAACCTTTTATACCTCTTCACCGGCAACGAGAACAACGACAACAAGCAACAACTTCTGCACCGGCAGAAGCTCCTCCAACTCAACCAGCACCTCCAGCACAAGAAGCTCCACAATCAACTTCTGATGATGATGCTTCTGTTACCTCAATCTATAAAGAACAGCAAAGGCTCTCCAACGAGCAAGAACGTATATCAAATGAACTGATTGAGGTAAAGGAAGAAATAAAGAAGGTAAATAAAAATCAATCAGCAATGAACAAGCGAATAAAGAAGATTTTCCAAATCCTCGGCTGTATCAGTTCAGACGAGTCTGAATGATCCGTATCCTTCTAACTTCTGTTTATTATGCATATGTTTAAATCCTACTGTTGTGCAGGTTTTTAAGTTTTAATTTGAGTCTTTAGTCCTCGAACTTAAACTATTAACCATTCTCTCCACTTCTGTAATTTTTGGCTTTATTTGTGACAAAAAGGGGGAGAGAGAGTTTAGAACAATGATTTGAACTTGAACAATGATTGTGAAAATCTTGATGATGAAGATTTTGTGAACATCAAGGTAAGTATTATCTCAACTTCAACTTTTGGTTTTCATCTTGTGTTTGAATGCATGCCTCAACTAACTATTTGCTAACTATTTGGGCATGTAATATAACTAACAAGTTGATGTTCACTAACAAGTTTGTGACACTTGGTTTTTGATTGCATAGAAGATATGTTGGTTCTTAACTCTGATCAATTACATATCTATATTTATATAAGTTTGTCACAAACATGTTCATGACATTTGGTTTTTACGTGCAAAGAGGATATGTTGGTGTTTTAACTATGATCTGTTTACATATCTGAATGTATAAATGTCATGGTAAGTATGAATGAGTATAAACTTCATCTCTGTTTGTGGTTTTTGAATGATATAAAATTCTTGAGGTATCTAACGATTTCTTTTGTCAAGAATGATTTCTTTTTGCAGAGAGTACAGATGTCTAAGTCTAGAGTCTGTTTTAGGAGTTTAACTCATGTATTGTATTTTGGATCTCCATTGTAAATTTTTGTTGTATGGTGATAGCAACAAAAATATCTTTTTGAATTTTCTTTAGTGGATCTATGTTTTGTCACGAAACCGCCAAAGGGGGAGATTGTTACGGAATTTGAGTTGGCGTAGTTTCGTGAAAGTCTCAAGTCTTGAAGATTGAAGGTGAAGAAAGTTGGATCATTTAACTCAATCTCAAGAAAGAAGAATTCAAAAGGATCAGGTATGTTTAACTAAAGAATTTGTGTGATCCGAATACTTCTTGTAGTGTAGAAACACTTGGAAGAGTCTTTCATTGCATAAAAATCAAAAACTGGACTTGGGACATGTTCAGGATCCGGATCAGGCTGTTCGATCCGGATCCCGAAGGTGGTTCGTTCATACATCGTCGCAATCCGGATCGTAGTCTCTTGATCCGGATCCCGAACGTTGAGTTTACCATCTACCTTGAACGATCCGGATCCTGCTTCGCAATCCGGATCCCGAACGTTGATGTTTGGTAAACTGTATGAACGATCCGGATCGTAGTCACATGATCCGGATCCCGAACCTTCGTTTTTCTGGAATTGGCTGATTCGTTACGACGATCCGGATCTCAGTTATCACGATCCGGATCGCCGTCCGTAAAAATCCAGAAATGGCAGGTTTTTGATTCTTATCTCCTTCCTAGGGTTTCTAACCTATAAATAGACCCTATGTCTTTCTTTCTAGGGTCAATCCACATAGCCGTCATTTTCATATATCATCTTATACGGCTATAGATCCACATATAGAGAAGAAAGGAAATCATTAGAGAATACTCTATGTTTCTTCATCTATATTGATTAGTTTGATTCAAGGTTTTCATACTCACATCTTGAGTTGAATCAAACTAATGAATACTTAGATGGTATTTCCGATCTATCTTTGATCTAAGTATTCGGCGGATCATCACCACCCAAAAACAACGATTTACCCCAAAATCGGCGCGTGGATTCGCGTGTCCTTGTGGATTCAAGGTTCAATCGCTCTCGTGGATTCGGAGCGAGGCACATTCGTGGATTCGAAGGGTGCTATTGGGTGAAGACCGTGGATTCGGTCTGACGTCGTGGATTCGACGTTGGACGCCGTGGATTCGGCGTTGGGCGCAGATCGTGGATTCGAGAAGCGTCGGAGCGAGCGGAGAAGATCCTCTAGGAGCGTATGGAAAAGGTTGAGTCGTAAGTGTGTACGGTAAATCACCTTGTACGTGTTTTAATTCTAGTGGATTTCTGCCGTGTTATCGGTCCCGTGGTTTTTTACTCCGGTGATGGAGTTTTCCACGTAAAAATCTTGCGTGTTATTTTATTTTCCGCATTGGGTTTTAACGCAACGATTTTTGGAGTGTTTATACGTTTACACCTATTCACCCCCCTCTAGGTGTTTCTTCCCCTATTTAGATCCGTATTATATACGACCCAACAGTTGGTGCTGCCATTGATGCTTTTCCTGGTTCCTTAGTTGCCTTTTCTTTTGATTTAACAGACGCCTTTCTCCTTGAATCATCAGACGGTTCTTGTTCATACATTGAGTCATCATCATCCGTCAATGCCGCCCAGTCAACCTCATGACAATCTACCTCTGTGTCACTGACCTCGACAAATTCACCTTTTTGTTGGAGGTTCTTGGCTCTCTTCAGTTTATTTGTTGGGCGAGTGTGTACCATTGAGACCAGGAGAAGGATTAACCAAGAGAAACACATTGAATTAAGTGCCATTGATCAAAGTGCTTGAGTTAAGAAGGTGTCCTGTGAAAACCAACTCAAGAACACAAAAATTCTTAGTTTTCAAAGATTTGAAAAATTGTACCCAAACAATCATAATCAGTAGAGAAGCTAAGAATCAAATTAGTTTTGCAAAAGGACTTTTAAAAATAGATCAATTGCATGATTTTCGAAAAACCTTATTATATGCCCTAAAACCGAAATTTTAGAAATCGAAGCCTAAAAATCCGTTAATCAGGAGAGTACCTAGCATATAATCAAAACTAATCTACCCAGAGTTCTTATTTCAAAAGAAATTTGATCAAAAACCATCCACAAACAGAGTTGATCCAAGAAATTCATCACGTTTGAGGAGGAAAAGAGAAAAAACGGTGAAAAACCGAGATTTTGATCAATAAAACTTACTTGTAATCGAAGAACTTTGAGTTTGAAAGCTTCCAGGAAGGATGAAATCTAGAGAGAGAGGCTCTGGAAACTTTGGAACAAAAGATTGGAGTAAAAGAAATCAAAATCCTTTTGTTCTTTATAAAACCCTAGCCGCGATCCGGATCATCCCGTGCTTGCGATCCGGATCGGCTACCCGCAGTGAGAAACTGCGTTCGGGATCCGGATCGTCAGACACAATCCGGATCGTCAGCCCGCAGAAGAATTCCTGCGTTCGGGATCCGGATCATCTTGCCCGATCCGGATCGGCTCCAACTTTTTCTTTAGAAAATTTTAGAGAAATTCAAGAAAAACCAGAAAAAGATTGTAAGCACAAATGTGTATCAACTTTAAACAAAAATCATCGTTTCATACAACAAGAAATAGATTATGCCAAATCTATCAATAATATCCAAAAATGAAACGAGAATTTACAAGAATTAAATCCCTTAAAGTTGAACACCTTCAATCACATCTAACTTGATCTTATGAGTAATGCCTTTATCAAATCATCAATTCAGTAAAGAAAATGAAATACAAAGATCAATAGATGTTTGAAATCCCAAATATAATAGATAATGTATCTAGACAATCTGTTGAAGAGAGTGGCTCTTTGAGCATCTTTCATTAAAAACCCACCTTATACCAACCTTGAAATTTGACGGAGTCAAGTATTTCAACATGCATTTTACATAATCAAAAATTTGAACAACCATGCTTGGTATACATGTGGTAGCTGCACACAGTACTCGGACGACCGAGGTGGTAGCTCTTTCCTCCATGTGGTGGTAGTTTTCACACTCCTCATTGGGATGTAACTCTTTCCACATCTTTTGAGCATTTTAACTTTTTCTATGACTCCCCCTCAATTGGCTATCAATTATTTAAGATATAAAGTATTCAACCAAATATTGATCTCGATTTCATACTCGACTAAACAGTCAAATAAGATAATGACTATACCAAGAGATCATTGAGAGAGAGAAATTGACTTTGATCACTTTAGAAGATGATTTAATTAACATAAATGATCATTGCAACAGTGAAATATTATGATGGCAAAAGCATAATAAATTTCTAAATGTGCGAAAAGATGCAATTAAAGTCAATTATAATCTATGCTCAATTAATGTCCTATGTACAAACATAGATACTGAACAAAACAAAACAAATACAAAACCTATCCTAAGCAAAGATTTCAAAAAGAAGTTTATTTCAAGGAAAGCATCCCAATTGCTTTTCGTAAATGAATAAAACGTTTTTGATCCAAAGGTTTTGTTAGAATGTCAGCTAATTGATCCTCAGTTGAAATATATGAGAGTTGAAGAGTATTTGATTCAACTAGCTCTCTAAGAAAATGATATCTAAGTTCAATATGTTTTGTTCTAGAGTGCAACACAGGGTTTTTAGAAATGTTAATAGCACTAGTGTTGTCACAAAGTATTGTTACCGAAGATGCTGAAATGCGGAAGTCGCTCAATACGCTTTTCATCCAAATGAGTTGAGTTGAGCAACTTCCAGCTGAAATGTATTTCAGTTCGGCAGTCGAGAGTGCTATGCAGTTCTGCTTTTTACTGTGCCATGCAACAAGGCAATGGCCAAGATAGAAGCATGCACCACTCGTGCTTTTCCGATCATCCACTGATCCTGCCCAATCGGCATCTGAGTATCCAACAATATCCAAACTTGTTCCCATAGGATACCAAATTCCGAAATTAATTGATCCTTTGATATACCGGATGATCCTTTTCACCGCTTTCAGGTGAACCTCCTTTGGTGCTGATTGATATCTCGCGCAAATCCCAACACCAAAAGATATATCCGGGCGACTAGCCGTGAGGTAAAGTAGACTTCCAATCATACTTCGATACAGTTTCTCGTCTACATTCTCACTATGTGATTCACTTCCAAGTCCCTTGTGGCTAGTTCCCATTGGAGTCGGAAAATCTTTACAATTTTCTAGATCAAACTTTTTGACCAACTCCATTGCATACTTGGATTGACTCAAGTGAATACCTTCATCATTTTGTTTAATTTGCAATCCAAGGAAATAAGTCAATTCGCCCATCATGGACATCTCAAATTCGCTTTCCATGGTCTCCGCGAATTTAGAAGCATCATTATCTCTTGTCGCGCCAAATACAATGTCATCGACATAGATTTGTGCTACAATGAAATTGCTTTGATAATGCTTCACAAAAAGAGTCCTATCAGCTCCCCCTCGAGTATAGCCCTTCTCCAAAAGGTGCTTTGTTAACCTTTCGTACCATGCTCGCGGTGCTTGTTTCAGACCGTAAAGAGCCTTTTTCAAACGAAAAACATGGTTAGGTTGTTTATGATCTACAAAACCTTTCGGTTGAGCCACATAAACTTCCTCATTTAAAAACCCATTTAGAAATGCGCTCTTAACGTCCATTTGAAATAATTTGATTTTAAAATGACAAGCAATAGCGAATAGTATACGAATGGACTCGAGTCTAGCTACAGGGGCGAAAGTTTCATCAAAGTCTATACCTTCTACTTGAGAGTAGCCTTGAGCAACTAATCGTGCCTTGTTCCTGATGATAGTACCATCCTCATTTTTCTTGTTCTTGAAGATCCATTTGGTACCTATCACATTGTGTTGCTTTGGAGGCTTCGTTAATTCCCAGACTTTGTTTCGCTCAAATTGATGGAGCTCTTCCTGCATTGCTTTAATCCAGTAGTCATCCTGAAGAGCTTCATCTATGTTCTTTGGTTCGATTAAAGATACGTAGCAAGCGAATCCACAAACCAACTGCCTCCGAGTTCTAACTCCTTCTTGTGGATCTCCAATGATGTTTGATTCCGGATGATCCTTGGAGATTCGTAACGTTTGTTGAAACGGAGTACTCGGAGATATATGAGATGATTCCTGCACATCAGATAAACTTGAAGAACCATTAGATGCATCATTAATATTGGAAGTATTATTATGAGAAGATGCACTAGCAGGAGAATCATCATCTAGAGAGATATCGAGGGTAGATTTTCCAGTTTCAAAGTGAAAAGCTTCATCTACTTTAACATTTATAGATTCTACGATCGTCTTAGATTCAATGTTAAATACTCGATATGCTCTGCTATTCGTAGAATAACCCAAAAAGATCCCTTCATCACTTCGAGAGTCGAACTTTCCAAGATTTTCACGGTCACGTAAAATGTAACAACGACTCCCGAAGATACGAAAGTATTTGATATCCGGTTTTCTACTAAACCACAGCTCATATGGTGTATTTAAAGTTCCTGGGCGCAAGTAAACTCTATTAATGACATAGACAGCGGTGTTCACGGCTTCAGCCCAAAAATGTAGCGGTAAATTCCGGCTATGAAGCATCACACGCGCCATCTCCTGAACAACCCGGTTTTTGCGCTCAACAACACCATTCTGCTGAGGTGTATAGGGTGCCGAGAATTCATGTTTAATGCCATTTGAAGTACAAAAATCAATGAATTTTGAATTTATGAATTCTCCACCTCTATCACTTCTAACACGAATGATCTTTTCATTCTTTTCAATCATAATACGATGGCAAATCTCATGAAAAGAGTCAAACGTATCAGCTTTCTCTTTTAAAAATGCTACCCAAGAAAACCGAGAGAAATCATCAACCAATAAAAGAATGTACCATTTACCTCCCAAAGATGGTTGACGGGTCGGCCCCATTAGATCCATGTGCAAAAGTTCCAAGGGCCGTTTTGTACCAACGTGGTTCAGGTTCTTGTGTGCAGTCCTAGACTGTTTTCCCTTTTGGCAACCACCACACACAACGTTTTGTTTAAATAAAAGCTTTGGAACCCCCTTGACCACGTCCTTGTTTGAAATTCTAGTAAGTTCCTTAAAATTTAAGTGACCTAGCCTTTCATGCCAAAGAGTTTCATTATTGAAAGCAGCTAAGTTACAATTTTCAGAAAATTTATTAGGAACAACATAACAATTCTTTTCAGATCTAACCCCTTTTAAAAAGAAGACATGGTCCTTATTAGTTACAACGCATTCAACAGATGAAAAGTTAACTGAAAAACCATTGTCGCAAAGTTGACTTATGCTTATGAGGTTAGTCTTAAGGCCATCAACAAATAGGACGTTTTTCAAAATTGGGCCATCTGGAATAGCTACCGTCCCTTTTCCAACAATTTTGGAAGATCGACCGTCTCCGAAAACAACGTGTCCTCCGGAGATTTTCTCAAGATTTTGAAAACTATTTTTGTCACCGGTCATGTGACGGGAACACCCGCTATCCAGATACCAAGACGAACTATCATATGCATGCAAGGAAACATTGGAAACAAGACAAGGGAAAATTTCACCTTTGCGCACCCAAACCCTTTTGGAGTGCATCGGAAATGGTCGTGAAGTTATATGCCTAGGTGAAGGCGTCTTGTTATAGCGATTGTTGTTCCTTGATGAGATCGTCTTGTGTGATGAACTACCAAGTCTCTTTTCATTTGAAAAGTTTTGCTTTGATTTTCGGGGAGGAGCCTTTTTGGTAGTTGTTGCAAGAGGTCCTTGAGATGAGCGTTCGACTCCCGTCTTGCAATATCTTCTTATGTGCCCTGAAACACCACAACGAAAACATACCTTAGATCTTGACGATCCCAAAGAGGATGAAGTAGGTTTGTTGTCGTTGTTTGTCTTGAATTCCGGTGTCGGAGGAGGAGATACCGACTGAGGCACAAAAACTGTTTCACTCGAACTTGGACTGTTTCCAGTTTGAGTGTATCCGAGGCCGAACCGATTTGATTGACCAAGACCAAGAAGTCTATCCAACTTACTCCTTCCTGAAGAGAATCGCTGTAAGTCATTCTTGAGTTGGAAGATGGTCTTTGTCATTTCCAGGTTATCCTGTCGAGCCTCGTTGTAGAGCTTTGAGAAGTGATTCGCGTTATCCACCAGATTTGTATGTTCCTTCTCAAGTTGCTCATTGGACTCTTGAAGGGAAACATTTGCTTTTATCAGGTTTTCCCTTTCCACTTCAAGAGCGTTTGAGAGAGAAGTCGCTCTTTTTGCTTCTTCTTCGAGATCATGCACTCTCCCTCTCAAACTCTTGTTTTGCTTAGCCACTTTCTTTGAATCCCTCAAAAGTCTGTGGTAGGCTAGAGCAAAATCTTCACCTTCCGAATCATCCGATTCGTTGTCCGTTGCGTTCTTTTCAACAGTGGAGTTGGACAACGACTCAGATGTACTTGCCATAAAGCACATGAAGGGTGAAGATACGGACGCGTGGAATGCGGTGGAGCTCTTTTCTTCATCACTCGAAGACGACTCATTTGACGTTGAGTTGTCATCCCAAGTGACGACTTGCATCGCCTTCTTCTTTGCCGGATACTTGTTAGGACATTCCGTTGCAATGTGGCCGTAGCCTCGACATTTGAAGCATTGTAGTTGTCATTCTGAACTTTTCTTATCCTTTGAGAAGTTCTCTTTCTTTCTTGACTTGTAACTTGAAGTACCCTTGCCTTTGTTCGACTTTCCGAAGGATGGAGATTTGCTTGAACTACCCCTTCGAAAGTTGCGGCGAAACTTCCTTGTCAAGAGAGCGAGCTGCTTCTCAAATTCCTCCATAGAAAGGTTCTCGTCATCGTCGGAGGAGGATGTATCCGCGTCTTCTTCCTTAGTTGTTTTCAACGCATAACCTGAAGACTTAGAAGTGGATGCCTTTCCAGAAGAATTGTTAGTAGTAAATGTCATTTCATAAGTTTGTAATGAACCAACTAATTCTTCTACACGTATTTCGTCCGGGTGTTTAATAGTTTCAATGGCAGTAACCTTTGGGCGAAATCGTTCAGGAAGAGTTCTTAAGATCTTTCTTACAATCTTAAATTCTGGAATCTTCTCTCCCAGATTAGCACATGAGTTTACGATGTCTTGCAATCGTGTATAGTAGTCCGTGAAAGATTCATTTTCTGCCATTAAGATAGAGTCAAACTTGCTCGTAAGCATTTGCAGTTTCTGAATCTTCACGATGTTAGTTCCCTCATGTGTAACCTGAAGAACATCCCAGATTTCTTTCGCAGTCTCACATGCCGAGACGCGAGAGAATTCAGTTTGAGATAAGGCATTAAAGATAGCATTAATTCCCTTGCCATTGTAAGAAGATGAATCTAACTCTTCCTTGGTCCATTTCGACCTAGGTTTTAAGGTGCGAACATCACCAATAAGTTCAGTTGGATTAGACCATCCTAATTCAATTGATTGCCACACCCGTTCGTCGATGGAAATTTAAAAAGCTTTCATCCGTACTTTCCAGTACGCATAATTTGTTCCATCGAAGAACGGGGGTCGGTTGATGTTTCCACCTTCAACCATTGTTTACAACCCTATTCCTGCTCTGATACCACTTGTTGGGTTATATGTAATAAGGATCTAAATAGGGGAAAAAACACCTAGAGGGGGGTGAATAGGTGTAAACGCATAAACACTCAAAAAATCGTTGCGATAAAAACCCAATGCGGAAATAAAAATAATACGCAAGATTTTTACGTGGAAACCTCCATCACCGGAGTAAAAAACCACGGGACCGATAACACGGCAGAAATCCACTAGAATTAAAACACGTACAAGGTGATTTACCGTACACACTTACGACTCAACCTTTTCCATACGCTCCTAGAGGATCTTCTCCGCTCGCTCCGCGACGCTTCTCGAATCCACGATCTGCGCCCAACGCCGAATCCACGGCGTCCAACGTCGAATCCACGACGTCCGACCGAATCCACGGTCTTCACCCAATAGCACCCTTCGAATCCACGAACGTGCCTCGCTCCGAATCCACGAGAGCGGTTGAACCTTGAATCCACAAGGACACGCGAATCCACGCGCCGATTTTTGGGGTAAATCGTTGTTTTTGGGTGATGATGATCCGCCGAATACTTAGATCAAAGATAGATCGGAAATACCATCTAAGTATTCATTAGTTTGATTCAACTCAAGATGTGAGTATGAAAACCTAGAATCAAACTAATCAATATAGATGAAGAAACATAGAGTATTCTCTAATGATTTCCTTTCTTCTCTATATGTGGATCTAGAGCCGTATAAGATGATATATGAAAATGACGGCTATGTGGATTAACCCTAGAAAAAGAATCATAGGGTCTATTTATAGGTTAGAAACCCTAGGAAGGAGATAAGAATCAAAAACCTAACATTTCTGGAAATTTTACGGACGGCGATCCGGATCGGACTAGCTGTGATCCGGATCGTCGTAACGAGTCAACCAGTTCCAGAAAAACGAAGGTTCGGGATCCGGATCGAAGTGCATGATCCGGATCGTTCATACAGTTTACCAAACATCAACGTTCGGGATCCGGATTGCGAAGCATGATCCGGATCGTTCAAGGAAAATGGTAAACTCACTGTTCGGGATCCGGATCAAGAGGCTACGATCCGGATTGAACTGGTGTATGAACGAACCACCTTCGGGATCCGGATCGAACAACCTGATCCGGATCCTGAACATGTCCCAAGTCCAGTTTTTGATTTTTATGCAATGAAAGATTCTTCCAAGTGTTTCTACACTACAAGAAGTATTCGGATCACACAAAATCTTTAGTTAAACATACCTGATCCTTTTGAATTCTTCTTTCTTGAGATTGAGTTAACTGATCCAACTTTCTTCACCTTCAATCTTCAAGACTTGAGACTTTCACGAAACTACGCCAACTCAAATTCCGTAACATACACCTATTCACCCCCCTCTAGGTGTTTTTTCCCCTATTTAGATCTTATTATACATAATCCAACAAGTGGTATCAGAGCGGGAATAGGGTTGTAAACAATGGTTGAAGGTGGAAACATCAACAGACCTCCGTTCTTCGATGGAACAAATTATGCGTACTGGAAAGTACGGATGAAAGCCTTTTTAATTTCCATCGACGAACGGGTGTGGCAATCAATTGAATTAGGATGGTCTAATCCAACTGAAATTATTGCTGATGTTCGCACCATCAAACCTAGGTCGAAATGGACCAAGGAAGAGATAGATTATTCTTCTTACAATGGCAAAGGGATTAATGCTCTATTTAATGCTTTGTCTCAAACTGAGTTCTCTCGCGTCTCGGCATGTGAGACTGCGAAAGAAATCTGGGATGTTCTTCAAGTTACACATGAGGGAACTAACCTTGTGAAGATTCAGAAACTGCAAATGCTTACGAGCAAGTTTGACTCTATTTTCATGGCAGAAAATGAATCGTTCACAGACTATTACACACGATTGCAAGACATCGTAAACTCATGTGCTAACTTGGGAGAGAAGATTCCAGAGTTTAAAGTTGCAAGAAAAATATTAAGAACTCTTCCTGAAAGATTTCGATCCAAGGTTACGGCCATTGAAACTATTAAACACCCGGACGAAATCCGTGTAGAAGAATTAGTTGGTTCATTACAAACTTATGAAATGACATTTTCTACTAACTATTCTTCTGGAAAAGCATCCTCTTCTAAGTCTTCAGGTTTAGCATTGAAAACAACAAAAGAAGAAGACGCGGATTCATCCTCCTCAGACGATGACGTAAACCTATCTATGGAGGACTTTGAGAAGCAGCTTGCTCTCTTGACAAGAAGATTTCGCCGAAACTTTCGAAGGGGTAACTCAAGCAAAACTCCATCCTTCGTAAAGCCAAAGAAAGGCAAAGGTTCTTCAAGTTTCAAACCAAGAAAGCAAGAGGGTTTTTCTAAGGATAAGAAAAGCTCAGAAGGACAAGTCCAATGCTTCAAGTGCCGAGGGTACGGCCATATCTCAACGGAGTGTCCCAATAAGAATCCGTCAAAGAAGAAAGCGATGCAAGCCGTCACTTGGGATGACACCTCATCGTCAAATGAGTCATCGTCAAGTGATGAAGAAGATAACGCAACGGCGTTCCACACGTCCACATCTTCACCCTTTATGTGCTTAATGGCAAGTACATCCGAGTCATTGTCCAACTCCTCCCAAGTTGAAAAGAATGCAACGGACGATGAATCGGATAATTCGGAAGGTGAAGATTTTGCTCTAGCCTACCACAGACTTTTGAGGGATTCAAAGAAACTGGCTAAGCAAAACAAGGGGTTGAGAGGGAGATTGCAGGATCTCGAAGAAGAAGTAAAAAGGGTAACTTCTCTCTCGACCGATCTTGAAGTGGAAAGGGATAATCTGATAAAAGCAAATGCTTCACTTCAAGAGTCCAATGAGCAATTCGAGAAGAATTATGTAGATATGGTGAACAAAGCGAATTACTTCTTGAAGCTCAACGGCGAGGCTCGACAGGAAAAATTGGAAATGACAGAGACCATTCTCCAACTCAAGGACGACTTACAGCGATTTTCATCAGGAGGGAGTAAGTTGGATAAGCTTCTTGGTCTTGGTCAATCAAACAAGTTCGGCCTCGGATATAATCGAACTAAAGACAATTTTAGTTCGGTTGGGACAGTCTTTGTGCCCCAATCGGTATCTCCTCCTCCGACACCGGAATTGACGACAAACAATGACAACAAACCTACTTCCCCCTCTTCGGAATTGTCAAGCACCAAGGTATGTTTTCGTTGTGGTATTGCAGGGCACATAAGCAGAAATTGCAAGATGGGAGCCAAACGCTCAACTCAAGCACTTCTTGCAACGACTACCAAAAGGGTGATTCCTCGGAAATCAAATGCAAATTATTCAAAGGAAAAGAGCCTCGGTAGTTCATCAAACAAGACGACGACGTCAAGGAAAAGCGATGGATCAAACAAGACGCTTTCACCAAAGGTATCAACTTCACAATCATTTCCGACGTACACCAAAACACGAAAGGTTTGGGTACGCAAAGGTGAAACCTTCCCTTGTCTTGTTACAAACATTTCCTTGCATGCATATGATAATTCGTCTTGGTATCTGGATAGCGGCTGTTCTCGTCACATGACCGGTGACAAAAACTACTTTCAAAATTTTGAGAAAATCTCCGGAGGACTTGTAGTTTTCGGAAACGGTCAGTCTTCCAAAATTGTTGGAAAATGAACAGTAGCTATTCCAGATGGCCCGATTCTGAATAATGTGTTATTTGTTGAAGGCCTTAAGACTAACCTCATAAGTATCAGTCAACTTTGTGACAATGGTTTCTCAGTTAATTTTTCATCTGTTGAATGCATTGTAACTGATAAGGACCATGTTTTCTTTTTAAAGGGGTTAGATCTGAAAACAATTGTTATGTTGTTCCCAATAAAATTTTTGAAAATTGTAACTTAGCCTCTTTGAATAATGAAACACTTTGGCATGAAAGGCTAGGTCACATAAATTTTAAGGAACTTGCTAGAATTTCAAACAAAGTCGTGGTCAAGGGGGTTCCAAAACTTTCACTTAAACAAAACATTGTGTGTGGTGGTTGTCAAAAAGGAAAACAATCCAGGACTGCACACAAGAACTTGAACCACGTTGGTACCAAACGGCCCTTGCAATTACTGCATATGGATCTTATGGGGCCGACACGTCAACCATCCTTGGGAGGTAAATGGTATATTTTCTTATTGGTTGATGATTTCTCAAGATACTCATGGGTAGCATTTTTAAAAGAGAAAGCTGATACTTTTGATTCTTTTCACGAGATTTGCCTTCGTATTATGATTGAAAAGAATGAAAAGATCATTCGTGTTAGAAGTGATAGAGGTGGAGAATTCATAAATTCTAAATTCATTGATTTTTGCACTTCCAATGGCATTAAACATGAATTCTCAGCACCCTATACACCTCAACAGAATGGTGTAGTCGAGCGCAAAAACAGGGTTGTACAAGAGATGGCACGTGTTATGCTTCATAGCCGAAATTTACCGCTATATTTTTCGGCTGAAGCTGTGAACACTGCAATCTATGTTATTAATCGAGTTTATTTGCGCCCGGGAACGTTAAATACACCATATGAACTATGGTTTTGTAGAAAGCCAAACATCAAATATTTTCGTATCTTTGGGAGTCGGTGCTACATTTTACGTGACCGCGAAAATCTTGGAAAATTTGACTCTCGAAGTGACGAAGGGATTTTCATGGGTTATTCTACAAATAGTAGAGCATATCGGGTATTTAACTTGGAATCTAAAACGATTGTAGAATCCATAAATGTTAAAGTAGATGAAGCTTTCCACTTTGCATCTGATAAATCTACCCCTGATATCTCTCTTGATGATGATACTCCTGTAAATGCATCTTCTCATGATAATACTTCCAATATTAATGATGCATCTAATGGTTCTTCAAGTTTATCTGATGTGCAGGAATCATCTCATGTGCCTCCGAGTACTCCATTACCTCAAACGTTACGCATCTCCAAGGATCATCCTGAATCAAACATCATTGGAGACCCACAAGAAGGAGTCAAAACTCGGAGACAGTTGGTTTGTGGATTCGCTTGTTACGTTTCCATGATCGAACCAAAGAACGTCGATGAAGCTCTTCAGGATGACTACTGGATTGAAGCAATGCAGGAAGAGCTCCATCAGTTTGAACGAAACAAGTCTGGGAATTAACGACGCCTCCGAAGCAACACAATGTGATCGGTACTAAATGGATTTTCAAGAATAAGAAAAATGAGGATGGTACCATCATCAGGAACAAGCACGTTTAGTTGCTCAAGGCTACTCTCAAATAGAAGGTATAGACTTTGATGAAACGTTCTCCCCTGTAGCTAGACTCGAGTCCATTCGTATCTTATTCGCTATTGCTTGTCACTTTAAATAAAACTCTTTCAAATGGACGTTAAGAGCGCGTTTTTAAATGGGTTTTTAAATGAGGAAGTTTATGTGGCTCAACCGAAAGGTTTTGTAGACTGTAAACTACCTAACCATGTTTTTCGTTTGAAAAAGGCTCTTTACGGTTTAAAACAAGCACCGCGAGCGTGGTACGAAAGGTTGACGAAAGCACCTTTTGGAGAAGGGCTATACTCGAGGGGGAGCAGATCGGACTCTCTTTGTGAAGCATTATCAGGATAACTTCATTGTTGCACAAATCTATGTCGATGACATTGTATTTGGAGCAACAAAGGATAATGATGCTTCTAAATTCGCAGAAACCATGGAAAGCGAATTTGAGATGTCTATGATGGGCGAACTGACATACTTTCTTGGATTGCAAGTGAAACAAAATGGTGAAGGCATCCATCTGTGTCAATCCAAGTATGCAAAGGAGTTGGTAAAGAAATTCGGATTAGAAGATTCTAAAGATTTTCCTACTCCTATGGGAACTAGCAATAAGGGATTAGGAAGTGAATCTCTTAGTGATAGTGTAGACGAGAAACTCTATCGAAGTATGATTGGAAGTCTACTCTACCTCACAGCTAGTCGCCCGGACATATCCTTTAGTGTTGGGATCTGCGCGAGATATCAATCAGCACCAAAGGAGGTTCACCTGAAAGCGGTGAAACGGATCATCCGGTACATCAAAGGAACTGTAAACTTCGGAATTTGGTATCCTATGGGAACAAGTCTTGACATTATAGGATATTCAGATGCCGATTGGGCAGGATCAGTGGATGATCGGAAAAGTACGAGTGGTGCATGTTTTTATCTTGGCCATTGCCTTGTTGCATGGCATAGTAAAAAGCAAAACTGCATTGCACTCTCGACTGCCGAAGCGGAATATATCTCAGCGGGTAGTTGTTCAACTCAACTCATTTGGATGAAAAGCGTGTTGAGCGACTTCCGGATTTCAGCAACTTCGGTAACTGTTTTATGTGACAACACTAGTGCTATAAACATTTCAAAAAACCCTGTGTTGCACTCAAGAACAAAACACATTGAACTTAGATATCATTTTCTTAGAGAGCTAGTTGAATCAAATATTCTTCAAATTTCCTACATTTCAACTGAAGATCAATTAGCTGACTTTTTAACAAAACCTTTGGATCAAAAACGTTTTATTCATTTGCGTAAAGCAATTGGAATGCTTTCCTTGAAATAAGACTTTTTGAAACTCTTGTTTAGGTTAGGTTTTGTTTTTGTGTTTTTGTTCATTATCTATGCTTAGACATAGAACATTAATTGAGCATTAGTTTTATTGACTTTAACTGCATCCTTTTATATGTTTAGAAATTTATTATGCTTTGGATATCATAATAATTCATTTGATGCAATGATCATTTATGTGAATTAAATCATCTTTGTTTTGATCAAAGTCAATTTCTCTCTCGATGATCTCTTGGTATAGTTTTTATCTTATTTGACTATTTAGTCGAGTATGAAATCGAGATCAATATTTGGTTGAATACTTTATATCTTAAATAATTGATAGCCAATTGAGGGGGAGTCAAAGAAAAAGTGTTATGCTCAAAAGATGTGGAAAGAGTTACATCCCAATGAGGAGTGTGAAAACTACCACCACATGGAGGAAAGAGCTACCACCTCGGTCGTCCGAGTACTGTGTGCAGCTACCACATGTATACCAAGCAAGGTTTTTCAAGTTTGATTAAATAAAATGCATGTTGAAATACTTGACTCTGTCAAAATTTCAAGGTTGGTATAAGGTGGGAATTTTAATGAAAGATGCTCAAAGAGCCACTCTCTTCAATAAATTGACTAGATATATTATCTAACTTATCTGGGATTTCAGACATCTATTGATCTTGGTATTTCATTTTCTTTACCGAATTGATGATTTGATAAAGGCATTACTCATAAGATCAAGTTAGATGTAATTGAAGTTGTTCAACTTTAAGGGATTTAATTTTTATAAATTTTCGTTTCATTTTTGGATATTATTGATAGATTTGGCATAATCTATTTCTTTTGTATGAAACGATGATTTTCATTTAAAGTTGATACACAAAAGTGCTTACAATCTTTTTCTGGATTTTCTAGAATTTTTCTGAATTTTTCTGAAGAAAAAGTTGGAGCCGATCCGGATTGGACAAGCCGATCCGGATCCCGAACGCAGGTATTCTCTGCGGGTAGCCGATCCGGATCGGATTCACGAACTGATCCGGATCGCGGCTAGGGTTTTATATAGAACAAAAGGGTTTTGATTTCTTTTTACTTCAATCTTTTGTTCCAAAGTCTCCAGAGCTTCTCTCTCTAGAATTCATCCATCTTGGAAGCTTTCAAACTCAAGTTCTTCGATTCCAAGTAAGTTTTATTGATCAAAATCTCGGTTTTTCACAGTTTTTCATATTCTTCCTCAAAACGTGATGAAATTCCTGTATCTTTTTCGTTTGTGGATGGTTTTTGATCAAATTTCTTTTGAAATAAGAACTCTGGGTAGATTAGTTTTGATTATATGCTAGGTATTCTCATGATAAACGGATTTTTGGCCTTCGATTTCAAAAATTTCGGTTTTAGGGCATATAATGGGAATTTTCAAAAATCATGCGATTGATCTATTTTTAAAATTCTTTTTGCAAAACTAATTTGATTCTTAGTCTCTCTACACGATAATGATTGTTTGGGTACAATTTTTCAATTTTTGAAAATTAACAATTTTTCGTGTTCTTGAGTTGTTGCTCACAGGATTTCTTTCACAAGAATAGCAACAATGACGTTTTCATGGATCATCTTCCTGCTAGTTGCAATGGTGCACACACGTAAGACTATAAAAGAAGAACAAGATGAATCAAGTCAAGAGGAGACAAGGAAAGTGTGTCAAAATAATTCAGAATCAGATGAAGAAGATTGGGAGGAAATCTGTAAACAAGCACAACAAGCTGTTGATAAAGAAGACAGGTTGTACTTAAAGAGCAAAAAGCTGACGAAATCTTCCTCAACAACCAAGCAGTACACTAGGCGAAAGAATTCACGGGGCACTGGAATTCAGATTGATGAACCCTTCACCAGAGCTCGCTCTCTCCCTAGAGAATCTCCATGGAATATAGGTCAAGATGCACCATCTGCATCTACACTGCATCCCTCAACGTCCTGGAGACACACTGCAAAAGCGAATGTATGGTCCTCCATTCGACAAGAACAGCGAAGATTGTCTGCTGAACAAGACGTTTGTCCACAAACCTCCAACAAATTATCTCTGAGCAACACAAGATGAAAAGAAAGTGTTCCACAATATCAAAATTGCTTAAAGCAATTGTGAAGAAGTTGGATTGTAGCAATCCCACCAGTTCTGACTCGGGATGATCTAACCTCAGACTCTAACTTTTCTTTTCTTGTGCAGGTTGTTAGTTTTAGTTCTTAAGTTTCCTTCAATTTTTGAACTTGTTAACTCTCCTTATTTTGCAATTTTGGCTTACTTTGTGACAAAAAGGGGAGAGAATATTAGAACAGTTTGAACAATGAAACTGATCGATTTCCAGTTGTGACTATGGATTGATTGTCCAGTTGTGACTATGATCGATTGTCCAGTTGAACCATGAAGGTAAGTATAACTTCAACTTTTGTTTTTTCTTTGTGATTGCATGCATGCCTCGACTAACTATTCGATTAACTATTTGGGCATGTAATATAACTAACAAGTTGATGTTCACTAACAATTTTGTGACATTTGGATTTTGATTGCATAGAAGATATGTTGGTTTTTAACTATGATCCAATTACATATCTGAATGTATAAATGTCATGGTAAGTATAAATGAGTATAAACTTCATCTCTGTGTGTGGTTTTTGAATGACATAAAATTCTTGAGGTATCTAACGATTTCTTTTGTCAAGAATGATTTCTTTTGCAGAGAGTACAGATGTCTAAGTCTAGAGTCTGTTTTAGGAGTTTAACTCATGTATCTATCTTTATTTGGATCTCATTGTAAATTTTTGTTGTATGGTGATATCAACAAAAATATCTTTTTGAATTTTCTTGAGTGGATTTGTGTTTTGTCACGAAACCGCCAAAGGGGGAGATTGTTACGGAATTTGAGTTGGCGTATTTCGTGAATTCGGTTAAGTCTTGAAGATTGAAGATAAAGAAGGTTGGATCATATAACTCAATCTCAAGAAAGAAGAATTCAAAAGGATCAGGTATGTTTAACTAATTATCTTTGGTGATCCGAATACTTCTTATAGTGTAGAAACACTTGGATGAATTTTTAATTGCATAAAAATCAAAAACTGGACATGGGACATGTTCAGGATCCGGATCAGACATTCCAATCCGGATCCCGAAGGGTGTTAGTTCATACGCAAATTCAATCCGGATCGTAGCCTCCTTTGATCCGGATCCCGAACACTGGTTTTTACCATATTTATGAACGATCCGGATCAGGCATTTCAATCCGGATCCCGAACATTGGTGTTTGGTGAATTGTATGAACGATCCGGATCAGGCACTTCGATCCGGATCCCGAACCTTTGTTTTTCTGAAACTGTCTGTCTCGTTACTGCAATCCGGATCGCCGAAATCCGATCCGGATCGCCGTCCTGAAAAATTCCAGAAAAGGTTAGTTTTTGATTCTTATCCTCTTCCAATGGTTTCTAACCTATAAATAGACCCTATGATTCATCTTTTAGGGTAACGACGAAAAGTGGAAAAAATACGACCGAAATAGAAAAATCCACAATAGAGAAGAAAGGAAATACTAGATTTAATTCTATGTTTCTTCATCTATATTTATTAATTTGATTCTAGGTTTTCCAAACTCAGATTTTGAGTAGAATCAAATTAATGAATACTTAGATGGTATTTCCGATCTATTTCTAATCTAAGTATTCGGCGGATCATCACCACCCAAAAACAACGATTTCCCCAAAATCGGCGCGTGGACTCGCGTGGCCTTGTGGATTCAAGGTGCTACCGCTCTCGTGGATTCGGAGCGAGGTACGTTCGTGGATTCGAAGCGTGCTACTGGGTGAAGACCGTGGATTCGGTCGGACGTCGTGGAGTCGACGTTGGACGTCGTGGATTCGGCGTTGGACGCGGATCGTGGATTCGAGAAGCGTTGCGGAGCGAGCGGAGAAGATCAACTAGGAGCGTATGGAAAAAGGTTGAGTCGTCTGTGAGTACGGTATATCACCTTTGTACGTGTATAATTCTAGTGGATTTCACCGTGTTATCGGTCCCGTGGTTTTTTACTCCGGTTTGGAGTTTTCCACGTAAAAATCTCTGCGTGTTATTTATTTTTCCGTATTGGGTTTTATATCGCAAAGATTTTTGAGTGTTTATTGTTTACACCTATTCACCCCCCTCTAGGTGTTTTTTCCCCTATTTAGATCTTATTATACATAACCCAACAGAATATCTCGAGCCCAGTGCCGCCGTAGGCACCTCCACAATCGTCGCCAAGAAGGCGGTGCAGCTCTACTCATCATCCGCCAGCCCTCGCTGAAGAAATTGTCACGCAAATAAGGAACTCTGACAGCCTGGGTAAACAACTCCTCCTGTCCCGGCTCACGGGGGTCACTGTCCTCTCTCTGCAGTCTATGGTAGCATATACCTTGACAACAGTCCTACAAAAGCACAACATCGAAATCCTGGAGCGTGCCGCAAGACAAGCAAGTCTGCCGGCAAAATCCAGGATCCCAACTGCACAAGGGCAATCCCTACAATACTCCCTCGACATGCAAGACATGATCTGGTATCTGAACCTCTAATGCATGCGATATGAAACTACCTCTATACCATGTAGGGATGCAATGCTCTACTAATAAATGAATGCGATGCACCGGTATCAAAAAGAGCACGAGTACGAACTGTAGAATCAAAATAATACCTGCGACGACATGCTCGCTGCTGTAGCATCCTCAACCTGAGCGGCATAGACTCGACCGCTCGGCGCCGGGGACGTCGCTCTGGGTGTCGCGAAGATGAAGAGCAAAATCTGGCCTGCCGTATGCCGCATAAGGTCTAGCTGGATAGTGAGGAACAGAAGGTGCCGAAGCTGAAGAAGGAGCTGGATGACTGGCTCTGGGGCACGCCGCTCGCAATGTGACCGGTCTGCCCGCAACGGAAACATCGGCCCTGCCTCTGAGGGCACTGGGTTTGGTGGGTCGGTCCTCCAAAAATGATACAACGATCAGGGCGCGGCTGCCGAGAAGTCTGCTGCTGCTGCGAAGGCTTCTGCGGCGAGGTGGTCGGGCGCTGCTGCTGCTGAGAATGACGAGATGCCCCAGATCTCTGCCGCCCTGATACCACCGACCTGAGAGTGAAACCGTGGAGGTCTCGGGGGT
>CM055064.1:35369222-35390723 GCA_029204045.2 Tillandsia leiboldiana | reverse complement strand
TTCAGATATGTAATCAAATCATAGTCAAGAATCAACATATCTTCTATGCAATTAAAAACCAAATGTCATAAAGTGTTAGTCCAACATCAACTTGTTAGTCATATTACATGCCCAAATAGTTAGTCGAATAGTTAGTAGATACATGCAAACAATCACAAGATAAAAACCAAAGTTAAAGTTGAAGTGATACTTACCTTGATGTATACAAATTTTCACATCAGCATTGTTCGTCATTGTACCTTGATGCAGTCATCATTGTTCATCATTGTACAAATTTTCACATCAGCATTGTTCATCATTGTACCTTGATGCAGTCATCATTGTTCATCATTGTACCTTGATGTATACAAGATCACAATTTTCACAATATCATTGTTCAAGTTCTCTAAACTCTCTCCCCCTTCTTGTCACAAACAAAGCCAAAATTACCAAAATTGAAGGAGAGTTAAAAATTTCAACGAAAATGTTCCGAAATTTAAGAACTAGAACTAAAAGTAAGTCCTAAAAACTGAAAAACCTGCACAAAAGGATTAAAAATCTGCAAAAGAATAAAAAGAAGGAATCAGTCATCAGATTCGGAGTCTTCAGAGCTCGTGCAGCCCATCTTTGAGAACATCTTTTCACCAGCTTGTTCATAGAATTGACCTTCTTAGTTATGGTAATGTAAGCTGCTGTGATGAGCTCGAGCTCATTGGAGATTCTCGTCTGTGCCTTCGAAATCTGTTCCTGCTCAACAGATAATCGTTGTTGTTCTTTGTAGATGGATGAGACTGATGCTTCATCCGCTGGGTGGGTGCTGGTTGTGATGGTGACGCGGAAGTGCCGCTACTAGGTTTCGTTCCGCACGGAGGGACTGGAGTGACATGGGGCAATTTGTGAAGTGACTTCACAACGGTGGACTCATCGATCATACCCAAACATTGATGATAAGTCGGTGAGGTAATGTCAACCTGAAATTTCTTCAAGATCCTCATTATAATCAGTGGAAATGGAATTCTTTCTGTGGGATGAGGGTGCTCAACATATCTTGTCATTCTATTCCAAATAATGTATGGAATGTTGATATTCAATCCCATTGCCTCAGACGGATGTCCTAAGAGATACAGAAATAGCATTCGATCCCATCTTAAGACTTTCGTCTGCATATTTGGAAGGATATTGTAACAAGTGATGAAGTTTAGAAATCGGTATTCAAGACGAAGTTCCTTGGATCTGATCGATTTCTCCGTTGATTGCGTTCCTTCCAAACAAATTCCCTTTATAACCATTTGCCACACAGTGTTCGTCAAAACCTTTCCCTTCAAGTAATTAACTCCTGTCTTGCTGGCAGGCATTCCCAAAACCTCGCCAATCAATTGTGGAGTAATTTTGAATCTTGTGCCTTGGATGTTCGTGTAAAATTCCATTGGACCGTTTTCAATTTCACGAAGGTGCCGTGCATTTGTATAGAAGGCCCTTACAAGATGCAGACAGTATCCAAGCACTTCTGGAAAACGACAAACTTGAATAAGGTTTCCTTGTTCAATCAGAACGCCAAACTCAGGAGAGTGATCTCGTAGAGCCTCAATATTGACATGCCTCTCACCAATGCATTCACGATTCTCAAATGCCCTTAGGCGATCCGCATTAACGAACACTTGTTCCTCCCGAGGTGGAGAATCCGGAATAATCGGTTCGTTAGACATGAAACCTCGTGCTCGTCCAAACCGTCGAGCGAGTCGTTTCCTTTTCACCGAGATGGTTGGTGCAGTCATAGGTGCTTTACCTTTGTCCATGGGTGCCTTTTCTTTCGATGCATCGGACGCTTTTCCTTTTGAACCATCAGACGCCTTTTGTTCAGGCAATGAGTCATCATCATCTGTCAATTCAGTCCAATCTACCTTGTGACAATCTACTTCTGTGTCGCTGATCACATGAAACTCACCCTTTTGTTGTGTTTTCTTAGCTCTTTTTAACTTGTTTGTGGCCCGAGTGTGCACCATAGTGACCAATAAAAGAATGATCCATGAGAATCCCATTGATCCAAGTGCTTTAAGAAGATTAAAATCCTGTGAGCAACAACTCAAGAACACATGAGAAAATTGTTAATTTTCAAAGATTTGAAAAATTGTACCCAAACAATCATAATCATGTAGAGAGACTAAGAATCAAATTAGTTTTGCAAAAGGACTTTTAAAAATAGATCAATTGCATGATTTCGAAAATCCTTATTATATGCCCTAAAACCGAAATTTTAGAAATCGAAGCCTAAAAATCCGTTAATCAGGAGAATACCTAGCATATAATCAAAACTAATCTACCCAGAGTTCTTATTTCAAAAGAAATTTGATCAAAAACCATCCACAAATAAAGTTGATCCAAGAATTTCATCACGTTTGAGGAGGAAAAGAGAAAAACGGTGAAAAACCGAGATTTTGATCAATAAAACTTACTTGGAGTTGAAGAACTTGAGTTTGAAAGCTTCCAGGAAGGATGAAATCTAGAGAGAGAGGCTCTGGAAACTTTGGAACAAAAGATTGGAGTAAAAGAAATCAAAACCCTTTTGTTCTTTATAAAACCCTAGCCGCGATCCGGATCAGTTCATGATTGCGATCCGGATCGGCTACCCGCAGTGAGAAACTGCGTTCGGGATCCGGATCGGCAGGTCCAATCCGGATCGTCAGCCCGCAGAAGAATACCTGCGTTCGGGATCCGGATCATCTTGCCCGATCCGGATCGGCTCCAACTTTTTCTTTAGAAAATTTCAGAGAAATTCAAGAAAAACCAGAAAAAGATTGTAAGCACAAATGTGTATCAACCTTAAACAAAAATCATCGTTTCATACAACAAGAATTAGATTATGCCAAATCTATCAATAATATCCAAAAATGAAACGAGAATTTACAAGAATTAAATCCCTTAAAGTTGAACACCTTCAATTACATCTAACTTGATCTTATGAGTAATGCCTTTATCAAATCATCAATTTAGTAAAGAAAATGAAATACAAAGATCAATAGATGTTTGAAATCCCAAATATAGTAGATAATGTATCTAGACAATCTGTTGAAGAGAGTGGCTCTTTGAGCATCTTTCATTAAAAACCCACCTTATACCAACCTTGAAATTTGACGAAGTCAAGTATTTCAACATGCATTTTACTTAATCAAAATTTGAACAACCATGCTTGGTATACATGTGGTAGCTGCACACAATACTCGGACGACCGAGGTGGTAGCTCTTTCCTCCATGTGGTGGTAGTTTTCACACTCCTCATTGGGATGTAACTCTTTCCACATCTTTTGAGCATTTTACTTTTTCTATGACTCCCCCTCAATTGGCTATCAATTATTTAAGATATAAAGTATTCAACCAAATATTGATCTCGATTTCATACTCGACTAAGCAGTCAAATAAGATAATGACTATACCAAGAGATCATTGAGAGAGAGAAATTGACTTTGATCACTCAGAAGATGATTTAATTAACATAAATGATCATTGCAACAGTGAAATATTATGATGGCAAAAGCATAATAAATTTCTAAATGTGCGAAAAGATGCAATTAAAGTCAATTATGATCTATGCTCAATTAATGTCCTATGTACAAACATAGATAATGAACAAAACAAAAACAAATACAAAACCTATCCTTAAGCAAAGGTTTCAAAAAGAAGTTTATTTCAAGGAAAGCATTCCAATTGCTTTTCGTAAATGAATAAAACGTTTTTGATCCAAAGGTTTTGTTAGAATGTCAGCTAATTGATCCTCAGTTGAAATATATGAAAGTTGAAGAGTATTTGATTCAACTAGCTCTCTAAGAAAATGATATCTAAGTTCAATATGTTTTGTTCTAGAGTGCAACACAGGGTTTTTAGAAATGTTAATTGCACTTGTGTTGTCACAAAGAATTGTTACCGAAGATGCTGAAATGCGGAAGTCGCTCAATACGCTTTTCATCCAAATGAGTTGAGTTGAGCAACTTCCAGCTGAAATGTATTCCGCTTCGGCAGTCGAGAGTGCTATGCAATTCTGCTTTTTACTGTGCCATGCAACAAGGCAATGGCCAAGATAGAAGCATGCACCACTCGTGCTTTTCCGATCATCCACTGATCCTGCCCAATCGGCATCTGAGTATCCAACAATATCCAAACTTGTTCCCATAGGATACCAAATTCTGAAATTAATTGATCCTTTGATATACCGGATGATCCTTTTCACCGCTTTCAGGTGAACCTCCTTTGGTGCTGATTGATATCTCGCGCAAATCCCAACACCAAAAGATATATCCGGGCGACTAGCCGTGAGGTAAAGTAGACTTCTAATCATACTTCTATACAGTTTCTCGTCTACATTCTCACTATGTGATTCACTTCCAAGTCCCTTGTGGCTAGTTCCCATTGGAGTCGGAAAATTCTTCGAATTTTCTAGATCAAACTTTTTGACCAACTCCATTGCATACTTGGATTGACTCAAGTGAATACCTTCATCATTTTGCTTAATTTGCAATCCAAGAAAATAAGTCAATTCGCCCATCATGGACATCTCAAATTCGCTTTCCATGGTCTCCGCGAATTTAGAAGCATCATTATCTCTTGTTGCGCCAAATACAATGTCATCGACATAGATTTGTGCTACAATGAAATTGCTTTGATAATGCTTCACAAAGAGAGTCCTATCAGCTCCCCCTCGAGTATAGCCATTCTCCAAAAGGTGTTTTGTTAACCTTTCGTACCATGCTCGCGGTGCTTGTTTCAGACCGTAAAGAGCCTTTTTCAAACGAAAAATATGGTTAGGTTGTTTATGATCTACAAAACCTTTCGGTTGAGCCACATAAACTTCCTCATTTAAAAAGCCATTTAGAAATGCGCTCTTAACGTCCATTTGAAATAATTTGATTTTGAAATGACAAGCAATAGCAAACAGTATACGAATGGACTCGAGTCTAGCTACAGGGGCGAATGTTTCGTCAAAGTCTATACCTTCTACTTGAGAGTAGCCTTGAGCAACTAATCGTGCCTTGTTCCTGATGATAGTACCATCCTTATTTTTCTTGTTCTTGAAGATCCATTTGGTACCTATCACATTGTGTTGCTGTGGAGGCTTCGTTAATTCCCAAACTTTGTTTCGCTCAAATTGATGGAGCTCTTCCTGCATTGCTTTAATCCAGTAGTCATCCTGAAGAGCTTCATCTATGTTCTTTGGTTCGATTAAAGATACATAGCAAGCGAATCCACAAACCAACTGCCTCCGAGTTCTGACTCCTTCTTGTGGATCTCCAATAATATTCGATTCCGGATGATCCTTGGAGATTCGTAACGTTTGTTGAAACGGAGTACTCGGAGATACATGAGATGATTCCTGCACATCAGATAAACTAGAAGAGCCATTAGATGCATCATTAATATTGGAAGTATTATCATGAGAAGATGCACTAGCAGGAGAATCATCATCTAGAGAGATATCGAGGGTAGATTTTCCAGATCCAAAGTGAAAAGCTTCATCTACTTTGACATTTATAGATTCTACGATCGTCTTAGATTCAATGTTAAATACTCGATATGCTCTGCTATTCGTAGAATAACCCAAAAAGATCCCTTCATCACTTCGAGAGTCGAACTTTCCAAGATTTTCACGGTCACGTAAAATGTAACATCGACTCCCGAAGATACGAAAGTATTTGATATCCGGTTTTCTACTAAACCACAGCTCATATGGTGTATTTAAAGTTCCTGGGCGCAAGTAAACTCTATTAATGACATAGACAGCGGTGTTCACGGCTTCAGCCCAAAAATGTAGCGGTAAATTTCGGCTATGAAGCATCACACGCGCCATCTCTTGTACAACCCTGTTTTTGCGCTCAACAACACCATTCTGCTGAGGTGTATAGGGTGCCGAGAATTCATGCTTAATACCGTTTGAAGTACAAAAGTCAATGAATTTTGAATTAATGAATTCTCCACCTCTATCACTTCTAACACGAATGATCTTTTCATTCTTTTCAATCATAATACGAAGGCAAATCTCGTGAAAAGAATCAAAAGTATCAGCTTTCTCTTTTAAAAATGCTACCCAAGAATACCGAGAGAAATCATCAACCAATAAAAAAATATACCATTTACCTCCCAAAAATGGTTGACGGGTCGGCCCCATTAAGTCCATGTGCAAAAGTTCCAAGGGTCGTTTTGTACCAACGTGGTTCAAGTTCTTGTGTGCAGTCCTAGACTGTTTTCCCTTTTGGCAACCACCACACACAACGTTTTGTTTAAATAAAAGTTTTGGAACCCCCTTGACCACGTCCTTGTTTGAAATTCTAGTAAGTTCCTTAAAATTTAAGTGACCTAGCCTTTCATGCCAAAGAGTTTCATTATTCAAAGTGGCTAAGTTACAATTTTCAGAAAATTTATTAGGAACAACATAACAATTGTTTTCAGATCTAACCCCTTTTAAAAAGAAGACATGGTTCTTATCAGTTACAACGCATTCAACAGAAGAAAAGTTAACTAAAAAACCATTGTCGCAAAGTTGACTTATGCTTATGAGGTTAGTCTTAAGGCCATCAACAAATAAGACGTTTTTCAAAATCGGGCCATCTGGAATAGCTACCGTCCCTTTTCCAACAATTTTGGAAGATCGACCGTCTCCGAAAACAACGTGTCCTCCGGAGATTTTCTCAAGATTTTGAAAACTATTTTTGTCACCGTTCATGTGACGGGAACAACCGCTATCCAGATACCAAGACGAACTATCATATGCATGCAAGGAAACATTGGTAACAAGACAAGGGTAAATTTCACCTTTGCGCACCCAAACCTTTTTGGAGTGCGTCGGTAATGGTCGTGAAGTTATATGCCTCGGTGAAAGCGTCTTGTTATAGCGATTGTTGCTCCTTGATGAAATTGTCTTGCGCGATGAACTACCAAGTCTCTTTTCATTTGAAAAGTGTTGCTTTGATTTTCGGGGAGGAGCCTTTTTGGTAGTTGTTGCAAGAGGTGCTTGAGATGAGCGTTCGACTCCCGTCTTGCAATATCTTCTTATGTGCCCTGAAACACCACAACGAAAACATACCTTAGATCTTGACGATCCCAAAGAGGATGAAGTAGGTTTGTTGTCGTTGTTTGTCTTGAATTCCGGTGTCGGAGGAGGAGATACCGACTGAGGCACAAAAACTGTCCCACTCGAACTTGGACTGTTTCCAGTTTGAGTGTATCCGAGGCCGAACCGATTTGATTGACCAAGACCAAGAAGTCTATCCAACTTACTCCTTCCTGAAGAGAATCGCTGTAAGTCATTCTTGAGTTGGAAAATGGTCTTTGTCATTTCCAGGTTATCCTGTCGAGCCTCGTTGTAGAGCTTTGAGAAGTGATTGGCGTTATCCACCAGATTTGTATGTTCCTTCTCAAGTTGCTCATTGGACTCTTGAAGGGAAACATTTGCTTTTATCAGGTTTTCCCTTTCCACTTCAAGAGCGTTTGAGAGAGAAGTCGCTCTTTTTGCTTCTTCTTCGAGATCATGCACTCTCCCTCTCAAACTCTTGTTTTGCTTAGCCACTTTCTTTGAATCCCTCAAAAGTCTGTGGTAGGCTAAAGCAAAATCATCACCTTCCGAATCATCTGATTCATTGTCCGTTGCATTCTTTTCAACAGTGGAGTTGGACAACGACTCGGATGTACTTGCCATAAAGCACATGAAGGGTGAAGATACGGACGCGTGGAATGCGGTGGAGCTCTTTTCTTCATCACTCGAAGACGACTCATTTGACGTTGAGTTGTCATCCCAAGTGACGACTTGCATCGCCTTCTTCTTTGCCGGATACTTGTTAGGACACTCCGTTGCAATGTGGCCGTAGCCTCGACATTTGAAGCATTGTAGTTGTCCTTCTGAACTTTTCTTATCCTTTGAGAAGTTCTCTTGCTTTCTTGACTTGTAACTTGAAGTACCCTTGCCTTTGTTCGACTTTCCGAAGGATGGAGATTTGCTTGAATTACCCCTTCGAAAGTTGCGGCGAAACTTCCTTGTCAAGAGAGCGAGCTGCTTCTCAAATTCCTCCATAGAAAGGTTCTCGTCATCGTCTGAGGAGGATGTATCCGCGTCTTCTTCCTTAGTTGTTTTCAACGCATAACCTGAAGACTTAGAAGTGGATGCCTTTCCAGAAGAATTGTTAGTAGTAAATGTCGTTTCATAAGTTTGTAATGAACCAACTAATTCTTCTACACGTATTTCGTCCGGGTGTTTAATAGTTTCAATGGCAGTAACCTTTGGGCGAAATCGTTCAGGAAGAGTTCTTAAGATCTTTCTTACAATCTTAAATTCTGGAATCTTCTCTCCCAGGTTAGCACATGAGTTTACGATATCTTGCAATCGTGTATAGTAGTCCGTGAAAGATTCATTTTCTGCCATCAAGATAGAGTCAAACTTGCTCGTAAGCATTTGCAGTTTCTGAATCTTCACGAGGTTAGTTTCCTCATGTGTAACCTGAAGAACATCCCAGATTTCTTTCGCAGTCTCACATGCCGAGACGCGAGAGAATTCAGTTTGAGATAAGGCATTAAAAATAGCATTAATTCCCTTGCCATTGTAAGAAGATGAATCTAACTCTTCCTTGGTCCATTTCGACCTAGGTTTTAAGGTGTGAACATCACCAATAAATTCAGTTGGATTAGACCATCCTAATTCAATTGATTGCCACACCCGTTCGTCGATGGAAATTAAAAAGGCTTTCATCCGCACTTTCCAGTACGCATAATTTGTTCCATCGAAGAACGGGGGTCGGTTGATGTTTCCACCTTCAACCATTGTTTACAACCCTATTCCCGCTCTGATACCACTTGTTGGGTTATATGTAATACGGATCTAAATAGGGGAAAAAACACCTAGAGGGGGGTGAATAGGTGTAAACGTATAAACACTCAAAAATCGTTGCGATAAAAACCCAATGCGGAAATAAAAATAATACGCAAGATTTTTACGTGGAAAACTCCATCACCGGAGTAAAAAACCATGGGACCGATAACACGGAAGAAATCCACTAGAATTAAAACACGTACAAGGTGATTTACCGTACACACTTACGACTCAACCTTTTCCATACGCTCCTAGAGGATCTTCTCCGCTCGCTCCACGACGCTTCTCGAATCCACGATCTGCGCCCAACGCCGAATCCACGGCGTCCAACGTCGAATCCACGACGTCCGACCGAATCCACGGTCTTCACCCAATAGCACCCTTCGAATCCACGAACGTGCCTCGCTCCGAATCCACGAGAGCGGTTGAACCTTGAATCCACAAGGACACGCGAATCCACACGCCGATTTTTGGGGTAAATCGTTGTTTTTGGTGGTGATGATCCGCCGAATACTTAGATCAAAGATAGATCGGAAATACCATCTAAGTATTCATTAGTTTGATTCAACTCAAGATGTGAGTATGAAAACCTAGAATCAAACTAATCAATATAGATGAAGAAACATAGAGTATTCTCTAATGATTTCCTTTCTTCTCTATATGTGGATCTAGAGCCGTATAAGATGATATATGAAAATGACGGCTATTTGGATTTTTCGGCCTCTTCTTGGATTAACCCTAGAAAAAGAGTCATAGGGTCTATTTATAGGTTAGAAACCCTAGGAAGGAGATAAGAATCAAAAACCTAACACTTCTGGAAATTTTACGGACGGCGATCCGGATCGGATTAGCTGTGATCCGGATCGTCGTAACGAGTCAGGCAATTCCAGAAAAACGAAGGTTCGGGATCCGGATCGAAGTGCTTGATCCGGATCGTTCATACAGTTCACCAAACATCAACGTTCGGGATCCGGATTGCGAAGCCTGATCCGGATCGTTCAAGGAAGATGGTAAACTCAGTGTTCGGGATCCGGATCAAGAGGGGCTACGATCCGGATTGAACTGGTGTATGAACGAACCACCTTCGAGATCTGGATCGAACAACCTGATCCGGATCCTGAACATGTCCCAAGTCCAGTTTTTGATTTTTATGCAATGAAAGATTCTTCCAAGTGTTTCTACACTACAAGAAGTATTCGGATCACACAAAATCTTTAGATAAACATACCTGATCCTTTTGAATTCTTCTTTCTTGAGATTGAGTTAAATGATCCAACTTTCTTCACCTTCAATCTTCAAGACTTGAGACTTTCACGAAACTACGCCAACTCAAATTCTGTAACAACGGCGGTCCCAGCTGTGTGGTGCTTTCTTTAGTGAGTTAGTGTTGCGAGTTGAGTCGTTGAGGGTTCTCCGACATAGCCGTGACAGTGTTGGGGCTTTTCATATTTGAGTCGAGGTTCTTTCCGACCGAGTTGTGTTTCGAGCTTTGAGATACCGATCTGTTTGATCGTGGATTATAGCCTGCTGAGCCTGGCATTTCATGCCAGTTATGAGATATTTGTGTCACTTGAGTTCGTTGGGGTCGCTCCCCTCGAGCTACGCCCCGGGTGCGATGATGATTCCGAGCCTGACGAGGCTGCGATGATGCGACTAGTTGATACACTAGAGTTCGCTTGAGATCTCTGATAGTCCTTGAGGGACACCCTACGTAAGATCAAGTCCTGTTTGGGCGTAGTGGTAGTAGAAGAGCGCAGGTTTGTTTGACTGGTCCAGAGTGGGACAGTCATTGAGATTGGGTGACACTGAGAGAGTGATGGCATAGCATGTGTCATAGTAGAGTTTTCTTTGAGCATAGTACTTGTGTCATATCGTCAGTAGTGAGTAGATGCTTCATATTATCTTCTGTTCCACTTTTTGAGCATAGTAGATAGAGGCATAGTAGCTGTAGAGTTATCATTAATTTCCAGCTCTTTTCCTTCCGTATTACTTTGTTACTTTATGCCTCTAGTAGACTTAGTGGGCAGACCGTTGGGCTTGTTGACGGCACCCACTGAGAACTACTGTGGGAAGTAGTTCTCACACCCGTCGTGGTGTTTTTTCCCCAGGGACTTCTTTTCCTGTTCCTGTGCTCCAGTTGCTGATCCTTCTGACCGGTTTCGAAGGAGTCGCGAGCTAGTTCCCTACCCGTCGTTGGAGTGTAGCGGTACCCCCCCTTCAGAGGAGAGCTTCAGTAGTTTAGTTTACTTTTTCCCTCTGTTGAGAGACCTTTGTTGTGAGGTATAGAGTTGTATTTTATTTTGCAGTTTGAGAGACAGTTGTAGTGAGGATATTTTTTATCGAGAGCTTGTACACTGACTCATTTATTGGAGATATCTCCCTTTTGGGTTTTTGTATCAGAGGACTTTTTATACGATCGTATTTGGGGAGATGGATATTGTATATTTTTCAGTTATACAGTGTTTGGATTTCAGTTTTTAGTAGTTTACTTTCAGCTCTGATATCTGTATACTGTAGTTGATTCTTTTTGCAGATTAGATGCTTCATCTGTACGGCAGTGTCCGTACAGATGGCGGATCTGTTAGCGAGCCCGGGTCGCAGTTTCGACCCCGGGGCGTGACACCCGCGAGTGTTACCCCGCCCCTACGGAAGAATGTGTTCTTCGGGTCTCTACCCGGGGAGAGGGCCCTGCCCTATATGTCCCGCAGAACCACATTACACCCCCGTAGGCGCGCTCGTATTATTATCTTTTCTTATTTTTTATTTTCTTTCCTCTCGGCACTTAGCCCTTTTGCTAGTCTTACATCATGCTCCGTTTTGCGTGCGGTCTCTGGCGACGTGCACCGTTTTGCGTGCGGACTTCGTTTGGCGCGCGGGTTTCGGCACCGTGCTTCGTTTTGCGTGCGGATCGCGTGGAGGCCAATTGCAAGTGTCTACGAGCAATTGGTGGC
Organism: Tillandsia leiboldiana; assembly: GCA_029204045.2. NCBI lineage: Eukaryota > Viridiplantae > Streptophyta > Magnoliopsida > Poales > Bromeliaceae > Tillandsia > Tillandsia leiboldiana. The sequence continues at coordinate 35,378,948 of CM055064.1, read as the reverse complement.
TAACCGAGGTGGGTGACCTTATCTCCAAATTTTATGGACTGTACAGTAATTCTACTGATGTAGGACTATGCATGATAGTTTATTTCCTTGCGTAGCATGCTAGATTATAGAAATTGTTATTCCTTTTATCATCTGTTCATATAGTTATCTTGGAACTTGACCTAGCACCCCGTCATATGTTGCATGTGTAACCAGACCAGTAGAAAACCCTCACTTGGGCTAGGGTTATTTATGTTTAGACATCCACACTGTTCTTTCATTCCTGGACATAGTGTTATCCTCGCCCGGGTAGTGGGCCGAGAGGTCGGGACTTTCTTTTAGTGTGGGATGCATTTGCACTCGTGCTTGGGAGCAGAGTGGAGTCTGGTAGTTGTAGTGGGTCGCTTCTCTGTGCCGGGAGCCGTTTGGGTAAACGGTAGTCCCGGGAGGTCTTGTATCCCTATTGTGCTGTCGCCACTGTGTTAGTGGCAGCTGTGTGCTTGTGTTAGCTGGACCTAGAACCCAGAACCTTTTTGACATACACATGATTTTAGTCTATCGATATTTCCTTCCAAGCATCGAAGGGCCGCTGAAGTCTGTTCTTGTTTGATTGGACAAAGGCATCAGCCCTTCGGGGTTTGGGTAAACACTTGTTTTTCTAAATGTTTTTCCTTAAAAGAACTAAAAATCATTAAAATGGTTTTCTCTTCAAATTAAGATGGTTTTTCAAACAGGGAACTACCTTTAGTCCTCACCCGCGTGGGCCGAGTGAAAATGGTTTTCAGTAACAAATGTCACCCCTTTCCTGTAAATTTTTCCCACTCGTAAGGATTCGAGTGGTCTGGATTCTAGGGATCATTTCTTGTCGGGACGAAAGCCACGGGGGCCGAGCCTAGAACCTGTTCTTGTTTGATAGGGTTGCAAGTGTCGGTCTCCCGGAACTTTCGGGCCCTAGTTGGTATCTTCTGCGTATTGTACCGAGGTTGTCGTGTTCCCGAACTATAAGGGGGCCGGGAACTTCGATAGGCGGAGCCTAGAGTCTGTTCTTGTTTGATAGGGTTCTTAGCACCGACCTATCGGGACCCCCGCCCTACCTGTTTCAGAAACCCCCCCAAAGCCGAATCAGAAACCCAAATTTGGACACGAACCCTAGAAGAATGAGACCGTATAGGATCGGAGGAGATAAGGTGGGGGAGGGGGTAGGGTTTGTACCGTGCTTGAGCATCTTGAGGAGGGCGAGGGAGGAGATGTAGACCTGCTCGGAGGAGTCGAGGAGGGGGGTATCGGTTGGGGAAGTAGCTAGGGAATTTTTTTGGGATTTTTTTTTGTTCTTTCTTGCGCGCGATAGCTATACCTAGCCGGAAAAAAATTTCCCCTGCACGCTATCGCGACCGTGCGCGGGAATTAAAATTTCCCTTTGCTGGCATTTGGTAGGATATTAATTAGGTTTTAGTGGCATTTTTTGCAAATGCCATTAAAAAAAAAGCCAATAAAATTTTTTTAAAATATTTTTAATATAATTATTTTTAAGATTAAATAAATAAATAAAATAAAATAAATATAATTTTTTTTAAACGGCATTTTTAAAAAACTGCCGGTAAAAATTTATTTTTGGTGGCTTTTTTCCTAAATGCCACCACAAAAGTGCCGGCAATAATAAGTTTTGGTGTAGTGCTATTTCTTGCTATATTGTTTAGGCATTGATTCATGGGTTAAACCGGCATTATTATTCTGTTGCCATAAATTATCGTAAGAATGAACTGGAGGAAAAGATGTTGCTGAACCTGCACAAAAAGAAGCGGACTGACGGTCTAATGCTGCGGCGGTTTGATGCACATTCCAAGACCAATGAACAGACTGTGCATGTCACGCCCCAGGCCCCAGCGTAAGCCTACCCGGCACGTGCACAGACCCGCCGTGTGCACAAGGTACCCCCCGGTACACACAAGGCGTCTACAACAACCAAGCGGAAAGGAAGCAATATACACATCCTACTAGTAATCAGAGCACAACAGAACTAATCTATACATCAAAGAGGAAAGTAGATAACAACTAACATACAAGAAGTTAAAAATCCAATATACAAATTTGGTCCCTTCAAATACAACTTATCAAAATACATGGGTGGTTTCTATGCCAAAATACACTGACACCTCTCCAAGAAAAACAAAAGAAAAGGTGCCCCGCAACCACCTCGAGTGGTGCGACGGGGATTAGCTAACTATGCGATAACCCCTTGCCACGGTCCCGAGCCCCTCCCGCTGCGGATGGCTCTGCAAAACAACAACCCAAATGGGGTGAGAACTATTAATCAATAGTTCCCAGTGGGTAAGCCGCCGAGAGAAGCGAATTACACCACTAGGTCAACTGAGGCATAAGATAGTATAACTGCTGAAATAAAATGCAGGTAATAAACAACTGAAGCAAAGTAAAGTACTCTACTACTATCATGCCTCTATGCTCATGTACAAAGTAATGATGATATGAATCTATCATGTTATCATAATGTCCAACTACAATCAGTAGTATTATTCATGTGGTGTCCAATGTCAAGTTTGCTATCATGTATGCCCAACTACCATGAATGTATCATCTATGTGATATTTCAATGTCAAGTTTGGTTAACTTAATCCTTTTCTCTTGAAGACTTTCTTTGAGTCTAAGCTTGAGCCACACCTCATGGTCCCGTGGTGGTACCCCCCAAGGAGCTATACCAATCCAACGGCGTCCCAATCGGCACCCAATCCCGCACAGCGATCATACTGTCGCAAATGGCCAACTCCGGAGTGCCGGCTTGGAGGGAGCGACCCTACCAAGCATGTGCGAATGAGCACAAACGGCAAGCAAGCAAGTCTCGATCATCGTGTCTGAAACACGGAATAGCAAGTCATCGTGTCTAAAACACGGAATAGCATCATCGACCTTTAGGTCGGGGTATAGTATCTCAAGTGTCAATGTTTCATATACAATATTAACATTATCTTGCATAATGAAAGAGTAAAACATTTACAAGTTGTCCTCATGTCTCAAACATGGAATCTGACTATTTCATCTTGATTGTACAAGTTTAGAAGTTTTCTACTTGTATCTCACAACACTAGATGGCCCTAATGTCAAAATGTCCAGTTACACATGATCATATGCATAACATACCTCAATAATTCTATAACATGTATAGTTATTCTCTATTCGTATCCAAAAGCTTAAATTCATGAAAATTCCTATTCAATCCCCCCTCAAAGTGCCCATGCACCTACAATGTTTACCTCTACTACATAGAGTATGAATTTTTCTACACATGAAGTGGTTCAAATGCATGATCATAAATCATGATAAATCAAACGATGCATATTTAATATAACAATGATGCCCTAAAAGTCTATAGAAGACATAGGGGGAGTTCACCCATTTCGGTGACGTCAGACCCACCGGAAGGTTGCCAAATCCTTATGAAGGATCCTTACCAAGAAGCCCACACTTCCTCTTATGCCCTAAGAGAAGTTTCCAAAGGGTTAAAACATCACAAAACCCTAATCACAAAATCCCTTAAAATTATAAGGAAAATAGGTGGAAAAAATACCTTGGGTTGAGAAATCTTGCTAAATCTTGAAATCCAAACAAGAAAAGTTTCAAAACCAACCCACAAGAGTGTTCTACACCCATCAATTCCACCCCAAAAGCTATAGGTCAAAAAGCCCTAAAGTAAACCCTAGTTTTCCAAAAGCTAGGTTTTCCTTCAAAAATCCCAAAAGAAATGAAATAGAAGTATTCTAAACCTCTTTGAGCTTGAATCCCACCTTGGAAAAGCAAAGGATAGGCACAAAAGCTCCAAACTTCCTTCTTCTCCAAGTGCTAGCCTTCCTCCAAGCTCTTGTAGCAAGCTTCAATGGTGGAGAAGGGGAGGTTGAAGAAGAACCCAAGTAGAGAGAGGTGTTGGAGAAGGAAATCCAAGATCTCTTCCTCTCCCTTTCTCTCTCTAGCACTTTCTCTTGCCCTCTCCAAATGAGAGGAAAAGAGAGGTGACGAGGGTTAAAAAAAACCCTCAAGCAACAAAAGTCAAAAAGCCCCTTGCAAGAAACGTTATTTCGTTTCTTACTGTGCTGTCCAGACCTGCACGATCCGGATTGCCCTATCCGATCCGGATCCCGAACGTGGAATTTCCAGTTTCGCGCGGACGATCCGGATTGCGCCTATCCGATCCGGATCCCGAAGCCAAAAACCCCAAAAATCAAAATTTTTGAAAATTTCCGATTTGCGCCCAAACTCTCCGGAAACCTTCTAGAACCTTCCGGAAGCTTACAAAAACATTCTAAGGGTATCATTCAACCCTCCACACACTCGAACTTCGCAATTTGCTACAGTTCAGTGTACTACAATCACCCCTCCTGAAAAGGAGTTTCGTCCGCGAAACTAGAAGTCAAGTACCTCAAGTCTCCAGCTGAAAAAGATGAGGGAAACGCTCCTGCAGCGCGCTCTCCAGCTCCCACGTGGCCTCGCGATCCTCGTGATTGCTCCAAAGTACCTTTACATAAGGTATCTCGCGATTCCGAAGTTTCTTCACCTCACGAGCCAAAATCCTCACCGGTTGCTCCTCAAAGCTCAAGTCCTCGCGTAGTTCCAATGGGGCGAAGTCCACCACATGAGATGGATCAAAAACATACTTCCGGAGCGTCGAAACATGGAACACATTGTGCACTCCCGATAGGTTAGGTGATAGAGCAAGCCGATAAGCCACCGGGCCGATACGCTCCAAAATCTCAAAAGGTCCAATAAATCGGGAACTTAGCTTCCCTCGGATGCCAAATCTCTTGACTCCTCTAGTCGGCGATACTTTTAGGAAGACATGGTCTCCAACTTGAAATTCCAAATCGCGCCGACGCCTATCCGCATAACTCTTTTGTCGACTTTGAGCTGAAATCAAACGTTCTCGAGCTAGTCGAACCTGTCTTCGGCCTCTTGGAGTACATCGGGGCCTAAAATCATTCGTTCTCCCACCTCGCTCCAATGAAGAGGTGATCGGCACTTTCTTCCATAAAGAGCCTCGAATGGCGCAATCTTGATGCTTGCTTGATAACTATTGTTATAGGCAACCTCGGCCATCGATAGATATTGATGCCAACCACTTTGATAATCCAAAACACATGCCCTGAGCATGTCCTCCAAGATTTGTATGGTTCGCTCAGACTACCCATCACTCTGGGGGTGGAAAGCTGTACTGAAATCCAACTGCGTGCCTAGGGCCTCGTGAAGGCTCCTCCAAAAATGAGATGCAAATCTTGGATCTCGATCGGAAACTATAGAAACAGGCACTCCATGCAATCGCACAATCTCATCATGGTACTTTTGTGCAAGCTTCTCTCTAGACCAAGTAGTAGGGATAGGGATAAAATGAGCAGATTTAGTTAACCTATCCACTATCACCCAAATAGCATCATGCCCAGCCTGAGAGCGTGGCAATCCAACAACAAAATCCATGGTGATCCTCTCCCATTTCCACACGGGGATGGGTAAGCTCTGCAACTTGCCTGCGGGAAGTCGGTGCTCGGCTTTCACTTGTTGACATGTCAAGCATTGAGCCACAAATTTTCCAACATCTTTCTTCATGCCGGGCCACCAGTAAAGTAACCTTAAGTCCTTGTACATTTTGGTGCCACCTGGATGAAGAGAATAAGGTGCTCGATGTGCTTCCTTCAGGATTTCTTCTTTGATCTTCAAATCCGCCGGTACATAAAGTCGACTCCGAAAACGAAGGACGCCATGATCATCCACATGAAACTCACCGACTCAGCCATCCACAAGTGTAGCCCGAATCTTTTCCAAACTAGGATCTTGGACTTATTTCATCTTGATCCTTTCCATAAGGGTCGGTTGCAACACCAATGCCATCAATCTCATGGGTGTCTCGGGTGCCACAACCTCCAACTCCAACCGTCTCATATCTTGAAGTAATGGTTGTTGGTAAGTGATCATCATCGCTAAGTTCTCCATCGATTTGCGACTTAGAGCATCCGCCACAACATTTGCTTTCCCAGGATGGTAGAGAATAGTCAAATCATAATCCTTAAGCAGCTCCAACCATCTGCGCTGCCTAAGATTCAACTCCTTCTGAGTAAAGAGGTACTTTAGACTCTTATGATCAGTATATACCTCACAATGCTCACCGTATAAGTAGTGTCGCCACAGCTTCAATGCAAATACCACGGCGGCTAATTCCAAATCATGAGTGGAATAATTTTTCTCGTAGTCCTTTAAATTGACGAGAGGCATAAGCAATAACCTTCTCGTTTTGCATCAAAACACACCCTAACCCACTCAAGGAAGCATCACTATAGATCACGTATCCCGCTTCTACAGTAGGCCGAGCCAATATCGGGGCGGTTGTCAACCGTTCCTTCAATTCCCTGAAGCTTCTCTCACATGCATCATTCCAAATAAACTTGGTGCCTTTATGCGTTAGTCGCGTTAGGGGAGTAGATAACCTTGCAAATCCCTCAACAAAACGTCGATAGTAACCGGCCAGACCGATAAAACTCCGGATCTCGGTGATGTTCGTCGGTCTAGGCCAATCCTTAATTGCCTCAATTTTCTTGGGGTCCACAGCTATTCCTTTATCTGATATTACATAACCCAAGAACGCTACCTCTCGTAGCCAAAACTCACATTTCTTCAGCTTGGCGTAGAGCTCTTTCTCTCGAAGTAAATGCAACACTTGCCGCAAGTGACCCTCATGTTCTTCATCACTTCGAGAGTACACCAAAATGTCGTCGATGAACACCACGACGAATCTATCCAGAAAGGGCTTGAAGACACGGTTCATCAAATCCATAAAAGCTGCCGGGGCATTTGTGAGCCCAAACGGCATAACAGTAAACTCATAGTGTCCTAAAAGCCGTTCTAGGAACATCCTCGGGCTTGATCTTGAGTTGGTGATATCCAGACTGAAGGTCAATCTTCGATACACTCTTGATCCTTGGAGTTGATCAAACAAATCATCAATCCTCGCAATGGATACTTATTCTTAATTGTGACCTTGTTAAGCTCACGATAGTCCACGCAAAGGTGAAGTGATCCATCCTTTTTCTTGACGAACAAAACTGGTGCTCCCCAAGGTGAAACGCTCGGCCGGATGAAGCCTTTTTTCCAACAAGTCTTGAAGCTGGGCCTTGAGCTCTTTTAACTCTGCCGGTGCCATCCTATGTGGTGCCTTCGAGATTGGGGTAGTTCCAGGGGTCAGATCCACCACAAACTCGATCTCTCTATCCGGAGGCATCCCCGGTAGCTCTATCGGGAACACATCAGCAAACTCTCGCACAACTGGAATATCCTCCACTCTCGGAGTCTCACTGCTACTATCCACAACAGTAGCCAAGTAGGCGACACATCCACTCCTAATCATCTGTTTTGCTCTGGTGGAAGAGATAGTCATCGCAAACAGCGAACTCTTGCAGCCTCTGAACACAATTTCCTCTTGTCCTGGTTCTCGAAACGTCACGAGTCGATTCTCACAATCAATGGTAGCATGATATCTTGTGAGCCAATCCATGTCCAAAACCACATCAAATTCTCCAAGTCGATGGAGGGCCAACAAATCTGCCGGCAAGATCCAATCCCCAATCCTAACAGGACCGCTAGGGGAAAAACTCCCGAATCTCCAAGGTATGATCGGGAACTAAAACTCGTCGTCCCTCACAACGTGCGGAATATAGTTGAGTAGCCGAGTACATTCCCTCTCGTGCTCCGCCACGGTTTTGTCTCCTTGCCTCAAGGTGCGGAGGTCTCTTTCCATTGCCTTTTTGCGCTCGCCGGAAAATACTTCATTGCAAGAATCTTCTTGAACCGCGGCCATGTGATTGCCGCCAAATCGGTCGTGGGATCATCCCGAATGTCCGTCCACCACTGGTAAGCATCGCCCTCAAGATGGTGTGTCGCCAACCACACCCGGTCCCCCTCCGCTACGAAGGTATCGTGGAAAAGTTTCTCCATGTGTAGAATCCACTTCTCAAAAACCCAATAGTCGGGTTCTCTCCATCATATGTCCGGGGCTTGGATTCCCGGAATTCTTTCAAACGAGCCATGAGTCGGTCCCGCTCTTCTCCTGCTAACCATCATCGGTAAAACCGTCCTCGCCGGTGGAGTCTGAACTGGCGGTGACATCACAACCTCTTTCCCGGCGCCTAGCACTCGGAGTGTGATGTGAAGGCTCGGGCACCTCAGGTCGAAGTGCATCGGTCACTCCAACCCATGTGCTTATTGTGGTTGCACTGGTGGTGTGCGAAGGGTCTTGAGTTCGTCTGAGTTCCCCTTGCCGCCAACTGCTGGGTCAAAAGAGTTTTTCAACCTCTGCATCTTGCCGACGCGAAGCCTCAGCCTTGCTCTCGCGCCGCAGCCGACTGCCGCTACCACTACATCAGCTAGCATAGCCAACTACTCTCTCAAATCTCGGACCTCACTGGATCCGGAAGTAGCGGATGTCTCCGCTTCGGCCTCCTCGGCCGTCATGGAGCGAGTCGTAGGCATCACAAACTGTAACAGGCATAAAATGCGTAGGTTAAAATAACCAACGCGAAACGCATCCCCACTCAAAACAAATCCCAATCATGCGAAAGCAAATGAAGCATGCCACAATTATTTCCCGATGTCAGGTTGTCGGCCGCCAACCAGACCTTCCAAGGAAATAGAAGGTGCAATCACTTCGATCAACTCCAACTCATATGAAGTTATAGTATTAACCCAATCAGGTTACTTTCGCCAAGTAATCATATAAGACCCCCGTCTCTCACGTTCTTATCCTTATGGTCCAACCAGCCTAAGGTTTGCTAGGTCCTCTAAGACTCAACCCTAGGCTCTGATACCATATAATCTGTCACGCCCCAGGCCCCAGCGTAAGCCTACCCGGCACGTGCACAGACCCGCCGTGTGCACAAGGTACCCCCCGGTACACACAAGCGTCTACAACAACCAAGCGGAAAGGAAGCAATATACACATCCTACTAGTAATCAGAGCACCAACAGAACTAAATCTATACATCAAAGAGGAAAGTAGATAACAACTAACATACAAGAAGTTAAAAATCCAATATACAAATTTGGTCCCTTCAAATACAACTTATCAAAATACATGGGTGGTTTCTATGCCAAAATACACTGACACCTCTCCAAGAAAAACAAAAGAAAAGGTGCCCCGCAACCACCTCGAGTGGTGCGACGGGGATTAGCTAACTATGCGATAACCCCTTGCCACGGTCCCGAGCCCCTCCCGCTGCGGATGGCTCTGCAAAACAACAACCCAAATGGGGTGAGAACTATTAATCAATAGTTTCCCAGTGGGTAAGCCGCCGAGAGAAGCGAATTACACCACTAGGTCAACTGAGGCATAAGATAGTATACTGCTGAAATAAAATGCAGGTAATAAACAACTGAAGCAAAGTAAAGTACTCTACTACTATCATGCCTCTATGCTCATGTACAAAGTAATGATGATATGAATCTATCATGTTATCATAATGTCCAACTACAATCAGTAGTATATTCATGTGGTGTCCAATGTCAAGTTTGCTATCATGTATGCCCAACTACCATGATGTATCATCTATGTGATATTTCAATGTCAAGTTTGGTTAACTTAATCCTTTTCTCTGAAGACTTTCTTTGAGTCTAAGCTTGAGCACACCTCATGGTCCCCGTGTGTTACCCCCCAAGGAGCTATACCAATCCAACGGCGGCCCAATCGGCACCCAATCCCGCACC
>CM055064.1:35346675-35369122 GCA_029204045.2 Tillandsia leiboldiana | reverse complement strand
TAGAAATTTATTATTGCTTTTGCCATCATAATATTCACTTGCCTGAATTTTGTTAATTAAATCAGCTTCTGAGGATCAAAGTCAATGTCTCTCTCTCAATGATCTCTTGGTATAGTCCTTATCGTTATTTGACGCTTAGTCGAAGTATGAATGCGAGATCAATATTTGGTTGAATACTTTATATCTTAATAATTGATAGCCAATTGAGGGGGAGTCATAGAAAAAGTAAAATGCTCAAAAGATGTGGAAAGATTTACATCCCAATGAGGAGTGTGAAAACTACCACCACATGGAGGAAAGAAGCTACCACCTCGGTCGTCCGAGTATTGTGTGCAGCTACACATGTATACCAAGCATGTTGTTTCAAATTTTGATTAAGTAAAATGCATGTTGAAAATACTTGACTTCGTCAAATTTCAAGGTTGGTATAAGGTGGTGTTTTTAATGAAAGATGCTCCAAGAGCCACTCTCTTCAACAGATTGTCTAATACTTATCTACTATATTTGGGGATTTCAAACATCTATTGATCTTTGTATTTCATTTTCTTTAACTAAATTGATGATTTGATAAAGGCATTACTCATAAGATCAAGTTAGATGTAATTGAAGGTGTTCAACTTAAGGGATTTAATTCTTGTAAATTCTCGTTTCATTTTTGGATATTATTGATAGATTTGGCATAATCTAATTCTTGTTGTATGAAAACGATGATTTTTGTTTAAGGTTGATACACATTTGTGCTTACAATCTTTTCTGGTTTTTCTTGAATTTCTCTGAAATTTTCTAAAGAAAAAGTTGGAGCCGATCCGGATCGGGCAAGATGATCCGGATCCCGAACGCAGGTATTCTTCTGCGGGCTGACGATCCGGATTGGACCTGCCGATCCGGATCCCGAACGCAGTTTCTCACTGCGGGTAGCCGATCCGGATCGCAATCATGAACTGATCCGGATCGCGGCTAGGGTTTTATAAAGAACAAAAGGGTTTTGATTTCTTTTACTCCAATCTTTTGTTCCAAAGTTTCCAGAGCCTCTCTCTCTAGATTTCATCCTTCCTGGAAGCTTTCAAACTCAAGTTCTTCAACTCCAAGTAAGTTTTATTGATCAAAATCTCGGTTTTTCACGTTTTTCTCTTTTCCTCCTCAAACGTGATGAAATTCTTGGATCAACTTTATTTGTGGATGGTTTTTGATCAAATTTCTTTTGAAATAAGAACTCTGGGTAGATTAGTTTTGATTATATGCTAGGTATTCTCCTGATTAACGGATTTTTAGGCTTCGATTCTAAAATTTCGGTTTTAGGGCATATAATAAGGATTTTCGAAAATCATGCAATTGATCTATTTTTAAAAGTCCTTTTGCAAAACTAATTTGATTCTTAGTCTCTCTACATGATTATGATTGTTTGGGTACAATTTTTCAAATCTTTGAAAATTAACAATTTTCTCATGTGTTCTTGAGTTGTTGCTCACAGGATTTTAATCTTCTTAAAGCACTTGGATCAATGGGATTCTCATGGATCATTCTTTTATTGGTCACTATGGTGCACACTCGGGCCACAAACAAGTTAAAAAGAGCTAAGAAAACACAACAAAAGGGTGAGTTTCATGTGATCAGCGACACAGAAGTAGATTGTCACAAGGTAGATTGGACTGAATTGACAGATGATGATGACTCATTGCCTGAACAAAAGGCGTCTGATGGTTCAAAAGGAAAAGCGTCCGATGCATCGAAAGAAAAGGCACCCATGGACAAAGGTAAAGCACCTATGACTGCACCAACCATCTCGGTGAAAAGGAAACGACTCGCTCGACGGTTTTGGACGAGCACGAGGTTTCATGTCTAACGAACCGATTATTCCGGATTCTCCACCTCGGGAGGAACAAGTGTTCGTTAATGCGGATCGCCTAAGGGCATTTGAGAATCGTGAATGCATTGGTGAGAGGCATGTCAATATTGAGGCTCTACGAGATCACTCTCCTGAGTTGGCGTTCTGATTGAACAAGGAAACCTTATTCAAGTTTGTCGTTTTCCAGAAGTGCTTGGATACTGTCTGCATCTTGTAAGGGCCTTCTATACAAATGCACGGCACCTTCGTGAAATTGAAAACGGTCCAATGGAATTTTACACGAACATCCAAGGCACAAGATTCAAAATTACTCCACAATTGATTGGCGAGGTTTTGGGAATGCCTGCCAGCAAGACAGGAGTTAATTACTTGAAGGGAAAGGTTTTGACGAACACTGTGTGGCAAATGGTTATAAAGGGAATTTGTTTGGAAGGAACGCAATCAACGGAGAAATCGATCAGATCCAAGGAACTTCGTCTTGAATACCGATTTCTAAACTTCATCACTTGTTACAATATCCTTCCAAATATGCAGACGAAAGTCTTAAGATGGGATCGAATGCTATTTCTGTATCTCTTAGGACATCCGTCTGAGGCAATGGGATTGAATATCAACATTCCATACATTATTTGGAATAGAATGACAAGATATGTTGAGCACCCTCATCCCACAGAAAGAATTCCATTTCCACTGATTATAATGAGGATCTTGAAGAAATTTCAGGTTGACATTACCTCACCGACTTATCATCAATGTTTGGGTATGATCGATGAGTCCACCGTTGTGAAGTCACTTCACAAATTGCCCCATGTCACTCCAGTCCCTCCGTGCGGAACGAACCTAGTAGCGGCACTTCCGCGTCACCATCACAACCAGCACCCACACCAGCGGATGAAGCATCAGTCTCATCCATCTACAAAGAACAACAACGATTATCTGTTGAGCAGGAACAGATTTCGAAGGCACAGACGAGAATCTCCAATGAGCTCGAGCTCATCACAGCAGCTTACATTACCATAACTAAGAAGGTCAATTCTATGAACAAGCTGGTGAAAAAGATGTTCTCAAAGATGGGCTGCACGAGCTCTGAAGACTCCGAATCTGATGACTGATTCCTTCTTTTTATTCTTTTGCAGATTTTTAATCCTTTTGTGCAGGTTTTTCAGTTTTTAGGACTTACTTTTAGTTCTAGTTCTTAAATTTCGGAACATTTTCGTTGAAATTTTTAACTCTCCTTCAATTTTTGGTAATTTTGGCTTTGTTTGTGACAAGAAGGGGGAGAGAGTTTAGAGAACTTGAACAATGATATTGTGAAAATTGTGATCTTGTATACATCAAGGTACAATGATGAACAATGATGACTGCATCAAGGTACAATGATGAACAATGCTGATGTGAAAATTTGTACAATGATGAACAATGATGACTGCATCAAGGTACAATGACGAACAATGCTGATGTGAAAATTTGTATACATCAAGGTAAGTATCACTTCAACTTTAACTTTGGTTTTTATCTTGTGATTGTTTGCATGTATCTACTAACTATTCGACTAACTATTTGGGCATGTAATATGACTAACAAGTTGATGTTGGACTAACACTTTATGACATTTGGTTTTTAATTGCATAGAAGATATGTTGATTCTTGACTATGATTTGATTACATATCTGAATTCTCAAATGTCATGATGATCAGATAAACTCTATCTCTGTACTAGGTTTTGAATGCTAAATATTCTTGAGGTATCTAACGATCTCTTTTTGTCAAGAATGATTTATTTGTGCAGAGAGTACAGATGTCTAAGTCTAGAGTCTGTTTTAGGAGTTTATCTCATGTTTTTAAATTTTTGGATCTCCATTGTAAATTTTTGTTGTATGGTGATAGCAACAAAAATATCTTTTTGAATTTTCTTTAGTGGATCTGTGTTTTGGCACGAAACCGCCAAAGGGGGAGATTGTTACGGAATTTGAGTTGGCGTAGTTTCGTGAAAGTCTCAAGTCTTGAAGATTGAAGGTGAAGAAAGTTGGATCATTTAACTCAATCTCAAGAAAGAAGAATTCAAAAGGATCAGGTATGTTTATCTAAAGATTTTGTGTGATCCGAATACTTCTTGTAGTGTAGAAACACTTGGAAGAATCTTTCATTGCATAAAAATCAAAAACTGGACTTGGGACATGTTCAGGATCCGGATCAGGTTGTTCGATCCGGATCCCGAAGGTGGTTCGTTCATACACCAGTTCAATCCGGATCGTAGCCCCTCTTGATCCGGATCCCGAACACTGAGTTTACCATCTTCCTTGAACGATCCGGATCAGGCTTCGCAATCTGGATCCCGAACGTTGATGTTTGGTGAACTGTATGAACGATCCGGATCAAGCACTTCGATCCGGATCCCGAACCTTCGTTTTTCTGGAATTGCCTGACTCGTTACGACGATCCGGATCACAGCTAATCCGATCCGGATCGCCGTCCGTAAAATTTCCAGAAGTGTTAGGTTTTTGATTCTTATCTCCTTCCTAGGGTTTCTAACCTATAAATAGACCCTATGACTCTTTTTCTAGGGTTAATCCAAGAAGAGGCCGAAAAATCCAAATAGCCGTCATTTTCATATATCATCTTATACGGCTCTAGATCCACATATAGAGAAGAAAGGAAATCATTAGAGAATACTCTATGTTTCTTCATCTATATTGATTAGTTTGATTCTAGGTTTTCATACTCACATCTTGAGTTGAATCAAACTAATGAATACTTAGATGGTATTTCCGATCTATCTTTGATCTAAGTATTCGGCGGATCATCACCACCAAAAACAACGATTTACCCCAAAAATCGGCGCGTGGATTCGCGTGTCCTTGTGGATTCAAGGTTCAACTGCTCTCGTGGATTCGGAGCGAGGCACGTTCGTGGATTCGAAGGGTGCTATTGGGTGAAGACCGTGGATTCGGTCGGACGTCGTGGATTCGACGTTGGACGCCGTGGATTCGGCGTTGGGCGCAGATCGTGGATTCGAGAAGCGTCGTGGAGCGAGCGGAAAAGATCCTCTAGGAGCGTATGGAAAAGGTTGAGTCGTAAGTGTGTACGGTAAATCACCTTGTACGTGTTTTAATTCTAGTGGATTTCTGCCGTGTTATCGGTCCCGTGGTTTTTTACTCCGGTGATGGAGTTTTCCACGTAAAAATCTTGCGTATTATTTTTATTTCCGCATTGGGTTTTTATCGCAACGATTTTTGAGTGTTTATACGTTTACACCTATTCACCCCCCTCTAGGTGTTTTTTCCCCTATTTAGATCCGTATTACATATAACCCAACAGCCGTCACTCCAAACGGCTCCCACAACAGAACACCAACCACATCGATAACTTAGGAAGGGCCGACACCATAAGGGTTTGGAAAACCCGATAGGTCGGTGCTAAGAACCCTATTAAACAAGAACAGACTCTAGGCTCCGCCTATCGAAGTTCCCGGCCCCCTCACAGTTCGGGAACACGACAACCTCGGTACAATACGCAGAAGATACCAACTAGGGCCCGAAAGTTCCGGGAGACCGACACTTGCAACCCTATCAAACAAGAACAGGTTCTAGGCTCGGCCCCCGTGGCTTTCGTCCCGACAAGAAATGATCCCTAGAACCCAGACCACTCGAATCCTTACGAGTGGGAAAAATTTACAGGAAAGGGGTGACATTTGTTACTGAAAACCATTTTCACTCGGCCCACGCGGGTGAGGACTAAAGGTAGTTCCCTGTTTGAAAAACCATCTTAATTTGAAGAGAAAACCATTTTAATGATTTTTAGTTCTTTTAAGGAAAAACATTTAGAAAAACAAGTGTTTACCCAAACCCCGAAGGGCTGATGCCTTTGTCCAATCAAACAAGAACAGACTTCAGCGGCCCTTCGATGCTTGGAAGGAAATATCGATAGACTAAAATCATGTGTATGTCAAAAAGGTTCTGGGTTCTAGGTCCAGCTAACACAAGCACACAACTGCCACTAACACAATGGCGACAGCACAACAGGGATACAAGACCTCCCGGGACTACCGTTTACCCAAACGGCTCCCGGCACAGAGAAGCGACCCACTACAACTACCAGACTCCACTCTGCTCCCAAGCACGAGTGCAAATGCATCCCACACTAAAAGAAAGTCCCGACCTCTCGGCCCACTACCCGGGCGAGGATAACACTATGTCAAGGAATGAAAGAACAGTGTGGATGTCTAAACATAAATAACCCTAGCCCAAGTGAGGGTTTTCTACTGGTCTGGTTACACATGCAACTATGACGGGGTGCTAGGTCAAGTTCCAAGATAACTATATGAACAGATGATAAAAGGAATAACAATTCCTATAATCTAGCATGCTACGCAAGGAAATAAACTATCATGCATAGTCCTACATCAGTAGAATTACTGTACAGTCCATAAAACTTGGAGATAAGGTCACCCACCTCGGTTAGCCACCAATTGCTCGTAGACACTTGCAATTGGCCTCCACGCGATCCGCACGCAAAATGAAGCACGGTGCCGAAACCCGCACGCCAAACAAAGTCCGCACGCAAAACGGTGCACGTCGCCGGAGACCGCACGCAAAACGGAGCACGGTGCCGAAACACGCGCGCCAAACGGAGTCCGCACGCAAAACGGTGCACGTCGTCGGAGACCGCACGCAAAATAGAGCACGGTGCCGAAATCCGCACGCCAAACGGAGTCCGCACGCAAAACGGTGCAGAAAAACACGGTCCCTAACACAGCTAAGAACAAGGGCGTCAATTAACTGTCCAAAAGAACGTTCCAAAACTGTGCCAAAAATACCGTAAAAGCAAAGTGCGGGACCTACCCGACTGCGCCGCGCCGCCCAACCACTCCGTTGGAAAACCCCGCGCGCTCCACGAAGCCCACGACGCACCGCCGCACCACCCACCATCTCCTCCCTCAATCTCCCTCTCGCTCGGTTGAAGAAGAAAGAAAAGGAAGGGAAGAAATGGCGTGCGGGGGAGGAAGAAGAAGAAGAAAAGAAGGAGAGAGAGAGGAGGTGGTCCACGGTGCGCCAATCCACGGTGCACCGGCCAACCAGGGAGCCCCAAACCCCGGTCCACGCAGCTGGGCGCGTGCACCGGGTCCACGCACGCGCCCAGTGCGCCACATGGCGCGCTCCCAAGCGCGCCACGCGGGCGCGCAGCTTGCGCGCCACACGGGCGCGTTGCACCGTGCCCCGCGCAGGCGCGGGACACCACGCGCGCGCCCCCCACGCCGGCGCGGGCGCCAATGGGGGGCCGTCACGTGGCGGCCCACTGCGCTGACCCGCATGCGCGCGTTCCCAACGCGCGCCAGACGCGCGTATTCCCGTGCCGTACTCGCCTGCCGCGCCCTCGGGATCCGCGCAACGCCAACCTTGGGATCCGCGCCACACCTCGATTTTCGCACCGCGTCGCGTCGAAAAACGTGCAACTCAACCGGGCTCCAAATCAAGCAAGTAAATAGTCCATTCTTAGCGATTTCGCGCGCTGAATCCAAAAACGATGTCCATTTTTCCAAATTCTCATCCGAAAATTGCGGAGTGCCCCCGGATAGCCCACTTGATCCGATTTTTCGCGCCGGGTCCAAATCTGAAGTTCGATTTGCCAAATTCCAACTCTAAAAATTCCCGAAGGCGACCGGAGAGGTAATCTTTTATCCAAACTTCGCCCGGAGTCCAAATTTGACATCTACGTCGCGCGAAACCACCTCTAAACACCCGACGGGTCCTCTAAATTCCCACGGGATCTCCTTTTAAGCCCAAAGTCCAACACTTGTGTCCAAATTGCGCGCAAACACCACCGACACACCACGCAGGCCTCCAGCGATGCAACTAAAACCCCAAATTGCTTCACAAATCTATTTCTGGGCCCCAACATGCGCACAAACACCCCCAACGGCCACCGAAAGCTACCAAACAACCAGCAAACCCTACGCGGGGGATTTCGGGACCTCACAGCGGGTGTTATCGGTAACCTTAGAATTCTTGTCTTATAGTAGCATGACTACTGGGCTGGGGTCCGTGGGACAAGAATTTCCGAGGGATAACTTTAACTAAACCACCAGAATGTAAAAAGAATAAAGTGGTAATAGAGTGGCCAAGGTGGCCGGGTTAGTTCAACCCTGTGTACAGCGACATAGTGACCGAGTTGATGGATAGTTGCCTGGTATGGCTAGACAGAGTAGTGTTGGGTCGTTGAGTATACACAGATAGTGTAGTGTCACGCCCCGGAGGTTCTAAAAGAGCGGAAAACGTATCCATTTTTTTTTTTAAAATGAACCTCGCCTCCGGTGCGCACCAAACCCGCCACATATACAAATTCGCTCCCCAAACGGGCGGAGCCTCCTTTGTATATGCACGGCGTTCCGAGCACGACAAACACTTTAACCATGCAAACAATGAACGACAATAAGGAGAGACTATACTTAACCATACAGTCACATTTATCATATTGAAACTACACCATAAACCCATAGGTTTGAAAGTTGGTGTCCACTCGACACCCGATTTTACAAAACATTTTCGCAACTCTTTTAAGCGGCCACCTTACTTGAAAGGATAAATCCACGGGTTTTGAAATCAGTGCCCACACGATGGTTTGAAAATACTTTTGAAACCATGTTTGTATTTGAAAACGAGCCGCATTCATACATCTCAACATTCACAGATATGAGAAGATATTCCAACACTAAGTCCTCAATCCAACAACCACAAGACACCATGCACAAGTAATCACAGCTAGACTAACCAAACACAATAAAAGATAACCATAAAACAGTAAAGTTTAATAGCCTCAAGGGCTAGGGTCCTCTAACCGTTGCCTCACCGTCGTCCCGGTTCCCACCCCTGCTCGGACCTGTCACAGCGTGGGTAGTCAGTGACTGATAAAGTAGATATAAACAGTAAATGCAATAACTGAAAAGACAAACCGATACACCGGAGCATTTACTTCCCCCTTATGTACCGCTAAATTCCTGTCACAAAACAAGCTGGGCACCAACCCCAGATTTATAATATATATATATATATATTGGGCGCCAACCCCAGATACCGTGCTCACTTTCTTAATGCCTCCAATCCCTTCCACTGCCCAAGTAGAAGTCGCCTCTCCGTGAGGGATCCCCATCATCACGAGTCGTGGGGTACACGGGTAATCCATACCATCTTTCCGGAAAAATACACCCTGTGCGGTGGCCAAACCGCCGGTGTGTGTGTAAGCAATATGAGCATATAAACTGCCATGCGACCTCAGCCGCCTCAGTTAGAACATAAAACATTTTTGCGACCTCAGCCGCCTCAGTTAGAACACAAAAACGGGATTTACATGCAATGGGGTTAGACAGTTTACCAAAACATCTACTTTACCATATGAAATACACGGGAACGACATTTCACCGAAAATAACCAAAGGTACCCACCTGAAACGAAGATAAACAACCGCGCCCGAGACTCTCCTAGGCAATCAGAACTTCACGCGGAACACCATTTAACACCTTTACCCTAAACAGGCATAATCAATGGTCCCGACTGTAACAATAGACCGACGAAAAACCAAATCACTGTGCTAAGTGGACTGTGTCATCCAACAAAAACCAGTCAAACCAAAAACTGACCCGAAAGAACTACATCGTTGTTAAAAATATTGTCGTGGTCAAAAACACTCAAAAACGAGGCGAAACGGGCCGAAAAGGGAGCTACCGGACTCTTCCGTTGGGGGCTGGTGCACGGAGCCGGGCGTGGACTGGGTCTGCGGCCAAGGGTGGCGGCGTCGCAGACCGTGCGTGCGCTGTGCGATAGACCGCAGCGACTTGGGCTGGGCCGCACACGGGCAAAAGGCGCGCGCCGGGTTCACCAGTTCCCGGTCGCGGCGGCAGCACCGAGTGCACGCCCAGGCGTGGACCGCGCCTGCGGGGCTGGGCTGGCACACGCACTCATGCGCCGGGTCTGCGCCCCCAGGCTGCGGAGCCGTGCGCCGGGTGCACGCCCAGAGCGTGCACCGCGCAGCTGCGGGCATGATGGCACACGGGTCGTGCGCCGGGTCTGCGCATTCGGGCTGTGGAGGCGTGTGCCGGGTGCACGCCCAGGCCGTGGACCGTGGGCTGAGGTGTCGTACAGGATGCACAGTAACGTCCCATTTCGCGGTTTCTTCTCCGTTTTCGCCCCCGCGCGGCTGCAGCGACGACCCCGCGAACATGATAACGGTGGCGGCGCCTCCCGTTAACACCCCCATGCTCCGACGAAACACCCCATTTACCCAACTAAAAACCCCGGATCGTTCCAATAATAAAACCATTGATTAGAGACCAATCGAAACATCGAACGGAAACCCGATCAAACCTCCGATCAAGACCGATTAAAAACCATCGATTAAACCCGGTCAAGAACACGAACAAATCACCGATCAAAACCAATCAAAAACCCGTGATCAATTTACCGATTAAACCTATCTCAAAAGAACACGGAAAAAACCCCGATTAAGCCTACGAAGGATAGACAACGATCACTAACCTTGCTCCGATGGAGGAGGCAACGCGATCCCGATCTCCGTTCTTTGCGGTGGTGAGAATCCGGATTCGCCCTCCGATGGCGGTGATGTCTCGTTCTCCGGTCTCTGGCACGTCGATAGGGGCGATCGGGTTCCTTTGCTTCCTCCTTCTTTATTTCTTGTTCCTCCGGTTAGGGTTTTCTTTTCTTTTTTCTTTTCTCTCTTTTCGAACTAGGGTTTCGTTTGGTTTTCGGCACGAACAAGAGGGAAGGGTTAGAGGAGGCGATCTTTTAAAACTAGGGTTTTCCTTTCGGTATACTGGGTATAAATTAATCTTATTATTAATTTATTTCTTTTATTTTTTCTTTTCATATGTACGTACCGTCAAAATCCACATCGGGTATTTCAATCTCTAATTAATTAATTATTTAATTAATCCTTGGAGATAATTTCTTAAAGATAATTCCTTAAAGATAATTCCTTAAAGATAATTCCTTAGAGATATTTCCGTAAAGATAATTCCTTTAAGATAATTCCTTAGAGATAATTCCTTAAAGATAATTCCTTTAAGATAATTTCTTATCTCCTTGAAAAGCGTGCACGATCATTTGCACGGATTTTGATGCAATCCCGGTTACCGCGATCCTAACAACCCCGTTCTGGGGGATCCGTAAGTCGGAATCCGGATCCGGTCACACCGCTGTTCACCGTTTTTCGAGCTCTATCACAGAAAAATACCCGCACCTAAAGATCATCAACTTAAGTAAACCCGTTAATTCAATTTCTCCTAACTTAAACTTTATTAGCAGGAGGGTAAAATGTTATATGAAAACTATGATATTACACCACACACCCCTTAAAAGAAGTTTCGTCCCCGAAACTTAACCTCAACCCTCGCTAAATAACTCTGGGAAACACTCCCTCATTTCCGTCTCAAGTTCCCAGGTCGCCTCTGGTACGTGTAGCTTTTCTGCCGGCTCTGGGCGGTCAACAGCCGCTGCCAGATAAGGCACACCTTTGCCTCCGTTTCCTCTACGAGGTCTGGCCCCAAAAGCTTCCGCTCCCCCATGTCGTCCCAGCAAATAGGCGATCGACATCGGCGCCCGTACAAGGCTTCGTACGGGGCCATCTGAATACTAGCTTGATAGCTATTATTGTAGGCAAATTCCACGAGGGGTAGGTAACGCGACCATCCCTCACCCAGATCTACCACACAAGCTAGAAGCATATCTTCGAGAATCTGGATCACTCGTTCCGATTGCCCGTCCGTCTGCAGGTGGAATGCCGTGCTAAACTACAGCTTGGTCCCCAGTGCCTGCTGCAGACTCCTCCAGAAGTTCTGCCTCAGGTCTCTGTACATTTTTGTACCTCCGGGATGCGCGGTGTAGGGGGCATTATGCGCTTCTGTCATAATTTCTTTCATCAATTCCGGCACATCGGGCACGCAGACTCGTCCCCGGAACCTCAACACATCATCAGCGCCGATCACAGAATCCCCACTTGGTTCCGAGGATAATCTGTCCCGTACTTGCTGTAGTTGCGTGTCCGTTGCTTGGCCTTCCAAGATCCTCTCTATCAACGTAGGCCTTATCACTAAGGACAGAAATTTCACAACTGCTCCTGCTGGCACTACCTCCAGCCTTACTTGCGAGAATTGTGCAATTAGCCGATCCTGTTGGGTAAGGGTGCTCAGTGCCGTTTCCCCCGTATGTCCCTTCCGGCTCAAGGCATCGGCCACCATGTTTGCCTTCCCGGGGTGATAATGGATGGACAAATCGTAGTCCTTCAGTAGGTGCAACCACCGCCGTTGCCGTAAGTTCAGTTCCTTTTGCGTAAACAAGTATTTGAGGCTCTGGTGGTCGGAATACACATTACAGTGCGCCCCGTAGAGGTAGTGTCTCCAGAGCTTCAAAGCAAACACGACTGCCGCGAGCTCCAAGTCGTGTGTTGGGTAGTTCTGCTCATAATCCTTGAGTTGTCTTGATGCATACACTATGACTTTCCCTTGTTGCATCAATACGCTTCCCAGTCCGCTTCGAGATGCATCACAATAGATCTCGTAGTCCTCACCGGGCTTTGGCAACGTGAGTACCGGTGCCCGCGTGAGTCTGTCTTTAAGTTCCTCGAAGCTCTTTGTCTGTGCGAGCGTAGATCGGGATGTCATTTATAAAGACTACAACAAACTGGTTTAAGAAGGGTTCCAAGATCCAGTTCATCATATTCATGAACACCGCTGGAGCGACTATGAGTCCAAACGGTATAACCGTAAACTCGTAACGACCATACCGAGTTCGAAAAACTGTTTTCGGTATGTCATCTCTCCGGACTCTAAACTGGCAATAGCCGGACTGTAGATCAATCTTTGAGGACGCCGTCGCTCCTGTAGTTGGTCGAATAGGTTCTCAATCCAAGGTGAGGGGTATTTGTTCTTTACTATGACCTTATCTATTCCCCGATTGTCGATGCACAATCGTAGACTCCTGTCCTTCTTCCGTACGAATAGAACAGGTGTGCCCCAAGACGGCACGCTTGGTTTCTCTCAATCGACTAGCACCTGATACTCAGTAAGCCAATCCCTTCCGAGTATCCCCTCGAATTCTCTTAGCGGTGACACCACTAAGTCCCAAATGTCGGATCGTTGGCGCCAACCATTAATCCCCAAAGCTCGAGCTTTTAGAGATATGCAACCAATACACTTAAAGCGTACCGACACAGCGCCACGGATCTCGACCGGACTCAACCCACCTGGACGTTGGGTCTATTGTTGGGTCTCTTGCCGTTAGGTCTGTTGTGGACCGCAACCCCACTCAACCTATTGGGCTCACCCAACTCAACTCATTAGTCCTATTGTCTCGAGGCAAGAAGTTGGACCTATTTAACCCATAAATACATCGCCAACACCAAAGACAACTAAGTCTTCACATCCTTATCGGGCAGGAAGGTACAAAGTATTTGCTTCTAAGGGTTCTCCTGGGGTCAAGACCAACATTACTCTTCGTAAGGGGTCTTTCCTGCTACTACTTCCCTCGGGTAGTGCGTCCTTTGTCGTGTCGTCGCATAAGACCTCTCATCCGTGTCGTGACTCCGAACATTGTTCCCGGGGTCAGGGCAGTTAAGACGGAACTGTCCTAGTTTGTCACATCAGAAGCAATGGTCGTGTGATGACCTGGATCTCCGCAGAGCTGTTGTGGAGTGATTAGTGGCTTCTGGGGGGCCTGTACTGTGTGTTGGAGGCGTTTGTGCACCAATTGGACACAAGTGGCGGACTTCGGGCTTAAATGGATCACGTGGGTGATCGATTGACTCCGTCGGATCTTTTGAAGTGGTTTCGCGTGAAACGGATATTAAAATTGAGCTTAGCGCGAAGTTTGGACAAAAGAACACCTTTCCGGATGCCTTCGGCAAATTTTGGAATTGGAATTTGGCAAAATGGACATCAAATTCGGATTCAGCGCACGAAAACGGTAAAAATGGACTATCTACTTGATATTTTGCGCAGCTGGTTACTGTTCACGCCGGAACAGTAACTCCGGCGGCCGGCGGGCAGCAGCGGCGGCGGCGGGCAGCGGCGGAGCACGGCGGGCAGCGGCGGAGCAAGGCGGCGCAGCGTCGCGGGCAGCAGCGCGGGCAGCGCGCTGGCGTGGGCAGCGCGGAGGCGCGCGAGCAGGCCCGCAGTCCATGGGCCGGCGAGCACCGGAGGGGCAGGACACGTGGCGTGTTTGGATTGGACGGTTCTGCGGGCGCGGTTCACGGAGTGGAGCGGGTGTACGGTGGACCGGGCGGGGCCACGTGGCGACCGTTGGTTGGCCGGTCCACGTGTGCCCGGTCCACGGAAATGGTGAGGCGGCCTCGGGATGCGGGCCTGGCAGGTGGCTCAGCCGGCGGGCGCAGCGCGCACGTGGGGCTGTCGGCGCGCTGACCCGCGTTTTCCCGCGCGTGGGCTTGCCACGCGTCGGCCTCTCGGTGGGCCACGTGGCGCGAGGTTAGTGGCGGCATCGGCTGTCGCCTGTTTTGTGGGTGTCGTGGCGGCCTGTGAGCGTTTCGGGCGCGCACAGTGTTGGGCCGGGCCCAACACTTAGCGGCCCGATTCTTGCGGGCGCCCGGAAATTGGGACAAAAGTGTCATTTCTGGATTTGTTTTCCCAGCCTATAAATAGGCCGAGAACAAGCGGCTGTATCTCTTTCCCTGCTTGGATTCTCATAGAGCAACCTTCAGCAAGATTTCTCCTCCTTCAGAGCCGGTTCCATCTGCAGATTCCAGGATTTTTCTGCGGCACGCATCCCGAGGTTTTCATTTTTACGGCGCGGCGCGACGCTCGTTCATTTGTGGTCTTCTTCGTCGCGGTTTTAGTACGAGGACTCCCCCGGCTTACTCTGACCTCGGATTGAGGCGATTCTTGCGCCGTTGGCTTCAAGACAGGTAGGGCTACGTTTCCTATGTTTACTGTTTTTTCCCATTCCGAACTTTTCATGGGTTTTTCGGATCATCTTGTGACCTCATTTTCTGGGGCGGAGTTTTGGACAGCGCTGTAGTATTTTGATGATATCTTCGCGCACAGGCATCGGATTGGGGTGATTCAAAAGGCGTTTTGCATCTACACATCGCAAGGAATACCTCCAAATTTTCTTGGAAGTTTCTGAATTTTCCCCGAAGGTGAAAAGTTCCTGTTGACAGAACCTTGTGATTCAGATTTTGTGATTGGTTTATTTCGGGGTGGTTCCCTTGTCGAATTTGTATCTCAGCGTAGGAAACTCGGATTTGAACGTGTGGGTACTCATTTCGACCGGTTCGTCGCGAGGATCGTGACAGTATTTTCCCTGGAATTTTCCGAGCAGATATCGCTGGTGAAAAAGGCAAAACTGTGGACTGTTGTGTTTGGGACAGATTTTGTGTGAGCATTGTATGTTAATTGTGTATGTCCTTTTGGGGTGCTTTGTGCAGTGTTGTGGTGATTGCTTAGACCGGGTGTGGACTTCACTGTTTGGACCAGGACTTAGCGCTCGAGGTGGGTGGTTGTTGCTTACCTCTATTTTGACATGCTCTCTAGGAATATTAGAGTGACCCCCTTTACTTGGACATCTTGATTAATCATGATCGGGGTTGGATTTATGCATGCCTGTGTGGGGATTGGGTTGCTTTGTTAGCGTTTAACCTTGCATGTGGAATGGAATATTTATTTTGGACTATATGATTATCCTGTTAGTGGTTCCACTTGAGGGTAGGTGACATGCATAGGTGGATACTGTTAATGATCAATGACTTAAATTATATTTCCTTGAGAACACTTGCATGCTAGTATGGACATCTAGATAGGCCATCTTTTACCGCTACACTTTCATGCTGGAACTTGACTTAGGAGAAACCTTGTTTGTTTCTTTTCTCCTTTCGTTAGTGAGGTGGTATTTGTTGCTCGGGTTTGAGCAGGGGTTTGGGATAGTGTAGCCGGGGCCTGGATTATGGATTATGGGTTTTGGCGGCGACCGCGGATATTGGGCGGTTGACCGGATGTCGGTTATAGGACATCGGTGATAGGGCATGATTATGGACTAGAGGGTTTTGTGGCAACCGTGGATAGTAGGCGGTTGACTAGATGTCGGATGTGGGACATGATTGTGATTGTGGGTTATTCCGGCGACCGCGGATATTGGGCGGTTGACCGGAGGTCGGTGGTGAGACCTGGTCGTGGATTTTGGGGTATTGCGGCAATCGCGGATATTGGGCGATTGACCGGATGGTTACTTTTGCATCTGATTGGGAATCAGTTTTCTTTTAGTGGAGGGTTGTGTTCCACTGGGGCTTTATAGTTGTGATCCAGTCCTGCTTTTACTTATCACACCGGCGCGGTTATTGCCCGGTGATGCTTTCCTCGTGTGGGTCGCTCCCCTCGAGTTCCCCTCCGGAGGCCGGGGCCAGACAGTTATGGACAGTTTTGCTATCACATCGGCGCAGCTTATTTGCCCGATGATGAGGGCGGCAGCAGGAATTTTGCTATCACATCGGCGCGGCTTACTTGCCCGATGATGAGGGCGGTACAGATTGGGTTCATCTGGGACGGTTGGTTATTGTTGCATACGGTTATTCCAGTCTAGGACTGTATTTTAGAGGCATAGTAGTGGTAGATTTCCCTTTTTCAGCAGTTTCATTTCTTACCACTCTTCTTTCCTTTTTGCCTTTGGTAGACCTAGTGGGTGTGTCGGAGTTTGAGGTTTTACCCACTAGGGGAGGCTACTGGTTTACTAGTAGTTCTCACCCCCATTCTTCTTTCCTCTTTTTCTTCTCCCTTGTTTTGCAGTGTCTTCTGCGGGTGCTGCTGGGCTTTCAGCGGCGGGTCGAGGAGAGAGGACGGCTGAGTAGATAGATCTCGAGGCAGGATGAGCGGGTTAGCTGGACTGTTGATGTACCCATGTTTCCTCAGACGGTTGTACCTTTACTTTTGGGACTGGCTTTTGCCAGCAGGTTGTATTTATTTTGGTGAGCTGGGAGAGACTGATGTATCATTTATACAGATGTATTGTATTTTATTTCCAGCTTCAGTCTGAGATGTATTAGTTTTTAGTTCAGCTCTGTTTTTATTGCTCTTTTATTATTATCTCTTATATCTGAGCAGGTTTGGCGCTTCGTGTACGCGGGAAATACCGTGTGCACGGCGGATCTGTAGACGGGCCCGGGTTCCGGTTTACACCCGGGGCGTGACAGGTCGTGCTTCCGGAAACGAATAATCCCCCGGGGTGCTTCTCTGCAGATGATGTATGGCCAGTCCCCGCTAGAAAATCACCCTCCGGAGAAGGGCTGGGGTCGCTTCTTATCCTTGTTGTACTCCGAGTCCTCTCGTCGGGCGCGCGTCACTGCGAATCCGCGCTCCACTATGGTGGCCCTATCCACCACTTTCTGGAAGGTGTGAAGATCCACTACTTGCACAAATTTGAAAATATTGCTCCGCAATCCGTCTACGAAGAAGCGGGCTTTGTGAGCTTCATCCCTTATGACAAAGGAAACACAATTGGCCAGCCTTGCAAATTCTTGTCGATACTCCATGGCGTATTGGTTCCCTTGTCTGATGTGTTTCAGGTCCCATGCGGCGTCTTCGGATACTGGGGTGGTCGGCTCCCGATGGGAAAGTCATTCCCGGGTTATGGCTGGGGTCGTTTTCTGCCCCCGGCAGGCTCATGATCCTTCTGCCGGGTGCATGGAACGGCCTATTCCCGCCCCACCACATTGGCCCTGTCGATCACTCCTCGGAAGCGGGTAAACCCACCTTCAGTATTACCTGAAAAGTGTCGCACCGTAGACTGTCCTTGTGAAGGCGGGCCGTGTGGGGTTCGTCTTTCCTAACAAAAAGGGAAAGCGCTCAGCCATGTCGCATAACCGTTGTTGGAGTAGCCGATTCTCCACTGTTGCCGGAATTGTCGTATCCACTTCTGCGCCATCGATTGAAGAGCGGTTTCGGACCATTAACCGTGCATACAAAGAAACCAAGTTAGTCCTATACTTAATTGGTCTAGCACCTTGACCTACGGACACTGGGACTCTATCCCTTTTTCCCCGCACTCACGTTCGTACTTTACACACCTACACCTTGGTTATCGAATTGGTTAGTTACGTGTGGTATTATTCTCTGTGGATGTTGGTCACTGATCACCATGGTTAAAGTCGTTTTCTCTGATACCATATAATCTGTCACGCCCCGGAGGTTCTAAAAGAGCGAAAAACGTATCCTTTTTTTTTTTTCTTAAATGAACCTCGCCTCCGGTGCGCACCAGACTCGCCACATATACAAATTCGCTCCCCAAACGGGCAGAGCCTTCTTTGTATATGCACGGCGTTCCGAGCACGACAAACACTTTAACCATGCAAACAATGAACGATAATAAGGAGAGACTATACTTAACCATACAGCCACATTTATCATATTGAAACTACACCATAAACCCATAGGTTTGAAAGTCGGTGTCCACTCGACACCCGATTTTACAAAACATTTCGCAACTCTTTTAAGAGGCCATCTTACTTGAAAGGATAAATCCACGGGTTTTGAAATCAGTGCCCACACGACACTTGGTTTGAAAATACTTTTGAAACCATGTTTGTATTTGAAAACGAGCCGCATTCATACATCTCAACATTCACAGATATGAGAAGATATTCCTACACTAAGTCCTCAATCCAACATCCACAAGACACCATGCACAAGTAATGACAGCTAGACTAATCAAACACAATAAAAGATAACCATAAAACAGTAAAGTTTAATAGCCTCAAGGGCTAGGGTCCTCTAACCGTTGCCTCACCGTCGTCCCGGTTACCACCCCTGCTCGGACCTGTCACAGCGTGGGTAGTCAGTGACTGATAAAGTAGATATAAACAGTAAATGCAATAACTGAAAAGACAAACCGATACACCGGAGCATTTACTTCCCCCTCATGTACCGCTAAATCCCTGTCACAAAACCAGCTGGGCACCAACCCCAGATTTATAATATATATATATATATATATATATATATATATATATATTGGGCGCCAACCCCAGATACCGTGCTCACTTTCTTGGTGCCTCCAATCCCCTCCATTGCCCAAGTAGCAGTCGCCTCTCCTTGAGGGATCCCCATCATCACGAGTCGTGGGGTACACGAGTAATCCTTACCATCTTTCCGGAAAAATACACCCTGTGCGGTGGCCAAACCGCCGGTGTGCGTGTAAGCAATATGAGCATATAAACTGCCACGCGACCTCAGCCGCCTCAGTTAGAACATAAAACATTTTTGCGACCTCAGCCGCCTCAGTTAGAACACAAAACGGGATTTACATAGAGTAGGGTTAGACAATTTACCAAAACATCTACTTTATCGTACGAAATACACGGGAACGACATTTCACCGAAAATAACCAAAGGTACCCACCTGAAACGAAGATAAACGACCGCGCCCGGGACCCTCCTAGGCAATCAGAACTTCACGCGGCCTAATAAAATAACCAAGAACACCATTTAACACTTTTACCCTAAACAGGAATAATCAGTGGTCCCGACCACTGTAACAATAGACCGACGAAAAACCAAATCACTGTGCTAAGCGGACTGTGTCGTCCAACAAAAACCCGTCGAACCAAAAACTGACCCGAAAGAACTACATCGTTGTTAAAAATATTGTCGTGGTCAAAAACACACAAAACGAGGCGAAACGGGCCGAAAATGGAGCTACCGGACTCTTCCGTTGGGGGCTGGAGCACGGAGCAAGGCGTGGACCGGGTCTGCAGCCAAGGGTGGCGGCGTCGCAGACCGGGCATGCGCTGTGCGGTAGATCGAAGCGACTTGGGCCAGGCCACGCACGGGCAAAAGGCGCGCGCCGGGTTCACCATTTCCCGGTCGCGGCGGCAGCACCGGGTGCACGCCCAGGCGTGGACCGTGCCTGCGGGGCTAGGCTGGCGCACGCACCCGTGCGCCGGGTCTGTGCCCCCAGGCTGCGGAGCCGTGCGCCGGGTGCACGCCCAGAGCGTGCACCGCGCAGCTGCGGGCAGTGTTGGTGCACGGGCCGTGCGCTGGGTCTGCGCCTTCGGGCTGTGGAGGCGTGCGCCGGGTGCACGCCCAGGCCGTGGACCGCGGGCTGAGGTGCCGTACAGGATGCACAGTAACGTCCCGTTTCGCTGTTTCTTCTCCGTTTTCGCCCCCGCGCGGCTCCGGCGACGACCCCGCGAACATGATAACGGCGGCGGCGGCCTCACGTTTAACAACGGCGGCGGCGGCCTCCCGTTAACTCCCCTATGCTCCGACGAAACACCCCATTTACCCAACTAAAAACCCCGGATCGTTCCAACAATAAAACCATTGATCGGAGACCAATCGAAACATCGATCGGAAACCCGATCAAACCTCCGATCAAGACCCATTAAAAACCATCGATTAAACCCGGTCAAGAACACGAACAAATCACCGATCAAAACCAATCAAAAACCCGTGATCAATTTACCGATTAAACCTATCTCAAAAGAACATGGAAAAACCCCCGAATAAACCTACCAAGGAGAGACAACGATCACTAACCTTGCTTCGATGGAGGAGGCAACGCGATCCCGATCTCCGTTCTTTGCGGTGGTGAGAATCCGGATCCGCCCTCCTATGGCGGTGATGTCTCGTTCTCCGGTCTCCGGCACGTCGATCGGGGCGATCGGGTTCCTTCGCTTCCTCCTTCTCTATTTCTTGTTCCTCCGGTTAGGGTTTTCTTTTCTGTTCTCTTTTCTCTCTTTTCGAACTAGGGTTTCGTTTGGTTTTCGGCACGCACAAGAGGGAAGGGTTTGAGGAGGCGATCTTTTAAAACTAGGGTTTTCCTTTCGGTATACTGGGTATAAATTAATCTTATTATTAATTTATTTCTTTTATTTTCCCTTTTCATATGTACGTACCGTCAAAATCCACATCGGGTATTTCAATCTCTAATTAATTAATTATTTAATTAATCCTTGGAGATAATTCCTTAAAGATAATTCCTTAAAGATAATTCTTTAGAGATAATTCCTTAAAGATAATTCCTTTAAGATAATTCCTTAGAGATAATTCCTTAAAGATAATTCCTTTAAGATAATTCCTTATCTCCTCGAAAACCATGCATGATTACTTGCACGGATTTCGATGCACATCCCGGTTATCGCGATCCTAACAACCCCGTTCTGGGGGATCCGTAAGTCGGAATCCGGATCCGGTCGCACCGCTGTTCACCGTTTTTCGAGCTCTATCACAGAAAAATACCCGCACCTCAAGATTATCAACTTAAGTAAACCCGTTAATTCAATTTCCCCTAACTTAAACTTTATTAGCAGGAGGGTAGAACTTTACATGAAAATTGTGATATTACACCACACACCCCTTAAAAGAAGTTTCATCCCCGAAACTTAACCTCAACCCTTGCTAAATAACTCAGGGAAATACTCCCTCATTTCCGTCTCAAGTTCCCGGGTCGCCTCTGGTCCGCGTAGCTTTTCTGCCGGCTCTGGGCGGTCAACAGCCGCTGCCAGATAAGGCGCACCTTTGCCTCCGTTTCCTCTACGAGGTCTGGCCCCAAAAGCTTCCGCTCCCCCAAGTCGTCCCAGCAAATAGGCGATCGACATCGGCGCCCGTACAAGGCTTCGTACGGGGCCATCTGAATACTAGCTTGATAGCTATTATTGTAGGCAAATTCCACGAGGGGTAGGTAACGCGACCATCCCTCACCCAGATCTAGCACACAAGCTTGTTAAGGAATTTGTTTTGGCGTATTTCGTGAAATGGTTAAGTCTTGAAGATTAAAGATGAAGATGGTTGGATCATATACCTCAATCTCAAGAAAGAAGAATTCAAAAGGATCAGGTACGTTTAACTAAATAAGTTAAGTGATCCGAATACTTCTTATAATGTAGAAACACTTGGATGGATTTTTAATTGCTTAAAAATCAAGAAACTGGACTGTTATATGTTCAGGATCCGGATCAGGGTACTACAGTTCAGACCCCGAACGTAGGTTGGTTCATGCGCAAATCCAGTCCGGAACACCCCTGTTTCAGTCCGGACCCCGAACGTGGAATTTGCAGAAATCGCATGAACAGTCCGGACCATGGGCATTTCGTTCCGGACCCCGAACCTTGTTTTTTCAGGAATTCTTTGAAAAACAACGGCAGTCTGGATCGAGCCTAATCCAGTCTGGACCGTCGTGCGGGTAAAAATCTGTTACAGTCAGTTTTTGATTCTTATCCACTTCCAATGGTTTCTAACCTATAAGTAAACCCTAATTCTATCTTTTAGGGTAATCCACGATAAATTTTATACTCTGGGAAATGACGGAAAAATATTAACGGAGAAAAACTTATAAATCCACATATAGAGAAGAAAGGAAATAACTAGATTTAATTCTATGTTTCTTCATCTATATTAATTAATTTGACTCTAGGTTTTCATACTCAGATTTTGAGTAGAATCAAATTAATGAATACTTAGATGGTATTTTCGATCTATCTTTGATCTAAGTATTCGGCGGATTATCACCACCAAACAAAACAACAATTTTTTCCCAAAATCGGCGCGTGGATTCGCGTGGCCTTGTGGATTCAAGGTGCTACCGCTCTCGTGGAT
>CM055064.1:35274407-35346665 GCA_029204045.2 Tillandsia leiboldiana | reverse complement strand
GAGAGTCGTGACTATTAGCGAGAGTCCTGATTGAGTTTGATACCTCTCCCAAAGGGTTGGGATGAGTGACTGGCATGTCTATTCTCCTAAGCGATTATGTTGGCTGCAGACAACATAATGCTAGGGAATGGATGACATGTCCTAGACTTTCGCTGGATTGGGTCGAGTATTGTTTGGTACTGTCCTGATGGTTGCTTGTGTGTTGCAGGTAGGCACGATGCCTCCCCGACGCAGGGTGCAGACGCGTTCTCAGCCTTTCCCCTCCGATGAGCCCGAGCAGGAGGACTCGGGGCAGGGACAGCAGAGGGAGGTTCTGGAGCTCCGTGCCCAGGTGGCACAGTTGTCTGAGGCGGTGCGGCGCCAGGAGGAGACATCTCAGCGCCAGGAGGAGGCTTCTCGGCGCCAGGAGGAGGCCTTTGGTCGGATGATGCTTCTTTTAGAGCAGAGGACGCAGCCTGTGGTAGCACCCCCTGTGTGTTCGCCTGTGCCTTCTTCGCCAGCTGTGGCGCCCTCTGTGGTTCCGTCAGCGCAGGCTATTCCTGTCGAGCCGGTTTCTATCATACCACCGCCTGGGTCGATGGGACCTTTGACTTCAGCTGAGCAGAGTGCGGTGGTGGATCTGTTGATGAGGTTCCGCCGGTTTGATCCACCCCGTTTTTCCGGTATGAGTACTGAGCCGTGGGAGGCAGAGTCTTGGGTCACGGCCATGGAGCGTCATTTTGAGAGTTTGTTCGTTGAGGATCGATTTCGGGTCATTTTGGCTACACACTACTTGGAGGGCAACGCCGAGGCTTGGTGGCGGCGTGTGCGGCCTGCTGGTCCGCTTGGGACGCAGATTCTTCCCTGGGCGGAGTTCCGCAGACTTCTTTTAGGGGCCTTCTTTCCTGAGAGTGTTCGCCAGAGATTGGAGGAGCAGCTGAGAAATCTCCGCCAGGGAGATCGGCCCGTGAATGCATACATAGCCGAATTCAATCAGCTGTTGGCTAGTATGCCTCACGTGGCCAGGGACGAGTCTCACCGGATCTACATGTTCGAGCGGGGGCTGCGCCGGGATATTTATCAGCTTGTTCGCTCCTGCAGATTACAGACTTTGGAGGCATCGATGGAGCAGGCGTTATATGTTGAGTCTGGAGAGGCAGTGATGTCAGAGGTGGCTCTAGCCCCCGTAGTGATTCCTGGGGCGAAGCGCCCAGCACCGGATGATGAGGGTCAGACGAGCGGGCAGGGACCTCCGAGACCTCCTCGATCTCATCCTGAGGGTCGTGGGTTTCGTAGGCGCTGGAGATCTGGTGAGCCCCAGCAGCAGCATCAGCGGTATCGGCAGCAGCGGCAGGACCGGTGTGTCATCTGTGGCGGGCCTCATCCACCGTCGCAGTGTGATCAGAGACAGGGGCGGTGTTTCCTCTGTGGAGAGTTGGGACATTTCCGCGCGGCTTGCCCCCAGGCCATTTTGTCAGTGCGGCCGATTGCGACAGCACCCCCCTTGCCCATCCATGCAGTGGGAACCCCTTCGGCACACCAGCAGACAGAGTGGGCCACGACGTCAGGACAGACGGGACGACGACCTGCAGCACCCAGTGGACGGGTTTATGCAGCCCTGGTGGAGGACACCCCGGCAGCGGATCATGCCGTGGCAGGTATAATTTTATTTCGGTTAGCTGAGTTGAGCATTTCGTTACCGCTGTATTCTTCTGCATTATTAGTTGAGTATCTGCATCAGCATCTTTGCATGGGTATGGGTTAGGAATTTCTGCTACATGTTTAGCGATTGGATTCTTCCCTGTATCCTATGGATAGAGGAGATTCGCGGTGTTTGATCAGTGCAGTTGAGACTTGGGACTTCGCCGGCTGATGTGGCGATTCAAGGACAGCACCAGGACTTGGATTAAGCACACATGTTGGACTGTTGGTGCGGTGCAGTGCTACGACTGATAATGGAATGAGAGCAGTTATCCTTCTGCGAGTTGGACTGGAGGAGTTCGTTTTCTCGGATTGTCGGCGTATCCTTCCAGCAGCATCAGCTTTAGCGGCTTTGGCAGACGCCACCTCAGGAGCAGATGTGATGTCTAGGACTAGTGGTTATGTCCTTAGGAGTCTCGTTAGTGGTAGCTTCCTTTTTGTGGCCACAGCAGGAACGACACCAACACTACTCTCACTCTTCTCGCCTTTGAACTGAAATTTACGAACAGGACGAAAACTTCGAAGGATTGCTCCAGAAATGGAGACAGTGCCCGAACGTGTTCTCGTTTGATTGGGGCGAAGGCACTGATCTTTCAAAGTTCTTGGACTTTTCGTTAATTTCAGCTGTTTTCTAAATTGAGAGTTGGGGTTGATGACTTTCCTGCTGGTGGAGCCGAACCTTTCTTGTTAGTTTTGTGTTGTGTTCTTGATTGTCTTGGTTTTGTGGTTGTGGTGTTTTTGTTTCGGGGACGAAACTTCCTTTTAGTGGGGGAGGATGTGGTGACCCTGATCCCCGTGTGGCTTCTCCCATGAACCGTGGTGTAGAACACCTAGTGTTGGTGTATTTGGTCCATAGTGCATCAAAGGGATGCCACGGATGGACCCTGTGTGATATCCACAGCTGGATTGGCCTTCGGCTGCATTTGCCGAATTTTCGGAATTGATTTGGGCCAAACAGAGGGTGGATTTGGATTCAGCGCGGAAAAACGCTTGAAAACGGCTATTTGCTTGTTTGATTTGGAGTCCGGATGCCCAAAAACGGACCCCCGAAAGTTTTCGCTGAATTTCGGTGCATGGGAGGGGCCGTGGACCGCCGGCTGCCACGTGGCGGCTTGTGATTGGGCCGGTCCGCAGCGCTCGGTCCACAGAGGGGAGCGGCTGGGTGCACGGCCCCGGCGCAGGGACACGTGGCGCCGCCTGATTGGCGGGCTCGTGAGGCGTGGTCCACAGGGTTTGCGCGGCGGTGCATGGACCGGGGCGGGGGGACACGTGGCATCCCCCGGTTGGTCGGTGCACGCGGCGCGGTCCACGGAACCTGAATTGGGTGCGTGGACCGGGTGCACAGGACACGTGTCGTCATGCCATTCGCGGGCTCACGAGGCGCGGTGCACCGGGTCGCGGTCGGGCGCCTCGGGGCGCGTGCGTGGCAGGCGGCCAGTGCGGCGCCTGCCCGCACGTGTGACCGCGACAGTGGCAGGGCCACGTGTCGCCCTGCCACTGGCGGGCGCCACCTACCCGGTTTGACCGGGTAGGTGCCACGCGGCGGCACCACACGCGCCCCGCACAGCTGTTTGCTGTGCGGGACACGTGTCGGTCACCGGGAGTGCCATGTGGCCACTCCCGGCGCGCCCCGCACAGCTGTTTGCTGTGCGGGTGACGTGGCGGCACCAAATTTTTCCGGGCGGCTACAGTAACCCGCCTCTGCGCCCAGATTCGGGCGCCCGAAACTTCGGGTGCGCCCGAAAGTGGGGACCTTTTGGGGATTTCTTCATTTGTTTTTCTGCTGCCTATTTAAAGGCCGAGCTCCCTTCCTCTTCGGCTTTTTGGCATTTCTGAGCGTCAAACCGAGGAGAGTTCTTCACCAAAGTTGATCCTCTCTCTGTCAAGCTTCCATCTGCAGAGTTTGGGGATTTTTGGGGGCACGCTTTTCGAGATTCTCTTTTTCTTGGCTCGGCGCGACGTTCCTTCTTCGGTGCTTCTTCCGTCGCTCTTCGGTGTACGAGCTCCCCCGACCTACTCCGACGATCTTTTTGAGCGATTTCTTCGCTGCTGGATTCGTAACAGGTGAGGCTACGATTTTGGGTTTCACGCACATTTTCTGATTTCGCGTTTTCCGAGGTGTTTTCTCGTGCTCATTGGGACCCTTCTTGCTGTGAGTTTGTGGTGAGGACAACAGCTTCTTTTGAGGATATCTTCGCGCACAGATCTCGAATCAGAACGTGCTTATAGACTTTTTTCATCTACGCGACGCAAGGATCATCATATATTTTTCTGGGAATTTTTGGAGACCATCCCGAAGGTATACACTTTTCCTTTTATCTGTACGAGAGTTTACAGTTGAATGGTTTTGGGATTATGCGCACCGATACTGTGGAATTTATAACTTGGCCTACGGTGCTCGGAATTGGACGTGCAGGTACCCGTTTCGAAGCTATCGACGCGAGGATCGCTGTGGTATTTTTCTTAGAATTTTTGGAGTTCGTTTTACAGGTGAAAATTTCGCAGCAAGTGGACTGTTTCCAGCAGATTTGTAAAACCTGGATTTTATTGGATTTAAAGTATAACTGTAGCCTTATGTTGTACCCAGGAGGGATTGTGGACTGTGCTGGACCTGTTGGACCTAGAGTTGTTATTTTTCTGGTTTTCTCAGCTGTACGACTCCGGAGAGTTAGCGCCTTCAGGTGGGTGGCTTGCATTCAAGATCTATGGACTGTACTCTAATTCTATGGATATAGAATCATGCATGATAGGGATTGGACTTGGGTAGTATGCTAGAAATAGGAATTGTTGTTCCTAGTATTATCTGTTGATCTTGTGATCTTTTACTTTCTTCTATCATGTTAAATATTCGTTATCTTGGAACCTGACCTAGCACCCCCGTCATATGTTGCATGTGTAACCAGACCAGTAGAAAACCCTCACTTGGGCTAGGGTTATTTATGCTTAGACATCCACACTTTATGTTTCATTCCTGGACTTAGTGTTATCCTCGCCCGGGTAGTGGGCCGAGCGGTCGGGACATCTTTTTAGTGTGGGATGCATTTGCACTCGTGCTTGGGAGCAGAGTGGAGTCTGGTAGATGTAGTGGATCGCTTGTCTGTGCCGGGAACCGTTTGAGATAAACGGTGGTCCCGAGAGGTCTTGTTTTCCCCTGTTGGGGTTGTCGCCACTGTGTCAGTGGTAGTAGTATACTAGTGTTAGCCGAACCTAGAACCCTTTTCGACATACACATGATTTTAGTCTACCAATATTTTCTTCCAAGCATCGAAGGGCCGCTAGAGTCTGTTCTTGTTTGATTGGACAAAGGCATCAGCCCTTCGGGGTTTGGGTAAAACACTTATTTTTCTAACTAATTTTCTAAAAAGAACTAAAATCGTTAAATATGGATTTCTTCCAGATCAAAATAATTTTCAATAACAAATGTCACCTTTTCATATAAATCTCCTCACTCGAAAGGATTCGAGTGATCCGGGTTCTAGGGGCCGTTCCTTTGTCGGGACGAAAGCCGCCGGGGCCGAGCCTGGAACCTGTTCTTGTTTGATAGGGTTGTAGGTGTAGGTCTTCCGGGACTTTCGGGCCCTGTTGGTGCTTTCTGCGTGTCGTGCCGAGGTTTTGCTTTTCCGAACTGTAAGGGGATCGGGAACTTTGATAGGCGGAGCCTAGAGTCTGTTCTTGTTTGATAGGGTTCTTAGCACCGGTCTATCGGGTTTCCGAACCCATATGGTGTCGGTCTTTCCTGTGAGTTTGGTGTTCTGTTGTGGGAGTCGTCTGGTGGACGGTGGCCCCAGCTGTGTGGTTTTCCTGCCTGTAGTTGAGAGTTGTTGTTGTTGGTCGATCTTGTTGATCGTGGTTTGGACTTTAGCCTGCATGAGCCATATTTGAGCTCGACAGAGTTACGCGGATACTTTCCTCGGTGGGGTCGCTCCCCTCGAGAGCCACTCCGGAGTTGGGCCTGTTACTTGCTATCGCGACTTGTCGACGCCGTTCCTCTGACTGTGCCAGTTAGTGGCAGTCACGGACACCCTACGGTAGACCCGTCCTGTTGAGGATGTGCGGCAGTAGGTGGGCGCAGGTTTGACTGGACCCTTGAGGCAGTCAGTATAGATTTGGTGAGTTTACTGTGTGTGTTAGTAGGTGCATCATGTTCCATCTGTTCCTTTTCTTGAGCATCTAGATAGAGGCATAGTA
Organism: Tillandsia leiboldiana; assembly: GCA_029204045.2. Classification (NCBI taxonomy): domain Eukaryota; kingdom Viridiplantae; phylum Streptophyta; class Magnoliopsida; order Poales; family Bromeliaceae; genus Tillandsia; species Tillandsia leiboldiana. The sequence goes on along the minus strand of CM055064.1, from coordinate 35,340,797 downwards.
GCTGTAGAGTTACTTTTCCAGCCCTTTCATTTCTGTATTATCGTTACTTTATGCCTCTAGTAGACTTAGTGGGCAGACCGTTGGGCTTGTTGGCGGCACCCACTGAGAACTACTTGGGACGTAGTTCTCACACCCGTCGTGGTGTTTTCCCCACAGGGACTTCTACTCCGGTTCCTGCTGCTCCTGTTGCTGCTTCTTCTGATCGAGGTAAGGGAGTCGCGAGATAGTTCCCTACCAGCCTTCGTCCAGTGAGTAGATGTACCCTTATTACTTTTGAGAGTTCATGTTGAGAGAACTTTGTAGTGAGGTATAGAGTTGTACTTATTTTACTGCTCGAGAGACTTTTGTACTTGTGGTGAGGACTTGTGTTGTATATAGTTTTTAATTCTAGCAGTTTTACTTTCAGCTCTGATATCTGCATAGTATAGATGCTCTTTTGCAGGTTAGTCGCTTCGTCTATACGGGGCTTCCCGTATGGGCGGCGGATCTGTTGGCGAGCCCGGGTCGCAGTTTCGACGCCGGGGCGTGACAACATAAGAAGAGATTGCAAGATTGGAGCAAAACGAGTAAATCAAGCACCTCTTGCAACAACTACCAATGCGTTCATTTCTCGGAAATCAAAGGAGAATTTTTCAAAAGAAAAGAACATTGGTAGTTCACCCCACAAGACGATGTCAAGGAAAAGCGATCAATCAAACAAGACGGTTTCACCAAGGAGAATAACTTCACATTCATTACCAACGCAGTCCAAAAAGGTTTGGGTGCGCAAAGGTGAAATTTTCCCTTGTCTTGTCATTCATACTTCTTTGCATGCTTATGACAATTCGTCTTGGTATCTGGATAGTGGATGTTCCCGTCATATGACCGGTGACAAAAACAGTTTTCAAACTTTAGAGAAAATCTCCGGAGGACTTGTAGTTTGGAAAAGAAACAATTGCTATTCCAGAAGGCCCGGTTTTGAACAATGTTTTATTTGTTGAATGCCTTAAGACTAACCTCATTAGCATTAGTCAACTTTGTGATAATGGCTTTTCAGTTAACTTTTCCTCTGCTGAATGTATTGTAACTGATAAGGACCATGTATTCTTTTTGAAAGGGGTTAGATCTGAAAATAATTGCTATGTTGTTCCAAACAAAATTTCTGAAAATTGTAACCTAGTTTCACTTGATAATGAAACTCTTTGGCATGAAAGACTAGGTCACATAAATTTTAAGGAACTAGCATGGATTTCAAATAAAGACGTGGTTAAGGGGGTTCCTAAACTTTCTTTTAAAGAAAACATTGTGTGTGGAGGTTGTCTAAATGGAAAACAATCAAGGGCTGCACACAAGAACTTGAACCACGTTGGTACCAAACGGCCTTTAGAATTGCTGCATATGGACTTAATGGGGCCGACTCGTCAACCAAGTTTGGGAGGTAAATGGTATATTTTTCTTTTGGTTGATGATTTCTCTAGATATTCATGGGTAACTTTTTTTAGAAGAGAAAGCGGATACTTTCGATTCTTTTCATGAGATTTGTCATCGTATTATGATCGAGAAAAATGAAAAGATCATTCGTGTCAGAAGTGATAGAGGTGGAGAATTCATTATTTCTAAATTCATTGATTTTTTGCACTTCCAACAGCATAAAACATGAATTCTCAGCACCCTATACACCTCAGCAGAATGGTGTAGTCGAGCGCAAAAACAGGGTTGTCCAAGAGATGGCGCGTGTTATGCTTCATAGCCGGAAACTCCCGTTACATTTTTGGGCTGAAGCTGTGAACACCGTCGTCTATATAATTAATCGAGTGTATTTGCGCCCAGGAACTTTAAATACACCATATGAGCTATGGTTTTGTAGAAAACCGAATATCAAATATTTTCGAATCTTTGGGAGTCGTTGTTATATTTTGCGTGATAGCGAAAATCTTGGAAAATTCGACTCTCGATGTGACGAAGGGATTTTCATGGGTTATTCTACAAATAGTAGAGCATATCGGGTATTTAACCTCGAATCTAAAACGATGGTAGAATCTATTAATGTTAAAGTAGATGAAGGTTTTCATTTTGCATCTGATAAATTTACCCCTGATATGTCTCTTGATGATGATACTCCTGTAAATGCATCTTCTCATAATAATTCTTTCGATAAAGTTGATGCATCTAATGGTTCTTCTAGTTTATTTGATATGCAGGAATCATCACATGTACCTCCGAGTACTCCGTTACCTCAAACGCTACGTATCTCCAAGGATCATCCGGAATCGAACATTATTGGAGACCCACAAGAAGGAGTTAGGACTCGGAGACAGTTGGTTTGTGGAGTTGCATGTTACGTCTCCATGGTAGAAGCAAAGAACGTCGATGAAGCTCTTCAGGATGACTACTGGATTGAAGCAATGCAGGAAGAGCTCCATCAGTTCGAAAGAAACAAAGTCTGGGAACTAACGAAGCCACCGAAGCAACACAACGTGATTGGTACTAAATGGATTTTCAAGAACAAGAAAAATGAGGATGGTACCATTATCAGGAACAAAGCACGCCTAGTTGCTCAGGGCTACTCACAAATTGAAGGAATAGACTTTGATGAGACGTTCGCCCCGGTAGCTCGACTCGAGTCGATTCGTATTTTGTTCGCAATTGCTTGTCATTTTAAAATCAAACTCTTTCAAATGGACGATAAGAGCGCGTTTTTAAATGGGTTTTTGAATGAGGAAGTTTATGTGGCTCAACCGAAAGGTTTTGTAGACCATAAGCAACCTAACCATGTTTTTCGTTTGAAAAAGGCTCTTTACGGTCTAAAACAAGCACCGCGAGCGTGGTACGAAAGGTTGACAAAGCACCTTTTGGAGAAGGGCTATACTCGAGGGGGAGCAGATCGGACTCTCTTTGTGAAGCATTATCAGGATAACTTCATTGTGGCACAAATCTATGTTGATGACATTATATTTGGTGCAACAAGAGACAATGATGCTTCAAAGTTCGCGGGAACCATGGAAAGCGAATTTGAGATGTCTATGATGGGTGAACTAACATACTTTCTTGGATTGCAAGTGAAACAAAATGAAGAAGGCATCCATCTGTGCCAATCCAAGTATGCAAAGGAGTTGGTGAAGAAATTCGATTTAGAAAACTCTAAAGACTTTCCGACTCCAATGGAAACTAGCAATAAGGGATTAGGAAGTGAATCTCTTAGTGAAAGTGTAGACGAGAAGCTTTATCGCAGCATGATAGGAAGTCTACTCTATCTCACGGCTAGTCGCCCGGATATATCCTTTAGTGTTGGGATCTGCACGAGATATCAATCAGCACCAAAGGAGGTTCACCTGAAAGCGGTGAAAAGGATCATCTGGTACGTCAAAGGAACTTTGAATTTCGAAATTTGGTATCCTATGGGAACAACTCTTGACATAATAGGATATTCAGTTGCCGATTGGGCAGAATCTGTGGATGATCGAAAAAGTACGAGTGGTGCATGTTTTTATCTTGGCCATTGCCTTGTTGCGTGGCATAGTAAAAAGCAAAAATGCATTGCACTCTCGACTGCCGAAGCGGAATATATTTCAGCGGGTAGTTGTTCAACCCAACTCATTTGGATGAAAAGCGTGTTGAGTGACTTCCGAATTTCAGCAACTTCGGTAACTATTCTTTGTGACAACACTAGTGCTATAAATATTTCTAAAAATCCTATGTTGCACTCAAGAACAAAACACATTGAACTTAGATATCATTTTCTAAGAGAGCTAGTTGAATCGAGTATTCTTCAAATTTCTTATATTTCAACTGAAAATCAATTAGCTGACATTTTAACAAAACGTTTGGATCAAAAACGGTTTATTCATTTGCGTAAAGCAATAGGAATGCTTTCTTTGAAATAACTCTTTTTGAAACCAATGCTTAGGTTAGGTTTTGTTTTATGTTTTTGTTCCTTATCTATGTTATACATAGAACATTAATTGAGCATTAGTTTAATTGACTTTAACTGCATCCTTTCATATATTGAAATTTATTATGCTTTGGATATCATAATAATTCATTTGATGCAATGATCATTTATGTCAATTAAGTCATCTTTAATTGATCAAAGTCAATTTCTCTCTCATGTGATCTCTTGGTATAGTCTTTATCTTATTTGAAAATTGAGTCAAGTATGAACTCGAGATCAATTTTTGGTTGATTACCTTATATCTTAAATAATTGATAGCCAATTGAGGGGGAGTTTATTAAAATGTTTATGCTCAAAAGATGTGGAAAGAGTTACATCCCAATGAGTGTGAAAACTACCACCACATGGAGGAAAGAGCTACCACCTCGGTCGTCCGACTACTGTGTGCAGCTACCACATGTATACAAAGCATGGTTTTCTTGATGATTAGATAAAATGCTTATTGGAATACTTGACTCTGTCAAATTCCAAGGTTGGTATAAGGTGGGAATTTTATTGAAAGATGCTCAAAGAGCCACTCCTTACAATAAATTGACTAGATATATTATCTAATCTATTTGGGATTTCAAACATCTATCGATCTTAGTGTTTCATTTTCTTTACCATATTAATGATTTGATAAACGCATTACTCATAAGATCGTGATAGGTGTCATTGAACTTGTTCAACTTTAAGGGATTTAATTTTTATAAATTTTCGTTTCACTACTTGGATATTGTTGATAGATTTAGCATAATATATTTCTTTTACGAAACGATGATTTTGTTTAAAGTTGACATGCAAAAGTGCTTACATACTTTTTCTGGAATTTCTGAAATTTTTCTAAATTTTTTTGAAGAAAAAGTTTGAGCCGATCCGGACTGGAATTCCTGTTCCGGATCCCGAACGCAGAAATTGTCTGCGGGTAGCCGATCCGGACTGGATTCATAAGCTGTTCTGGACCGCGGCTAGGGTTTTATAAGAAACGAAAGGGTTTTGATTTCTTTTTACAACAAACTTTTGTTTCCAAGTCTCCAGAGTTTCTCTCACTAGAAATCAACCAATTTGGAGCCTTTCTAACTCAAGTTCTTCGGATTCAAGTAAGTTTCTTTGATCAAAATTCAATTTTTCCACTGTTTTTACATTATTGTTCAAAACGTGAGTGAAAATCATGGGTGGAATTCAATTCTAGATGGTTTTTGATCAAATTTCTTTTGAAATAAGAACTCTGAGTAGATTAGTTTTGTTTATATGTTTGGTATTCTCCTGATTAACGGATTTTTAGGCTTCGATTTCTAAAAATTCGGTTTTAGGGCATATAATAAGAATTTTTGAAAATCATGGAATTGATCTATTTTTAAAATTCTTTTTGCAAAACTAATTTGATTCCTAGTCTCTCTACACATAATGATTGTTTGGGTATAATTTTTCAAATTTTTGAAAATAAACAATTTTTCGTGTTCTTGAGTTTTTGCTCACAGGTTTCTCACTTACAAAGGCACAAGCAAAAATGGTGTTTTCATTGATCTTTGTGCTTCTAGTTGCCATGGTGCGCACACGAGCAACAAAAAAGCCTAAGAGGGCTAAGAAGACTAAGGATAGCTCGGACTCAGGATCTGAGACGGATTCCATTGACTGGGATGTGCTCTTGGAAGAAGGCGTAGCACGTGCTGCAGCTACTGCCTCAAAGGGGAAAGCCCCTGCCGCAACCTCGAAGGCGAAGACTCCGCCTACCGCCGCTGAAAAGGGGAAAGCCCCAATGGAATCAAGTCCAGCTAAGACAAAGAAAAAGAGCGTTGCCCGAAAAAGAGGGAGTGCTCGAGGTATATCTATTGAAGAGCCACTCGCAAGCAAGCCTCCTCCACAAGACTTTGTAAGCTCTGAGAGGATTAAAGACTTTGAGAAAAGAGAATGCATTGGCGAGCGACATGTGAATGTCAAAGCTCTAACAGAGCGCTCTGCATTATTTGGAACACTTTTTGATCAGGCGGGACTTACACCCATTTGCAACTTCCCAGAATCTACAGGCTACTGTCTTCACCTTGTCAGGATGTTCTACCAAAATAGATCAAGATTGGTAGATCTTGAAGACGGGCCAAGAGAATTTCAAACATCTGTCAGGAATGTCAAGCTGAGGATTACACCTCAGTTGATTGGTGAGGTGCTAGGAATGAAAGCTAAAGTTGATGGCGCTCACTACCTTAAGGGTCATACTTTCACCAACACCACATGGAGAGTGGTTGTGAATGGGATTTGTCTTCCTGATACTCAGTCGACGGGGAATTCAATCTTTTCTAAAGAACTTCGACCGGAGTATCGCTTCTTGAACTTTATTGTTTGCTACAACATCCTACCTAACATGCAAACAAAAATTCTTAGATGGGATAGAATGTTGTTCCTTTATCTTCTTGGAAACCCAGCAGCAGCCTTGGGATCGAACTTCAACATTCCCTATCTCATATGGCCGAGGATGGCGCGGTATGTGGAGAATGCTCATCCTACAGAGCGACTTCCATTCCCAATGATCATAATGTGCATTCTTCGCAAGTTTAAGATCGACACTAGTGCAAGCTCTTACATGCACAGTTTGGGAACAATTAATGATACAACTATTGTGAAGTCCCTCTCCACAAGACAAGATGAGCCTCCAACACCTCCTCGCAGAAAAAGACCAGCAGCACCAGCAACAACAACTTCAGCACCAAAAACAGCAGCTTCAACTTCAGAGGATGATGCCTCTGTTACATCTATTTACCGGGAGCAACAACGACTGTCTTCCGAACAAGAACGAATGTCTAACGAATTCGTTACGATGAAGGCAGACATCGGAGATTTAAAGAAGGAGCAGTTGTCTATGGCCAAGATACTTAAAAAGATATTTCAAAAACTTGGCTGCAGCAGTTCTGAAGATTCAGAATGATCTTCTTTTTGTTGTTCTAACAACTTTTTGTTTTTGTTGTTTTGCAGGTTTCAATCTTAGTTCCTACAATTTTTGAACTGTTAACTCCCTTTCATTTTTGTAATTTTGGCTTTGTTTAGTGACAAAAAAGGGAGAGAATTATGAACTGGTTTGACAACAATTCTCTGTGAGAACTTTGAACTTTGGAATGATTAAAACTTGAAGGTAAGTATACAATAACTTTGGTTTTGTATTGTGAATAATTGCATGTCTCGACTAACTATTTGACTAACTATTTGGGCATGTAATATTACTAACAAGTTGTTTGATGACTAACACACTTATGACATTTGAAATTTATTGCTTAGAAGATATGTCTATCTCTGATTTGTATCTTAATACATATCTGATTTCATAAATGTCATATGAGTATAAACTTCATCTCTCTAGTTGGTTTTTGAATATTAAATTCTTGAGGTATCTAACAATTTCTTTTGTCAAGAATTATTTCTTTTGCAGATAGTACAGATGTCTAACTCTAGAGTCTGTTTTAGGAGTTTATCTCATGTATTCATTTTTATTTGGATCTCAATTGTAAATTTTTGTTGTATGGTGATAGCAACAAAATTATCTTTTTGAATTTTCTTAAGTGGATTTATGTTTTGTCACGAAACCGCCAAAGGGGGAGATTGTAAAGGAATTTGTTTTGGCGTATTTCGTGAAATGGTTAAGTCTTGAAGATTGAAGATGAAGATGGTTGGATCATATACCTCAATCTCAAGAAAGAAGAATTCAAAAGGATCAGGTACGTTTAACTAAATAAGTTAAGTGATCCGAATACTTCTTATAATGTAGAAACACTTGGATGGATTTTTAATTGCTTAAAAATCAAGAAACTGGACTGTTATATGTTCAGGATCCGGATCAGGGTACTACAGTCCGGACCCCGAACGTAGGTTGGTTCATGCGCAAATCCAGTCCGGAACAACCCTGTTTCAGTCCGGACCCCGAACGTGGAGTTTGCAGAAATCGCATGAACAATCCGGACCGTGGGCATTTCGTTCCGAACCCCGAACCTTACTTTTTTAGGAATTCTCTAAAAAACAACGACAGTCCGGATCGAGCCTAATCCAGTCCGGACCATCGTGCGGGTAAAAATATGTTACAGTCAGTTATTGATTCTTATCCACTTCCAATGGTTTCTAACCTATAAGTAAACCCTAATTCTATCTTTTAGGGTAATCCACGATAAGTTTTATACTCCGGGAAATGACGGAAAAATATTAACGGAGAAAAACTTATAAATCCACATGTAGAGAAGAAAGGAAATAACTAGATTTAATTCTATGTTTCTTCATCCATATTAATTAATTTGATTCTAGGTTTTCATACTCAGATTTTGAGTAGAATCCATAGATGGTATTTTCGATCTATCTTTGATCTAAGTATTCGGCGGATTATCACCACCAAACAAAACAACGATTTTTCTCCAAAATCGGCGCGTGGATTCGCGTGGCCTTGTGGATTCAAGGTGCTACCGCTCTCGTGGATTCGGAGCGAGGTACGTTCGTGTGATCGAGACATACTACTTGGTGGAGACCGTGGATTCGGTCAGACGTCGTGGACTCGACGTTGGACGTCGTGGATTCGGTGTTGGAGGCAAATCGTGGATTCGAGGCGCGTTGCGGAGCGAGCGGGGAAGATCAACTCGGAGCGTATGGAAAAAGGTTGTGTCGTGTGTGAGTACGTTATATCACCATTGTACGTGTTTAATCTTAGTTGATTTCACCGTGTTATCGGTCCTGTGGTTTTTTACTCCTGTGATGGAGTTTTCCACGTAAAATCTCTGTGTGTTATTTATTTTTCCGCATTGAGTTTTATTACGCAAAGATTTTTGAGTGTTTATTGTTTACACCTATTCACCCCCCTCTAGGTATTTTTTTCCCTATTTATATCCATATTAGACATAACCCAACAAAGCTCGAAGCTTATCTTCGAGAATCAGGATCACTCGTTCCGATTGCCCGTCCGTCTGTGGGTGGAATGCCGTGCTAAACTGCAGCTTGGTCCCCAGTGCCTGCTGCAGTCTCCGCCAGAAGTTCTGCCTCAGGTCTCTGTACATTTTTGTACCTCCGGGATGCACGGTGTAGGGGGCATTATGCGCTTCCGTCATAATTTCTTTCCTCAATTCCGACACATCGGGCACGCAGACTCGTCCCCGGAACCTCAACACATCATCAGCGTCGATCACAGAATCCCCACTTGGTTCCCAGGATAATCTGTCCCGTACTTGCTGTAGTTGCGTGTCCGTTGCTTGGCCTTCCAAGATCCTCTCTATCAGCGTAGGCCTTATCACTAAGGACAGAAATTTCGCAACTGTTCCTGCTGGCACTACCTCTAGCCTTAGTTGCGAGAATTGTGCAATTAGCCGATCCTGTTGGGTAAGGGCGCTCAGTGCCGTTTCCCCCGTCTGTCCCTTCCGGCTCAAGGCATCGGCCACCATGTTTGCCTTCCCGGGGTGATAATGGATGGACAAATCGTAGTCCTTCAGTAGTTCCAACCACCGCCGTTGCTGTAAGTTCAGTTCCTTTTGCGTAAACAAGTATTTGAGGCTCTGGTGGTCGGAATACACATTACAGTGCGCCCCGTAGAGGTAGTGTCTCCAGAGCTTCAAAGCAAACACGACTGCCGAAAGCTCCAAGTCGTGTGTAGGGTAGTTCTGCTCATAATCCTTGAGCTGTCTTGATGCATACGCTATGACTTTCCCTTGTTGCATCAATACGCTTCCCAGTCCGCTTCGAGATGCATCACAATAGATCTCGTAGTCCTCACCGGGCTTTGGCAACGTGAGTACCGGTGCCCGCGTGAGTCTGTCTTTAAATTCCTCGAAGCTCTTTGTCTGTGCGAGCATAGATCGGGATGTCATTTATAAAGACTACTACAAACTGGTTTAAGAAGGGTTCCAAGATCCTGTTCATCATATTCATGAACACCGCTGGAGCGACTATGAGTCCAAACGGTATAACCGTAAACTCGTAACGACCATACCGAGTTCAAAAAACTGTTTTCGATATGTCATCTCTCCGGACTCTAAACTGGCAATAGCCGGACTGTAGATCAATCTTTGAGGACGCCATCGCTCCTGTAGTTGGTCGAATAGGTCCTCAATCCAAGGTGAGGGGTATTTGTTCTTAACTATGACCTTATCTATTCCCCGATTGTCGATGCACAATCGTAGACTCCCGTCCTTCTTTCGTACGAATAGAACAGGTGTGCCCCAAGACGGCACGGTCGGTTTCTCGCAATCGACTAGCACCTGATACTCAGTAAGCCAATCCCTTCCGAGTATCCCCTCGAATTCTCTTAGCGGTGACACCACAAAGTCCCAAATGTCGGATCGTTGACGCCAACCATTAATCCCCAAAGCTCGAGCTTTTAGAGATATGCAACCAATACACTTAAAGCGTACCGACACAGCGCCACGGATCTCGACCGGACTCAACCCACCTGGACGTTGGGTCTATTGTTGGGTCTCTTGCCGTTAGGCCTGTTGTGGACCGCAGCCCCACTCAACCTATTGGGCTCACCCAACTCAACTCATTTGTCCTATTGTCTCGAGGCAAGAAGTTGGACCTATTTAACACATAAATACATAGCCAACACCAAAGACAACTAAGTCTTCACATCCTTATCGGGCAGGAAGGTACAAAGTATTTGCTTCTAAGGGTTCTCCTGGGTCAAGACCAACATTACTCTTCGTAAGGGGTCTTTCCTACTACTACTTCCCTCGGGTAGTGCGTCCTTTGTCGTGTCGTCGCATAAGACCTCTCATCCGTGTCGTGACTCCCGGGTTCAGGGCAGTTAAGACGGAACTGTCCTAGCTTGTCACATCAGAAGCAATGGTCGTGCTTCCGAAAACGAATAATCCCCCGGGGTGCTTCTCTGCAGATGACGTATGGCCGGTCCCCGCTAGAAAATCCCCCTCCGGAGAAGGGCTGGGGTCGCTTCTTATCCTTGTTGTACTCCGAGTCCTCGCGTCGGGCGCGCGTCACCGCAAATCCGCGCTCCACTATGGTGGCCCTATCCACCACTTTTTGGAAGGTGTGAAGATCCACTGCTTGCACAACTTCGAAAATATTGCTCCGCAATCCGTCTACGAAGAGGCGGGCTTTGTGAGCTTCATCCCTTATGACAAAGGAAACACAATTGGCCAGCCTTACAAATTCTTGTTGATACTCCATGGAGTATTGTGAAGACCCGGAACTTCGTGGTCATTACAGTGTGATCGACAGCCTATGGAGGCCTATTTTTGTGGATGGTGTTGATTGCGCGCAAATCGGACCCAAGAAACGGACTCAGTGCGAAAAATGGATCAAGATTGCCTAATGTGGAATTTCGCCGAAAATTAGAAATTGAATCTTGGAAAGCGGACTTTGTATTTGGATTCAGTGCGGAAAAACGATGAAAATCGGCTATTTACATGTATTTTTCTGAGTCCGGATGAGCGAAAACGGGCAACCGGAAGTTCGGGGGGTTTTTCGGGCGCAGGGGAAGGTCGTGGGCACGCTGTGCGCTCCCCGCTCGTGGGGACACGCGGCGCGCACCCATTGGTGGCGCCGCCGCCACCCGGATCAAGCCGCGTGGCTTGATCCGGGAGGCTTGTCCCGGGCGACGTGGCGGCCCGGATGGCCGCCACGTGTCCGGCCCGCCTGGCCGAGCGGGTCGGGCCCGTCCTGTTGCTGCGGGGGAGAGGGGGGAGGGGATTAATTGTGTTTTCTCCTCCTTTTGTTCCTTTCTTCTTCTTCTTCCTCCTCCTTCTTCCTCCTTGGACCATGGTTTTTGGGGGACTTCAGGCAGAGCTGCACCAGCAACCCTACTTCATCTTCATCAGCAAAGAGATGGATTATTGAGGCTTCATCACCATCATCTTCTCCATGAGGCAAGCATCACCATTGTTGCTGTTGGTGGACCTTCCCGTCGCGTTTCAGTGTGAAAATTCCTCAGGACTCATTTCTTGGAATTTTGAGGTCATTTTTGGTTCTACGTTCTCACAAGAGGTAAGGCTACAATATTTGTATTCAACTCTCCCCTCAGATCTCATGTTTTTACAGAGTTTTAAGGCCATCTTTGGAACCCTTCATTTCAGTCTAGAATCCTGAACAGTCCTCAGTGTTTTAGCCGTTTTGGGCAGTAGGATGGGAATATTTGGATGATTTTTGCGGGGAAATTTCCAGGACTCGAAGATCTACAATATTGGTATGTATAATTTTCCCCAGATCTGAGTTTTTATTAGGGTTTATGCATGATCTTTGGAGCACCTTGCTACAGTCAGGTACAGATGGAACTTGGTGGATAGTTCAAAGTGTTTATGGGTTTTCTCCTTCATCCGAGCATGAAAATTGGAGTTATTTAGCTCAATTTGTATCTACTCTCAACAAGGAATCCAATGATACCTCTCTTGCAGGATTTGGAGCACGTTTAATTAGGTAACTTTAATGATCTTTCCAAGTGCTATTATATGGATTACTGCAGTCCCTGTTTTAGTTTTGATTTGAGCAATGCACCTTGGAATGCAGATAACTTTGTGGATACAAGGTCTTTTTCAGAAATTCAAGTTGGGACTACTTTATAACTTCAAGGTGAGCAAATTCTCTTTTGTGATATGTGGATGAATCCCTTTGGAAAAGCCCCTGATTTAGCTTGGAAATGCTAGCAAGTTTATGTTAGCAGTTTTGGACTGCATTGTGATTTTTGCTTCATTTGAATGTTAAGGGAAATTAATGGTGGATTTTTGAGGACTTGAAGATGTTTGTATGAAAGAGGATATCTTTGATTTACTGCTTGGAACTTCATCTTGAGGTATTTGGGGCTGCACTTACATCTTCTTAAACTTAATTTCAATTGCTGAAATTCTGGAATTTGATTGCGATGTGTGCATTGTTTTAGTGATTGTGCCCAATCCGTGAGGCGGATTTGGATGATTTCGTGGCATCGGACTTCTGGGAGGATAAGGAATACTCACGCCAAATTTCAGCTACAGCGGGCAGCGGATCATCAAGTTTCAGGTGGGTGGCTGTGCTTTGCCGAAAACGGCGATTTACCCACTCGGGCTATTGGTTTCCCTCATGGCATAGTTGATTGTTGTTCTCTTCTCCTCGGTATAATATGATTGAATATCCATGTTTAGATTAAGTTATTTGATCCTTAGCTTATGCATGAGTAAATGATTAGTTGTGTAGGTTTTTATAGGATCCACAAGGATCTAAATAGGTGCTATCAAACAACTAGAGGGGGGGTGAATAGGTGTAATACTTAAAAACTCAATCTCAGTGCAAAATAAAAACCAATGCGGAAAATAAAAATAGCACACCGAGATATACGTGGAAACTCCAATCCAGGAGAAAAACCACGGGACCAACACGCAATAACAATCCAATAAGAATAGAAGAATAACAAGGTGATTACCGACTCCACGGACTCAAACCCCTCCTTCAGCTTCTTTGGACCTTGCGCTGACCGGTTGGATATCCGCGCAATAACAATCCCTAAGAAAAGAAGAATAACAAGGTGATTACCATCTCCACGGATTTAACCCCTCCTTCAATTTCTTGGACCTCACGCTCCACCGATTTTGCACGCCCACTGCACACGTTCGAATCCACGAACGCCACTCGAATCCACGAGCACACTTTTCGAATCCACGAAACGCCTTTAGCACACCGAATCCACGATGCCACGTCGAATCCACGACGCAAACTCAGTCGATAAGAATATTGACTTCGATGGTGATCCTTTGCTTAGATTCTCATTGAGGAACCGTAGAAGAAATCTCTAAGCAAAGATTAGATCAATTCGACAAAAGATATGTTCTTGAAAGAACCGTCGAATTGACCTAAAAGAGGCTATAAAGAAGAACGATGAAAACCTAGCCTCTAGGGTTGCTCTCAAGAGTTTTATAAAATGATCGGCCGTAGCTCCCACGTTTTTGAGAAACCCTAAATGTCTATTTATAGTTTAGAAACCTTTGGAAAGAGATAAGAATCAAAAACATACCTTATCTGGAAATTTTCAGGACGGCGATCCGGATCGGATTTACTGCGATCCGGATCGTCGTAACGAGATTGACGATTCCAGAAAACCAAGGGTTCGGGATCCGGATTGCAAGGTCCGATCCGGATCGTTCATGCAATTCAGCAAAGTCCCATGTTCGGGATCCGGATCGGAATGGCCTAGGATCCGGATTGAAATTGCCAATGAACAAGTACCCTTCGGGATCCGGATTGCAAGGTCTGATCCGGATCCTGAACATGTCCCATGTCCAGTTTTTTATTTTTATGCAATTAAAAGTTCATCCAAGTGTTTCTACACTATAAGAAAGTATTCGGATCACCACAATTATTTAGTTAAACATACCTGATCCTCTTGAATACTTTCTTCTTGAGATTGATGAAACTGATCCACAATTCTTCAACTTCAATCTTTAAGACTCAAGACACTGAGTGTCAACTTGAGCTCTTGTTGAATCTTCTCTAAGTCTTTGAATGCTGATTGACAATTTGATCCCTTTAAGACTCCGACTCAACTCACTGACTTGACTCACGAAATATGCCAACACCAAAATGCCGTAACAATCTCCCCCTTTGGCAATTTCGTGACAAAACCCAAAAATACATAAAAACGCTCAAGTCACTCATCTTAAACCAAAAAATCGAAATTCAATGTCATCACCAAAACATTGATTTTCTTTGCGTGAAAGATCCAATAAATACAAAATTACATTTGAACCAAACAGTCCTAGAACATACTCTATGACTTAGGACTTGGAGTCTTAAAGTGATGTAATTCCTGCAAAACAAAACTCCAAACAAAATCAAACGTTAGTTGTTAGAAATTAAAATCCTACATTTGATCCGTCTTCCTTTTGGTTCTTTTATTTTTCTGCTCTTTCAATTTTTTTCTTTGTCTCCCCCTATCTTGAGCATCTCTAACATGTTTTCCATGTTCTCCATGTTCTTGAGCATCTATGTTCTCCCCCTTTGTGATACGATCATCATTTTCCGTTCTCCCCCATTTTTCCATTTTCGTTTGTACTCTCTTGATGATCTCATCTCCGACTCATCTCCGATCATTTCTCTTCTCCCCCTTTTTGTCACAAATTGTCAAACAGTGAACATACTAGACAAAACAACATTAGTTCATAGAGAAAGAGAGATAAAAGCTCAGTTCTGGTATATAACAAAAATGCAGATTGCGTACCTGTACCAGCAAGCAAAAATCAAATAATTTCTTGAACCAAATCCAGATTTTAGAATCTTTTCAAATACCGATTTGTATTCCATCAAGAAATCAATTTAAGTGCTTTAAACAGTGAATTCACACAGATGTCATTCAATCCAATTAATTTCACAAAATTAAAAAGATTTACTCCAAAATCATGAAAAATAAAGGTAAAACATTATAAACCGTTTTTCATGTTATATTCATCAAACACAAGTCATCAAAAATAATCTTGAGATCCAAACTCTATCAAGATGTAACGGATTTACAAAGATGACTTACAGAGATTTCCAAATGACATCAATTTGATTTCTTACCCTTTCAAATTTGAGATAAGCACTAAAATACCTAAGGGTGGCTCTTTGAGCATCTTTCAACTATCCCACCTTATACCAACCAGGAGATTGTTCAAAATATAAGAACTTTGCATATAAATCTCCAAATGCTTCAACTAAAAATTTCAAGAAATATTTTTCAAGCATCAAAACATGTGGTAGCTTCACACACAGACCGGACGACCGGGGTGGCAGCTCTTTCCAACATGTGGTGGTAGTTTTCACACTCCTTTCGGATGTAACTCTTTCCACATCTTTTGCAAATCATTTCAATACCCTTGTAAGAATGCAATCTCTTACGTGAAAGAATTAAATCCCAAATTTTAGTCTATCGGTTGTCTCACGTTTATCACAATGAATTCACACAACCGAGATAGATTAAGCATCTAAAGATCACACATGATTTCTAAAATTTGATGCTTATAATATCAAAAACTCCTATAATGAAGTATCTTCAAGATTATGATTATGGAGTAAAGTTGATAATCCAAATAAAATTAATTTGGAGTGAATAAACGTGAAGCCCTTTTTATTCAATGCACTTGTTCAGTAAAAACCCTTTTGTTCAAAAACAAAGTATAAAAACGAAGAGCATTGAAAAACTTGTAATGCAAAGATTAAGAAAGATATGAAGGGAAAACCAATCAAAGCATTACATACAGTCATAAGCTATTTAGAACTTAAGACAAGGAAAGATATCACCTTTCCGTATCCAAAATCGCTGGATTTTGGGTTGTCTTGATTCGTTGTGGCCGGGGGTTGTCCGCTTTGACTGTTGGTCCACCTTAGGTCTTTGCCTCGTAATGATCCACTTGTATGATTGATATTGTGGCTCGGACCTTTGGTGGGTTGAGTGAACTCCTTTGACTTGATGTGTCTTTTGATTCCGTTGAGTTCGCTCCGTAGATGAAGTTGCCGAATGACTCTTCTTTCTCTTTTTCGGGCAATTCTTCACCAAATGTCCTTCAAGTCCACATAAGTGACACGTTCTTCCTTTCAATTTGAATGTGGAACTTGAAGCATGCACAGTTTGATCCTTTTTAAAACCCAAACCAACCTTGCTTGTTTGACCTAATCCGGACATACCGTCAAAGTTTTTGAAACCGGTTGAAAGCCTTTGTATGTCGGATTTGAGTTGATGAACTTGCTTGGTCAAAGCTTGGTTGGTGACATGAATTTTCTCAAACTGCTTTTCTAGAAAACCAATCTTGTCCATATATGATTTAGTGTTTGTCTCCGATTGGTTTAGCTTTTCTTGGAGGATTTTATTGTTATTCAATAAACGTCCTTGTTCCTCCTCGAGATCATGAAGTTTTATCTTTAAAGCATGATTCTCGTCTTGATTCTCAAGTCGTTGCTTCCTCAACTTCTTGATATGCTTGGCCATCTTCTTAGATTCCGCAAGAAGTTGTTGATATGCCTCAACGAGTTCTTCTTCGTCCGACTCCCCCTCACTTGATGACTCTCCGTTGGATGTTGATGTTTCATGCAAAATCAAAGGAATAGAGTCAGTGATTAAAGATGATAAACAAACATTAGAAGAGGGAATTTGAGAAGCATGTAAGGCAACGACTTTTTCCTCTTTACTTGAGGTCGATTCATTAGAAGTAGAATCGTCCCAAGTTTTTGCTTGCAAAGCCTTCTTTTTATATGATTTCGGAGAAGGACATTCCGTTGAAAAATGGCCGTAGCCTTTGCATCTATAGCATTGGATTTCTCCTTCGAAATCATCTTTTTCTTTTTCTTTAGAAGGTTTTGCAAAGCTTTTGAGGTTAGAGGATTTAGAACCCAATGATCCTTTAGAAGGTTTCGTGGATGAAGATCCATCGGTTCGATTCTTCCAAAATTTCCGACGAAATTTCTTTGTGATCCGCGCTAATTGTTCTTCAAAATCGGCAAAAGAGATTTCATCGTCGGAACTTGATTCGCTATCTTCTTCCTTTGTTGATTTGAATGCAATACCTGTAAGCTTAGAAGAAGACTTGGAAGAAACTTGATTAGTAGGAAAAGTCATTTCATAAGTTTGCAAAGCACCTACTAATTCCTCTACACTCATCTCATCCGGATGACTAACGGTTTCAATGGCGGTAACCTTTGCCCTAAACCGTTCCGGAAGAGTCCGAAGTATCTTTCTTACAATTTTCGACTCCGGGATCTTTTCTCCTAAATTAGCACATGTATTAATTACATCTTGAAGTCTAGTGTAATAATCTGTAAACAATTCATGCTCTTCCATATGAATAGAGTCAAATTGACTTGTAAGCATCTGGAGCTTTTGAATTTTTACAAGATTAGTACCCTCATGTGCAATTTTGAGAATATCCCAAATTTCCTTCGCGGTTTCACACGCGGAAATTCGTGTGAACTCAGTCGAGGAAAGAGAATTAAATAAAGCGTTCATACCTTTCCCATTGTAAGAAGATCTTTCAAATTCCTCTTTGGACCATCTAGAGCGAGGTTTTGGGGTAGTAGAATTTCCTACTTCCTCAACAGGATGCACCCAACCGTATTCCACGGATTGCCATACCCGCTCATCAATTGCGATGAGAAAAGCTCTCATCCGCACTTTCCAATAAGCATAATTAGTCCCATCAAAAAGAGGAGGTCTAAAAATATTACCACTTTCACCCAACATGATAGATAAACCTAAAACCCGCTCTGATACCAATTGTTGGGTTATATGTAATAAGGATCTAAATAGGTACTATCAAACAACTAGAGGGGGGGTGAATAGGTGTAATACTTATAAAACCAAATCTCAGTGCAAAATAAAAACCAATGCGGAAAATAAAAATAGCACACCGAGATATACGTGGAAACTCCAATCCAGGAGAAAAACCACGGGACCAACACGCAATAACAATCCAATAAGAATAGAAGAATAACAAGGTGATTACCGACTCCACGGACTCAAACCCCTCCTTCAGCTTCTTCGGACCTTGCGCTGACCGGTTGGATATCCGCGCAATAACAATCCCTAAGAAAAGAAGAATAACAAGGTGATTACCGTCTCCACGGATTTAACCCCTCCTTCAATTTCTTGGACCTCACGCTCCACCGATTTTGCACGCCCACTGCACACGTTCAAATCCACGAACGCCACTCGAATCCACGAGCACACGTTTCGAATCCACGAAACGCCTTTAGCACACCGAATCCACGATGCCACGTCGAATCCACAACGCAAACTCAGTCGATAAGAATATTGACTTCGATGGTGATCCTTTGCTTAGATTCTGTCACGCCCCGGGGTGGAAACTGCCACCCGGGCTCGCCAACAGATCCGCCATCTGTACGGAAACTGCCGTACAGACGAAGCGTCTAACCTGCAGAAAGAACCAACTACAGTAAACAGATATCAGAGAGCTGAAAGTAGACTACTAAAACTGAAGTCCAAACACTGTACAACTGAAAAAAATACAATATCCATCTCCCCGAATACCATCATATACAAAATCCTCTAATACAGAACTCAAAAGGGAGATATCTCCAAAAAGTACATCAGTGTACAACCCCTCGATACAAGAAAATATCCTCACAACATCAGTCTCTCAAACTGAAAAAAATAAAGTACAACTCTATACCTCTCTACAAAGGTCTCTCAACAGAAGAAGAAGAAGTAAACTATCAACCGAAGCTCTCCTCTGAAGGGGGGTACCGCTACACTCCAACGACGGGTAGGGAACAAGCTCGCGACTCCCTCGCCTCGGTCCGAAGGATCAGCAACAGGAGCACAGGAACAGAAGAAGAAGTCCCTGGGGAAAAGACACCACGACGGGTGTGAGAACTACTTCCCACAGTAGTTCTCAGTGGGTACCGTCAACAAGCCCAACGGTCTGCCCACCAAGTCTACTAGAGGCGAAAGATAACAGGCAAAGAAATCTGAAAGAAAAGCTGGAAACTACTCCACAGCTACCATGCCTCTAACCAGACACTCAAAAGTGGAACAGATGAAAGTAAAAGAGACCACTCGCACCCAAGGTGCTCAAACGACCCAAACGAACTGACTACCTCAAAGGTCCAGTCAAGCCTGCGCCCGACGACTAGGAACGCTCCTGCCCACTACCACACATCCACATGAGGACGGGATTTACGTGGGGCGTCCTGTCCTACTAACTCATCCCTCGCGCAAAACTGCCTCAACAGGCCCATCGCTGCCTCAACTGCGGAAGACTGCCTCAACAGGCCCATCGCTGCCTCAACTGCGGAAGACTGCCTCAACAGGCCAACCATCGTATCCACAGCGGCATCTCAGGACGCGACTCCAACTGAGTAGAACGGCGCGGCATAGAGTATCAAACATAGGCATATGCAGGCTAGTCAAAATCCACGCTCACTCTCAGAACGGTAGGGCTCAAGATCCCCAAATACCTCGCACAACAGTCGGAGCACTCTCGACGACTCAGCTGCTCGGCTAACTCGAAACACGAGACGCTAGCCTCACCAACGGCTCGCAGCACAAGGCTCACTGGCTGGAGATACTCCACAGCCAGGAACGACCCACAACTCAGGGTAACAAAACAGGTCGGACAACACTCAACGACCTGGGACCACCGTCAACCCCAACGGTTCCCAACAAGACGGGCCGGAAGATACTCGACGGCCCGGGACTACCGTCTACTCAACGGCTCTCTCCCACGACTGTGCAACAGGGAAACAAGACCTCTCGGGACTACCGTATACCCAAACGGCTCCCGGCACAGATAAGCAACCCGCTATAACTACCAGACTCCACTCTGCTCCCAAGCACGAGTGCAAACGCATCCCACACTAAAAGAAAATCCCGACCTCTCGGCCCACTACCCGGGCGAGGATAACACTATGTCCAGGGATAGCAAAACAGTGTGGGTGTCTAAACATAATTAACCCTAGCCCAAGTGAGGGTTTTCTACTAGTCTGGTTACACATGCAACATATGACGGGGGTGCTAGGTCAAGTTCCAAGATAGCTGTATCAACAGATAATAAAAGGAATAACAATTCCTACAATCTAGCATACTACACAATGAAATAAACTATCATGCATAATCCTACATCAGTAGAAATACTGTACAGTCCATAAAACTTGGAGATAAGGCCACCCACCTCGATTTGCCACCAATTGCTCGTAGACACTTGCAATTGGCCTCCACGCGATCCGCACGTAAAACGGGACACGCCGTCGGAGTCCGCACGCAAAACGGAGCACGCCGCCGGAGTCCGCACGCAAAACGGAACACGCTGCCGGAGTCCGCACCAAAAACGGAGTCTGCACGCGAAACGGTGCACGGCGCCGGAATCCGCACGCAAAAAGGTGCACGGTGCCGGAAACCGCACGCAAAACGGAGTCCGCACGCAAAACGGTGCACGGTGCCGGAGTCCGCACGCAAAACGGTGCACGGTGCCTGAGTCCGCACGCAAAACGGAGTCCGCACGCGAAACGGTGCACGGTGCCGGAATCCGCACGCAAAACGGTGCACGGTGCCGGAAACCGCACGCAAAACGGAGTCCGCACGCAAAACGGTGCACGGTGCCGGACACAGAAAAGAGCAAGAGGGTTAATTACAGTCCAGAAGGTCGCCCCGAAAACTGTACAAAAATACAGTAAAACCAACACACGGGACCTACCCGTTAGCGCCGCCGTCGCCGAAACGCTCCGCCGGGCGACCTCGCACGCAAAACGAGGTCCACGACGCGCCCGCCGCACCTCACGCAATCCCCCTCCCTCACTCCCTCTCACTCTCGGGTGCAGAAGAAAGAAAGAAAGGGAGAAAAATGCGGTGCGGGGAGGAAGAAGAAGAAAAAAAGGAGGGAGAGAGAAGGTGGTTCACGGGGCGGGTCCACAGGCTCGGTGCACGGCGGCCACCAATGGGAGCCCCCCAACCGGCCGGTCCACAACCGGGCGCGTGCGCCGGGTTCACGCACGCGCCCGGGCGCCACGTGGCGCGCGGCAACGCGCCCGCCACACGGGCGCGTTGCACCGCACCACGCGCAGGCGCGGGACACGCGCCCGTTACACGGGCGCGCGTGCCCCCGCGCCCGCACGGGCGCCAACGGGGGGCCGCCACGTGGCGGCCCCTGCGCAATCCGCGCAGGCGCGCGTTCCCAACGCGCGCCAGCTAGCGCGCACTGCGCAGCGCGCCGCCGCCCACCTCGGGATCCGTGCCGCGCCACGCCTTGATGAACGTGCCGTTTTGCCTCGAAAAACGCGCACTTCATCCGGGCTCCAAATCCAACAAATAAATAGTCCATTCTTAGCGATTTCGCGCGCTGAATCCAAAAACGATGTCCATTTTCCCAAATTCCCATCCGAAAATTTGCCGAATGCCCACTCGATCCGATTTTCGCGTCGGGTCCATTTTTAAAGTCCGATTTACCAAATTCCAACTCTAAAAATTCCCGAAGGCGACCGGAGAGGTAAACTTTTATCCGGACTTCACCCGGAGTCTAATTTTGACATCTGAATCGCGCGAAATCACTTCTAAACACCCGACGGGTCCTCCAACTTCCCACGGGGTCTTAATTTAAGCCCGAAGTCCACCACTTGTGTCCAAATTGCGCGCAACCCACGCAGGCCTCCAGTGATGCAAGCAAATTCCAACTTGCATCACAAATCCAATTCTGGGCCCCCAACACGCGCACCAACACCCCCAACGGCGACCGAAAGCTGCCCAACAACCAGCAACCCTACGCAGGGGATTCCGGGACCTCACAGATTCTCATTGAGGAACCGTAGAAGAAATCTCTAAGCAAAGAGTAGATCAATTCGACAAAAGATATGTTCTTGAAAGAACCGTCGAATTGACCTAAAAGAGGCTATAAAGAAGAACGATGAAAACCTAGCCTCTAGGGTTGCTCTCAAGAGTTTTATAAAATGATCGGCCGTAGCTCCCACGTTTTTGAGAAACCCTAAATGTCTATTTATAGTTTAGAAACCTTTGGAAAGAGATAAGAATCAAAAACATACCTAATCTGGAAATTTTCAGGACGGCGATCCGGATCGGATTTACTGCGATCCGGATCGTCGTAACGAGATTGACGATTCCAGAAAACCAAGGGTTCGGGATCCGGATTGCAAGGTCCGATCCGGATCGTTCATGCAATTCAGCAAAGTCCCATGTTCGGGATCCGGATCGGAATGGCCTAGGATCCGGATTGAAATTGCCAATGAACAAGTACCCTTCGGGATCCGGATTACAAGGTCTGATCCGGATCCTGAACATGTCCCATGTCCAGTTTTTGATTTTTATGCAATTCAAAGTTCATCCAAGTGTTTCTACACTATAAGAAAGTATTCGGATCACCACAATTATTTAGTTAAACATACCTGATCCTCTTGAATACTTTCTTCTTGAGATTGATGAAACTGATCCACAATTCTTCAACTTCAATCTTCAAGACTCAAGACACTGAGTGTCAACTTAAGCTCTTGTTGAATCTTCTCTAAGTCTTTGAATGCTGATTGACAATTTGATCCCTTTAAGACTCCGACTCAACTCACTGACTTGACTCACGAAATATGCCAACACCAAAATGCCGTAACAAGTTGGTTGAAATTATATTATCTCATATGAAGTTGATATTAAGTGATCATCCTTAAACCTATTCTATGTGAGAATGATGGTGATAGTTATATGTGAATGATTGATTGATTTATGTGAGGACTTGATGGGGTTATGTGAGAAGGACTTGGTTGATTTATTTGAGAATGGCTTATATGAGAGTAGTTGGTTTTGTTGATCCTTAACCTTCAATGTGTGATGTTGGGCGTAGATGTTGATTCATAACATATCCATGTGAGAATAATTAGCTGATTGATCTTTGATCTACCTTATGTGAAAATGGGTGTCGAGGTTGGTTATTGATCTAGTTGATGTGAGAATGACCTATGCTTTTGATTTCTAAATCTTTCATGATAAGATGGATATCATTGTGAGTTGAGGCCTATTCCTTATGAGACTAAGCTTTGTTCACGACTCCTAATTCCTCCAAATAAGATTGGATGTTGTTGGTAGATCCTATGTTCATCCTATGTGAGATCAATAAAGGTTGTGGGGCCTTAGACTATTCATTGGTGATACATGATTGAATGTCTATGATTAAGTAATGTTAAATGATCCTAATAATATTCATGTACGAATGCGAGGTTTGACAAGCGTTGTATTACCTTATGTGATGTTGATTATGAGTGACACTTGGGTTAGAATGTTGATTGCGCATCGTGGATAAAGTTGCAGGCTTGGTTGAGATCAAAGCATATCATGTTAGAAAGAAAAGGCCAATTTATACCTGTGAGCATCGTGTATGTGGTATAGGAAGGCATAGGCTATGTTGTACTTAATATTCTTATGCAATCATCGATATTTTGGAATAGCATGCTCAAATAAATGTAAGAACATCGACACCTGTTTTCTTTATATCATCTTGGACATTTGCATGCTTGTCTGGTCATTTAGATAGGCCACCTTTTTCTGCTATACTATCATGTTGGACTTGACTTAGGAGAAACCATGTTTCTTGCTTTTCTCCTTTCATACTAGGCTCCGGGTATTTGTAGCTCGTGCGCGAGCAGGGGGTTTTTGGGATAGTATAGTCAGATTCTTGGGATCTAGGACAGGCTGACTTGTTGACAGTGGGTATTGCGGCAACCGCGGATATTGGGCGGTTGACCGTATGTTTACTTATGCATCAGATTGGGTATCAGATTTTGTTAGTGGATGGATTTTTCCCACTTTGATCAGAGTCATGATCCAGTCCTGCTTTGGTTACTTATCACACCGGCGCGGTTATTGCCCGGTGATGCTTTTATCACACCGGCGCGGTTATTGCCCGGTGATGCTTTCCTCGTGTGGGTCGCTCCCCTCGAGATCCCCTCCGGAGGCTGGGGCCAGACAGTTATTGACAGTTTTTGCTATCACATCGGCGCGGTTATTGCCCGATGATGAGGGCGGCGGCAGGCAGTACCAGTTTTTACTGGTGTATAGATTGGGTTTATTCAGGCAGACATTTATATTCTGATGCATACTTTTAGCTATTCTTTTAGCTAGGTATTTTAGAGGCATAGTAGTGGTAGTTTCCTTTTTCCAGCAGTCTCTATTGCTTACCACTCTTCTTTTCCTTTTGCCTCTGGTAGACCTTGTGGGTACGTCGGGGTTTGAGGCTTTACCCTCAGGGGGAGGCTACTGGTTTTACTAGTGGTTCTCACCCCCATTATTGTTTTTCCCATTTCCTCCCTTTGTTTTGCAGTGTCTGCTGCGGGAGTTGCGGATCTCTCGGTTGACGGTTCGAGGCGAGTGAGTTGCGAGATAGATCCCTACCAGAGTTGAGTTCTACAGTGGGATAGATGTACCAACCCGGATTGTGGGTTTCGCTGTACACAGTTGTATTTTATTATTTTAGTTATCTCCCTTTTCGGATTTATAGATGTTGTATATGTGGCTTTTACTTGTATTACAGTTTTGGTGGAACGGATTATTGTATCATCATTTATGGGAGATGGATATTGTACCCCTACTTTTCTATTGTACAGTGATTCGGATTTTTATTATAGCAGTTTTTCTTCAGCTCTGATATCTATTTAGTTATTAGATGATACTTTGCAGGTTGGACGCTTCGCTTATGCGGGGTTCTGCATAGGTGGCGGATCTGTTGGCGAGCCCGGGTCGCAGTTTCGACTCCGGGGCGTGACAGATTAGAGTGGTATCAGAGCCTAGTATGTAGGTCATTATGGACATAGAAACCCTAGGCTTGTGGTTGGACCTTAGGATGACTACGTGAGAGTCGTGACTTATAGCGAGAGTCCTGATTGAGTTTCATACCTCTCCCAAGGGACGGGACGAGTGATTGGCATGTCTATTCTCCTAAGCGATTATGTTGGCTGCAGACAACATAATGTTATGGAATGGGTGACATGTCTTAGACTTTCGCTGGATTGGGTCGAGTGCTTGTTGTGTGTTTTGTTGTGTGGTTCGTCGTGGTGAGCGGTGTCTCCCTGACGCAGAGTTCTGACCCGTGTGCACCCCATTGCCGTTTTTGGGGCGAGGATAGGCAGTTTCGGGCCGGATACCCAGATTGAGGTCAGAGAGCTCTGGACCCAGATGACAGGATTGGTAGTGGCATATCGGCGGCGGAGTGAGCAGCTGGATAGGATGATACAGTTGTTGGAGTAGTGGGCACCTCAGACAGTGCTTTCCGTCGAGACCAACCCCTTTGTAGTATCCCTGGTGGCAACGATCTCAGTGGCGCCGGTTGAGCGAACAGCCCCCTCGGTGTCGACTTTTAGTATGGAGGCACCGAGGCAGGGTGGACAGTTGATATGTCACGCCCCGGGGTCGAAACTGCGACCCGGGCTCGCTAACAGATCCGCCATCTGTACGGAAACTGTCGTACAGACGAAGCGTCTAGCCTGCAAAAGACAAAACTACAGCTACACAGATATCAGAGCGGATAAAAAGCTGTACTATAAAATTTCACAACTACAAAGTTGCAACAACTCATAGCCTATCTCCCAAAATCAGATGATACAAATAGAAGTTCACCTATACAACATCTACAAATCCAAATGGGAGATAGCTAACAGGAAACATAACCAACTCCCACAATCCGGGATGGTACATCTACCTCTCTCTAAAGTAACAATGCTGGTAGGGAACTATCACGCGACTCCGTGTCCTCGGTCCGTCCAGTCAAGCCCAGCAGGAACGGAAGAAAGCCTCAGCAACCTGCCACCGACAGAGGGTGTGAGAACTACATCCTACAGTAGTTCTCAGTAGGTACCGTCTCCAAGAACCACGGTCTGCCCACTAAGTCTACCAGAGGCATAAGATAACAGATAAGACTGATAATGAAAATAAGCTGGAAAAGAATCTACAGCTATCATGCCTCTATCTACTATGCTCAATAGGAAGAGACTATGGATGATGGTATGCAGCCACTCACTGCTGACAATATGTCACAAGTACTACTCTCAAGACACTCTACTATGACACATGCTATGCCATCACTCTCTCAGTGTAACCCAAATCTCAGCGACTGCCCCACAGGGTCCAGTCGAGTCAAGCCTGCGCCCCCTGGTGTATCAACCAGGGTGTCCAATCGGACAAACTCGATATCTCACACAGTGACCCCATGGTAGCTCGGCCAGGGGTATCAAGCGACCTCTAGTATATGAACTAGGCGCATCATCGCAGCCTCGTCAGGCTCGGTATCATCATCGCAGCCTCATCAGGCTCGGAATCATCAACGCACCCGGGGCGTAGCTCGAGGGGTGCGACCCCACCGAACTCAAGTATCTCATCAGTATCACTGTCTCACAAGTGGCTCCTGCAGGCTATAGTCCTCGATCAAACAGATCGGTATCTCGATGCTCAAAGCACAACTCAGTCGGAGAACCCTCCACGACTCAATCTCACAACACTGACCCACTCCACGAAAGTACTACACAGCTGGGACCACCGTCTCTCCCGACGGCTCCCACAACAACACCCTACTGAACTCAACACACAACTCACAGCCGGAGATGCTCCACAACCAAATCTGCGAAGGGTCCGAAACCCCAGGAGACTAACACCTACGTCCCCAAGAAAGAAAGCAGCCCTTAGAACCCAGATCATTCGAATCCGCTCGGGTGGATAAGTTTATAAGAAACCATGTCATTTATTTTAGAAAACCATTCAATCTGAGAGAAATCCATCTTTTAATGATTTTTAGTCTTTTTAGGAAAACCCTTTGAAATCAAGTTTTATGCCCAAGCCTCGAAGAGCTAATGCCCTCGTCCTATCAAACAAGAACAGACTCAGGCGACTTTGCGAGGCTTGGAAGAAAACACTGCCTGACCAAAATCATGTATTCGTCCAAAAAGGTTCTGGGTTCAAGGTCCTGCTAACACACGTGCACCACGATCACAACATGGTGGTGACGAGAAGAACAGCGGAAAGGAAAAACCCCGGGACCACCGTTTACCTGAAACGGTTCCCCAAAACACTAACACTGGCCTAACCCAGCCACCAGACCCCACTCGGCCCCCCGGGCCCGAGTGCAACACCCGTCCCACAACACTCTGATCACTCGGCCCACTACCCGGGCGAGGAACTCTATGTCCCGAAGGATATGAAAAGTGTGGGATGTCTAAAACATAAAAGAACCTAGCCCAGATTAAGGTTCTCTATTGGTCTGGTCAAACACATGCACATATGACGGGGGTGCTAGTTAAGTTCCAAGAAAACACTTAAACTAGCATGCAATCCTATCACAATAGAATTAGAAGGAAGTCCGTAGACTTGGAGAGAAAACCAACCCACCTCAGAATGCCACCAATTGCTTGTCGACAGTTGCAATTGGGCTCAGCGGGACTTACCTTGCCTCCACGAGGTCCGCACGCAAAACGGAGCACGCTGCGTCCAACCACACGACCGCGCGCTCCGCGGATGTCCCGAAACAAGCCGGCGGGTCCACGCGACGGAAAAACCCACAACCGCCCCCGGCGGAAGCTAAAAACAGCACTGCAAGCTGCCAGGAGCGAAGAAATCGCAAAATCAATCAAAACGGTCAAAACCGAGCATCCGACGGCGAAAAACAGCCTCCGTCGGCGAAAACAGCCTCCGTCAGCGAAAACCAGCGCCCGACGGCGAAAAACAGCACGCGGCGGCGAAAAACTGCTCCGTCGGCGAAAAACTGCGCCCGACGGTGAAAAACAGCACGCGGCGGTGAAAAACTGCTCCGTCGGTGAAAAACTGCGCCCGACGGCGAAAAACAGCACACGGCGGCGAAAAACTGCTCCGTCGGCGAAAAACTGCGCCCGACGGTGAAAAACAGCACGCGGCGGCGAAAAACTGCTCCGTCGGCGAAAAACTGCGCCCGACGGCGAAAAACAGCTCGAAAATCAGCTTGCGAAAATCCTGCGAAAACCGCTCGCGAAAAACTGCCCGAAAACCGCTCGCGAGACTGCTCGCGAAAACAGCGAGAAACGGCTTGCGAAAAACAGCGAAAACCTGCGCGGAAGCCCGCGCGAAAACTGCTCGCAACCTGCTCGCGAAAACCGCTCAAAAAACTGCTTGACGGCGAAAAAGCAGCAGCCGACGGCGAACACCGCGGCCGACGGCGAAAACAGCGGCCGACGGCGACAACGGGCTCCGACGGCGAAAAAACGGCGCCGGCACGCAAACCGAGGAGTCGCCCGCCGTCCGGGAGCACGCCGAGCGGCGAAAACCCAGCCGCGCTACGAGGGAGGCCCGCCGCACGGCGCCAAACCAAGCAGCGCCGCGCAGCAACCTGCTGCGCGGTGCCGGAGCGTGCCGGGCGGCGCCCAGCGGCGCCGCGCGCAGCGCCCAGAGGCGCTGTGCGCGGGCCCGCGTGCAGCCCCCCTGCGCTGCGCGCGACCGCGCGCGCCCGCGCAGGCCCGCGCGCGGGCATGCCGCGCGCGGCCATGCCGCGCGCGCCTGCGCGCGGCCAGGCGGTGCCGCGCGCGCCTGCGCGCGGCCAGGCAGGCCCTGCCGCGCGCGCCTGCGCGCGGCTAGGCAGCGCCGCGTGCAGTACTTTGCTGCACGCGGCGCCGCGCCCAGTGGCACGTCGCCGCAGGGTGCTGCCAACAGCAGCACCCTGGCGCCGCGACGGGTAAATTAATAAAAAACCCCAATAATCCGGAAAAAATCCCAAAATTCCATTTTTAGCTTTTAAAAACCAATTAAAAACCCCAAAGCTCTCCAACAATAAAATCCAAGCTCAAAACTCCAACATTAAAATTTTCAAGAATAAAAAGCATCAAAATACCCACCTCAAAAATGCATCCACGCTCCTCACGGCCACCACGGGGGAGAAACCTCGACTAAGCTCAACTCCAAAAACCCACTTGGCCTTCATCTTCTTCTTCTTCCTTTTCCTCTCTTTTCTTTTCCTTTCTTTCTTTCTTTCTCTCTTTTCCTTCTCTGCTTCACCCCAAAGCAACAGGGCCACCTTTATATAAAGAAAAAGAATTTAATTAATTAATTAACTTAATCCAAAAATCCCCACCAACTCACTTTTTGCCTTCGGGCTGTCCGCCGCTGTCCGGAACCTCCCGAACTCCGCTGTAAATTGAAAATACACGCGCTCACAGCTTTTTCTCTTCAAAAAGCTCATCCGTTGAGGCGGGGTGCTCAAATCAATTACCGGCTCCAAAATTGCCAGTTCCGACTCACTTTTTGCCTCCGGGTCCTCCGCGTCAGTCCGGAACCTCCCGAACCTCGCTGTAAATCAAAAGTACATGTGTCCACAGCTTTTTCTCTTCAAAAAGCTCGTCCGTTGAGTCGGGGTGCTCAAATCAATTACCGGCTCCAAAATTGCCAGTTCCGACTCACTTTTTGCCTCCGGATCCTCCGCGTCAGTCCAGAACCTCCCGGACCTCGCTGTAAATCAAAAGTACACGTGTCCACAGCTTTTTCTCTTCAAAAAGCTTGTCCGTTGAGTCGGGGTGCTCAAATCAATTACCGGCTCCAAAATTGCCAGTTCCGACTCACTTTTTGCCTCCGGATCCTCCGCGTCAGTCCGGAACCTCCCGAACCTCGCTGTAATCTGAAAGTACACCTGTTCCAAGTGTTCCTGAATTTCCAGCACTCCACGGTGAAGTCGGAAATTCCCAATCTCATCCTCAATCGGCCTACATAGCCCGGAAAAACCCCGAATCGAGCTGGAGCTTCCGCGTTGATCCGAATCAACCCGGCATCAACTGAAAACTCAGATGCAACATGCCCAAGGCAACTCTCTGCTCCAAGCCATCTGTGTGGTCGGCGCGCTATCCAAAGACCCGGTACTCTACATGATAGCAGATGAGCAGTGAGACATCATTGGTCGACTGAGTCAGCTTTGGCTATTAGACCTGCCCCGACTCGAAGGATTGAGTTTGGAGCCTTTGGAGGCAGAGTCGTGGTTGGTGGTGATGTACAGACTATTTGAGAGCCTTTTTATGCCAGAGGGTTCACGCAGTTGATGAACTGCACGCTCCACGTTAAGAGGGACGAGGCGCATGGGATGTGTGTGTTGGATTAGGATTGCGCCAGGATACCTCCTTGGCTCATTCGGTCCCTCTGACTTCAGATTTTGGATGCCCCGATGGAGCATAGCGTTGTAGTTCCTTTGGATAGATGGAGGCATTCAGTGCCAGTTGATGGAGGGCAGATTAGTGGGCAGAGACCTTCTTGATTCATTCTTTGGGGTCGAGGACTTCTGAGGCGTCAGAGGTCGGGTGGACCCCGACGGCAGTGTCAGCATCAGTATCAGAGTGGCGCAGCGGAAGCATGATGGGCTGCGATCATTGCCGCAGTATGAGTGGAGGCAGAGATGGTGCTTTCTGTGGGGATAGTCAGGATATTCTCAGACTGATTGAGCGACGACTATTAGCGCTGACAGTTGAATCTGTGCAACCTGGTCGGAGGGCGTCCCATCAGTGGGATGTGTCGTCGCAGGTATGATTTCCTTTACAACTATCTGAGTTAGAACGAGGTGCATCCCTGCCTGGACTAAAGGTAGAGTGTTACCACGTGCACTTGAGGTATAGATCCTTGATTAGGATGTGCACGTGGAGGAGGTTGGTGGATTATGTCCAATGCAGTTAGGATGTGGATTATACCCGTAGAATAGCTGGTCTTATGGCAACCCAGGATTTTCGACTCGGTGTATTGGATTGGTCGGTGTGGCACCTT
Source organism: Tillandsia leiboldiana (assembly GCA_029204045.2). Lineage (NCBI taxonomy): Eukaryota > Viridiplantae > Streptophyta > Magnoliopsida > Poales > Bromeliaceae > Tillandsia > Tillandsia leiboldiana. The sequence goes on along the minus strand of CM055064.1, from coordinate 35,309,724 downwards.
GCAATTTTTTTGATTGTGGTGATAGGACTATGAACTTCTGCGAGTTGGACAGGAGGAGTTTGTTTACAGGGATTGGTAGAGTGCACTGGTTGCAGCGACAGTGTGTCAATAAGAGTCAGGCAGATGATAAGCCAAGGATGCATTGCCCAGTTAGTGATTGTGATAAAGGTGCCTACGGCGGCCCCGAGACTCAAGGGTGTCCTTAGTGCCCGCGAGTTCTCGAATATGAGTCCACCTGAGTTGATGACGATGCCGCCGGGCAAGGAGATTGAGATTGTTATTAACGTGGTTCTGGGAACCGCGTCGATATTGAAGGCACCTTATTGGATGGCACCAGCACAACTGAGAGCTGATGGCATAGTTATGGATTATGATGGATAAAGGGGTTGTTAGACCCGGTGTGTTACCTGATGGAGGGGACGATGGATCTTTCGTCCTATCAACAGTGATTGAGCTGTAGTGATCCTTTCCAGATTTTGATTTCAGTCGAGCAACCCATACTGATGGATAATTCCATGGGTGTATTTCAGGTTTCTTGAATGAGTTGGTATTGAGGATGAGATTTTGGGAGTGTTTGGATCAGTGGTTACCTGGTTGTCCTTCTTTTCCCCGCGACATGTTGGAATCCTTGATGTTTTCCCATGGCTCAGCTTAGAGGCGATATGTTCGGATTTTCCGCCATTGTTTGACTCGCTCCACTTGAGACCTGTGAGTGTCTGGAGTACGTGAGACGCCGTTGCGGATTCTGGCTCGAGAATGGAGGAACGGCGCAACTAGGCCATGCCGTACAGGTGGTTAGTGTTGTTGTGGATTGATCACGGGGAGCGGGTGACGCTTTGAGAGCCGGTGACGAGGATGTTGGATATTTGCCCTTCTGATTTGAGACTCCTTCTGGGCTATGTTAGTTACGAGGACGAAACTTTCTTTTAGTGGGGGAGGATGTGAAGATCCGGAACTTCGTGGTCATTACAGTGTGATCGACAGCTTATGGAGGCCTATTTTTGTGGATGGTGTTGATTGCGCGCAAATCGGACCCAAGAAACGGACTCAGTGCGAAAAATGGATCAAGATTGCCTAATATGGAATTTCGCCGAAAATTAGAAATTGAATCTTGAAAAGCGGACTTCGTATTTGGATTCAGTGCGGAAAAACGATGAAAATCGGCTATTTACATGTATTTTTCTGAGTCCGGATGAGCGAAAACGGGCAACTGGAAGTTCGGGGGGTTTTTCGGGCGCAGGGGAAGGTCGTGGGCGCGCTGTGCGCTCCCCGCTCGTGGGGACACGCGGCGTGCACCCATTGGTGGCGCCGCGGCCACCCGGATCAAGCCGCGTGGCTTGATCCGGGAGGCTTGTCCCGAGCAACGTGGCGGCACGGATGGCCGCCACGTGTCCGGCCCGCCTGGCCGAGCGGGCCGGGCCCGTCCTGTTGCTGCGGGGGAGAGGGGGGAGGGGATTAATTGTGTTTTCTCCTCCTTCTTGTTCCTTTCTTCTTCTTCTTCCTCCTCCTTCTTCCTCCTTGGACCATGGTTTTTGGGGGACTTCAGGCAGAGCTGCACCAGCAACCCTACTTCATCTTCATCAGCAAAGAGATGGATTATTGAGGCTTCATCACCATCATCTTCTCCATGAGGCAAGCATCACCATTGTTGCTGTTGGTGGACCTTCCCGTCGCGTTTCAGTGCGAAAATTCCTCAGGACTCATTTCTTGGAATTTTGAGGTCATTTTTGATTCTAAGTTCTCACAAGAGGTAAGCCTACAATTTTTGTATTCAACTCTCCCCTCAGATCTCATGTTTTTACAGAGTTTTAAGGCCATCTTTGGAACCCTTCATTTCAATCTGGAATCCTGAACAGTCCTTAGTGTTTTAGCCTTTTTGGGCAGTAGGATGGGAATATTTGGATGATTTTTGCGGGGAAATTTCCAAGACTCGAAGATCTACAATATTGGTATGTATAATTTTCCCCAGATCTGAGTTTTTATTAGGGTTTATGCATGATCTTTGGAGCACCTTGCTACAGTCAGGTACAGATGGAACTTGGTGGATAGTTCAAAGTGTTTATGGGTTTTCTCCTTCATCCGAGCATGAAAATTGGATTTATTTAGCTCAATTTGTATCTACTCTTAACAAGGAATCCAATGGTACCTCTCTTGCAGGATTTGGAGCACGTTTAATTAGGTAACTTTAATGATCTTTCCAAGTGCTATTATATGGATTACTGCAGTCCCTGTTTTAGTTTTGATTTGAGCAATGCACCTTGGAATGCAGATAACTTTGTGGATACAAGGTCTTTTTCAGAAATTCAAGTTGGGACTACTTTATAACTTCAAGGTGAGCAAATTCTCTTTTGTGATATGTGGATGAATCCCTTTGGAAAAGCCCCTGATTTAGCTTGGAAATGCTAGCAAGTTTATGTTAGAAGTTTTGTACTGCATTGTGATTTTTGCTTCATTTGAATGTTAAGGGAAATTAATGGTGGATTTTTGAGGACTTGACGATGTTTGTATGAAAGCGGATATCTTTGATTTACTGCTTGGAACTTCATCTTGAGGTATTTGGGGCTGCACTTACATCTTCTTAAACTTAATTTCAATTGCTGAAATTCTGGAATTTGATTGCGATGTGTGCATTGTTTTAGTGATTGTGCCCAATCCGTGAGGCGGATTTGGATGATTTCGTGGCATCGGACTTCTGGGAGGATAAGGAATACTCACGCCAAATTTCAGCTACAGCGGGCAGCGGATCATCAAGTTTCAGGTGGGTGGTTGTGCTTTGCCGAAAACGACGATTTACCCACTCGGGCTATTGGTTTCCCTCATGGCATAGTTGATTGTTGTTCTCTTCTCCTCGGTATAATATGATTGAATATCCATGTTTAGATTAAGTTATTTGATCCTTAGCTTATGCAGAAGTAAATGATTAGTTGGTTGAAATTATATTATCTCATATGAAGTTGATATTAAGTGATCATCCTTAAACCTATTCTATGTGAGAATGATGGTGATAGTTATATGTGAATGGTTGATTGATTTATGTGAGGACTTGATGGGGTTATGTGAGAAGGACTTGGTTGATTTATTTGAGAATGGCTTATATGAGAGTAGTTGGTTTTGTTGATCCTTAACCTACAATGTGTGATGTTGGGCATAGATGTTGATTCATAACATATCCATGTGAGAATAATTAGCTGATTGATCTTTGATCTACCTTATGTGAAAATGGGTGTCGAGGTTGGTTATTGATCTAGTTGATGTGAGAATGACCTATGCTTTTGATTTCTAAATCTTTCATGATAAGATGGATATCATTGTGAGTTGAGGCCTATTCCTTATGAGACTAAGCTTTGTTCACGACTCCTAATTTCTCCAAATAAGATTGGATGTTATTGGTAGATCCTATGTTCATCCTATGTGAGATCAATAAAGGTTGTGGGGCCTTAGACTATTCATTGGTGATACATGATTGAATGTCTATGATTAAGTAATGTTAAATGATCCTAATAATATTCATGTATGAATGCGAGGTTTGACAAGCGTTGTATTACCTTATGTGATGTTGATTATGAGTGACACTTGGGTTAGAATGTTGATTGCGCATCGTGGATAAAGTTGCAGGCTTGGTTGAGATCAAAGCATATCATGTTAGAAAGAAAAGGCCAATTTATACCTGTGAGCATCGTGTATGTGGTATAGGAAGGCATAGGCTATGTTGTACTTAATATTCTTATGCAATCATCGATATTTTGGAATAGCATGCTCAAATAAATGTAAAAACATCGACACCTGTTTTCTTTATATCATCTTGGACATTTGCATGCTTGTCTGGTCATTTAGATAGGCCACCTTTTTCTGCTACACTATCATGTTGGACTTGACTTAGGAGAAACCATGTTTCTTGCTTTTCTCCTTTCATACTAGGCTCCGGGTATTTGTAGCTCGTGCGCGAGCAGGGGGTTTTTGGGATAGTGTAGTCAGATTCTTGGGATCTAGGACAGGCTGACTTGTTGACAGTGGGTATTGCGGCAACCGCGGATATTGGGCGGTTGACCGTATGTTTACTTATGCATCAGATTGGGTATCAGATTTTGTTAGTTGATGGAATTTTCCCACTTTGATCAGAGTCATGATCCAGTCCTGCTTTGGTTACTTATCACACCGGCGCGGTTATTGCCTGGTGATGCTTTTATCACACCGGCGCGGTTATTGCCCGGTGATGCTTTCCTCGTGTGGGTCGCTCCCATCGAGATCCCCTCCGGAGGCTGGGGCCAGACAGTTATTGACAGTTTTTGCTATCACATCGGCGCGGTTATTGCCCGATGATGAGGGCGGCGGCAGGCAGTACCAGTTTTTACTGGTGTATAGATTGGGTTTATTCAGGCAGGCATTTATATTATGATGCATACTTTTAGCTATTCTTTTAGCTAGGTATTTTAGAGGCATAGTAGCGGTAGTTTCCTTTTTCCAGCAGTCTCTATTGCTTACCACTCTTCTTTTCCTTTTGCCTCTGGTAGACCTTGTGGGTACGTCGGGGTTTGAGGCTTTACCCTCAGGGGGAGGCTACGGGTTTTACTAGTGGTTCTCACCCCCATTGTTGTTTTTCCCGTTTTCTCCCTTTGTTTTGCAGTGTCTGCTGCGGGAGTTGCGGATCTCTCGGTTGACGGTTCGAGGCGAGGGAGTTGCGAGATAGATCCCTACCAGAGTTGAGTTCTACAGTGGGATAGATGTACCAACCCGGATTGTGGGTTTCGCTGTACACAGTTGTATTTTATTATTTCAGTTATCTCCCTTTTCGGATTTATAGATGTTGTATATGTGGCTTTTACTTGTATTACAGTTTTGGTGGACGGATTATTGTATCATCATTTATGGGAGATGGATATTGTACCCCTACTTTTCTGTTGTACAGTGATTCGGATTTTTATTACAGCAGTTTTTCTTCAGCTCTGATATCTATTTAGTTATTAGATGATACTTTGCAGGTTGGACGCTTCGCTTATGCGGGGTTCCGCATAGGTGGCGGATCTGTTGGCGAGCCCGGGTCGCAGTTTCGACCCCGGGGCGTGACAAGTATTGGTTCCCTTGTCTGATGTGTTTCAGGTCCCATGCGGCGTCTTCGGATACTGGGGTGGTAGGCTCCCGTTGGGAAAGTCATTCCCGGGTTATGGCTGGGGTCGTTTTCGGCCCCCGGCAGGCTCATGATCCTTCTGCCGGGTGCGTGGAACGGCCTATTCCCGCCCCACCACATTGGCCCTGTCGATCACTCCTCGGAAGCGGGTAAACCCACCGTCGGTATTACCTGAAAAGTGTCGCACCGTAGACTGTCCATGTGAAGGCGGGCCGTGTGGGGTTCGACTTTCCTAACAAAAAGGGAAAGCGCTCAGCCATGTCGCATAACCATTGTTGGAGTAGCTGATTCTCCACTTTTGCCGGAACCGTCGTATCCACTTCTGTGCCATCGATTGAAGAGCGGTTTCGGGCCATTAACCGTGCATACAAAGAAACCAAGTTAGTCCTAGACTTAATTGGTCTAGCACCTTGACCTACGGACACTGGGACTCTATCCCTTTTTCCCCGCACTCACGTTCGTACTTTACACATCTACACCTTGGTTATCGAATTGGTTAGTCACTTGTGGTATTACACTCTGTGGATGTTGGTCACTGATCACCATGGTTAAAGTCGTTTTCTCTGATACCATATAATCTGTCACGCCCCGGAGGTTCTAAAAGAGCGGAAAACGTATTAATTTTTTTTTTCTTAAATGAACCTCGCCTCCGGTGCGCACCAGACCCGCCACATATACAAATTCGTTCCCCAAACGGGCGGAGCCTCCTTTGTATATGAACGGCGTTCCGAGCACGACAAACACTTTAACCATGCAAACAATGAACGACAATAAGGAGAGACTATACTTAACCATACAGTCACATTTATCATATTGAAACTACACCATAAACCCATAGGTTTGAAAGTCGGTGTCCACTCGACACCCGGTTTTACAAAACATTTTCGCAACTCTTTTAAGCGGCCACCTTACTTGAAAGGATAAATCCACGGGTTTTGAAATCAGTGCCCACACGACACTTGGTTTGAAAATACTTTTGAAACCATGTTTGTATTTGAAAACGAGCCGCATTCATACATCTCAACATTCACAGATATGAGAAGATATTCCTACACTAAGTCCTCAATCCAACATCCACAAGACACCATGCACAAGTAATCACAGCTAGACTAACCAAACACAATAAAAGATAACCATAAAACAGTAAAATTTAATAGCCTCAAGGGCTAGGGTCCTCTAAACATTGCCTCACCGTCGTCCCGGTTCCCACCCTTGCTGGGACCTGTCACAGCATGGGTAGTCAGTGACTGAAAAAGTAGATATAAACAGTAAATGCAATAACTGAAAAGACAAACCGATACACCGGAGCATTTACTTCCCCCTCATGTACCGCTAAATCCCTGTCACAAAACAAGCTGGGCACCAACCCCAGATTTATAATATATATATATATATATATATATATATATATATATATATATATATATATATATATATATATATATATATATATATATATATATATATTGGGCGCCAACCCCAGATACCGTGCTCACTTTCTTGGTGCCTCCAATCCCCTCCACTGCCCAAGTAGCAGTCGCCTCTTCTTGAGGGATCCCCATCATCACGAGTCGTGGGGTACACGGGTAATCCTTACCATCTTTCCGAAAAAATACACCCTGTGCGGTGGCCAAACCGCCGGTGTGCGTGTAAGCAATATGAGCATATAAACTGCCATGCGAACTCAGCCGCCTCAGTTAGAACATAAAACATTTTTGCGACCTCAGCCGCCTCAATTAGAACACAAAACGGGATTTACATACAATGGGGTTAGACAGTTTACCAAAACATCTACTTTATCATACGAAATACACGGGAACGACATTTCACCGAAAATAACAAAAGGTACCCATAAATACATAACCAACACAAAAGACAACTAAGTCTTCACATCCTTATCGGACAGGAAGGTACAAAGTATTTGCTTCTAAGGGTTTTTCTGGGGTCAAGACCAACATTACTCTTCGTAAGTGGTCTTTCCTGCTACTACTTCCCTCGGGTAGTGCGTCCTTTGTCGTGTCGTCGCATAAGACCTCTCATCCGTGTCGTGACTCCGAACATTGTTCCCGGGTTCAGTGCAGTTAAGGCGGAACTGTCGTAGTTTGTCACATCAGAAGCAATGGTCGTGTTCCGGAAACGAATAATCCCCCGGGGTGCTTCTCTGCAGATGACGTATGGCCGGTCCCCGCTAGAAAATCCCCCTCCGGAGAAGGGCTGGGGTCGCTTCTTATCCTTGTTGTACTCCGAGTCCTCTTGTCGGGCGCGCGTCACCGCGAATTCGCGCTCCACTATGGTGGCCCTATCCACCACTTTCTGGAAGGTGTGAAGATCCACTGCTTGCACAACTTCGAAAATATTGCTCCGCAATCCGTCTACGAAGAGGCGGGCTTTGTGTGCTTCATCCCTTATGACAAAGGAAACACAATTGGCCAGCCTTACAAATTCTTGTTGATACTCCATGGCGTATTGGTTCCCTTGTCTGATGTGTTTCAGGTCCCATACGGCGTCTTCGGATACTGGGGTGGTCGGCTCCCGTTGGGAAAGTTATTCCCGGGTTATGGCTAGGGTCGTTTTCGGCCCCCGGCAGGCTCATGATCCTTCTGCCGGGTGCGTGGAACAGCCTATTCCCGCCCCACCACATTGGCCCTGTCGATCACACCTCGGAAGCGGGTAAACCCACCGTCGGTATTACCTGAAAAGTGTCGCACCGTAGACTGTCCTTGTGGATGCGGGCCGTGTGGGGTTCGTCTTTCCTAACAAAAAGGGAAAGCGCTCAGCTATGTCGCATAACCGTTGTTGGAGTAGCCAATTCTCCACTTTTGCCGGAACCGTCGTATCCACTTCTGCGCCATCGATTGAAGAGCGGTTTCGGGCCATTAACCGTGCATACAAAGAAACCAAGTTAGTCCTATACTTAATTGGTCTAGCACCTTGACCTACGGACACTGGGACTCTATCCCTTTTTCCCCGCACTCACGTTCGTACTTTACACACCTACACCTTGGTTATCGAATTGGTTAGTTACTTGTGGTATTACACTCTGTGGATGTTGGTCACTGATCACCATGGTTGTCACGCCCTGGAGGTTCTAAAGGAGCGAAAAATGTACCCATTTTTTTTTTCTTAAATATTTACATGAACCTTGCCTCCGGCGCGTATCAGACCCGCCGCATATACAAATTCACTCCCCAAACGGGCGGAGTCTCCTTTGTATATGCACGGCGTCACCAACAAGTCCAATACTTTAACCATTCCAATCATGACATGCAACGAGGAGAGGATAAGTACGTCAAACCATCATCGCTATCTTATACAGTATATAGCATAAACCCATGGGTTTTGAAAATCGGTGCCCACACGACACCCAGTTTTCTAAATCATTTTCGCAAACTCTTTGTGCGGCCATTAGCTTGAAAGGAAAAATCCACGGGTTTTAAAATCGGTGCCCACACGGCACTTGGTTTAAAAAAAACACCTTTGAAACCGGTTTGTATTTGAAAACGAGCCACAATTACACATCCTATCATTCACCAGTTAGTTACAAGAAAAACCTCATCCCAACATCCATCAGAAACCACAGTATATGAATCACAATTAAACTAACCAAAGTAATGCCATAACCAAAGGTAAATAAATAAAGTATCGTTTTACTAGCCCTCTTAGCTAGTGTCCTCTAACTGATGCCTCACCGTCGTCCCGAAATCCACCCCTACTCGAACCTGTCACAGTGTGGGTTGTCAGTGACTGATAAAGTAGAGAACATGCAAGTAACCGCAATAAATAGAAAGAACACACCGCGTCACTGGAGCTTTTACTTTTCCCCTCCCCCTCATGTATCGCTAAATCCCTGTTGAAAGTCCCGCTGGGCACCTACCCTAGCTTTCAGAATATTTTGGGCACCAACCCCAATACCGTACTCATCTCCTTGGTGCCTCCAACCCCTCGACTGCCCAAGTAGCAGCCGCCTCCCCTTGAGGGGTCCCCACTAACCTCCCCTTGTGGGGTACACGGGTAAACGACATACCATCTTTCCAAAAAAATACACCCTCTGTAGTGGCCAAACTGCCGGTGTGCGTGTAAGCAATATGAGTTTTTTTTTTTTTTTTATTGCCTTGCGACCTCAGCCGCGATAACCAGAAAAGTAAAACGCACCTGCGACCGCAGCCGCTTGATTGAAATAGTAAAAGGGATTCACATGCTAGGGGGTTAGTCAAACTATAACCGTATCTACTTTATCAAAATGAGTAATCAGAAGCGACACCGCACCGGTAATAACCAACACCTACCCACCTTGATTAAGCGAAACGTGTACTCCGGAGATCGAACCTCGCTCTCTATTGACGCCCGGACCTAGAAGTAGTCCCCAAAAGAGCCGTGGTCAGAACAGAAATATAATAGTGGATAAACCGAGCCCAACAACTCAAAACACGAAGGACAACTTGACCCGGCTGTGGCGCCCGGGCGCGTCGAGCGACGCGGCCGCCCCCGCGGTGTCGCGGGTCGTACGGCCGCGCGGGCACCAGCCTCGCGCGGCGTTTGCCGTGACTGCGCGGGCTCTAGCTCCGCGCGGTGCAAGCCGCGGCCGCACGGGCACCAACCCCGCGCGGCACCTTCCGCGATCGTGCGGACCTCGGCCTCGCATGGCGCAAACCGCGGCCGCGCGGGCACCGGCCCCGCGCGGCACTTGCCGCGGCCGTGCGGGCTTGCGCCCCGCACGGCACGCGCTGCCGCCGCCGCCGCGCGGCACCTGCCCGCGCGGCATGTAGCCGCGGCGGCGCAGGCTTGCGCCCCACGCGGCATGCAGCCGCGGCCGCGCGGGCTTGCGCCCCACGCGGCACGCGCTGCCGCCGCCGCCGCGCTGCACCTCCTCGCGCGGCATGCAGCCGCGGCCGCGCGGGCTTGCACCGCGCGCGGCACCTGCCCGCGCGGTATGCAGCCGCGGCCGCGCGGGCATGAGCCCCGCGCGGCGCGTGCTGCTGCCGCCGGGCGGGCGCCTGCTGCTGCCGCCGCCTGCCCGCGCGGGCGCCTGCCCGCGCGGGCGCCTGCCCGCGCGGCATGTAGCCGCGGCCGCGAGGGCCTGAGCCCCGCGCGGCGCGTGCTGCCGCCGCCGCCGCGCGGGCGTCCGCCCGCGCGGTATGCAGCCGCGGCCGCCGCCGCGCGGGCGCCCGCCCGCGCGGCACTTGCCGCGGCCCGCGCGGGCAAGTGCACCGCGCGGGCGCCCGCCAGCACGGCACTTGTCGCGGCCGCACGGGCACCGGCCTCGCGCTGCGCTTACCCTATCCTCGGCCTCGCGGGACCTTGGTCCCGCGCGGCACTTGTTGCGACCGTGCGAGCACCGTCCCCGCGCGGCGCGCATCCCGGTCGCGGCGGTGATGCCCTAGGGCTCCGCGGCGACGATGCCTAGGGTAGCGACGACTCCTCCTAAGACTCCGTGAAAGAGAACGAAACCCCAAAAACCGAGTGAAATATATAATCATAAATCTAGGTTACCTCTGATCGCCGGAGACGGTAATCCGATCATGCTCCCGGCTTCGTCACGCTCGTCGGGAGGATCTAGGTCCCTCCGTCTTCACCTTCTTTCCCACCGTTCCTTTCCGATTAGGGTTTCGCCTTCTCTTTTCTTTTCTTTCGCTCTCTCTTTCTCTCGGTTAGGGTTTCACTTTTTTTCTTTCTTTCCAGAGAAGTCACAAATTAAATCTTCTTGTACGGCAAAATCCACATCGGGTATTAAAATCCTAATTAATTAATTCCTCAATTAATTAATTCCTAGATAAGATCCTTCGGAATAATTCTTTAAAGATAATTCTTCAATTAATTAATTCCTCAATTAATTAATTCCTCAATTAATATTCTTCGGGATAATTCTTTAAAGAAAATTCCCTCCTTTTTTCTCGGAAAGCGTGCCAAATCACTTACACGGATTTCGATGCACCCCCTGGCCATTACGATCACTTTCTACCCCTTTCCGGGAGTTCCGTAAGTCGGAATCCGGATCCGATCGCACTGCCGTTCTCCGTTTCCCGAGCTCTATCGCAGAAAAATACTCGTACTTCCAAATTTGCGACTTAAGTAAACCCGTTACATTAGTTACATTAAACGGAAACTTTATTAGTAGGAGGTATAAAGTGTTACAAAATCCATGATATTACACCACTCACCTCTTAAATGAAGTTTCGTCCTCGAAACTTAATTTCACTCCTCGCTAAATAACTAGGCGTAACACTCCTTCATTTTTGTTTCAAGTTCCCACGTCGCCTCGCGCTCCTCGTGGTTACTCCATTGCACATTTACGTAGGGGATTGTCCGGTTTCGCAGATTCTTTTCTTCCCTTGCCAAGATCCGCACCGGCGTTTCTTCAAAGCTCAGGTCCTCCCGTAGTTCAATGGCCGAGGCGTCGAGAACGTGCGACGGATCAGATAAGTACTTCCGGAGCATCGAGACGTGGAAAACGTTATGCACCCGTTCGAGATTTGGCGGTAAGGCCAGTCGGTACGCCACCGGGCCCACGCGCTCCAAGATTTTGAACGGTCCCACATACCGTGGGCTCAACTTCCCTCGTATGCCGAACCGTCTTGTCCCCTTGGATGGAGACACGTGTAGCAACACATGATCCCCCTCCGAGAATTCCAGTTCCCGTCGCCTCCGGTCCGCGTAACTTTTCTGCCGGCTCTGGGCGGTCAGCAACCGCTGCCTGATAAGGCGCACCTTTGCTTCCGTTTCCTCTACGAGGTCTGGCCCCAAGAGTTTCCGTTCTCCCAAATCGTCCCAGCAAATGGGCGATCGACACCGGCGTCCGTACAAGGCTTCGTACGGGGCCATCCGAATACTAGCCTGATAGCTATTATTGTAAGCAAATTCCACGAGGGGTAGGTAACGCGACCACCCCTTCCCCAGGCTTAGCACACAAGCTCGAAGCATATCCTCAAGAATCTGGATCACTCGCTCCGATTGCCCGTCCGTCTGCGGGTGAAAAGCCGTGCTAAACTGCAACTTGGTCCCCAACGCCTGCTGCAGACTCCGCCAAAAGTTTGACACGAACCGCGTGTCCCTATCTGAGGTTATGGATGATAGTACTCCATGCAACCTCACCACCTCGTCGATATAGGTCTGCGCCAGCCGGTCCCTAGTCCACGTCGTGTGAATCGATATGAAGTGGGCCAATTTCGTCAAACGGTCTACGATGACCCATATCGCGTCGTGTCCTTGTTGCAATCGCGAAAAACCGGTCACAAAATCCATGGTGATCCGTCCCCATTTCCACTCCGGTATGGGCAATGGTTGTAGTTTTCCCGTCGGTCGTTGGTGTTCCGCCTTCACCTGTTGGCACACCAAACATCGCGCCACGAACTGCGCCACATCGTTCTTTAGTTTAGGCCACCAAAAGGTCTGTCTTAGGTCTCTGTACATTTTCGTACCTCCAGGATGCGTAGTGTAGGGGGCATTATGCGCTTTTGCCAGAATTTCTGTCCTTAGTTCCGGCACCTCAGGTACGCAGACTCGTCCCCGGAACCTCAACATGTCGTCGACGCCGATCACAAAATCCCGACCTGGTTCCGAGGATAACCTGTCCCGCACTTGCTGTAATTGTGGGTCCGTCGCTTGGCCTTCTGCGATCCTCCCTATCAGCGTAGGCTTGATTTCCAAGGACATAAATTTCGCAACTGCTCCTGCTGGCACCACCTCCAGTCTCGGTTGCGAGAATTGTGCAATTAGCCGATCCTATTGGGTAAGGGTGCACAGTGTCGTCTCCCCCGCCTGTCCCTTCCGGCTCAAGGCATCGGCTACCACGTTTGCTTTTCCGGGGTGGTAATGGATGGACAAATAGTAGTCCTTCAGTAGTTCCAGCCACCTCCATTGCCGCAAGTTCAACTCCTTTTGCGTAAACAAATATTTGAGGCTCTGGTGGTCGGAGTACACCTTACAGTGTGCCCCGTAGAGGTAGTGCCTACAGAGCTTCAACGCAAACACGACTGCCGCGAGCTCCAAGTCGTGTGTAGGATAGTTCCGCTCATAATCCTTGAGCTGTCTTGACGCGTATGCGATGACTTTCCCTTGTTGCATCAACACACTTCCCAGTCCACTTCGAGACGCGTCACAGTAGATCTCGTAATCCTCACAGGGCTGTGGCAACGTGAGTACCGGTGCCCGCGTGAGTCTGTCCTTAAGCTCCTCGAAGCTCTTCTGGCATTGATCCGTCCAGACGAACTTCTCCCCTTTCCGGGTTAGTCGAGTAAGGGGAGTGGCTATCTTTGAAAAGCCTTCCACAAAGCGCGGTAGTATCCTGCTAGCCCGAGGAAACTTCGGATTTCCGTCCCCATCGTTGGCCGAGCCTAGTTGGTCACGGATTATATCTTCCTCGGGTCCCCGACTATTCCCGACACTGAGACTATGTGTCCCAACAAGTCTACCTCGCAGAGCCAGAACTCACCCCTTTTGAGTTTGGCATACACTTTCTGGTACCAGAGGGTCTGGAGGATCACTCACCAGTGTTCCTCGTGCTCTTTGTCTGTGCGAGCGTAGGTCGGGATGTCATCTATAAAGACCGCTACAAACTGGTCTAAGAAAGGTTCCATGATCCTGTTCATCACCTTCATGAACACCGCTGGAGCGACAATGAGTCCAAACGGTATAACCGTAAACTCGTAATTAGCATACCGAGTTCAAAGGGCTGTTTCGGTATTTCATCACTCCGGACTCTAACCTGGCGATAGCCGGACAGCAGATCAATCTTCGAAGACGCCGTCGCTCTTGGTAGTTGGTCGAATAGGTCCTCCATCCGAGGCGAGGGTATTGTCCTTTACTATGACCTTATCCATTCCCCGATTGTCGATGTACAATCGTAGACTCCCGTCCTTCTTCCGTATGAATAGAACGGGTGTGCCCCAAGACGGCACGCTCGATCTCTCACAATCGACTAGCACCTGTTACTCGGTAAGCCCATCCTTTCCGAGTATCCCTTCGAATTCTCTTAGCAGTGACGCCACTAAGTCCTAAATGTCGGATCGTTGGCGCTAACCATTAACCCCGAAAGCTCGAGCTTTTAGCGATATGCAACCAATACACTAAAAGCGTACAGACACAGTGCCACGGATCTCGACCGGACTCAACCCACCTGGACGTTGGGTCTTTTGTTGGGTCTCTTGCCGTTAGGTCTGTTGTGGACCGCACCCCCACTCAACTTATTGGGCTCAGTCTACTCAACTTATTGGGCGTATTGTCTCGAGGCAAGAAGTTGAACCTATTTGACCCATAAATAAATGGCCAACACCAAAGACAACTAAGTCTTCGCATCCTTATTGGGCAGGAACGTACAAAGTATTTGCTTCTAAGGTTTCTCCTGGGGTCAAGACCAACATTACTCTTCGTAAGGGTCTTTCCTGCTACTACTTCCCTCGGGTAGTGCGTCCGTTATCGTGTCGTCGCATAAGACCTCTCACCCGTGTCACGGCTCCGAAGAATTGTTCCCGGGTTCGGGGCAGTTAAAGCGGAACTGTCCCAGTTTGTCATATTAGAAGCAATGGTCGTGCTTCCTGAAACGAATAATCCCCCGGGGTGCCTCTCTGTAGGTGATGTATGGCCGGTCCGTGCTAGAATATCCCCCTCTGAAGAAGGGCTGGGGTCGTTTCTTGTCCTTGTTGTACTCCGAGTCCTCTCGTTGGGCGCGCGTCACCACGAATCCGCGCTCCACTAGGGTGGCCCTATCCACCACTTTCTGGAAGGTGTGAAGTTCCACCGCTTGCACAATTTCGAAAATGTTGCTCCGCAATCCGTCTACGAAGAGGCGGGCCTTGTGTGCTTCATCCCTTATAACAAAGGAAACACAATTGGTCAACCTTACCTATTCTTGTTGATACTCCATAACGTATCGATTCCCTTGTCTAACGTGTTTCAGATTCCTTGTGGCGTCTTCGGATACAGTGGTGGTCGGCTCCCGTTGGGAAAGACATTCCCAGGTTATGGCTTGGGTCGTTTTCGGCCCCCGGCAGGTTCATGATCCTTCTGCCGGGTGCGTGGAACGGTCAATTCCCGCCCCACCATAGTGGTCCAGTCGATCACTTCTCGGTAAGCAGGTAAACCCACCGTCGGTATTACCCGAGTAGTGTCGCTATGTAGACCATCCTTGTGAAGGCGAGCCGTGTGGGGTTCGTCTTTCCTAAAACAAGGGAAAGCGCTAAGCCATGTCGCGTAATTCGTTGTTGGAGTAGCCGCTTCTCCACTGTTGCCGGAACCGTCGTATCCTCTTCTGCACCATCGATTGAAGAGCAGTTTCGCCATTAACCGTGCATACAAAGAAACCAAGTTAGTTCTAGACTTAATTGGTATAGTCCCTTCACCTACGAACACTGGGACTCTATCCCTTTAATTCCCCGCGCTCACGCTCGTACGTGACACACCTATACTTTGGTTATCAACTTTGTTAGTCACTTGTGTCATTACATTCTGTGGATGTTAGTCATGATCTCCTTGGTTAAAGCCGTTTTCTTTGATACCATAAAATCTGTCACGCCCCGGAGGTTCAAAAGGAGCGGAAAATGTACCCATTTTTTTCTTCTTAAATATTTACATGAACCTTGCCTCCGGCGCGTATCAGACCCGCCGCATATACAAATTCACTCCCCAAACGGGCGGAGTCTCCTTTGTATATGCACGGCGTCACCAACAAGTCCAATACTTTAACCATTCCAATCATGACATGCAACGAGGAGAGGATAAGTACGTCAAACCATCATTGCTATCTTATATAGTCTATAGCATAAACCCAGGGGTTTTGAAAATCGGTGCCCACACGACACCCAGTTTTCTAAATCATTTTCGCAAACTCTTTGTGCGGCCATTAGCTTGAAAGGATAAATCCACGGGTTTTAAAATCGGTGCCCACACGGCACTTGGTTTAAAAAAAACACCTTTGAAACCGGTTTGTATTTGAAAACGAGCCACAATTACACATCCTATCATTCACCAGTTAGTTACAAGAAAAACCTCATCCCAACATCCATCAGAAACCACAGTATATGAATCACAGTTAAACTAACCAAAGTAATGCCATAACCAAAGGTAAATAAATAAAGTATCGTTTTACTAGCCCTCTTAGCTAGTGTCCTCTAACTGATGCCTCACCGTCGTCCCGAAATCCACCCCTACTCGAACCTGTCACAGTGTGGGTTGTGAGTGACTGATAAAGTAGAGAACATGCAAGTAACCGCAATAAATAGAAAGAACACACTGCGTCACTGGAGCATTTACTTTTCCCCTCCCCCTCATGTATCGCTAAATCCCTATTGAAAGTCCCGCTGGGCACTTACCCCAGCTTTCAGAATATTTTGGGCACCAACCCCAATACCGTACTCATCTCCTTGGTGCCTCCAACCCCTCGACTGCCCAAGTAGCAGCCGCCTCCCCTTGAGGGGTCCCCACTAACCTCCCCTTGTGGGGTACACGGGTAAACGACTTACCATCTTTCCGGAAAAATACACCCTCTGCAGTGGCCAAACTGCCGGTGTGCGTGTAAGCAATATGAGTATTTTTTTTTTTATTGCCTTGCGACCTCAGCCGCTATAACCAGAAAAGTAAAACGCACCTGCGACCGCAGCCGCTTGATTGAAATAGTAAAAGGGATTCACATGCTAGGGAAACTATAACCGTATCTACTTTATCAAAACGAGTAATCGGAAACGACACCACACCGGTAATAACCAACACCTACCCACCTTGATTAAGCGAAACGTGTACTCCGGAGATCGAACCTCGCTTTCTGTTGACGCACGGACCTAGAAGTAGTCCCCAAAAGAGACGTGGTCAGAACAGAAATATAATAGCGGACAAACCGAGCCCAACAACTCAAAACACTAAGGACAACTTGACCCGGCGGTGGCGCCCGTGCGCATCGAGCGACGTGGCCGCCCGCGCGGTGTCGCGCGTCGTACGGCCGCGCGGGCACCAGCCCCGCGCGGCGTTTGCCGTGACCGCGCGGGCCCTAGCTCCGCGCGGTACAAGCCGCGGCCGCACGGGCACCAACCCCGCGCGGCACCTTCCGCGATCGTGCGGACCTCGGCCTGGCATGGCGCAAACCGCGGCCGCGCGGGCACCGGACCCGCGCGGCACTTGCCGCGGCCGCGCGGGCTTGCGCCCCGCGCGGCACGCGCTGCCGCCGCCGCCGCGCGGCACCTGCCCGCGCGGCATGCAGCCGCGGCCGCGCGGGCTTGCACCCCGCGTGGCACGCGCTGCCGCCGCCGCCGCGCGGTACCTGCCCGCGCGGCGTCCAACCGCGGCCGCGCGGGCTTGCACCCCGCGCGGCACGCGCTGCCGCTGCCGCCGCGCGACACCTGCCCGTGCGGCATGCAACCGCGGCCGCGCGGGCATGAGCCCCGCGCGGCGCGTGCTTCTGCCGCCGCGCGGGCGCCTGCCCGCGTGGCATGCAGCCGCGGCCGCGCGGGCCTGAGCCCCGTGCGGCGCGTGCTGCCGCCGCCGCCGCGCGGGAGCCCGCCCGCGCGGTATGCAGCCGCGGCCGCGCGGGCATGATCCCCGCGCGGCGCGTGCTGCCGCCGTCGCGCGGGCTCCCGCCCGCGCGACACGTGCCTCGGCCGCGCGGGCAAGTGCCCCGCGCGGGCGCCCGCCCGCGCGGCACTTTTTGCGGCCGCGCTGGCACCGGCCCCGCGCGGCGCTTACCCTATCCTCGGCCTCGCGGGACCTTGTTCCCGCGCGGCACTTGTTGCGACCGTGCGGGCACCGTCCCCGCGCGGCGCGCATCCCGGTCGCGGCGGTGATGCCCTAGGGCTCCGCGGCGACGACGCCTAGGGTAGCGACGACTCCTCCTAAGACTCCGTGAAAGAGAACGAAACCCCAAAAACCGAGCGAAATACATAATCATAAATCTAGGTTACCTCTAATCGCCGGAGACGGTAATCCGATCACGCTCCCGGCTTCGTCACGCTCGTCGGGAGGATCTAGGTCCCTCCGTCTTCACCTTCTTTCCCACCGTTCCTTTCCGATTAGGGTTTCGCCTTCTCTTTTCTTTTCTTTCGCTCTCTCTTTCTCTCGGTTAGGGTTTCACTTTTTTTCTTTCTTTCCGGAGAAGTCACAAATTAAATCTTCTTGTACGGCAAAATCCACATCGGGTATTAAAATCCTAATTAATTAATTCCTCGATTAATTAATTCCTAGATAAGATCTTTCGGAATAATTCTTTAAAGATAATTCTTCAATTAATTAATTCCTTAATTAATTAATTCCTCAATTAATATTCTTTGGGATAATTCTTTAAAGATAATTCCCTCCTTTTTCCTCAGAAAGCGTGCCAAATCACTTACGCGGATTTCGATGCACCCCCTGGAGATTGCGATCACTTTCTACACCTTTCCGGGAGTTTCGTAAGTCGGAATCCGGATCCGATCGCACTACCGTTCTCCGTTTCCCGAGCTCTATCGCAGAAAAATACCCGTACTTCCAAATTTGCGACTTAAGTAAACCCGTTACATTAGTTACATTAAACAGAAACTTTATTAGCAGGAGGTATAAAGTGTTACAAAATCCATGATATTACAATGGTTAAAGTCATTTTCTCTGATACCATATAATCTGTCACGCCACGGAGGTTCTAAAAGAGCAGAAAATGTATCCATTTTCTTTTTCTTAAATGAACCTCACCTCCGGTGCGCACCAGGCCCGCCACATATACAAATTCGCTCCCCAAACGGGCGGAGCCTCCTTTGTATATGCACGGCGTTCCGAGCACGACAAACACTTTAACCGTGCAAACAATGAACGACAATAAGGAGAGACTATACTTAACCACACAGTCACATTTATCATATTGAAACTACACTATAAACCCATAGGTTTGAAAGTCGGTGTCCACTCGACACCCGGTTTTACAAAACATTTTCGCAACTCTTTTAAGCGGCCACCTTACTTGAAAGGATAAATCCACGGGTTTTGAAATCAGTGCCCACACGACACTTGGTTTGAAAATACTTTTGAAACCATGTTTGTATTTGAAAACGAGCCGCATTCATACATCTCAACATTCACAGACACTACAAGAAATTATAGCTATAACGACTAAGTTTTAACGACGGGCTCAATAATTGGTCGTTAAAAGTAGTCAATTAACGACGGGCGCAATTAATGATCGTTAAAAATAATCAAATTAACGATGGGTGCAATACTTCGTCGCTAAAAGCAATAAAATTAACGATGAGTGCAATAAGCGGTCGTTAAAAGTAATCAATTAACGACGGGCGCAATTAATGGTCGTTAAAAATAATCAAATTAACGATGGGTGCAATACTTCGTCGCTAAAAGCAACAAAATTAACGACGAGTGCAATAAATGGTCGCTAAAAGTAAGTAAATTAACGACGGGTGCAATACGTGGTCGCTACAAGTGTTTAATTTAACGACGGACACAATATTTCGTCGCTAATAGGAATCAAATTAACGACGGGTGCAATAAGTTGTCGCTAAATACAACAAAGTTAACGAAGGGCGTAATAAGTTGTCGCTAAAAACAACCAAATTAAATGGTACCAAATTAACGACGAGCACAATAAGCCGTTGTTAAAAGCTAGGAAATTAACGACGAGCACAATAAGCCATCGTTAAAAGCTACCAAATTAACTACGAGCACAATAAACCGTTGTTAAAAACTGCAAAATTAACGACGAATACAATAAGCAGTCGTTAAATGCTACCAAATTAACGACGAGCATAATAAGTCGCCACTAAAAACAACCAAATTAAGTAAAAAAAAAATTATAGAGTTAATAACATGTGGTTTTGCTCTAAATAAAATAGAAAATCTTGTAATTAAAAAATTTTATGGTTTTAAATTTTGAAGTGTTTGGATTTTAAATAAAATTTTAAGTAAACTCGATTTTTGTGATTTTGGGTAAAATCGCAGTTTTTCTTCTCTGGTATTCGTGAAACCCGTTGAGTTGGGGTGGACAGGCGTTGGACACGATTTTTCAAAATTCAAATTTCAAAATAAAATTTAGGATGATAGAAGGATTAAATATCTCCTTGAGGACGTATCGGTAATTTGTTTATTTAGTTGTAAAAGAGGTGTTTTCTTAGTGTCCTTGGATAAATTTAGGGCTAAGAAGACCTAATCCCGAAATTTACCCTTAACCCCTCTTCCTCCTTTTCCCCAGACACCGATCGATTACCTCTTCTCTCCCCCGTCCATACACCCTCGCGCCGACGAAGTCGGAGCCGGAGAAGAAGGTGACTTTAAGCTTTCTTCCCCGTGTTGAGCTTCTGGGCACCCAGAGATCGGCCCCCTCGCCAGTCGCGCGCCGTGCGGGGCTCAAGCCGCGCGGGCCATGTGGATCGCCGCGCGGGCCTGTGCGAGGGAGTCACGCGCCACGCGCTGAAGCCCTCGTCGTGCACGTGTGAGGGTCGCGCAGCTCCCTTGCCGCGCGGGCCTCCTCTGTGGCCCGATCGCCCCAGACGCCGCTGCTCGCAGCATCCGCGCCCAGCGCGCGCCGCGCGGGGATCAAGCCACGCGGGCCTGCGCGAGGGATCTGCGCCGTCGCCTGCGCGCGCCGCGCAGGGCTCAAGCCGCACGAGCCTTGCAGGCCTACGCGCGGGTTTGCGCGTGGGAGCCGCGCTCAGTCGCGCGGGTCTGAGAGTGCCGCGCCGGGCCTTAGGCCAGCCCGAGCGGGCCCAAGCCGTGCGCAGGAGGAGCCGCCAACCCGCAACCCTTCTTCCCTCCAGAGCAGTCCGGACGCTCCCTTGCGACTGTGCGCGCCCAGATCCGTGAATAGTGTGTTTTCTCTCTCTCTCACTGTTGATCTCTCCCAGCGCGGTGAAGCCCTAGCCCCTTCTTCTCAGCCCCCTCCCCAAGGTCGGTAATTTGCTTGGTGTAGTAAACCCTAGTCTCAGATCTTGTTGTCTTTGCTCTCAATTATGCTGCCTCGATGCGGAATTTCTTGATATGTGGATCTAATTGTTCGATATTTGGGTTATGGATGCTGTTGATATCGTATATCAGTTGATTTGATTGGTTATGTATGTTTATTATTGAATCGGATTCGAGGAAGTTATCGATCTGCTAAGATTGAGATCACGTGATTTAAGCATTTCTTGTAGTGTGATGTAATCTAGGGTTTTGTTTTTGTGTTTGGTTCGGATAAAAAATTGAAGCTTTTCTAGTTGGAAAGATAGATCGGATGCAAGAAGTTGTTTCCAGAAACCACAATCAACCTATATTTGCATGCTATATGGAAGAGCATTTTATGTTCCGGATTTCATCTTGTTTTTTAATGGAAGATGGTTTTCTTTTTTAATATTGTTTTTGTTTTTTCTTTTTAATTTGATGATTGAGGCGTGCAATTGGAAATTGGCAATGGAAGAGAATTGGTTTTGCGGGTATAAATGATAAGAGAACCAACTAATAGATGGAAATAAAGGCTTAGTTGTTGTTGCAAGATTGGGAATTGAAATGACGACTTGAAATTCAAAGAATGTATGGAAAATGCAAACTAAGAAAGTTGAAAATATATTTAATTGAACCATTTTGTTGTTGTGAACTCCTAAATACAAAAACAGTCACTCATTACCTCCCTTTGTAGAGAAAATAGATATGATGGTTTGAATGTTAGAGGATCAACCAAATTTGTGAATAGAACAGTCGTGCCAAGTAGGTTGAGCGCTGTTGCATTTAGACTATGCAAGAGAGGCAGAGGGAGAGAAGATAACAGAAAAGAGATGGAGAAAAAAATATGGGAACATTTGTGAACAGATAGACCTAGTTAAGGATTACAGCAACTTGGGCACAAGAAGGGCTGGGGGATGGATGAGTGCCTCGCACTGTTATTTTAGCCTGATGAACTTTTGTTTTGTGCTCTACTGCTGTTAGTTCTACAAATTATAATCTAAAGTACCTTGTGTTGACTTTGTCATGGAGAACTATTTTAGTTGGTGTGCGATGTGGTGCGTTGAGTTGTGACGCCCTTTGTCAGGATTTCTCTATTTCCTAATACTTTAACTTTGTACATTTTCAGATGTGAAGGAAATTCAGACGGGTCTTCTGTCCTTGCAATTGGAGACAAAAGGTACTTGTGTTTACTAATGCACATGCATAGTAGTCATTCATACAGGACTACTGGAAATATTTTGCTACAAAAGAAAGTATTGATATCACTTTTAGTTTGTTTTAGTCAATTATTTAAAGGTGAGGATGCTTTCTCTTAATCATCTGATTTCAATTTTGTTTAGTTGTTTTATTTTCATCTTTGTCTATTTTGTGTTCGTGTTGGGAGGCTTTCAATTATTTTTATGCCATCACCTTATAAACTATTTAGTCTGCTTAGTTCTTGTTTTATAAAATGATCAGGATTCTATTATGTGTCTTTAAGCCTTTTTCCATGCTATTGCTACTACAATTTCAGGGAAAGACAAGGAGGTTGCTGCAAATGAGGAAGCTGAAGAGCATGATGAGACTGAAGAAGACAAGAAACGGCACTTGAATGTTGTTTTCATTGGTCATGTTGGTAAGTAAAACTTATTACCTGATACTCTCATTTTGCTTGCCCTTCTTGCTTTGTTGATTTCCTTGATTGTTCTTTTTTATGGTCTTTTGGTCAATATTTTCTGGCTTTTATATATTTCTTTTATTCTTCTAGTGAACTTCTGCTTTACATCACTCTTATTTTGGAAAGCACATAAAGATCTCGATCTTTAGCGAAAGCATTCTCTTCAAACTTGTGTTTCAGTGTCAGCCAGAAGTTTGACATTTCAAATTCTGCTGTCAAACTACCTTTGATAA
This sequence comes from Tillandsia leiboldiana, assembly GCA_029204045.2. Taxonomy (NCBI): domain Eukaryota; kingdom Viridiplantae; phylum Streptophyta; class Magnoliopsida; order Poales; family Bromeliaceae; genus Tillandsia; species Tillandsia leiboldiana. Next base: position 35,286,833 of record CM055064.1, on the reverse strand, counting down.
TTTTGTTCCGTTCTGGTGTAAATATTTTGTGCTTGGACAGATTCGACTGGAATATTTGGTTCTGGCAGAAAATTGCAACAACAGTGAAAACATAAGTTTCTTGATCCTACGATGCATAGAATCTTACTAATAAACATAATGAAAGTTCATCCTTTCATTTTTTTTTTAAGCTTAAACCATATGTCTTTATTTCTTTTTTTTTCCCACGAATATCACTCATTTGAAAGTAAGCTATCACTGAGGCACCCGTATACAGATGTCCAATTTCTACCTATCTCTGGTTTGGTGGGCACTAATATGAAGACTCGAGTGGATAAAAGCGTTTGTAATTGGTGAAATGGTCCATGTCTTTTTGATATTGTTAATAGTAATTATTCAAAAACATATCTTCATTTAAATTTTCTAAAATATTGTTTTTTATTTCAAAAAGTTTCACATATTTCTTATATTATTTTAGTAATGTTGTAATAATATTTACTTTGGTCTTTTGCAGATAACTGAAGATGTACGTATTTGAGCAAAGAGGATCGTTTTGAAGCCAACAGACTAGATTTCCAATTATTTTTTTTTCTGTTCTTCTTTCGAAACACAATGGATGGTTGCATGTTTATTTTGGAGTGGTTACTTTTAATTTAGTAAACATTTTGGCAACTTTATATGTAGACTTGAAATGGTGTGTATGTGATGGTTGCATGTTTGATGACAATACTTTTTATAATTATTTTGACAAAATGGTGTGTATGTGAATGTATTTTTAATTGAATGTAATGTCTTCTCTATTGTATTTGTTGATATATGGTTTAATGGTAATATATATGCTGTATTATTATACATTTATTAGCGACCAAAATACTGGTCGTTATTATTATACTTTTTTCAAAACGTACATTTTTAGCGACCAAAATACTGGTCCTTATTATTATACCCTTTTTCTAAAAGTTTACTTTTAGCGACGACAATTTTAGTTGTTATTGTCATATTATTTCGTAATAATTTAATTATTAGCGACGAAAATATTGGTCGTTAAAGTTTCAAACTTCTAAATCATTAAGCTTATTAGCGACGACGAATAGGTCGCTATTGTTGCATTATATGGTCACTAATGAATATTGATTAACGACCGAAGATTTCTCCGTCGTTAAAAATAAATAATGACCGGTTTTTCTAAACCGTCGTTAATTCTTTTAGCGAGGGAAGCTATAACGACGGGTGACGACGAGATTTTATTCCGTCGTTATTTGTTTTTAACGACGAAAAATGGAGCAATAACTCTTTTAAGCGGCCACCTTACTTGAAAGGATAAATCCACGGGTTTTGAAATCAGTGCCCACACGACACTTGGTTTGAAAATACTTTTGAAACCATGTTTGTATTTGAAAACGAGCCGCATTCATACATCTCAACATTCACATAAATGAGAAGATATTCCTACACTAAGTCCTCAATCCAACATCCACAAGACACCATGCACAAGTAATCACAGCTAGACTAACCAAACACAATTAAAGATAACCATAAAACAGTAAAGTTTAATAGCCTCAAGGGCTAGGGTCCTCTAACCGTAGCCTCACCGTCGTCCCGGTTCCCACCCCTGCTCGGACCTGTCACAGCGTGGGAAGTCAGTGACTGATAAAATAGATATAAACAGTAAATGCAATAATATAAAAGACAAACCGATACACCGGAGCATTTACTTCCCCCTCATGTACCGCTAAATCCCTGTCACAAAACAAGTTGGGCACCAACCCCAGATCTATAATATATGTATATATATATATATGTATATATATATATATATATATGTATATATATATATATATATATATATATATATGTATATATATATATATACATATATATATATATACATATATATATATATATATATATATACATATATATATATATATATACATATATATATATATATATATATACATATATATATATATACATATATATATATATATATATATACATATATATATATATATATATACATATGTATATATATATATATACATATATATATATATTAGGCGCCAACCCCAGATACCGTGCTCACTTTCTTGGTGCCTCCAATCCCCTCCACTGCCCAAGTAGCAGTCGCCTCTCCTTGAGGGATCCCCATCATCACGAGTCGTGGGGTACACGGGTAATCCTTACCATCTTTCCGGAAAAATACACCCTATGCGGTGGCCAAACCGCCAGTGCGCGTGAAAACAATATGAGCATATAAACTGCCATGCGACCTCAGCCGCCTCAGTTAGAACATAAAACATTTTTGCCTCCTCAGCCGCCTCAGTTAGAACACAAAACGGGATTTACATGCAATGGGGTTAGACAGTTTACCAAAACATCTACTTTATCATACGAAATACACGGGAACGACATTTCACCGAAAATAACCAAAGGTACCCATAAATACATAGCACACACCAAAGACAACTAAGTCTTCACATCCTTATCGGGTAGGAAGGTACAAAGTATTTGCTTCTAAGGGTTCTCCTGGGGTCAAGACCAATATTACTCTTCGTAAAGGGTCTTTCCTGCTACTACTTCCCTCGGGTAGTGCGTCCTTTGTCGTGTCGTCGCATAAGACCTCTCATCCGTGTCGTGACTCCGAACATTGTTCCCGGGTTCAGGGCAGTTAAGACGGAACTATCCTAGTTTGTCACATCAGAAGCAATGGTCGTGCTTCCGGAAACAAATAATCCCCCGGGGTGATTCTCCGCAGATGACGTATGGCCGGTCCCCGCTAGAAAATCCCCCTCCGGAGAAGGGCTGGGGTCGCTTCTTATCCTTGTTGTACTCCGAGTCCTCTCGTTGGGCGCTCGTCACCGCGAATCCGTGCTCCACTATGGTGGCCCTATCCACCACTTTCTAGAAGGTGTGAAGATCCACTGCTTGCACACTTCGAAAATATTGCTCCGCAATCCTTCTACGAAGAGGCGGGCTTTGTGAGCTTCATCCCTTATGATAAAGGAAACATAATTGCCCAGCCTTACAAATTCTTGTTGATACTCCATGGCGTATTGGTTCCCTTGTCTGATGTGTTTCAGGTCCCATGCAGCGTCTTTGGATACTGGGGTGGTCGGCTCCCGTTGGGAAAGTCATTCCCGGGTTATGGCTGGGGTCGTTTTCGGCCCCCGGCAGGCTCATGATCCTTCTGCCGAGTGTGTGGAACGGCCTATTCCCGCCCCACCACATTGGCCCTGTCGATCACTCCTCGGAAGCGGATAAACCCACCGTCAGTATTACCTGAAAAGTGTCGCACCGTAGACTGTCCTTGAGAAGGCGGGCCGTGTGGGGTTCGTCTTTCCTAACAAAAAGGGAAAGCGCTCAGCTATGTCGCATAACCATTGTTGGAGTAGCTGATTCTCCACTTTTGCCGGAACCGTCGTATCCACTTCTGCTCCATCGATTGAAGAGCGGTTTCGGGCCATTAACCATGCGTACAAAGAAACCAAGTTAGTCCTAGACTTAATTGGTCTAGCACCTTGACCTACGGACACTGGGACTCTATCCCTTTTTCCCCGCACTCACGTTCGTACTTTACACACCTACACCTTGGTTATCGAATTGGTTAGTCACTTGTGGTATTACACTCTGTGGATGTTGGTCACTGATCACCATGGTTAAAGTCGTTTTCTCTGATACCATATAATCTGTCACGCCCCGGAGGTTCTAAAAGAGCAGAAAACGTATCAAATTTGTTTTTCTTAAATGAACCTCGCCTCCGGTGCGCACCTGACCCGCCACATATACAAATTCGCTCCCCAAACGGGCGGAGCCTCCTTTGTATATGCACGGCGTTCCGAGCACGACAAACACTTTAACCATGCAAACAATGAACGATAATAAGAAGAGACTATACTTAACCATACAGTCACATTTATCATATTGAAACTACACCATAAACCCATAGGTTTGAAAGTCGGTGTCCACTCGACACCCGGTTTTACAAAACATTTTCGCAACTCTTTTAAGCGACCACCTTACTTGAAAGGATAAATCTACGGGTTTTGAAATCAGTGCCCACACGACACTTGGTTTGAAAATACTTTTGAAACCATGTTTGTATTTGAAAACGAGCCGCATTCATACATCTCAACATTCACAGATATGAGAAGATATTCCTACACTAAGTCCTCAATCCAACATCCACAAGACACCATGCACAAGTAATCACAGCTAGACTAAACCAAACACAATAAAAGATAACCATAAAACAGTAAAGTTTAATAGCCTCAAGGGCTAGGGTCCTCTAACCGTAGCCTCACCGTCGTCCCGGTTCCCACCCCTGCTCGGACCTGTCACAGCTTGGGTAGTCAGTGACTGATAAAATAGATATAAACAGTAAATGCAATAACTGAAAAGACAAACCGATACACCGGAGCATTTACTTCCCCCTCACGTACCGCAAAATCCTGTTGGGTTATGTATAATTGGATCTAAATAAGGGAAAAAACACCTAGAGGGGGGTGAATAGGTGTAAACAATAAACACTCAAAAATCTTTGCGATATAAAACCCAATGCGGAAAAAATAAATAACACGCAGAGATTTTTACGTGGAAAACTCCAAACCGAAGTAAAAAACCACGGGACCGATAACACGGTGAAATCCACTAGAATTAAACACGTACAATGTGGTGACCCGGACTTTTGTAGAAGCTTTTGCGGCTTTATCAGTGACTTTAGGAAGCTCACACAGTGTCATGGAGCTTGTAGAATTGAAATTGGATTTTTAAAATGGACCCGGCGTGAAAATCGGATCAAGTGGGCCTTTCCGGGGGCTTTCGGCAAAATTTTGGATGAGAATTTGGAAAATCGGACAGCGGATTTGGACTCAGCGCGCGAAAACGATCAAAATTGTGTATTCACTTTATTTTCGGCGCCAAAAATACTGTTCACCGGAACAGTAACTCCGGCCGCCGGAAAATACTGTTCCGGCGACCGGCGGCAGGCGGCGACCGGCGGCGCACGGCGGAGAACAGAGGCGCAGCGGCGGAGCAGGGCCGCGGGCGGCGCGGGCGGGCGCGGGCAGGCGCGCAGGCGGGCGGTCCACAGAATAGTCGTGCACCGGGTGCAGGGAAGGTTGACGTTGCCACGTGGCAGCTCCTCATTGGTCGGGCGGCGTCAAGGAGGGCGGCCTGTCTGGGACACGTGGCGGCTTCTGGTTGGCCGACACTTTCCGGAAGACCCGGCGCGTAGACCGGGGGCGCGGACCACGTGAACCGCGTGGTGACACGTGGCGTGTCCCTATTGGCGGGTGCACGCCGTCCACGTACTCGAGGCACGTGGAACACGTGGGCGGCTGGGACACGTGGCGGCGCCCGATTGGCGGGCGCCGCTGTCCGCTGTTTGGCGGACACGTGTCGCGCCCGGGCTCTTCCGGGCGCGCACAGTGATCGCAAATTGGGCCGCACTGTAGCAGCCCAATTTTTCCGGGCGCCCGATTCTTGGGACACAGTGGGTATTTTGGCATTTGTTTTCTGGGCCTATAAATACAGCTCCACTTTCCTCCCTTTGTGTTCTTTTTCCGAGCTTTAGAGAGAGAATCTGAGGGCGTGGCCTTAAGAAGACTTCTTCCTCTCTCTATCCTCCATCTCTCTAGGATGTTTTGGAATTTTTGGAGTTGCCGACAGCGAGTCATCTGCGACGGGGCACGCTTCGACGTTTCCTCTTTCTCGGCCCATTTCCATCGCAGTTCTGTCAGAATTTTCTTGTGCGCAAACCAGGAGGAATTTTTGGACGATTTCTTCGACATCGTGTTCCTGAGAGGTAAGGCTTCGATTTCTGTGTTGATCGTTTCGCTTTATTTTGGGTTTTTGGCACGGTTCTCGAGGAATCTCTTGACCCTATTTTCTGTGATGGATTTCCTGGACAGCATGGGCTTGTTGATTTTATATCTTGGCATAGGAACATCGGATCGAGACGTTTAAAGAGTCGATTTTGATCTACTCGTCGCAAGGAACGTCCCCGTATTTTTCTTGGATTTTTCTGAATTTCCCGAAAGTGAGAAATCACTGTTTCTCCAGAGTTAAGTGCTACAGTTTTTTTGGGGGGATTCTTTAGGGATGGTTACATTGTCGAATTTATATCTTGACCTGCAGAACTCGGATTTGGACGTGCAGGTACTCGTTTCGAAGGTATCGATGCGAGGATCGCTGTGATATTTTTATTGGAATTTTCTAGGCATTTTTAGCAGGTGAAATAAGGGCATCTTTGGGACTGAGTTCTGTATGTGTTTGCGGGGGTAGTTTTTGAGATTTATGGACTTTATGTTGTACCCAGGAGAGTTGCGGGTATTACTGGACCCCTTGGAGTAGGAGATTTGGATTTCCTGGTACTTTCAGCTGTGGGATTTGGACAGTCAGCTCTTCAGGTGGGTAGTTGTTGCTTACCTCTTACTGTGATTTACTCACTAAGTTTATTTAGAGGATTCCCCGTTTGGACTTATTGATTGATTACCATGCATGATTGAATGATATAAATGCGAGCCTATCATTTGAGATTAATTATGTGGATATAGCATGTTGGAAATATTACTGGGATAATATTGTTGTTGGAACATGATCATTGAGATATTTTAATAGTGATAATTAACATGCCGTGTAGCACATAGATTTTATGATAGTTGGTTAAATGGATTAAGTATTGGGACATGATGACATATCTATGTGCGGGTACCACTTTGAGATTTGTTATGGACCAGGGATTATATACATGTGTAGTTGACTGATGATTTTAGCATGATGGTTACATTCATGCGGAGCTATTACTTAATACACATGTGGAGTTACTGTTTGATACACTTTCTTTTATCTTTCTTGAGGACTGTTGCATGCTTGTTTGGACATCTAGATAGGCCACTATTTATTGCTACACTATCATATTGGGATTTGACTTAGGAGAAACCATGATTGTTTTCTTTCTCCTTCTCATTTTGACTTTTGATTCATATTGCTCGGGTTCGAGCAGGGGTTTGGGATAGTGTAGTCGGGACTTTGGAGTCTGGGACAGGTCGTACTTGATTATGGATTGTGGGGCATTGTGGTAACCGCGGATATTAGGCGGTTGACCAGATATTGGTTATTTCATCAGATTGTGGACTTGTGGGGTATTGCGGTAACCGCGGACATTAGGCGGTTGACCGGATGTTTACCTTTGCATCAGATTGGGATTTTCTTTAGTGGAGGGGTTTTCCACTTTGATCATAGTCATGATCCAGTCCTGCTTTTATGATACTTATGACATGGTTACTTTCCTCGTGTGGGTAGCTCCCCTCGAGTGCCACTTCGAAGCGTGCGGGGTACCAAGTGGGTACCGGACGGCATTGACTCATTGCTATCACTTTGGTGCGGATCAGGTTGCACGATGATGATAGCGGCAGCAGGCGGTACCAGTTTTTACTGGTGGCTAGATTGGGTTTATTTGGACAGATGCGGTTACTGATGCATACTTACAGTCATTCATTTTGGCACTGCATTTAGAGGCATACTAGTGGTAGTTCCTCCTTATCTGTAGTTTTATAGCTTACCACTTTCTTCATTCTTTGCCTCTGGTAGACTTAGTGGGTACGTCGGAGTTTGAGGCTTTACCCTCTGGGGGAGGCTACTGGTTTACTAGTGGTTCTCACCCCCACTGTTGTTTTTCTCTCTTTCTTTTCCTTGTTTTGCAGAGTCTTCTGCGGGAGCTGCGGGGCCATCGGCAGCTGATCGAGGTGAGGGGATCGCTAAGTAGATAGATCTCCTGTGAGGCTGTGAGTTGCTGTTAGACAGATATTGTACCCTTTTTTTTACTCAGACTGTAGTAGTTCACTTTTATTTTGTGGTCTGGCTTTGGCCAGCTGGGTGTATTATTTTGGTGAGCTGGGAGTTTATTGTATTTTTACAGTTTTTATTTCTTTTCCAGTCTGAGATATTATGTAGTTCTTTTAGTTCAGCTCTGTATTATGCTCTTTTATTGTACATTTATATCTGAGCAGTTTACCGACGCTTCGTGTACATGGAAAATTCCGTGTGCACGGCGGATCTGTTGGCGAGCCCGGGTTCTGGTTTCCACCCGGGGCGTGACAGATTAAGTTGGTATCAGAGCTTAGGGATAGGTCAGTTGGGACTTAGAAAACCCTAGGCTTATGTTGGACCCTAGGATGATAGGGCGTGAGAGACGTGATGTTTTTGGCGAAAGTCGGTAATTGGGTTATTTGACTCTTCCGATGAGGGAAGAGGGATCGACATATCTTGTTTCTGTGAACGGTTATGTTGGCTGCAGACAACATAAAGCTACAGAAATAGGGGGATGTTTTTGACTTTCGCTAGATTAGGTCGTGCGTGGTTACGTCCTGACTTGTGTTTTCTGTTGGCAGGATGCCTCCCCGACGTCGGATTACTACTCGGGGTACCCTTACACCCCCTGAGGAGCCGGAGCAGACCGGATCTTCGGAGTTGAGTGAGCTGAGGGCCATGGTGGCCCAATTGGCAGAGCATACCCGTCGGCAGGAGCAGAGGATTGACCAGCTTGTAGCCCAGAGAGAGGCGGTGCCATCCCCGACTCTTTTGGAGGCCCCTGTACCACCTGTACCACTTCGTGTGCCGACGGCGCCATCATCGAGTAGTGGGGCTCGAGGAGCGGCCAGCCTTTGACCCCTTCTCAGGAGGAGTATATCGCGGAGAAGCTCACCAAGTTCTGCCAGTATGGACCGCCTAGATTCTCGGGGCAGAACGCACGACCGTGGGATTCGGAGGCTTGGTTATCTTCGATGGAGAAGCTGTTTAGGGATTTCTTCATCGACCCGAAGTACAGAGTGCACATGGCAGTGCATTGTCTCGAGGGGGATGCTGACGCATGGTGGCGTCGGGTGGAGCCAGCGGAGTTCCAGACCACACGACAGCTGCCCTGGTCCGAGTTCCGGCGTATGCTACTTGGAACGTACTTTTCTGGGAGCGTGAAACGGAAGCTGGAGGACGACTTGAAGAATATCCAGCAGGGAGACAAATCGGTGCAGGAGTACTACCAGGAGTTTATGCAGTTGCTTAACTGCGTGCCTTTCGTTGCCCGTGATGGACCGCATGAGGTCGAGTTGTTCGAGTCTGGTCTTCGACCTGAGATCTATACCCTGGTGCACGCTCGGAGGCTACAGACCCTTGGTGAAGCCGTTGAGCAGGCACTGTGGGTGGAGCAGGGCAACACGAAGATTGCCGGGAGGAGCGGGTCGGTCGCACAGAGTTCTGAGAGGAAGCGACCAGCACCTGATGATGGAGGACAGGCTAGTTCTTGGAGACCGCCACGACCGTCGCGGCCCTCAGTCACATGGCCAGGGGCATTCTGAGCAACGAGAGTCTGGTGGACCCCAGAGGCAGCAACAGCAGCAGCCGCAGCAGCAGCCACGACGTCGTGACAGATGTATTTTCTGTGGAGAACCTCATCTGTCTCACACCTGTGATCTGAGGTGGGGTCGTTGTTATAAGTGTGGACAGTCAGGCCACGTTCGAGCTTCATGCCCCCTATCGACTTCCATGGCACCATCTTCAGCCTCGGCTCCTAGTGCATTTCGACAGAGGACGTCAGCTCAACAGTCTTTTGCTCCAGTGAGCAGGTCACCTCCCTTCCACTCTTCTGATCACTGGCCACCGGCTCAGAGCGGTCGGGTATATGCCGCTCAGGTGGAGGACTTTACAGCAGCCGATTATGTGGTGACAGGTATTATCTTACCTTCTGTCATTAGATTTTGCATTGTATTGCATTTGAGCATCCTAGTCATTTGTTAGGAGTATATTTGCTTCATTGCCTGGGTTAGGGGTAGGATGGTTACCACGTGCACGGGAGGTTCAGATTCCCGATCATAGTTTGCACATGGAGGAGTGTCATTGGTCCTACCCGGTGTAGATTGAGTCCTAGATTTTACCAGCAGACCAGATGGCTGCGGGACATGAATAGGATGCTCGGGATGGATGGGCAGGCTCGGTACTTCACGACGATCGACTGTGCCGCGAGGATAGTGACCAGGAGGTGTTCGTGTACCAGGGATGCTAGAAGAGATATGGCGGCTCGAGCTAGAGGTTTGCTTCACGTTTTGAAGGAGCTTGCAGACAGCTTTGGGGGCTGGAGTCGGAGATGACGGACACCTACCCCTACTTATGTGAGGCATCGGACTAGGGGATGCTGTTTAGTTTTGTTTCGAGGACGAAACTCTTTTTAGTGGGGGAGGATGTGGTGACCCGGACTTTTGTAGAAGCTTTTGCGGCTTTATCAGTGACTTTAGGAAGCTCACACAGTGTCATGGAGCTTGTAGAATTGAAATTGGATTTTTAAAATGGACCCGGCGCGAAAATCGGATCAAGTGGGCCTTTCCGGGGGCTTTCGGCAAAATTTCGGATGAGAATTTGGAAAATCGGACAGCGGATTTGGACTCAGCGCGCGAAAACGATCAAAATGGTGTATTCACTTTTTTTTCGGCGCCAAAAATACTGTTCACCGGAACAGTAACTCCGGCCGCCGGAAAATACTGTTCCGACGACCGGCGGCAGGCGGCGACCGGCGGCGCACGGCGGAGAACAGAGGCGCAGCGGCGGAGCAGGGCCGCGGGCGGCGCGGGCGGCGCGGGCGGGCGCGGGCAGGCGCGCAGGCGGGCGGTCCACAGAATAGTCGTGCACCGGGTGCAGGGAAGGTTGACGTTGCCACGTGGCAGCTCCTCATTGGTCGGGCGGCGTCAAGGAGGGCGGCCTGTCTGGGACACGTGGCGGCTTCTGGTTGGCCGACACTTTCCGGAAGACCCGGCGCGTAGACCGGGGGCGCGGACCACGTGAACCACGTGGTGACACGTGGCGTGTCCCTATTGGCGGGTGCACGCCGTCCACGTACTCGAGGCACGTGGAACACGTGGGCGGCTGGGACACGTGGCGGCGCCCGATTGGCGGGCGCCGCTGTCCGCTGTTTGGCGGACACGTGTCGCGCCCGGGCTCTTCCGGGCGCGCACAGTGATCGCAAATTGGGCCGCACTGTAGCAGCCCAATTTTTCCGGGCGCCCGATTCTTGGGACACAGTGGGTATTTTGGCATTTGTTTTCTGGGCCTATAAATACAGCTCCACTTTCCTCCCTTTGTGTTCTTTTTCCGAGCTTTAGAGAGAGAATCTGAGGGCGTGGCCTTAAGAAGACTTCTTCCTCTCTCTATCCTCCATCTCTCTAGGATGTTTGGAATTTTTGGAGTTGCCGACAGCGAGTCATCTGCGACGGGGCACGCTTCGACGTTTCCTCTTTCTCGGCCCATTTCCATCGCAGTTCTGTCAGAATTTTCCTGTGCGCAAACCAGGAGGAATTTTTGGACGATTTCTTCGACATCATGTTCCTGAGAGGTAACGCTTCGATTTCTGTGTTGATCGTTTCGCTTTATTTTGGGTTTTTGGCACGGTTCCCGAGGCATCTTTTGACCCCATTTTCTGTGATGGATTTCCTGGACAGCATGGCTTGTTGATTTTATATCTTGGCGTAGGAACATCGGATCGAGGCGTTTAAAGAGTCGATTTTGATCTACTCGTCGCAAGGAACCCCGTATTTTTCTTGGATTTTTCTGAATTTCCCGAAAGTGAGAAATCACTGTTTCTCCAGAGTTAAGTGCTACAGTTTTTTTTTGGGGGATTCTTAGGGATGGTTACCTTGTCGAATTTATATCTTGACCTGCAGAACTCGGATTTGGACGTGCAGGTACTCGTTTCGAAGGTATCGACGCGAGGATCGCTGTGATATTTTTATTGGAATTTTCTGGGCATTTTCAGCAGGTGAAATAAGGGCATCTTTGGGACTGATTTCTGTATGTGTTTGCGGGGGTAGTTTTTGAGATTTATGACTTTATGTTGTACCCAGGAGAGTTGCGGGTATTACTGGACCCCTTGGAGTAGGAGATTTGGATTTCCTGGTATTTTTCAGCTGTGGGATTTGGACAGTCAGCTCTTCAGGTGGTAGTTGTTGGCTTACCTCTTACTGTGATTTACTCACTAAGTTTATTTAGAGGATTCCCCGTTTGGACTTATTGATTGATTACCATGCATGATTGAATGATATAAATGCGAGCCTATCATTTGAGATTAATTATGTGGATATAGCATGTTGGAATATTACTGGGATAATATGTTTTTTGGAACATGATCATTGAGATATTTTAATAGTGATAATTAACATGCCGTGTAGCACATAGATTTTATGATAGTTGGTTAAATGGATTAAGTATTGGGACATGATGACATTCTATGTGCGGGTACCACTTTGAGAGTTTGTTATGGCCCAGGGATTATATACATGTGTAGTTGACTGATGATTTTAGCATGATGGTACATTCATGCGGAGCTATTACTTAACATACACATGTGGAGTTACTGTTTGAAACACTTTCTTTTATCTTTCTTGAGGACTGTTGCATGCTTGG
>CM055064.1:35227230-35274307 GCA_029204045.2 Tillandsia leiboldiana | reverse complement strand
TTCCGAGCACCGTGGCCAAGTGACAAATTCTACAGTATCGGTGCGCACAATCCCAAACCATTCAACTGTACCTCTTGTACAGATAAAAGGAAAAGTGTATACCTTCGGGAGGTCTCCAAAAATTCCAAGGAAAATCCACGATGATCCTCGCGTCGAGTAGATGAAAAAAGTCTATAAGCACGTCTTGATCCGAGACCTCGTGCGCGAAGATCTCCTCAAAAGAATGTGCTGCCCTCACCAAATCTCACAGCAAAAGGGTCCCAGTGAGCACGAGAAAACCCTCGAAAACGTGAAATCTGAAAATGTGCGAGAAAACCCAAATCGTAGCCTCACCTGTACGAATCCAGCCGCGAAGAAATCGCTCGAAAAGATCGTCGGAGTAGACCAGGGAGCTAAAACACTGCTGCTGCGCCGAAGAAAAACACAGGAACCACCACGTGTCGCGCCGCGCCGTAAAATAGAGACCTCGGGATGCGTGCCCATAAAATCCCAAAACTTTGCAGGTGGATCCGAGCTTGAAGATGAAAAATCTTCTTAAGGTTGCTCGGGCAGAGGAGGCTCGAAAGAGGAGAAAAGGGAGAGAAGAGGCTCGGGCTGCTAAATAAAGGCCCCAAAAAACAATTGAAGAAATACCGAAATTGTCCCAAGATTCGGGCGGCTACAGTGCAGCCCAGCCCAGATTCGGGCGGCTACAGTGCGGCCCAGCCGGCCGGTTTTACAGTGCGCACACGAGTTTCTGCGCCGTCCGCGGCCCGCGGCCCAGCCCGCACACGGGATCCAGCCGACGCTTGCTTGGTCCGCCCCGTCGCCGGCGCCCGCCACGTGTCCCCCGAACACGCCGCAGCCGTGCAAGCCGCCACGGGGAGGGCCACGTGTCCCTGCCCGCGTCAACGCGGTAGGTGGCGCCCGCGAATCAGCGGGCGCCACGTGGCACCCCACACGTCGCCCGCGCCAGCCTCCCCGCGTACGGCCCCTGCCGCCCCGCTCGCTGCGTGGACCGGCGTCTCATCATGCGCCCGCCAACCGGGTGCCCGCCGACGATGGGCGCGCCCCCAGGTCCACGCCTCCCCACGCGCGTCACTCGCCGCAGACCGAGCGCACCAATAGCCAGCCCAATCATGCTCGCTGCCACGTGGACAAGCCTGCCGGTCCACGCGCCTCTTCCCGGTGCACCCCTGGTCCAAACCCCAGCTGCCCCTCCGTGGACCGCCAGGCTGCGTGCGCGCGGCCAATCAGGGCCTGCCACGTGGCTTCCCCCGCCGGTCCATGGCCTCCCCGCATGCACCTGAAAGCCAGTAATTTTCCGGGAGTCCGTTTTGGGCATCCGGAACTCAGATTTGGCAAACAAAAGCCATTTTCAAGCGTTTTTTTCCGTGCTGAATGCCATTTCCGCCGTCTGTTTGGCCTAATTCTTTTTTCAAATTTCGCAAACCCAGCCGAAAGCCAACACAGCTAAAAAAAAACCTACAGGGTCCATCTGTGGCATCCCATTGATGCACCATGGGCCAGATACACCAACACAGGTGTTTCTAACAGTGGATCCATCGGAAAAATGCTGCATGGGTTCCGGGGGTCCTACATCCTCCCCCACTAAAAGGAAGTTTCGTCCCCGAAACAAAACACGCCACAACAAAAACAAAACAATCAAAACAACCAAGAACGCAACACTAAACTAACAAGAAAGATACGGCTCCACCAGCAGGAAAGTCACCAACTCTAACCCTCGATTTAGAAACAGCTTGAAATTAGCGAAAAGTCGAAAATTTCGAAAAAATCAGTGCCTCGCCCCAATCAAACAAGAACAGGTTCGGGCACTGTCTCCATTTCTGGAGCAATCTTTCGAAGTTTCCGTCCTGTTCGTAAATTTCAGTACAAGGTGAGAAAAGGGGGAGAAGTGTTGGTGTCGTTCCTACTGTGGCCACAAAAGAAAGCTATCACTAACCGAGACTCCTAAGGACATAACCACTAGTCCTAACATCACGTCTGCTCCCGACGGTGGCGTCTGTCCACAGTCGCTGAAGCCCATGCCGTTGGAAGGATACGCCGACAATCCGAGGAAAACGAACTCCTCCAGTCCAACTCGCAGAAGGATAACTGCTTTCATTCCATCATCAGTCGTAGCACAGCACCGCATCAATCAGCCCAACCTGGGTGCTCAATCCAAGTCCTGGAGCTGTCCTTGAATCGTCACAACAGCAAGTGAAGTACCCAAGTCTCAACTGCACTGATCATACACCGCGATCCTCCTCTACTCATAGGATACTGGGAAGAATCCAATAGCTAAAACATGTAGCAGAATTCCTAACCCATACCCATGCAAGGATGCCGATGCAGATACTCAACTAATAAAGCAGAAGAATGCAGCGGTAACAAAATGCTCAACTCAGCTAACTGAAATAAAATCATACCTGCCGCAGTACGATCCGCTGCCGGGGTGTCCTCCAACAGGGCTGCATAAACCCGTCCACTGGGTGCTGCAGGTCGCCGTCCCGTCTGTCCCGACGTCGTGGCCCACTCTGTCCGCTGGTGTGCCGGAGGGGTTCCCGCTGCATGGATGGGCAAGGGGGGTGCTGTCGCAATCGGCCGCACTGACAAAATGGCCTGGGGCAAGCTGCGCGGAAATGTCCCAACTCTCCAAGAGGAACACCGCCCCGTCTCTGATCACACTGCGACGGTGGATGAGGCCCGCCACAGATGACACACCGCTCCCTGCCGCTGCTGCGATACCGCCTGATGCTGCTGCTGCTGGGGCTCACCAGATCTCCGGCGCCTACGAAACCACCGACCCTCAGGATGAGATCGTGGATGGTCTCGGAGGTCCCTGCCCGCTCGGTTGACCCTCATCACCCGGTGCTGGGCGCTTCGCCCCAGGAATCACTACGGGGGCCTAGAGCCACCTCTGACATCACTGCCTCTCCAGACTCAACATATAACGCCTGCTCCATGATGCCTCCAAAGTCTGTACTCTGCGGGAGCGGACAGCTGATAAACTATCCCGGCGCAGCCCCCGCTCGAACATGTAGATCACGGTGAGACTCGTCCCTGGCCACGTGAGGCATACTAGCCAGCAGCTGATTGTATTCGGCTATGTATGCATTCACGGGCCGATCTCCCTGGCGGAGATTTCTCAGCTGCTCCTCCAATCTCTGGCGAACACTCTCAGGAAAGAAGGCCCCTAACAGAAGTCTGCGGAACTCCGCCCAGGGAAGAATCTGCGTCCCAGGCGGACCAGCAGGCCGCACACGCCGCCACCAAGCCTCGGCGTTGCCCTCCAAGTAGTGTGTAGCCAAAAAGACTCGAAATCGATCATCAACGAACAAACTCTCAAAATGACGCTCCATGGCCGTGATCCAAGACTCTGCCTCCCACGGCTCAGCACTCATACCAGAAAAACGGGGTGGATCAAACCGGCGGAACCTCATCAACAGATCCACCACCGCACTCTACTCAGCCAAAGTCAAAGGTCCCATCGATCCAGGCGGTGGTATGCTAGAAACCGGCTCGACAGGAATAGCCGGCGCTGACGGGACCACAGGGGGCGCCACAGCTGGCGAAGAAGGCACAGGCGAACACACAGGGGGTGCTACCACAGGCTGCGTCCTCTGCTCTAAAAGAAGCATCATCCGACCAAAGGCCTCCTCCTGGCGCCGAGAAGCCTCCTCCTGGCGCTGAGAAGCCTCCTCCTGGCGCTGCACCGCCTCAGACAACTGGGCCAACTGAGCCCGAAGCTCCTGCACCTCACTCTGCTGACCCTGTGCTGGCTCCTCCTGCCCAGGCTCATCGGAGGGAAAAGGCTGAGAACGCGTCTGCACCCCGCGTCGGGGAGGCATCGTGCCCACCTGCAACACACATGGAAACATCAGGACAGTACCAAACAACACACGACCCAATCCAGCGAAAGTCTAGGACATGTCATCCATTCCCTAGCATTATGTTGTCTGCAGCCAACATAATCGCTTAGGAGAATAAACATGCCAGTCACTCATCCCATCCCTTGGGAGAGGTAAAAACTCAATCAGGACTCTCGCTAACAGTCACGACTCTCACGTAGTCATCCTAATGTCCAACCACAAGCCTAGGGTTTCTAAGTCCATAATGACCTACAACCTAGGCTCTGATACCACCTAATCTGTCACACCCCGGCGTCGAAACTGCGACCCGGGCTCGCCAACAGATCCGCCGCCCATACGGGAAGCCCGTATAGACGAAGCGACTAACCTGCAAAAGAGCATCTATACTATGCAGATATCAGAGCTGAAAGTAAAACTGCTAGAAATAAAAACTATATACAACACAAGTCCTCACCAAAAGTACAAAAGTCACTCGAGCAGTAGAAAATAAATACAACTCTATACCTCACTACAAAGTTCTCTCAACAGGAACTCTCAAAAGTAATAAGGGTACATCTACTCTCTGGACGACGACTGGTGGGGAACTATCTCGCGACTCCCTTACCTCGATTAGAAGAAGCAGCAACAGGAGCAGCAGGAACCGGAGTAGAAGTCCCTGTGGGAAAATACACCACGACGGGTGTGAGAACTACGTCCCAAGTAGTTCTCAGTGGGTGCCGCCAACAAGCCCGACGGTCTGCCCACTAAGTCTACTAGAGGCATAAAGTAACAATATAAAACTGAAATGAAAGGCTGGAAGAGTAACTCAACAGCTACTATGCCTCTATCTAGATGCTCAAGAAAAGGAACAGATGAAACATGATGCATCTACTAACACACACAGTAAACTCACCAAATCTAAACTGACTGCCTCAGAGGGTCCAGTCAAACCTGCGCCCACCTACTGCCGCATATCCTCAACAGGACGGGTCTACCGTAGGGTGTCCGTGACTGCCGCCAACCGGGCCAGTCAGAGGGACGGCGTCGACAAGTCGCGATAGCAAGTAACAGGCCCAACTCCGGAGTGGCTCTCGAGGGGAGCGACCCCACCGAGGAAAGTATCCGCGTATCTCTGTCGAGCTCAAATAAATGGCTCATGCAGGCTAAAGTCCAACCACGATCAACAAGATCGACCAACGACACCAACTCTCAACCACAAGCTGGAAGTCACACAGCTGGGGCCACTGTCCACCAGACGGCTCCCACAACAGAACACTAAACTCTCCAGAAAGACCGACATCATAAGGGTTCGGAAACCCGATAGACCGGTGCTAAGGACCCTATCAAACAAGAACAGACTCTAGGCTCCGACTATCGAAGTTCCCGATCCCTTATAGTTCGGGAAAGCAAAACACAGTACAACTCGCAGAAGACACCAACAGGGCCCGAAAGTCCCGGGAGACCTACACCTACAACCCTATCAAACAAGAACAGGTTCCAGGCTCGGCCCCCGTGGCTTTCGTCCCGACAGAGGAACGACCCCTAGAACCCAGACCACTCGAATCCTTTCGAGTGGGGAGATTTACCGGAAAAGGTGACATTTGTTATTGAAAATTAATTTGATCTGGAAGAAATCCATATTTAATGATTTTAGTTCTTTTTAGAAAAACAGTTAGAAAACAAGTGTTTTACCCAAACCCCGAAGGGCTGATGCCTTTGTCCAATCAAACAAGAACAGACTCCAGCGGCCCTTCGATGTTTGGAAGAAAACATTGGTAGACTAAAATCATGTATATGTCGAAAAGGGTTCTGGGTTCTAGGTCCGGCTAACACTAGTAAACTACTGCCACTAACACAGTGGCGACGACCCAAACAGGGGAAAACAAGATCTCTCGGGTCCACCGTTTACCCCAAACGGTTCCCGATACAGACAAGCGAACCACTACATCTACCAGACTCCACTCTGCTCGCAAGCACGAGTGCAATGCATCCCACACTATAGAGAAGTCCCGACCGCTCGGCCCACTACCCGGGCGAGGATAACACTAAGTCCAGGAATGAAACATAAAGTGTGGATGTCTAAGCATAAATAACCCTAGCCCAAGTGAGGGTTTTCTACTGGTCTGGTTACACATGCAACATATGACGGGGGTGCTAGGTCAGGTTCCAATATAACAAATATTTAACATGATAGTAGGAAGCAAGAGATCACAAGATCGACAGATAAAACAAGGATCAACCATTCCTACGCTCTAGCATACTACCCAAGTCCAATCACTATCATGCATGATTCTATATCAATAGAATTAGAGTACAGTCCATAGATCTTGAAAGCAAGCCACCCACCTGAAGACGCTAACTGTCCGGAGTCGTACAGCTGAGAAAACCCGAAAAATAACCACTCTAGCTCCAACAGGTCCAGCACAGTCCACAATCCCTCCTGGGTACAACATAAGGCTACAGTTACACTTTAAATCCATTAAAATCCAGGTTTTACAAATCTGCTGGGAACAGTCCACTTACTGCGAAATTTTCACCTGTAAAACGAACTCCAAAAATTCTGATAAAAAAACCACAGCGATCCTCGCGTTGATAGCTTCGAAACGGGTACCTGCACGTCCAATTCCGAGCACCGTAGGCCAAGTTACAAATTCTACAGTATCGGTGCGCACAATCCCAAAACCATTCAACTGTAACCTCTTGTACAGATAAAAGGAAAAGTGTATACCTTCGGGGAGGTCTCCAAAAATTCCAAGAAAAATCCACGATGATCCTCGCGTCGAGTAGATGAAAAAAGTCTATAAGCACGTCTTGATCCGAGACTCGTGCGCGAAGATCTCCTCAAGAGAAGGTGCTGCCCTCACCAAAATCTCACAGCAAGAAGGGTCCCAGTGAGCACGAGAAAACTCCTCGAAAAACGCGAAATCTGAAAATGTGCGAGAAACCCAAAATCGTAGCCTCACCTGTTACGAATCCAGCAGCGAAGAAATTGCTCGAAAAGATCGTCGGAGTAGACCAGGGGAGCTAAAACACTGCTGCTGCGCCGAAGAAGAACACAGGAACCACCACGTCGCGCCGCGCCGTAAAATAGAGAACCTCGGGATGCGTGCCCATAAAATCCCAAAACTTTGCAGGTGGATCCAGAGCTTGAAGATGAAGAAATCTTCTTAAGGTTGCTCGGGCAGAGGAGGCTCGAAAAGAGGAGAAAAGGGGAGAAGAAAGAGGCTCGGGCTGCTAAATAAAGGCCCCAAAAAAACAATTGAAGAAATACCGAAATTGTCCCAAGATTCGGGCGGCTACAGTGCAGCCCAGCCCAGATTCGGGCGGCTACAGTGCGGCCCGGCCCGGCCGGTTTCGGGCGCGCACAGTGCGGCCCGGCCCGGCCCGGCCCAGCCCGCACACGGGATCCAGCCGGACGTTTGCTTGGTCCGACCCGCGCCGGCGCCCGCCACGTGTCCCCCGAACACGCCGCAGCCGTGCAAGCCGCCACGGGGAGCGCCACGTGTCCCTGCCCGCGTCAACGCGGTAGGTGGCGCCCGCGAATCAGCGGGCGCCACGTGGCACCCCCACGTCGCCCGCGCCTGCCCCGCGTACGGCCACCTGCCCCGCGCGCTGCGTGGACCGCGCGCTCATGCGCCCGCCAACCGGGTGCCGCCACGTGGCGCGCCCCCGGTCCACGCCTCCCCGCGCACTCCCGCAGACCGAGCGCACCAGAGCCGCCCAATCAGGCGCTGCCACGTGGACACCTGCCGGTCCACGCGCCTCCCGGTGCACCCCGGTCCAAACCCCAGCGCTCCGTGGACCCAGCTGCGTGCGCCGGCCAATCAGGGCCTGCCACGTGGCTCCCCCGCCGGTCCACGGCTCCCCCATGCACCTGAAATCCAGTAAATTTTCCGGGAGTCCGTTTTTGGGCATCCGGACTCAGAATTTGACAAACAAAAAGCCATTTTCAAGCGTTTTTCCGTGCTGAATCCATTTCCGCCGTCTGTTTGGCCTAATTCTTTTTTCAAAATTTCGGCAAACCCAGCCGAAAGCCAACACAGCTAAAAAAAAACATTACAGGGTCCATCTGTGGCATCCCATTGATGCACCATGGGCCAGATACACCAACAACAGGTGTTCTAACAGTGGATCCATCGGAAAAATGCTGCATGGGGTTCGGGGGTCCTACAGAAGTGATCCATCATTCTTCTTCACAAATAGCACCGGCGCTCCCCAAGGCGATACGCTTGGTCTGACAAAACCTTTGTCCATTAAATCCTGGAGTTGCGCCTTTAGCTCTCGCAGCTCAGCCGGTGCCATTCGGTAAGGAGCCTTAGAGATTGGCGCAGTTCCTGGAACTACGTCAATCAAAAACTCAACCTCCCTATCCGGCGGCATATGAATCAGATCTGGAGGAAACACATCCGGGAACTCGTGGACAATAGGGATATCCGGGAGTCCCGGTGCCGCCACAGGCTCCTTAACCACCGACGCCAAAAAGGCCACGCATCCACTGCGCATCATCTGCCTCGCCCGAGAAGTCGAAACCACAGAGGCAAAGAAAGCACTCTGGCACCCCCTGTAAACAAACACCTCTTGGCCTGGCTCGCTAAAAGTAACAGTCCTCGCGGCGCAATCAATCGTCGCGAAATAGCGAGCCAGCCAATCCATCCCCAGCACAATGTCATAATCTCGCAGCTGACTAAGGACCATCAGGTCCGCTGGCAAAATCCAAGACTCAAGCTGTACCGGGCAAGACCAACAACACTCCTCTACAATCAAAATATGATCGGGAATCCGTACCTCTAATGCATGCGGTAACCGACGTGACTCTAATCCATGCGATGATGCAAATGCTCTACTAATAAAAGAATGTGATGCACCGGTATCAAATAAAGTGCGAGCTCTAATGCCGAAAAGTAAAATGATACCTGCCACCACGAGGTCGGCCGCCGCAGAGTCTCCTACCTGGGCGGCGTAGACTCGCCCGCTCTGAGCTGGTGGTCGGTAGTCTGTAGGGTGGGAGGAGGGAGCCCTGCTCGCTGGAGCATAAGGCCGCTGCTGGGGCACTGAAGGAGCTGATGCTGAGGAAGGAGCCTGCGGTGTAGAGAGAGGGCAAGTAGCTCAAATATGGCCGGACTGTCCACACCGATAACAGCGGCCATACCTCTGGTCACAAGTATCCGCCGCGTGCTGTCCCCTACAAAAGACGCACCTGACCGCAGACTGGGACTGCCTCGACTGCTGCTGCTGCTGCCCTTGCCGCTGTGACCCCTGCTGTCGCGACTGCGACCTCTGCTGCTGCGAGTGCTGCTACTGTCGCTGGGGCTGCTGCTGTGGGGGCCTCTGGGATCCCCCAGGCCCTCGCCGATCCGAACGCCCACGGCCCGTAGACTGTGGCGGTGGCGGTCGGGGCGGCCTCCATGAACTGGCCTGTCCCCCTCGTCTGGCGCTGGCCGCTTCCTCTCAGAACTCTGAGCGACCGTGCCTCCGCGCCTAGCGACCACATGATCTCCCCTCTCGACCCACTGTGCATGATCCACTGCCTCAGATAAAGTCTGAAGCCTCTGGGCGTGTACCAAGGTATAGATCTCGGGGCGTAAACCTGTCTCAAACAGCTCCACCTGGTGCAGCCCGTCCCTGGCAACATAGGGTACGCAGTTAAGCAACTGCGTAAACTCCTGGAAGTAATCCCATACTGAACGATCACCCTGCTGCAGGTTCTTCAAGTCATCTTCTATCTTCTTCTTCACGCTCGTGGAGAAGTAAGTGTCAAGGATCATCCTCCTGAACTCCGACCAGGGTAGCTGTTGGGTGATCTGAAACTCTAAGGGCTCAACCCGACGCCACCAAGCATCAGCATCCCCCTCCAAACAATGTACGGCCATGTGTACTCTGAATCTCGAATCAATGAAGAAATCTCTGAACAACTTCTCCATTGATGCCAACCACGATCCTATCTCTGCTGGATGAGTACTCCGCCCCGAGAACCTAGGTGGTCCTCGCTTACAGAACTGTGCGAGTTTGTCAGCAAACTCCTGCTCTCCGCTGGGGTCAATGGTCTGATCACCCCCTGAGCCCCACTGCTAGATGACGGTGCCGTAGGAACAAGTGGAATAGCCGGCGGTACAACCGGTGGTACAGGGGCCTCAACAGTAGTAGGGGGTGGTGCCGCAACCTGAGCCAGCAACTGCTCAAATCTCTGCTCCTGTCGGCGGTGACTCTCCGCCAACTGGGCCACCATGGCCCTCAGCTCACTGATCTCAGAAGGCCCGGACTGCTCCGGCTCCTCCGGGGGCGTAGGAGTACCCCGAGTAGGGATCTGCCGCCTAGGAGGCATCCTGCCACACAAGAAACCACGGGTCAGAACCAACCCACACACGACCCAATCCAGCGAAAGTCATGGACATCCCCCTATTCCTGTAACCTTATGTTGTCTGCAGCCAACATAACAGTCCACCAGAAATAGGCTATGCCAATCCCTCTCCACTCACAGGAAGAGTTTAATAACAAATTGCCGACTTTCGCAAAATATCGCGTCACTCACGCCCTGCCTTCCTAGGGTCTGCCAAAAAGCCTAGGGTTTCCTAAGTCCCAACTGACCTATCCCTAAGCTCTGATACCAAAATAATCTGTCACGCCCCGGGTGTAAACCAGAACCCGGGCTCGTCCACAGACCCGCCGTGCACACGGTATTTCCCGTGTACACGAAGCGCTGGTAACCTGCTCAGATATAAAGAAATAATGCTAGAGCATAAAACAGAGCTAAACTGAAGCTAGTACATCTCAGACAAATGCTGGAAATAAAAGTACAATAAACTCTCAAGAATATACATATGTCTCTCCCAGCTCACGAAGTGAAATACAACCAGCTGGCCGCAGCCAGACCCAAAATAAAAGAAAATACAACCGTCTGAGTGTACAGGGGATACAACAAACTACAAAAACTCGAGCTCGGGGTAGCAGCTATCTAGTCGGCGATCCTCTTACCTCGATCCTGGGAGGAAGGCCCCGCAACTCCGGCAGATGACTCTGCAAAACAAAGGGGACAAGAAAAGGGAAAAACAATGGGGGTCAGTACTACTATAAAGACAGTAGCCTCCCCTAGTGGGTAAACCTCAACACAAAACTCCTACCTGCCCACTAGGTCTACCAGAGGCTAAAAGAATAAATGCGGTAACTAAGAGTATGACTCCTGATAAAAGCTACCACTAATATGCCTCTACCTGCCCAGCTAAAGATAGCTAAATGTATGCATCAGAAAATCGAAGCCTGCCACATCGGGTATGCCAGCCTACGCATAACACCGGTGTGGGATAGGAGTCTCAATGTCTGCCAAATCGGGTATGCCAGCCTACGCATAACACCGATATGGGACAGGAGTCTCAAGGTCTGCTAAATCGGGTATGCCAGCCTACGCATAGCACCGATAAGGGGTAGGGTTCTCAATGTCTGCCAAATCGGGTATGCCAGCCTACGCATAACACCGATATGGGACAGGAGTCCCAGGGTCACAAGTCTGCAAATCGCGCACTCCGCTCTATAAGGAAAAGTACCGTCTCCCAAAGGAAGCCCAAAACCCTCTCCCCGAAACCCAAGTATCTGACTACACTAACCCAGCCCCTGCTCTAACCCGAGCATAATATCCCCTATGTCTAAGTGACTGAAGAAAGAATGCAACATGGTTTCTCCTAAGTCAATTCCAGCATGATAGTGTAGCAGAAAAAGGTGGCCTATCTGGGTGACCATTCAAGCATGCAAAAGTCATTAACTTGTTGAACCATTTTAAGTACCATAACCACATACCTCAGCCTTTCATTTAATCAATCAACAAGATAGGGATTTAGCATAAATTCCAAGTAATTCTACTACATGTTTAAAGCATGGACTCACCATTAATTAACTTGTAGTTTTCTAACAATGCGATTATCAACGAAGAAATCAGGATTTCATACAAGCATGCTAGGTCCATCTCACAGATTTACTAACAGCATAATCAAGAGCATTCTAATAGGCCTAGTGATAAATCCCAAATAAGAGGTTTACAACATCACCCACCTCGAGCGCTAATCCCAATTCCCAAAAGCGGAACCCAAGCTCAGTCCAAAACTCCCCACCAATCTGTACAAAAATACCCCAAAGGAAAACACATAAGCTATACATTCACAATTCCCAGAATCTGTCCCTTAATACCACAGTCCAGAATTCACCAATTTTTACCCGCGAAAAATACCCAGAAAAATCCAAGGAAAATACTGTCGCGATCCTCGCGACGAGCCCGTCGAAACGAGTACCTGCACGCCCAATTCGGAGTTTCCTACGCTGAGATAAAAATCCGACAAGGGCAACATCCCAATCCAAACTGTACCAAATTTCTGTAACAAGGAACCACAGAAAAAGGAGATTCTCACCCTCGGCCAAAAACCAGAAAAATCTGAGAAAAATCCAGGAGACTCCTTGCGAAGTGTAGATGAAAATTGCCTCTTGAATCGCCTCGATCCGACGTCCGAGCGAAAAGATATGGCAAGAACACTGCGGTGCTGTCCAAAAGTCCGCGACGAAAAATGGGTCAAATGGGTGCTCAGAAAACTCCAAGATCAGCACGGAAATCGAGGAACCTCAAAACACAAGAGTTGAAGTCCTACCTATCGTGAGTCCAACGGCGCAAGAATCGGCGAAATCCGATGTCGGGGTGAGTCGGAGGAGTCCAAACACTGAGAAGGGGCGAAGAAGATCGCCGAGAAACAAGCGTCGCGCCGCGCCGTAAAATGGTGAACCTCGGGAAGAGTGCCTCCAAAAATCCTCAAAGTTCTCCAAAGGGTAGTGCACTGAGGGAGGAGAAATTTCTCTGAAGAAAGCTCAGCGAAAATAGGGTCCAAAAAGCCTACAAGACGAATGGGGGGAGCTATTTATAGGCCCAGCCCACTAAGCTGTCGGGCCGGGTTTTCGGGCGCAACTTTCGGGCGCACTGCGCCCGGAAACCCGGTCGCACGCTCCCTGTCCGACGCGCCCGAAACTCCCAGGAGCGGCCACGTCACCCCCAAACAGGGGACAGCAAATCCCCGCGGTCGCCGAGTGCCGCGTGTCCCCTCGCGGTCAGCGGGGGGTAGGTACGGCCGCCCAACCGCGAGGCGACACGTGTCGCACTCGAGTGCGGCCGACCGCCCCGCCTGGCGCCACTGTGCACGCACAGTCCCGAGGCGCCCCCCCCCCGCGCACCGTGGACCGCGCCCACGTGGGCCGACGAATCCGAAGCCGCCACGTGTCCTGCGCCCGGTCGACCGCAACCCCGCAAACCCGGTGAGCCATGCCGCGTGCGCCGGCCTATCAGGGCACACCACGTGTCACCCGCCCGCGGCCCATGCACCGCCGCGCTACCCCGTGGACCGAGCTGCGTGAGCCGGCCAATAATAGGCCGCCACGTGGCTCAGGCCGGTCCACGAGGCTCCCCCATGCACCGAAAAACCCCGAAAACTTCCGGAAGCCCGCATTTGGTCATCCGGACTCCAAATTTAACAAGCAAATAGCCGTTTTCAAGCGTTTTTCCGCGCTGAATCCAAATCCAACCTCAGATTGGCCCAAAACCTTTTCTAAAATTCGGCAATTGCAGCCGAAGGCCAAATCAGCTATTCAAGTCTCACAAAGTCCATCTGTGGCACCCCTTTGATGCACCATGGGCCAGACACACCAACACTAGGTGTTCTACACAATGGATTCATCGGAAAGTTGCATGGGAAAATCTAGAACACTACAGCCGCGCCCTTTCCCGTGGACCGAGCGACGTGGGCCGCCCAATGGTGAGCTGCCACGTGGCATAGGCCGGTCCACGAAGCACCCCCATGCACCAAAAATCCCCCGAAACTTCCGGAAACCCGTTTTTGGTCATCCGGACTCCAAATTCGACAAATAAATAGTCGTTTTCAAGCGTTTTTTCCGCGCTGAATCCAAATCCAAACTCCGTTTGGCCCAATTCCTTTTCTAAAATTCGGCAAACACCGCCGAAGACCAAATCAGCTAAAACACCACACAGGGTCCATCTGTGGCACCCCTTTGATGCACCATGGGCCAGACACACCAACACTAGGTGTTCTACACAGTGGATTCAACGGAAAAACTGTACGGGGAAAAACCAGAACACTACACTATCAAACAAGAACAGGTTCCAGGCACGACCCCCGTAGCTTTCGCCCCGAAAAAGAAACGGCCCCTAGAACCCAGATCACCCAAACTCTCTCGGGTGAGGAAGTTGTAATAAAAAGATGACAGTTATTACTGAAAACTATTTTAATCTGAGAAACCCAATTTAATATATTTTAGTTCTTTAATAAAAATCAGTTCAAATAAGTTTTATTTTTCAAACCCCGAAGGGCTATTGCCTTGACCCAAATCAAACAAGAACAGGCTCCGGCGACCCGCTCGAAGTTTGGAAGAAAAAACATTGGTTGACTAAAATCATGTGTGTCCAAAAAGATTCTGGGTTCTAGGTCCTGCTATCACTAGTATACCACTGTCACTAACATAGTGACGACAAATAAAACAGAGAAACAAGACAACCCGGGACCACCGTTCACCCAAATGGTTCCCGCCACAGATAAAAGACCAGCTACATCTACTAGACTCCACTCTGCTCCCAAGCACGAGTGTGACATGCATCCCACACTAAGAGAAATCCTGACCACTCGACCTACTACCTGGGCGAGGATAACACTATGTCCAGGAATAGAATAAGAAGTGTGGATGTCTAAAGCATAAATAAACCTAGCCCAAGTGACGGTTTTCTACTGGTCTGGTTACACATGCAACATATGACAGGGTGCTAGGTCAAGTTCCAATAGTGGTACATAAGTTAACACAGATAGGAAGCATACATCAACATGATCATGATAACAATGCGGGAACATCCTCTCTATATCTAACATGCTTCCTAACACATCTAACAATCATGTATACTTCACTACACGATAGAATTAATGAATAGTCCACCGATTTTGGGAACGAAGCAACACACCTATAGCTCATGTTAAACCAAGATCCAAATAAGCTGAAACTGCACGGGGATAAATCCTTAGATTCCCACGATTCCAACGGGCCTAAAAACACCCAAAAACTCTTCCTGGGTACAAAGATATAGTCCAAACATTACAAACAATACAAAATTCCAAGTGTACAGTTTTGCTGAAATTTCAGTCCCAAAGAAGCATTATTATCACCTTTGATGTAAATTCCAAAAATTCCAGTAAAAATATGATGGTGATCCTCACGATGTGTAGATATCAATCGAGTCCTCAAACATTGAATTTCGATATTCGAGTGCAGAGATAAAAATCCGAGAAGGCTCTGCTATCCAGAAGAACTACCAGCAAAATAGGGGCTTAGAGATGCCTCGTAAACCGTGCCAATAATTCTGAATGAAGCAAGATGATCAACACGAAAATCGAAGGTCTACCTCTCGTGAATCCGACGCCACAAAAATTGTCCAAAATAACCGTCGGAGTAGCCCTGTGGACCTCGCGGACCGAAATGCAACGATAACGGGCCTCCGATGAAAGAACGTCGCTCTGCGCTACGATGCCGAAGTCGTCGATGCCGCGGCCTCCAAAAATTCTAAGCTTCCTTCAAAATATCCAGCACAGGAAGATGATCAACTTCACTTGAGGGCTCAGAGGCTGAGGAGCTCGGGAAAAAGGAGAAAAGGCCCAAAGAATAAGGCCTATTTATATGCCTCACCCGAATAAGCCCGAAAAGTCCAAGTATTGGGCTTTTTGGCCTAACTTTCGGGCGCCCGCAGTATTTCGGGCTGCTACAGTGTTGGGCCCGGCCCAACACTGTGCGTGCCCGAAACACCAAGAATGCGCCACGTGTCCCCTCCGCGTCCCGCGCGGTCCACGGCGGGGACCGTGGGCCGCGGTTCACGGCACCAAAGCCGGGTCGCTGCGCCCGCCGCCGCCGGCACTGCCCCCCGGCTGCCGGAACAGTAACAAACGCCTCGAAATCCATGTTTTCTCATCCGTAAGTAGTCCATTTTCATCGTTTTCGCGCTTGGTCCAAATCTGAAGTCTGATTTGTGCACAACCAACTCCAACACACATCATAGGCCTCCAGAAGCCACAATTACACTGCCAAAGCTCTGCAGAGATCCGGGTCATCACAATCACAGAAACTCGCGAATATACTCCTGAAGAGTTCGACTCCCCTGCTGCAGGCGTCTCAAATCCCCTTCCTCCTTTTGCTTTATACTGTCAGGAAGAAGGCGCCGAACAGCAAAGCACGAAACTCGCTCCAGGTCATCAACTGCGCTCCTGGTGGTCCAACGGGACGAACTCGACGGCACCAACTCTTGGCGTCCCTATCCAAAAGTGCGCAACCAAGTGCACCTGATGCTTCTCCTGGATGAAGAAATCCTCAAACAACTTTTCCATAGCAGCAATCCAGTTCTCGGCCTTCCAAGGCTCCAAACTCTGCCCCGAAAGCTACGGGGAATGGAACTGGTTGGTGTACAACATCCGATCAACAAACTCTTGCTGCTCCTGCACTATCTACAGTGCGATATGGGTCGAAGTCGACGATGTCGCGGTCGAAGGTACTACTGACGGTACCGCGGGAGATGCTCTCTGCTCAAGCATGCGCATCACGCGCTCCATGTTCTCTTCCTGGCGCCACATCGCCTCAAACATCTGGGCTACCTGGGCCCGTAACTCTCAAACCTCACTCTGCTCTGTCCATTCAGCCTCCCGCTATTCGGGCTCCTCATCCAAGGCCAACCGCGCCCTCGCCGCTGCACGACGTCTCGGAGGCATCAAAGACAACTGCCACAACCCAAACATCAAGACCTCAAACACTCTCGACCCGATCAAGCGAAAGTCTAAAACATGTTACACATTCTAAAACATTATGTTGTCTGCAGCCAACATAACCACTTTAGAGAATAAACATGTAAAATCACTCATCCCAATCCCCTGGGGAGGTACAAACTCAATCAGGACTCTCGCTAAAGTCACGTCTCTCACGACAGTCATCATACTGTCCAACCTATAGCCTAGGGTCACTAAGTCCTCAACGACCTATATTACTAGGCTCTGATACCACCCTAATCTGTCACGCCCCGGGGTCGAAACCGCGACCCGGGCTCGCCAACAGATCCGCCATCTGTGCGGAAACTGCCGCACAGACGAAGCATCTACCCTGCAAAGATCTATAGCTAAACATATATCAGAGCTGAAATAGAACTAATAGCTACAGAAATCAACTAAAACATCTGGATAAATATATAAAACCTCAATACATAGTCTCTCAGCTATGAAAAGTAAAAACAATCCTCACAGATCTCTCAGACTATTCAGTACAAAAGTGGAATCATAAAAGATACAGGGTACATCTACCTCTGACTCTCAAATAAGAATGGGTAAGGAGCTACTCGGCCACGTCCTCACCTCGAATAGCTGTCTCCGCGCGAACCAAGACGGAACAGCAACCTCAGGAAACCTGTCACCGCAGCGGGTGTGAGAACTACTGCAGAAGGTAGTTCCCAGTGGGTACCGTCACCAATAACCACGGTATGCCCACTAAGTCTACCGCTGCGCAAAACAATAGATATGCAGATAGATAATACGAAAGCTGAAAAGAAACTACAGCTAATATGCCACAAATATCGTGCTCAAAGAGAATACTAATCGAACCAATAGCACCATCACGCGAAAACCGCCTCAACAGGCCAAACCATCGCCACTCACTGGGCGGCATCGCCACTCACTGGGCGGCATCGCCACTCACTGGGCGGCATCGCTACTCACTGGGCGGCATCGCCTCTCACTGGGCGGCATCGCCACTCACTGGGCGGCATCGCCACTCACTGGGCGGCATCGCCTCTCACTGGGCGGCATCGCCTCTCACTGGGCGGCATCGCCTCTCACTGGGATGCATCGCCACTCACTGGGCGGCCTCGCCACTCACTGGGCGGCATCGCCCCTCACTCGGCGGCATCGCCACTCACTAGGCGGCATCGCCACTCACTGGGCGGCATCGCCTCTCACCGGGCGGCATCGCCACTCACTGGGCGGCATCTCATGGAACCAATAGAACCCTCCACGACTCAATCTGATAAAGCCCATGAAACCCCCAAGACACTAGAAACTCTCCACGGAGTCAAGTAAAATTCCACTCGGCCCCCAGGCACGAGGGCACATGCACTCTGAACCCGTCCGACCCCTCTGGGCAATTTAATAATTTAAAAGAATATTTTTAAAGTCAAATTTCCATTACAACCAGTTCGGTGATTTTTAAAACGGTTCAGATGTAGTCCAAATGCCAGCTAAATATACATGCTAGTGTCCAATGATATAGGAATCTACTAAAAATAATTAGGGGTACAGTTTAGCATTATACAATATTCCAGGCAACTATCAGATTTTTCATTATAATAAAAATACATACTAGACATACAGAATATGCATGTGGGGACATTCAATAAAGTTTGGAAGACTTCCAACCCACCTGGAATGCTTTCCGTAGGCAATTGCTGAAGTCGGTGAAGCGCCAAACCGCTCATTGCCCCAAAACTGCCGAAACACCAAACCGCGCCGCGCGCGCACACTGTCGCGGACCCCGGAAAAAATCCCCGGAAGCTCGAATAAATACCTCGAGTCCTCCACAAAAATCCTGCGCGCTCCGGCTCTCTCACTGTCAGCTCACAGCACCAACCAAGTGTCCAAAGTCCACTCCAAGTCCACCACATCACCAACAGCATGCTCACATAACACACATACTACCCACAACACACTCATTAACTCACAGCACCAACACAATTTACAAAACACTCACTTAAGGCTCACAGCATACTATAAAAGGATTCTCTCTCTCTCTCTCTCTACGCTCTAAAGCCTCGAGCCAACTGCAATCCACAACTCTGCCGCGCAGCCCACACCACCGCGGCTCCGTATAGCACCTCGCCGAAATCCGCCACAATTGACGGCGTCGTGAGAGAGAAAAAAAGGGAAAAACCACGTCAACTCGGTCCACAAAAGCCTTCGCGACACTCAGGCAAACACCAGTCCTCGCCGTGCGCACTCACAGCTCACCGCCACCTGACCGTGCTCGCGCGCCGACCGCACGCGGCAGCCGCGCGCGCCGCCCCAGCCGGCCGCACGCGCCGCCCGCGTCGGCCGCACACAGCGCGCGGCGTTGCGGCCCAGCACAGCGCCTGCGCGGCGCTCCTGCGGGCCTGCCGCGCCCCCGCGCGGCACCCCTGCGCGCAAGCCGCGCGCCCCTGCGCGCTCGCTACGCGCCGCGCGGCGCATCTGCGCGCCCGCACGCACCTGCGCAGCGCCCGTGCTGCGCCCGCGCGGCGCCCACCGCGCTTCTACGCAGCGCTCGCGCGGCGCCTGGGCCCGCCGCGCGGCGCCCAGGCCCGCAGCGCGCGCCACTTCTGCGCGGCGCCCGCCTCTGCGCGGCGCCCGCAGCGCGCACCCCTGCCGCGCGCAGCGCCTGCTGCGTGCTATGCGCGGCGCCCATGGGCGCCCGCGCAGCATCAGCGCCAGCCGCGCGCGGCGCCCTTGCGCGCCCGCGCGGCTCCCTGCTGCGGCCTCTCCACTCTGACAGCATCCAGCCCACACACTTTCTCAACCTAAAAACCAACTCAATCCACCAACCAAAAATCCAAAACCAAGCTCCAAAAACTGCACATACCTCGTTGGAGCTCGACGCGCGCACGCTCCGCTCCACACGGCCTCTAGCAGCAGGGTCATACCACCAGAGAACTCCCTCACTTCTCTCCTTCACTTCCTCTCTTTTCCTTCATTCTCTTCTTCCACATCTTCCTTCTTTTCTCTCTTTCTTCTCTTCCTCTGTTTCCTACCATTTACTCTGTTTGCAGGATGAAGGAGATGAAGGTGACCTGGAGGCTTAATTAAGAGATGACTTAATTAGTGGCTTGGGTGGAAGGCAGCTGTAGCAGAGATTAAAATAATCCCTCAACTAAAGAAATATCTAATTCCACTCTCTTTATTTGTTCCTTTCTTTCTTCTGTTTTCCTTCTTCACAAGCTAAAAATTACAATTTAAATTAATTAATTAATTAATCCCTTTTTTAGCCAACTCCAACTCATTTTTTGCCCTCGGGGCCTCCGCACCAGTCCGAAACCTCCCGAACTCCGCTGTAATATGAAAATACACATGTCCAAAGCTTTTCCCCCTCAAAAAGCTCAACTGTGGAGTCGGTGTGCTCAATCCAAAAACTGGCTCCAATAATTGCCAACTCCAACTAACTTTTTGCCTTCGGGGCCTCCGCATCAATCCGAAACCTACCGAACTCCTCTGTAAACACAAATAGAACACGCCCCAGGCGATTTCCCCGCACGACGCCATCTTGTAAGGTCAGTGCACTATCCGAAGTCCCGGTACTCTACACTTAGTGACCCTAGGCTATTGGTTGGACAGTAGGATGACTGTCGTGAGAGACGTGACTTTAGCGAGAGTTCTGATTGAGTCTGTACCTCCCCCAGGGGATTGGGGTGAGTGATCTTACATGTTTATTCTCAAAAGTGGTTATGTTGGCTGCAGACAACATAATGCTTTAGAATGGGTAACATGTCCTAGACTTTCGCTTGATCGGGTCGAGAGATTTCGTGGTCCAGACGTTTGGTTTGTTGCAGTTGTCTTTGATGCCTCCGAGGCGTCGTGCAGCGACGAGGGCACGTTCGGCCTTGGATGAGGAGCCCGAGCAGCGGGAGGCTGAACTGACAGACCAGAGAGAGGTCCGAGAGCCAGGTAGCCCAAATGTCAGATGCGTTACGACTCCAAGAGGAGACGGCCAGGCGCAATGAGGAGACAACTAGACACCAGGAGGAGACAGCTAGACGCCAGGAGCAGACAGCTAGACGCCAGGAAGAGAACATGGAGCGCATGATGCGCATGTTTGAGCAGAGAGCATCTCCTTGGTATCGCCAGTAGTACCTACGGCCGCGATATCGTTGACTTTGACCCAGATCGCACCGTTGATAGTGCAGGAGCAGCAAGAGCTTACTGACCGGTTGTTGTACATCAGCCTGTTCCATCCCCCGCAGATTTCGGGGCAGAGTTTGGAGCCTCGGGAGGCTAGGAACTGGATCGCCGCTATGGAAGAGTTATTTGTGAGTTTGTTCCTCTAGGAGAAGCATCAGGTGCACTTGGTTACGCACTTTTTGGAGAAGGACACCGAGATTTGGTGGCGTCGAGTTCGTCCTGTTGGACCATCGGGAGCGCAGTTGATGACTTGGAGAGAGTTCTGTGCTTTGCTGCTCGGGGCCTTCTTTCCCGACAGTGTAAAGCAGAAACTGGAAGGGGATTTGAGACGCCTGCAGCAGGGGAGTCGACCTCTTCAGGAGTATGTTCGCGAGTTTCTGCGATTGTTGAGCAGTGTGCCCTATGTTGCCCAGGATGAGGCCCAGAAGGTTGATCTGTTTGAGAGGGGACTGCATTGGGATATCTATCACTTTGTGCATTCTCGGCGAGCGCCGACTTTGGATGCAGCAATTGAGCATGCTCAGTGGATTGACCGAGGAGCTGTGATCATGTCGGAGAGGGACGGAGCGCCAGGGACCAGCTCCGGAGAGAGACGTCCAGTGTTGCCTGAGTTTGGATAGTCGAGTGGATCGAGAACCCCGAGGTCGCCACGATTCCAGTCTCAGGATCGTGGGTCTCAGAAGAGATAGAGAACAGGAGGTTCTCAACAGTCGAGGCACCAGCAGTAGTGTCAGGATGAGTGTGTCATTTGCGGTCGGCTGCATTCGCCGTCGCAGTTTGACCACAGACGGGGGCGATGCTTTTCATGTGGATAGACAGGATATTGTTAGGCAGAGTGCCCCAGAGCAGTGCTCATGGTATCACCACTTGCGACGGCACCCCCACTGTCTCTTCAGGATGAAGGAGTTCATCCGGTTTACCGATAGGCAGAGAGAGCCATGATTCCGGGGTAGACAGAGCGACAATCCCCAGCATCGAGTGGATGAGATTGTGCAGCCCGGTTGGAGGGCGCCATGATTGTGGGTCATGTCGCACCAGTAGAGCATTGGTATCTTCGCATGGGCTGGAGATAGGACTGTTGGATTGTGCGCGTGAGGATCGGATTCCAGATCACGTGTAGCACAGAGATGAGGGTTGTCGGTCCTGCCCAGTGCAGGGAGGACCTTGGATTTGGTCCCTTGATTGGTTGGTCCTACATCAGCTTCGAGATGTTGATGTGAGGTTGGATGTGGATTGGTTATCCCAGTGTATGCTATCATGGATTGTCGAGAGAGGACAATGACCCCCCTCCGTGGATCTGGCCAGGAGGAATATGGTTAGAGAGGAAGCCAGAGCACGACAGATGTTGAGTCGTGGTTGTATCGCTTTGTTAGCGATGGTAGAGGAGGTGCCTACAGCGGCACCGGGACTAAAGTATATTTTATCGCCCATGAGATCCCGGGTGTGAGTCCACCTGAGTTGATATTGATGCTGCCGGTTTGAGAGATTGAGATTGAGCTTGAAATTGCGATTGACGTGGTTTTGGAAACCGCGCCAACTTCGGTAGCACCTCATTGACTATCACCCGTGAGACTGAGAAAGCTGATAGCGCAGTTGCGGGATCTGATGGATCGAGAGGTCTGTGTGACCCAATGCCACGTCGTTGGTATACGACGGTGAGGATCCGAGAGATGGATATTTAGGGGTATGATTCCACACCGTTGGTACACGGTGGTGATTCCACACCGTTGATATGCGGTGGTGATTCCACACCGTTGATATGCGGTGGTGATGCCACGCCGTTGGTATGCGGTGGTGATGCCACTCCGTTGGGATGCGGTGGTGATGCCATGTCGTTGGTACACGGTAGTGATGCCACGTTGTTAGTATACGACGGTGAGAGTTTTATTGTGGTTCAAGCACAGACACGTTATGGGTTGTATTCCGGCAGTTGCTCTTTTGTGAGGCAGGTATATATATGGAACCATGCAGCCGAGGACAATGCCCAGATGGCATTCGGGACACGGCAGGGGCATTATGAGTTTACAGTGAGGTCAATGGGATTGATTAATGCCCTGCCACCTTTATGTATCGAGGAATGGTGTATTCCAGCTGTATTTGGACGGGTTGGTAGCAGTACCCGTCGTGGATATTTGGATTTATTTTCGAGGTGACATAGAGCATGAGGAGCACTTGAGGATAGTGCTGCAACTTCTAAGAGAGAAGAAGTTGTTTGCCAAGTTGAGAGAGTATGCATTTTGACTTCGGAAGGTTTTGTTGTTAGGCCATGTGATTTTAGCTGCAAGAGTGACAGTGGACCCAACGAAGAGTGATGTCGTTCGGGTTGGGCCTAGACCTATGATAGTGACAGAGGTCAGAAGCTTTTGGACTAAGTAGGGCCAGTATAGCTTCGAGGAGTATTAGCTAAGAATGATATCCGCATCAATGTAGATGATTGCCAGTGATAGAGAGAGAATTGAGTTATCCATCGACCCTTGAACCTGAAGTACTTGGTTACTCAGGAGGAGTTTGGTTTGAGGCAACGCCGGTGGATAAAGTTATCAAAGATGTATGATTGATATTATAGTATTATCCCGGCGAGGACATTATGGTCAGGTATGCCTTGTCTAGGCGAGCAGTGCAACCTTGGAATGAGGTGATCGATCAGTGGATGCCACTTTTGGAACTTGGAAGTTGAGTGTTAGTCGCAACAGAAACAACTTCAACCTCTCTCCCTTTTTTCTGATTATGCCGAGGGTTGACGAACTGATCGACAAATTTCGGAAGGGGTGCTCCAGAAATGGAGAAGGCGCTGGAGCCTGTTCTTGTTTGATTGGGGTGAAGGCACTAACCATTCAAGGTTTTGAAATTTTCGCCGTTTCCGGCTGGTTTTCAAATTGAGAGTTGGAAATTGAGGAATGATCCTGATGACGGACTCCTTTCCCTGTTGATGGATGTGAGAGTGTATTGAGGAGTTTTGAGCAGTTGGTTGCTGTAGGGGCAACGGAAGGGTTATTATTATTTGTCTTGAGGAATGTGTGTATTTGATCCCTTGCATATTTTGGATTCCACTTCCTTGGAGTTGGACGATTTGAGCTATCAGGAACGACCGATGCAAATTCTTGCTTGTGAGGCTAAAGAATTGTGCAGTCGGGTGAACCTTTGGTGAAGGTCCAGTTAAGCCATCATGATGAGAGAATGGCCACTTGAGAGCCTGAGGATGGGTTGAGGATCTCCTATCCCCATTTGATTGAGACACCCTCCTGAGTTATGGATTTATTTTTAGTTTCGAGGATGAAACTTTTATAAGGAGGGGAGGATGTAGAGTATGGGGGCTTCGCGCAGTGCACCGACTTCGCAAGATAGCGTGGTGCGGGGAAATCGCATGGGGCGTGTTCCGTTTCTGTTTACAAATGAGTTCGGGATGTACCGGATCGACGCGGAAGCCTTTAGATGGAAAAGTGAGTTGCCGGCGTCGAATTGGAGAGCCCCAGCTTGGTTCAGCATTTTTGGGGCATTGAGTACCGGAACGCAATGTTTGGTACCAGAACCAATTGCTTTGGAGAAAAACTGAGGGACTTCGGTTTGGGAAAAGCTTCAGAAATTTTCTAAGTCCCTGGGTACCGGTACTGGGCAGTGGGTACCGGTACGCCAGTGTTGTTTTGGCTTGAGTACCGGAACGCAAGTGAGGGTACCGGTACTCAATGAGGATTTTGGCTTGGGTACCGGTACACTGAGGAGGGTACCGGTACTCAATGGTGGATACAGCAGAGTTGGTTCTCGGTTTGAGATTTTTGAGTTTAGGTACCGGTACGGGGACCCGTGTACCGGTACTCAGCCTCCAGAATTTGGAATTTCGAGGGTAAAAGAGTATTTTCACTTCCCACCCACCCCCCTGCACCGCATTAACTCCTTCTTCCCTTTAAAAGGTGACCCGTCCTCCTCCCTCTTCTCTACGGGAACCAGAGAAAGAAATGAAAGAGAGAAAGAATGAGAGGAAGAAGGAGAGAAGGAAGGAGATGGAGATTGAGAGAGAAGGAGATGGCGGTGCGTTCTTGATGGTCTCTCTTCGCGCCGGAGCTTTGGGTTTCGAACGTGAGCGCGTCGGAGAGCACGACCAGTTTGAGGAGAGGGCTCGGATGGAGCTCATGTGCGTGCGAACAGCCAGTAGAGGTGTGAGTATTGTACTTTTTCCGAGTTTTTGGATTTTCAGATTTTTCGCAGATTTCAGATTTTAGACAGGATGGATTTTTGAGCGAATGGAATTCTTCCATTTTTCCTGTTTTCCCTGTGATGGAGTGGAGCCGCAGGGGGATGCGCGTGCTGCGGAGGAGCAGCTTGGTGCTGCGTGGGCTGTTGGAGCCCTCGGGTTGCCCTGCGCACAGTACGGAGCCGCGACAGAGCGTGGGCTGAGTGCGCAGGAGGGTTGGCGGAGCGACGGTGGTTTTGACCGAGCGCAGTTGGAGCCTTGTTAGAGGCCGTGGAGTGTGCTGTGATCTTCCGGTGATTTTTCGGGACACTTGGCAGTGGTGCGCGTGGCGAGCAGCCGAGGGGCTGTTTCGACAGATTTTGACAGTGAGCGGGTCCGTGCTTCACCGATTTCAGCGTGGCCTACAGAAAGCGATCCAGGTGGGTTGGAAATTCTTCAAGATGTATGGAATGCCTTCTAATGCTATTGTATGTGTCAAGCCCCGTGCCCGCCAATTTGGTCGGTTCGGGCACGCCAACAGACCCGCCAATCGGGCACGACCTCACGCTACCCGAAAGGAACGGTCACGACCATCTCGAATCAAAACAATGTGTATGATGAGATACAATATCAGAGTAAGATCACTACTAATTTAAAACTTTCATTCAATAAACAAATAGTTTAAGCAGATATGAAAGCATGATAAGAATGAACCATAATAAACTTTATTACATTTTACATCTCTCAACTTTCAATTAAACAATATTACAATTCTTTTCCTCACAATACATGGTTCACTCGAAACATAAAAGAAGGGTACCTCTGCTAGTCCCTCTAGGTCTCTATGCTGCTGGGCTCTTGCCCCTGTCGTCCGTCTCGACCGCTGTATCCATACCTGGAAAAATGGTCACCCGCGGGTGTGAGAACTACTTAAAGTTCCTAGTGGGTTCAACCACCGAGAAAGAATGTCCCACACCACTTGGTCCAATGGAAGCAATAATAATAGAATGCTAGGAAACTATAACATCAATATAAAATGCTGATGTGCATAAATGGGTCACTAGACTATCTGTGTATACTCAACGATCCAACACTACTCCGTCTAGCCATACCAGGCAACTATCCATCAACTCGGCCACTATGCCGCTGTACACAGGGTTGAACTAACCCGGCCACCTTGGCCACTCTATTACCACTTTATTCTTTTTACATTCTGGTGGTTTAGTTAAAGTTATCCCTCGGAAATTCTTGTCCCACGGACCCCAGCCCAGTAGTCATGCTACTATAAGACAAGAATTCTAAGGTTATCGATAACACCCGCGAGTCTTACCCCGCCCCTACGGAAGAATGTGTTCTGCGGGTCTCTACCCGGGGAGAGGGCCCTGCCTGTTAGTTTTTTATATATTAAGGATCCACAAGGATCTAAATAGGTACTATCAAACAACTAGAGGGGGGGGGGGGGGGTGAATAGGTGTAATACTTATAAAACCAATCTCAGTGCAAAATAAAAACCAATGCGGAAAATAAAAATAGCACACCGAGATATACGTGGAAACTCCAATCCAGGAGAAAAACCACGGGACCAACACGCAATAACAATCCACTAAGAAAAGAAGAATAACAAGGTGATTACCGACTCCACGGACTCAAACCCCTCCTTCAACTTCTTCGGACCTTGCGCTCCACCGATTGCACGTCCACTGCACACGTTCGAATCCACGAACGCCACTCGAATCCACGAGCACACGTTTCGAATCCACGAAACGCCTTCAAAACATCGAATCCACGATGCTACGTCGAATCCACGAGGCAAACTTGATAAAAGCTTCGATGGTGATCCTTTGCTTAGATTATCAATGAAGAACCATGGATGGAATCTCTAAGCAAAGACTAGATCAATTCGACAAAAGATAGATCTTGGAAGAAATGTCGAATTGACCTAAAAGAGGCTATAAAGAAGAATGATAAAAACCTAGCCTCTAGGGTTGCTCTCAAGTGTTTTATATATTAATCGGTAGTTCTTGAGAAACCCTAAGTGTCTATTTATAGGTTAGAAACCTTTGGAAAGAGATAAGCATCAAAAACTGACTTAACAGAATTTTTCCCGCACGGCGGTCCGGACTGGATTGGCTGATCCGGACTGTCGTCTTTTTTTCAGCAATTCCTGAAAAAACAAGGTTCGGGGTCCGGACTGAAACATGAATCCGATCCGGACTGAAACAGGAATCCGATCCGGACTGAAAGGCGCATGAACTAAACTATGTTCGGGGTCCGGACTGGATTGGTCTGATCCGGATCCTGAACATCCAATTTGTCCAGTTTTTTATTTTTATGCATTGAAAACTTATCCAAGTGTTTCTAAACTACACAAATGTATTCGGATCACCAAAATTATTTAGTTAAACGTACCTGATCAATCTGAATCCATTTTCCTTAAGATTGATGTATATGATCCACAATTCTTCAACTTCAATCTTCAAGACTCAAAACACTGAGTGTCAACTTGAGCTCTTGTTGAATCTTCTCTGAGTCTTCGATTGCTGATTGACAATTTGATCACTTCAAGACTCCGACTCAACTCACGAAATATGCCAACACAAAAAGCCGTAACAATCTCCCCCTTTGGCAATTTCGTGACGAAACCCAAAAATACATAAAACGCTCAAGACACTCATCTTAAACCAAAAAATCGAAACTCAATATCATCACCAAAACATTGACTTTCTTTGCGTGAAAGATCCAATAAACAAAAATTACATTTGAACTAGTCTTAGAACAAACTCTATGACTTAGGACTTGGAGTCTTAAAGTGATGTAGATCCTGCAAAACAAAACTCCAAACAAATCAAAAGTTAGTCGTTAGAAATGTAAATCCTACATTTGATTCGTCCTTTTGGTTCTTTTTGTTTTTCGGCTCCTTTTTCATCATCTCTTTTCTTTTTCTCCCCATATCTTGAGCATCTCTGTTCTCCCCCTATCTCTGTTCTCCCCCTATTTCTGTTCTCCCCTTTTTTGTCACAAATTGTCAAACAGTGAATATAGGCAAAAAGAAATCACTAACAACATTAGTTCATAGAGAAAGAGAGATAAAAGCTCAGTTCCGGTATATAACAAAAACGCAGATTTCGTACCGGTCCTCGAATGCAAAAATCACAAAAATTATTGAAACAAATCCAAATTTTGAAATCTTTCAAATACCGATTTGCATTCCATCAAGAAAACAATTTAAGTGCTTGAAAATAATATGAGATCACATAGATGTCATTCAATCCAATTAATTTTACAAAAATTAAAAAGATTTACTCCGAAATCATGAAAAACAAAGATAAGACATTATAAACCGTTTTTCATATTATATACGTCAAACACAAGTCATCAAAAATAATCTTGAGATCCAAAGTCTATCAAGATGTAACGGATTTACAAAGATGACTTACAGAGATTTCCAAATGACATCAATTTTGAATTTTACCCTTCTAAATTGAGATATGCACTAAAATACCTAAGGGTGGCTCTTTGAGCATCTTTTAACTATCCCACCTTATACCAACCAGGAGATTGTTAAAAATAAGAACTTTGAATTTAAATCTCCGAATGCTTCATCTAAAAAATTTCAAAAATATTTTTCTAGCATCCAAAACATGTGGTAGCTTCACACACTAACCGGACGACCGGGGTGGCAGTTCTTTCCAACATGTGGTGGTAGTTTTCACACTCCTTTCGGATGTAACTCTTTCCACATCTTTTGCAATTCATTTCATTACCCTTGTAAGAAAATACAATCTCATATGTGAAAAAATTAAATCCCAAATTTTAGTCAATCGGTTGTCTCATGTTTATCACAAAGAACTCACACAACCGAGATAGAATAATCATCTAAAGATCACACATGATTACTAAAATTTGATGTATATAATTATCAAAAACTCTTATAATGAAGTATCTTCAAGAATTATGATTATGGAGTAAAGTTGATAATTCATATAAAATTAAATTGGAGTGATTGAAAGTGAAACCCTTTTTATTCAATGCACTTGTTCGTTAAAACCCTTTTGTTCAAAAACAAAACATAAAAACGAAGAGCATTGAAAACATGTAATGCAGAGATTCAGAAAAATATGAAAGGAAAACCAATCAAAGCATTACATACAGTCATAAGCTATTTAGAACTTAAGACAAGGAAAGATATCACCTTTCCGAATCCAAAATCGTCGGATTTTGGGCTGTCTTGATTCATTGTGGTTGGGAGATGATAGCTTTGACTGTTGATCCACCCTAGGTCTTTGCCTCGCAATGATCCACTTGTATGATTGATGTTGTGGCTCGGACCTTTGGTGGTTTGAGTGAACTCCTTTGACTTGATGAGTCTTTTGATTCCGATGAGTTCGCTCCGTAGATGAAGTTGCCGAAGAATTCCTCCTCTTTTTCAGGCACGACTTCATCAAGTGTCCTTCAAGTCCACATTGGTGACAAGTTCTTCCTTTCAATTTTGTTGTGGAACTTGAAACCTTCACAGTTTGGTTCTTTTTAAATCCCAAACCAACCTTGCTTGTTTGACCTAATCCGGACATACAATCAAGTTTCTTCGAACCGGTTGAAAGTCTTTGTATGTCGGATTTAAGTTGATGAACTTGCTTGGTCAAAGCTTGGTTGGTGACATGAATTTCCTCAAACTGTTTTTCTAGAAAACCAATCTTGTCCATATATGATTTAGCGTTTGTCTCCGATTGGTTTAGCTTTTCTTGGAGGATTTTATCGTTATTCAATAAACGTTCTCGTTCCTCCTCGAGATCATGAAGTTTTGTCTTTAAAGCATGATTCTCGTCTTTAGTCTCTAGTCGTTGCTTCCTCAACTTCTTGATATGCTTGGCCATCTTCTTAGATTCCGCAAGAAGTTGTTGATATGCCTCAATGAGTTCTTCTTTGTCCGACTCCCCCTCACTTGATGACTTTCCATCGGATGTTGATGTTTCATACAAAATCAAAGAAGCAGAGTCAGTGATTAAAGATGATAAGCAAAAATTAGAAGAGGGAATTTGAGAAGCATGTAAGGCAACGACTTTTTCCTCTTTACTTGAGGTCGATTCATTAGAAGTAGAGTCGTCCCAAGTTTTCGCTTGCAAAGCCTTCTTTTTATATGATTTCGGAGAAGGACAATCCGTTGAAATATGGTCGTAGCCTTTGCATCTATAACATTGGATTTCCCCTTCGAATTCATCTTTTTCCTTAGAAGGTTTTGCAGAGCTTTTGAGGTTAGAGGATTTAGAACCCGATGACCCTTTAGATGGTTTCGAGAATGAAGATCCATCGGTTCGATTCTTCCAAAACTTCCGACGAAA
The DNA here is from genome assembly GCA_029204045.2 of Tillandsia leiboldiana. Classification (NCBI taxonomy): domain Eukaryota; kingdom Viridiplantae; phylum Streptophyta; class Magnoliopsida; order Poales; family Bromeliaceae; genus Tillandsia; species Tillandsia leiboldiana. Next base: position 35,243,994 of record CM055064.1, on the reverse strand, counting down.
TTTCTTTACGATCCGCGCCAATTGTTCTTCAAAATCGGCAAAAGAGATTTCATCGTCGGAACTTGATTTGCCATCTTCTTCCCTTGTTGATTTGAATGCAACACCTGTAAGCTTAGAAGAAGATTTGGAAGAAACTTGATTAGTAGGAAAAGTCATCTCATAAGTTTGTAAAGCACCTACTAATTCCTCTACTCTTATCTCATCCGGATGACTAACGGTTTCAATGGCGGTAACCTTTGCCCTAAACCGTTCCGGAAGAGTCCGAAGTATCTTTCTTACAATTTTTGACTCTGGGATCTTTTCTCCTAAATTAGCACAAGTATTGATTACATCTTGAAGTGTAGTGTAATAATCTGTAAACAATTCATGCTCTTCCATATGAATAGAGTCAAATTGACTTGTAAGCATCTGGAGCTTTTGAATTTTTACTAGATTAGTACCCTCATGTGTAATTTTGAGAATATCCCAAATTTCCTTCGCGGTTTCACACGCGGAAATTCGTGTGAACTCAGTCGAGGAAAGAGAATTATATAGAGCGTTCATACCTTTCCCATTGCAAGAAGATCTTTCGATTTCCTCTTTGGACCATCTAGAGCGAGGTTTTGGGGTAGTAGAATTTCCTACTTCCTCAACAGGATGCACCCAACCGTATTCCATGGATTGCCATACCCGCTCATCAATTGCGATGAGAAAAGCTCTCATCCGCACTTTCCAATAAGCATAATAAGCTCTCATCCGCACTTTCCAATAAGCATAATTAGTCCCATCAAAAAGAGGAGGTCTATAAATATTACCACTTTCACCCGACATGATAGATAAACCTAAAACCCGCTTTGATACTAATTGTTAGTTTTTTATATATTAAGGATCCACAAGGATCTAAATAGGTACTATCAAACAACTAGAGGGGGGGGTGAATAGGTGTAATACTTATAAAACCAATCTCAGTGCAAAATAAAAACCAATGCGGAAAATAAAAATAGCACACCGAGATATACGTGGAAACTCCAATCCAGGAGAAAAACCACGGGACCAACACGCAATAACAATCCACTAAGAAAAGAAAAATAACAAGGTGATTACCGACTCCACAAACTCAAACCCCTCCTTCAACTTCTTCGGACCTTGCGCTCCACCGATTGCACGTCCACTGCACACGTTCGAATCCACGAACGCCACTCGAATCCACGAGCACACGTTTCGAATCCACGAAACGCCTTCAACACATCGAATCCACGATGCTACGTCGAATCCACGACGCAAACTTGATAAAAGCTTCGATGGTGATCCTTTGCTTAGATTATCAATGAAGAACCATGGATGGAATCTCTAAGCAAAGATTAGATCAATTCGACAAAAGATAGATCTTGGAAGAACCGTCGAATTGACCTAAAAGAGGCTATAAAGAAGAACGAAAAAAACCTAGCCTCTAGGGTTGATCTCAAGTGTTTTATATATTAATCGGTAGTTCTTGAGAAACCCTAAGTGTCTATTTATAGGTTAGAAACCTTTGGAAAGAGATAAGCATCAAAAACTGACTTAACAGAATTTTTCCCGCACGGCGGTCCGGACTGGATTGGCTGATCCGGACTGTCGTCTTTTTTTCAGCAATTCCTGAAAAACAAGGTTCGGGGTCCTGACTGAAACATGAATCCGATCCGGACTGAAACTGGAATCCGATCCGGACTGAAAGGCGCATGAACTAAACTATGTTCGGGGTCCGGACTGGATTGGTCTGATCCGGATCCTGAACATCCAATTTGTCCAGTTTTTTATTTTTATGCATTGAAAACTTATCCAAGTGTTTCTAAACTACACAAATGTATTCGGATCACCAAAATTATTTAGTTAAACGTACCCGATCAATCCGAATCCATTTTCCTTAAGATTGATGTATATGATCCACAATTCTTCAACTTCAATCTTCAAGACTCAAAACACTGAGTGCCAACTTGAGCTCTTGTTGAATCTTCTCTGAGTCTTCGATTGCTGATTGACAATTTGATCACTTCAAGACACCGACTCAACTCCCGAAATATGCCAACACAAAAAGCCGTAACAATCTCCCCCTCTGGCAATTTCGTGACAAAACCCAAAAATACATAAAACGCTCAAGACACTCATCTTAAACCAAAAAATCGAAACTCAATGTCATCACCAAAGCATTGACTTTCTTTGCGTGAAAGATCCAATAAACAAAAATTACATTTGAACCAGTCTTAGAACAAACTCTATGACTTAGGACTTGAAGTCTTAAAGTGTTGTAGATCCTGCAAAACAAAACTCCAAACAAATCAAAAGTTAGTAGTTAGAAATGTAAATCCTACATTTGATTCGTCCTTTTGGTTCTTTTTATTTTTTGGCTCCTTTTTCATCATCTCTTTTCTTTTTCTCCCCCTATCTTGAGCATCTCTGTTCTCCCCCTATTTCTGTTCTCCCCCTTTTTGTCACAAATTGTCAAACAGTGAATATAGGCAAAAAGAAATTAGTAACAACATTAGTTCATAGAGAAAGAGAGATAAAAGCTCAGTTTCGGTATATAACAAAAACGCAGATTTCGTACCGGTCCTCGAAGGCAAAAAATCACAAAAATTTTGAAACAAATCCAAATTTTGAAATCTTTCAAATAGCGATTTGCATTCCATCAAGAAAACAATTTAAGTGCTTGAAAATAATATGAGATCACATAGATGTCATTCAATCCAATTAATTTTACAAAAATTAAAAAGATTTACTCCGAAATCATGAAAAACAAAGATAAGACATTATAAACCGTTTTTCATATTATATACGTCAAACGCAAGTCATCAAAAATAATCTTGAGATCCAAAGTCTATCAAGATGTAACGGATTTACAAAGATGACTTACAGAGATTTCCAAATGACATCAATTTTGAATTTTACCCTTCTAAATTGAGATATGCACTAAAATACCTAAGGGTGGCTCTTTGAGCATCTTTTAACTATCCCACCTTATACCAACCAGGAGATTGTTAAAAATAAGAACTTTGAATTTAAATCTCCGAATGCTTCATCTAAAAAATTTCAAAAATATTTTTCTAGCATCCAAAACATGTGGTAGCTTCACACACTAACCGGACGACCGGGGTGGCAGTTCTTTCCAACATGTGGTGGTAGTTTTCACACTCCTTTCGGATGTAACTCTTTCCACATCTTTTGCAATTCATTTCATTACCCTTGTAAGAAAATACAATCTCATATGTGAAAAAATTAAATCCCAAATTTTAGTCAATCGGTTGTCTCATGTTTATCACAAAGAACTCACACAACCGAGATAGAATAATCATCTAAAGATCACACATGATTACTAAAATTTGATGTATATAATTATCAAAAACTCTTATAATGAAGTATCTTCAAGAATTATGATTATGGAGTAAAGTTGATAATTCATATAAAATTAAATTGGAGTGATTGAAAGTGAAACCCTTTTTATTCAATGCACTTGTTCGTTAAAACCCTTTTGTTCAAAAACAAAACATAAAAACGAAGAGCATTGAAAACATGTAATGCAGAGATTCAGAAAAATATGAAAGGAAAACCAATCAAAGCATTACATACAGTCATAAGCTATTTAGAACTTAAGAGAAGGAAAGATATCACCTTTCCGAATCCAAAATCGTCGGATTTTGGGTTGTCTTGATTCATTGTGGTTGGGAGATGATAGCTTTGACTGTTGATCCACCTTAGGTCTTTGCCGCGCAATGATCCACTTGTATGATTGATGTTGTGGCTCGGACCTTTGGTGGTTTGAGTGATCTCCTTTGACTTGATGAGTCTTTTGATTCCGATGAGTTCGCTCCGTAGATGAAGTTGCCGAAGAATTCCTCCTTCTCTTTTTCAGGCACGACTTCATCAAGTGTCCTTCCAGTCCACATTGGTGACAAGTTCTTCCTTTCAATTTTGTTGTGCAACTTGAAGCCTTCACAGTTTGGTTCTTTTTAAATCCCAAACCAACCTTGCTTGTTTGACCTAATCCGGACATACAATCAAGTTTCTTCGAGCCGGTTGAAAGCCTTTGTATGTCGGATTTAAGTTGATGAACTTGCTTGGTCAAAGCTTGGTTGGTGACATGAATTTCCTCAAACTGTTTTTCTAGAAAACCAATCTTGTCCATATATGATTTAGCGTTTGTCTCTGATTGGTTTAGCTTTTCTTGGAGGATTTTATCGTTCTACAATAAACGTTCTCGTTCCTCCTCGAGATCATGAAGTTTTGTCTTTAAAGCATGATTCTCGCCTTTAGTCTCTAGTCGTTGCTTCCTCAACTTCTTGATATGCTTGGCCATCTTCTTAGATTCCGCAAGAAGTTGTTGATATGCCTCAATGAGTTCTTCTTTGTCCGACTTGAGAAGACCCGGAATCTTCGTGGTCATTACAGTGTGATCGACAGCTTGTGGAGGCCAATTTCTGTGGATAGTGTTGGTTGCGCGCAAATCGGACCCAAGAAACGGACTCAGTGCGAGAAATGGATCAAGATCGCCTATTTGGGAGTTCGTCGAAAAATAAAGTTGGTTTCGGTCAAAACGGACACCGTATTTGGATTCAGTGCGGAAAAACGATCAAAACGGCTATTTGGTTGCTTTATTTGGAATTTTGGACTCCGGAATTGGACTCAGCGTGCGAAAACAGCAAAAAGGGGGATTTTTGGAGCAGTTTTGGACTTATTTAAGGCGGCCGGTCCACGGAGCGCGCGTGCACCAGGCGCAGCGGCCGCTCGGGCTTCCACGCGGCGGCACAGGAGAGGTGGGCGCGGCCACGTGGCGCGCCTGCGTTGCGAGCGGGCCCATGTGCGCGCGCCGCATTGCGCGTCCCCGCGCAGGGGGACACGCGGCGCCATGCCACTGGCGGGCGCCGCGTCGGGCGTGGCCCCATCCGAGCCGTCCGCCCGGGGGCGGGGCGCCCGGATGGACGCCACGTGCCCCCGCCAGCGCGCGGGCTGGGCCGGGGTTGGGCCTGGCCCAGCACTGTGCTTTGCACAGTGAACCGAAGGGGGTTTTTTCCCTTCACACCTTCTCCTTCCTCTTCTATTTAGGAGCTCATGCCACCTCCTTCTCCCTCTTTTGATGCTTCCAACTTCGGAGACTTCTACAGGGGATTCTTATGCAAATCTCCTTCATTTTCATCAGCAAAGAGATGGACAAAAGGGGCTTCATCACCATCATCTTCTCCATGAGGCAAGCACCACCATTGTTGCAGTTTGTGAACCTCCCCGTCGCGTTTCCGTGCGAAAATTTCCCAGGACTCATTTCTTGGATTTTTGAGCTCATTTTTGGTTCTTTGTTTTCACAAGAGGTAAGGCTACAATTTTTGTATTCAACTCTTCCCCCAGATCTCATGCTTTTACAGAGTTTTAAGGCCATCTTTGGAACCCTTCATTTCAGTCTGGAATCCTGAACAGTCCTCAGTGTTTTGGCCGTTTTGGGCAGTAGGATGGGAATATTTGGATCATTTTTGCGTGGAAATTTCCAACACTCGAAGATCTACAATATTGGTATGTATCCTTTTCCCCAGATCTGAATTTTTATTAGGGTTTATGCATGATCTTTGGAGCACCTTGCTGCAGTCATGTACAGATGGAACTTGGTGGATAGTTCAAAGTGTTTATGGGTTTTCTCCTTCATCTGAGCATGAAATTTGGAGTTCTTTAGCTCAATTTGTATCTACTCTCAACAAGGAATCCAATGGTACCTCTCTTGCAGGATTTGGAGCACGTTTGATTAGGTAACTTTAATGATCTTTAAAGTGCGATTATATGGTATACTGCAGTCCCTGTTTTAGTTTTGATTTGAGCAAGGCACCTTGGAATGAAGATAACTTTGTGGATATAAGGTCTTTTGCAGAAATTCAAGTTGGGACATCTTATTAACTTCAAGGTGAGCAAATTCTCTTTCGTGATCTATGGATGAATCCCTTTGGAAAAGCCTCTAATTAAGCTTGGAAATACTAGCAAGTTTATGCTAGCAATTTTGGACAGCATTGTGATTTTTGCTTCATTTGAATGTTAAGGGAAATTAATGGGGGACTTTTGAGGACCTGAAGATGTTTGTATGAAAGAGGAGACCTTTGTTTTACTGTTGGAGACTTCATCTTGAGGTATTTGGGGCTGCACCTACATCTTCCTTAACTTAATGTCAATTGCTGAAATTCTGGAATTTGATTGCGCGGTGTGCATTGTTTCAGTGGTTGCGCCCAATCCGTGAGGCGGATTTGGATGATTTTCACGGCATCGGACTCCTGGGAGGATAAGGATTACTCATCCCAAAATTCAGCCAGATCGGGCATCGGATCGTCAAGTTTCTGGTGGGTGGTTGTGCTTTGCCGAAAACGACGATTTACCCACTCGGGCTATTGGTTTCCCTCATGGCATAGTTGATTGTTATTTCTTTACCTTGGTGAAACATGCTTGAATCTCCATGTTTATGTTAGGTTAATTGATCCTTAGCTTATACATGAGTAAATGATGAGTTGGTTGAAATTATATTATCTCATATGAAGTTGATATTAAGTGATCATCCTTAAACCTATTCTATGTGAGGGTAATTAGGAAACTAATCTTCAACCTACACCTTATGATGAATGGTTAACATAATTATGTGAGAATGATGGTGATAGTTATATGTGAATGGTTGAATGATTTATGTGAGGACTTGATGGGGTTATGTGAGAAGTGCTTGGTTGCTTATGTGAGAAGGACTAGGTTGATTTATTTGAGAATGGCTAATATGAGAGTAGTTGGTTTTGTTGATCCTTAACCTACAATGTGTGATGTTGGGCATAGATGTTGATTCATAACCTATCTATGTGAGAATAATGAGTTGATTGATCTTTGATCTAGTTTATGTGAAAATGGGTGTTGATGTTGGTTATTGATCTAGTCAATGTGAGAATGACCTATGCTTTTGATTCCTAGTTCATTCATGAAAAGATGGTTATCATTGTGAGTTGAGGCCTATTCCTTATGAGACTAAGCTTTGTTAATGACTCTTAATTCCTCCAAATGAGATGGAATGTTGTTGGTAGATCCTATGTGCATCCTATGTGAGATCAATAAAAGTTGTTGATCCTTAGTCTATTCATTGGTGATAGTGGAATGAATGTCCCTATGCAAGTAGTGTTAAATGATCTTTGGCAAGCCTATATGTGAATGGATGTTTCATATGGGGGCGGGTAGTGGTTTGTGTGAGAATAGCTGACTACATTAATCATGATCTATCGATGTGAGATTCACTCTTTATGAAAGTAATGATCGTCATTTATCTCCTGAGTCATGTTAGGTGAAAACCATGTTGGATACTATTCTCTCTTTATTTCCAAATGTGAAAGGTGCATACTTGTGTAGACTTGATGTATGATATGTTAATATCCAATTCTTTTTTGAGATTGATTATGTATTTTGGATAGCATGCTCTAATAAATGTAAGAACATCGACACCTGTTTTCTTTTTATCGTCTTGGGACATTTGCATGCTTGTTTGGTCATTTAGATAGGCCACATTTTTCTGCTACACTATCATGTTGGACTTGACTTAGGAGAAACCATGCTTTATACTTTTCTCCTTTACATTTTAGACTCTGGGTATTTGTGGCTCGGGTGCGAGCAGGGGCTTTGGGATAGTGTAGTCAGGTTTCTGGGGATTTGGGACAGGCAGGGCCTGTTGGCAGGGATTGCGGCAACCGCGAACTGTGGGCGGTTGACCGGGTTATTATTATTGCATCAGATTGGAGGTGAGGGGTCGGGCTTCCTTAGTGGATGGTTTTTCCCACTTACTTAGAGTCTTGATCCAGTCCTGCTATATCAGATACTTATGGTTACATACTTTACTCGTGTGGGTCGCTCCCCTCGAGTGCCACTCCGGAGTAGGCTTAGGGCCGAGCCGTGTGCCGTTCGATTGGATACTTTGGGATCGCGCCGTGTGCCGATCAGGTTCTGGGTTCTTGAGTTGACAGCAGAGCAGGCAGTACCAGTGTTTACTGGTGTATTGATTGGGTTTGGTCAGGCAGGCTTTGACATTCTGAGGCATACTTTTAGCTATTCTTTTAGCTGGGCATTTTAGTGGTAGCTCTCTTTTATCAGTAGTTCTGTTTATAGCTTACCACCTCTCTTATTCTTTTTCTTGCCTCTGGTAGACTTGTGGGTACGTCGGGGTTTGAGGCTTTACCCACAGGGGGAGGCTACTGGTTTTACTAGTGGTTCTCACCCCCATTGTTGTTTTCCCCTTTTTCTCCCTTTGTTTTGCAGTGTTTGCTGCGGGAGTTGCGGATCTTACGGTTGGAGGTTTGAGGCGAGAGAGTCGCGAGATAGATCCTTACCAGTGTTGATTTCTACAGTGGGATAGATGTACCAACCCGGATTGTGGGTTTCACTGTACTCAGTTATATTTTATTATTTCAGTTTATCTCCCTTTCTGGATTTATAGTTGTTGTATAGGTGGCCTTTACTTGTATTACAGTTTCGGGGGACCGGATTATTGTATCATTATTTATGGGAGATGGATATTGTACTTTTACTTTTCAGTTGTACAGTGATTCAGACTTTTTATTCAGCAGTTTTTCTTCAGCTCTGATATCTATTTAGTTGTTAGATGATACTTTGCAGGTTAGACGCTTCGCTTATGCGGGGTTCCGCATAGGTGGCGGATTTGTTGGCGAGCCCGGGTCACAGTTTCGACCCCCGGGGCGTGACAGATTAGAGTGGTATCAGAGCCTAGGATGTAGGTCATTATGGACTTAGAAACCCTAGGCTTGTGGTTGGACCTTAGGATGACTACGTGAGAGTCGTGACTTACAGCGAGAGTCCTGATTGAGTTTTATACCTCTCCCAAGGGACGGGATGAGTGATTGGCATGTTTATTCTCCTAAGCGATTATGTTGGCTGCAGACAACATAATGTTATGGAATGGGTGACATGTCTTAGAGTTTCGCTGGATTGGGTCGAGAGCTTGTTGTGTGTTCTGTTGTGCGGTTTGTCGCAGTGAGCGGTGTTTCCCTGACGCAGAGTTCTGATCCGGGTGCACCCCATTGCAGCTTGCGGGCCAGGATAGGCAGTTTCGGGCCGGATACCCAAGATTGAGGTCAAAGAGCTCCGGACCCAGATGACAGGATTGATAGTGGCACATCAGCGCTGGAGAGAGTAGCTGGATAGGATGATACAATTGTTGGAGCAGCGGGCATCTCCGACAGTGCTTTCCGTCGAGACCAACCCCTTTGTAGTATCCCTGGTGGCAACGATTTCAGTGGCGCCGATTGAGCAACAACCCCCTCGGTGTCGACTTTTAGTGCAGAGGCACCGAGGCAGGGTGGACAGTTGATAGCAGGTATGCAGAGGGACATCATTGATCGACTGAGACAGCTTTGGCTGTTAGACCTGTCCCGACTCGTAGGATTGAGTTTGGAGCCTGGGAAGGCAGAGTCATGGTTGGTGGTGCTGGACAGCCTGTTTGAGAGCCTTTTATGCCAGAGGGTTCATGCAGTTGATGAACTACACGCTCCACGTTAAGAGGGACGAGGCGCATGGGATGTGTGTGTTGGGTTAGGATCGCGCCAGTATACCTCTTTGGCTCGTTGGTCCCATTACTTCAGATTTTGGATGCCTCGATGGAGCATAGCGTTGTAGTTCCTTGGGACAGATGGAGGCACTCGGTGCCAGTTGATGGAGAGCAGACTAGTAGGCAGAGGCCTTCTCGATCCCTTTTTAAGGTCAAGGACTTCTGAGGCGCCAGAGGTCGGGTGGACCCCGACGGCAGCATCAGTATCAGTATCAGAGTAGCGCAGCGGAAGCATGAGGGGCTGCGATCATTACCGCAGTATGAGGGGAGGCAGAGATGGTGCTTTCTTTGGGGATAGTCTGGATATTCTCAGACAGATTGAGCGACGACTATTAGCGCTGGCAGTTGAGTTTGTGCAATCTGGTCGGAGGGCGTCCCATTAGTGGGATGTGTCGTCGCAGGTATGATTTCCTTTACAACTATCTGAGTTAGAACGAGGTGCATCCCTGCACGGACTAAAGGTAGAGTTACTACCACGTGCACTTGAGGTATAGATCCTTGATTAGGATGTGCACGTGGAGGAGATTTGTGGAATATGTCCAGTGCAGTTAGGCTGTGGGTTATACCGTTGACTAGCTGGTCTTGTGGCAGCCAGGATTTTCGACTCAGCGTATTGGATTGGGCGATGTGGCATCTTACAATTTTTGATTGTAGTGAGAGTACTGTGAACTTCTGCGAGCTGGACAGGAGGAGGTTCGTTTACAGGTGTTGGTAGATTGCACTAGTTGCAGCGACAGCGCGTCAACAAGAGTCAGGCAGATGATGAGCCAAGGATGTATTGCCCAGTTAGTGACTGTGATAAAGATGCCTACGGCGGCCTCGGGACTCAAGGGTGTCCTTAATGCCCGCGAGTTCTCGAATATGAGTCCACCTGAGTTGAGAAGAATGCCGCCGGCAAGGAGATTGAGATTGTTGTTACAGTGGTTCTAGGAACCGCGTCGATATTGAAGGCACCTCATTGGATGGCACCAGCACAACTGAGAGCTGATGGTATAGTTATTGATTATGATGGATAAAGGGGTTGTTAGACCCGGTGTCTTACCTGATGGAGGGGACCAATGGATCTTTATCCTATCAACAGTGATTGAGTGGTAGTGATGCCCCCATGATAGTCTTGGATGTGTGTAGATGTTTTGGGCCGGAGTATAGTGCAGAGCTTGAGCAATGCTTGCGCAGTAAGCGCCATTACTGAAATGGATGAGATGATTAGGACCAGGGATCGTGCCCCAGAGTGATTCCTTTCCAGATTTTGGTGTCAGTCGAGAACCCATACTGATGGATGAGATCAGTGAGTGTTGAATTAAGGGTCCACAGTGATGTAGAACAAGGACAGAATAACTGCCACAATAGGGACAACTTCAACTCCTTGCTGTTTTTCGGGGCTCTCCGACTCAGCGTTGTAGTTGTTGATGCTTCTGATTTTGGACTCCCTTCTTATATGGATAATTGCGAGGGTGTACTTCAGGTTTTCTTGAATGAGTTGGTTTTGAGGAGGAGATTCGGGGAGTGTTGTGGATCAGTGGTTACCTGTTGTTTCTTCTTTTCCCCGTGACATGTTGGAATCCTTGTTGTTGTCCATGTCTCCTGTCACGCCCCGGCGTCGAAACTGCGACCCGGGCTCGCCAACAGATCCGCGCCCATACGAGAAGCCCCGTATAGAACGAAGCGACTAACCTGCCAAAAGAGCATCTATACTATACAGATATCAGAGCTGAAAGTAACGCTAGAATAAAACTATGCACAACATAAGTCCTCACCAAAAGTACATAAATCTCTCGAACAGTAAAATAAATACAACTCTATACCTCACTACAAGTTCTCTCAACATGAACTCTCAAAAGTAATAAGGGGTACATCTACTCCCTGGACGATGACTGGTAGGGAACTATCTCGCGACTGCCCTTACCTCGATCAGAAGAAACAGCAACAGGGGCAGCAGGAACAGGAGTAGGAGTCCCTGTGGGAAAAGACACCACGACGGGTGTGAGAAACTACGTCCCAAGCAGTTCTCAGTGGGTGCCGCCAACAAGCCCGACGGTCTGCCCACTAAGTCTACTAGAGGCATAAAGTAACAATATAAAACTGAAATGAAAGGGCTGGAAAAGTAACTCTACAGCTACTATGCCTCTATCTAGATGCTCAAGAAAAGGAACAGATGAAAATGATGCATCTACTAACACACACAGTAAACTCACCAAATCTAAACTGACTGCCTCAAAGGTCCAGTCAAACCTGCGCCCACCTACTGCCACACATCCTCAACAGGACGGGTCTACCGTAGGGTGTCCGTGACTGCCACTAACTGGCCCCGTTATAGGGACGGCGTCGACAAGTCGCGATAGCAAGTAACAGGCCCAACTCCGGAGTGGCTCTCGAGGGGAGCGACCCCACCGAGGAAAGTATCCGCGTATCTCTGTCGAGCTCAAATATGCTCATGCAGGCTATAGTCCAAACCACGATCAACAAGATCGACCAACAACACCAACTCTCAACCACAGGCTGGAAAACCACACAGCTGGGGCCATCGTCCACCAGACGGCTCCCACAACAGAACACTAAACTCATAGGAAAGACCGACACCATAAGGGTTCGGAAACCCGATAGACCGGTGCTAAGAACCCTATCAAAACAAGAACAGACTCTAGGCTCCGCTATTGAAGTTCCCGATCCCCTTATAGTTCGGGAAAGCAAAACTCGGTACGACACGCAGAAAGCACCAACAGGGCCCGAAAGTCCCGGGAGACCTACACCACAACCCTATCAAACAAGAACAGGGTCCAGGCTCGGCCACCCCGTGGCTTTCGTCTCGACAGGAACGGCCCTAGAACCCAGATCACTCGAATCCTTTCGAGTGGGGAGATTTACAAGGAAAAAGGTGACATTTGTTATTGAAAATCATTTGATCTAGAAGAAATCCATATTTAATGATTTTGTTTCTTTCGGAAAAACAGTTGGAAAAATAAGTGTTTTACCCAAGCCCCGAAGGGCTGATGCCTTTGTCCAATCACACAAGAACAGACTCCAGCGGCGCCTTCGTGCTTGGAAGAAAATATGGTAGACTAAAATCATGTGTATGTCGAAAAGGGTTCTGGGTTCTAGGTCGGCTAACACTAGTAAAACTACTGCCACTAAACCAGTGGCGACAACCCAAACAGGGAAAAAAAGATCTTCGGGTCCACCGTTTATCCCAAACGGTCCCGGTACAGACAAGCGAAACACCATATCTACCAGACCCCACTCGGCTCCCAAGCACGAGTGCAATGCATCCCACACTAAAGAAGTCCCGACCGCTCGGCCCACTACCGGGCGAGGATAACACTAAGTCCAGGAATGAAAACAAAAGTGGTGGATGTCTAAACATAAATAACCCTAGCCCAAGTGAGGGTTTTCTACTGGTCTGGTTATACATGCAACATAGACGGGGGTGCTAGGTCAGGTTCCAAGATAACAATATTAACATGATAGTAGGAAGCAAGAGATAACAAGATCGACAGATAATAAAATAAGGAACAACAATTCCTACACTTTAGCATGCTACCAAATCCATCACTATCATGCATGATTCTATATCAATAGAATTAGAGCACAGTCCATAGATCTTGAAAGCAAGCCACCCACCTGAAAACGCTAACTGTCCGGAGTCGTACAGCTGAGGAAAACCAGGAAAATAACAGCTCTAAGTCCAACAGGTCAGCACAGTCCACAATCCCTCCTGGGTACAATAAAAGGCTACAGTTACACATAAGTTCCCAAAACTGCTCTTCCAACCCATACAATTTCAGTCCAAAGATGCTTAAATTTCACCTTCTGATAATGCCTAGAAAATTCCCAGAAAAATATCACAGCGATCCTCGCGTCGATTTCTTCGAAACGGTACCTTGCACGCCCAAATCTGAGTTCCGAAGGTCAAGATACAAATTCGGCAACGCAGTATACTCAAAAAGATTACTGCACAAAAATGTAGCACTGAAGTACAGGAAAAAACGGGATTTCACCTCCAAAAGAAAACTCTGGAAAAATCCAAGAAAAATACGAGCTTGTTCCTTGTGATCCGTAGATGAAAAACTTGTATAAGCACGCCTCAATCCGACACTCGTACGCAAAGATATGCCTCAAAAACACTCCAATGCTGTCCCTAAAACCAGACAAAAAATAGGGAGTCACAAGGCACCTCGGGATCCGTGCCAAAAACTCGGAATGGGAGAGCGCGATCAATACGAAAGATGAAGCCCTACCTCTTAGGGTCTGTCGCGGCAAGAATCGCTGAAAAAGGACCTCGGGGGTACCCCAGGGCGAGCTAAAACACTGCTGCTGCGCCGAAGAAGAACACAGGAATGCAACGTTGCGCCGCGCCGTAAAATGGGGAACATCGGGATGCGTGCTCCTAAAATCCTAGAACTGGCAGGAAGATCAAGGATTAAGCCGTGAACAAATCTCCTAAAGGTGGCTCGGGGCAGATGATGCGCAGGTTGAGAGAAAAAAGCCAAAGAAGAGGGCTCGGGCAGGTATTTAAGGGCAGGAGGAACAAATGGGAAAATTCCTTTTGTCCCAAGTTTCGGGCGGCCCGGAACCTGTTCGAGCGCGCACAGTTCGGCCCGGCCCACGGTTTTTTCGGGCGCGCACAGTTGCGGCCCGGCCGCTACACGCCGTCGGACAGGATCCGCGCTTCGTCCGACCCGCCCAGCGCCCGCCACGTGTCCCCGGAACACGCTGCAGCCGTGCAAAGCCAACGCGGAGAGCGCCACGTGTCCCTGCCCGCGTCAACGCGGTAGGGGTGGCGCCCGCGAATCAGCGGGCGCCAGTGGCACCGCCCACGTCGCCCGCGCCTGCCCCGCGTACGGACACCTGCCGCGGTACGACGCCTGCCCCCGTCACCGGCCCCGCGCGCTGCGTGGACCCGCGTCGTGCGCTCGCCAACCGGGTGCTGCCACGTGGGCGCCCCCGGTCCAGCCTCCCCGCACGCACCCGCGGACCGAGCGCACCTGAGCCGCCCAATCAGGCGCTGCCAAGTGGCGCGCCCCGGTCACGTCGCCCCGCGGTGCACCCGGTCCAAACCCTTGCACTCCGTGGACCCGGCCGATGTGCGCCGGCCAATCCAGGCCTGCCACGTGGCACCAGCCGACGGTCCACGGCTACCCCCATGCACCAGAAAAGCTTGTAAAACTTCCCGGGAGTCCGTTTTTGGCCATACGGACTCAGAATTTGGCAAACAAAAAGCCATTCCAAGCGTTTTCCGTGCTGAATCCATTTCCGCCGTCTGTTTCGGCCTAATTCTTTCTCAGAATTTCGGGCAAACCCAGCCGAAAGCAAACACAGCTAATAAAACCTTACAGGGTTCATCTGTGGCATCCCATTGATGCACCATGGGCCAGATACACCAACACCAGGTGTTCTAACAGTGGATCCATCGGTAAGAGATGCTGCATGGGGTTCGGGGGTCCTACATCTCCCCCACTAAAAGGAAGTTTAGTCCGAAAACAAAAACACGCCACAACAATAAAACTAAAATAATCAAAACAACCAAGAACGCAACCCAACTAATAAGAAAGATACGGCTCCATCAGCAGGAACGTCATCAACTCCAACCTCGATTTTAGAAAACAGCTGAAATTAGAGCGAAAAGTCCGAAAAATTTTGAAAATCAGTGCCTTCGCCCCAATCAAACAAGAACAGGTTCGTGGCACTGTCTCCATTTCTGAAGCATCTTTCGAAGTTTTCGTCCTGTTCATAAATTTCAGTACAAAGGCGATAGACAAACGAGAGAAGTGTTGGTGCCCGTTCCTGTTGTGGCCAAAAAAGAAAAGCTGTCCACTAACCGGTGACTCCTAAGGACACAAACCTCTAGTCCTAACATCACAACTGCTCACCGACGGTGGGCTGGTCCAAAGCCGCTGAGAGCTGCTGTGCTGGAAGGATACGCCGACGATCCGAGAAAACGAACTCTCCAGTCCAACTCGCAGAAGGATAACTGCTCTACATCCATTATCAGTTCGTGCATGCACCGCAACAACAGTCCAACATGTGTGCTCAATCCAAGTCCTGGTGCTGTCCTTGAATCGCCACATCAGCGGCGAGTCCCAGTCTCACTGCACTGATCATACACCGCGACTCTCCTATATTCATAGGATACAGGAAGAATGCCAATCGCTAAAAACATGTAGCAGAAATTCCTAACCCATACCCATGCAAAGATGCTGATGCAGATACTCAACTAATCATGCAGCAGAATTGGTAAGCGGCAAGAAATGCTCAACTCAGCTCCCTGAAATACAAAATCATACCTGCCGTGGCATGATCCGCTGCCGGGGTGTCCTCCAACAGGGCTGCATAAACCCGTCCACTAGGTGCCGCAGATCGTCGTCCCGACTGTCACGACGTCGTGGCCCACTCTGTCTGCTGGTGTGCCGGAGGGGTTCCCACTGAATGGATGGGCACAAAGGGGGGTGCCTGCGCAAAGGAAGCCACTGACAAAAGGCTTTGGGGCAGGCTGCGCGGAAAGGTCCCAAATCTCCACAGAGGAAACACAGACCAATGTCTTGATCACACTGCGACGGTGGATGAGGCCCGCCACAGATGACACACCGCTACGGTCGCGGATGCCGATTAGCTGATGCTGCGCTGGGGCGCACCAGATCTCCGGCGCCTACGAAAACCCACGACCCTCAGGATGAGATCGTGGAAGGTCTCGGATGTCCCTGTCGGCTCGTCTGACCCTCATAACCGGTGCTGGGCCTTCGCCCCAGGATCACACGGGGGAAGAGCCACCTCTGACATCACTGCCTCTCCAGACTCAACATATAACGCCATGCTCAATCGATGCCTCCAAAGTTTGTATCTGCAGGAGCGAACACGCTGATAAATATCCCGACGCAGCCCCCGCTCGAACATTAGATTCCGTTGAGGAGGCCCTGGCCACGTGAGGCATACTAGCAAAACAACTGATTGAATTCGGCTATGTATGCATTCAGGGCGATCTCCATGGCGGAGATTTCTCAGCTGTCCTCCAATCTTGGCGAACACTCTCAGGAAGAAGGCCCTAAAAAGTCTGCGGAACTCCGCCCAGGGGAAGAATGCGTCCCAGGCGGACCAGCAGGCCGCACACGCTGCCACCAAGCCTCGGCGTCCCTCCAAGGAGTGTGTAGCAAAAAGACCCGAAATCAGATCCTCAACGAACAAACTCTCAAAATGACGCTCCA